>CM056379.1:99654215-99925514 GCA_029718625.1 Synaphobranchus kaupii | reverse complement strand
CCCACTCGGTGAGTCATCAGTACTGATTACGCCTCAATCCATAGAAATTGAATAAGGCCAGCACAGCGGTCTGCAAATAAACTCCATAATTAATTAATTGTAGCCTGTTCTGCTCTTCCACTCTCCACCCAGGGGTCAGATTGCCCCCCCCCCCCACCCCCCACCCCCCACCCCCCTGCACACACCACCCCAACCTCATCCCCACCCCCACCCCCTCAACTGCCTCCCCGCTCTCAGCTGGCCTCTATCAGCGAAACGTTTGAAGGAAACTTGATTGAAAAAGCAGACTTCCGAACAGCATGAAAAGCTGGCTAATTTATCATTTCATCAGATGAGCTGGATTTATTGTATTTAAAGAAAAGGGCTTTCAAAGATTTTTTCCCCCCCCCTCTCCGTTACATTCATACGATTAATAATTGAACAACTTCATTCTGTTTCTATGTAATGTCGCGTCAATGAAGCCTGAGATGATGCATTTGTTTGAAAAATGAGGGACGGTGGCAGAAAGCGGCGCTCGCCTCCACGGGAGCTATGCGACCGGTTTCTGTACCTTATAGCTGACAGTCTGTGGTTTCTGTACCTTATAGCTGACAGTCTGTCGTGTCACCGCTATATTACAACTCTCTATAAAAATGCACCTCTGCTTATTTAAAATAATAAATAAACATACAGTTAAATAAAGGAAACAAATAAATAAATAAATCCAGGTAAGAAACCGATTGGTTCCTCCGGTTCACAGATCAGCCTTGTGTGCTAGTCTTCAGGCGTTGAATGCACACACTAATTTGCGCTCTTCAGAATGTACCGAGGCGCAGAAGTAGGACTCGACATTCCTAATGGGGAGAAAATTAAAACAATGCACAGGCATTGAAATAATTAAACGAGTGAAGATTATTCATTGGATACAAGCTTAAAATGCCCAACGTGTTCCCAGAGTTACTTACAATTTAAACAGCAGTGCTGATATTTCCTGAACAATTGTGAAAATTGAGTCCATTTCCTACTAGCATAAATTTTGAATGATAACTGTGGCAAATAAATTAAGAATAAAATATTTTGAGAGAAACCTAAAGCACCGTTTGCATTTCACACTGCGGCTTAGTGAAAAAAACTTGTCATCGAGCGATCTTCCTCCACTCAAAACGGACAACACATTTCAGAGTGATCCTTCATCCCGAATGGTCAGAATGTATCTGGTCACTGTCTGTTTACAGGTAGCAAATCAAATATGCATCTTATTTCTGGGGCTGAAAATGCGCCCAGGGAGCTATCGGGTTTCTCCGATACACTCAAGCGTCCCTGAGCAGTGGCTACTTACATCATGAACCGTGCATTTGCAAAACGAACACAGTGGACACCATTTCATAAGTGCCACAACCCTTCAAAAGAAATATTTTCCCCTGGATACGAGATAGATTTTGAACGATACGACACGTTTTATACATTTTCCTTCACACTAGCAAGAATAAGAAAATCAGTCATCACTTATTCTCAAATGATGAGCGGTCATAGTGTTGTTGTGTTCCTTTGCCATGTAAACCGACAGACGTTTAAACACATTTTTAACCAGTTAGCCTTTCAAATTTCAAAATTGTGCGCATTTTGTCATTTTTGTGCCCCCGGAATTTTACATACTAATCCATCGACACAATTCACCCCGTGTGAATTGAACCCAAATCCCGTTCCAGATGACGTGGTCTGAACACTGTGTCGGCTACGGACACACTCGCTTATTCTTATGATAAACGCTACTTATTATTGTTAAATACCGGTACATTGTGTTTACCTTGACCGTGATTACCATTATTATCTGCCATTCTCTATTAATGTACTGGGTGTAATGGCTGGGTTTTGTTAACATACAATAAGAAGAAAAAAAAAGAAAAAAGAAAATCAATCGAGCGTTTTCTGTCAGATTCTCTACAATATTTGGTTTCTTGTGGCGGATTTGTTTCCTGAGTGGCTCTGCAAAAAGACAATCTAATCGAAACGTCAATTTATTATCTAAAAGGGCTCATTCCAGAAACACCGCATGTTTAATATTAATTTGCACTTTTCCAGGAATTTGGCAGTCGCATTTCGGCGGCTAAAGCAAGAACAAAATAAATAAATAAATGTATGCATTTCACCGATATTTTACAGAGTACTGTAACATTTTTCTAACACTCCCCCCCCCCCCCCCCCCCCGTAATGCGCGGCGTGTTTGTGTGAGATCACCGATCACGTGAGATTGCAAAGATTTCGATAATAGGTTTTGGTGAATGGAGATCATAAAAGAAGGCGGAAACAATTGCAGACAAAGTAAGACGGACACGTTACACAGAGAAGGCATTTTGGGGGCATACGTCTTGTGACATCTTTCAAACAGGTATCATGTTTCCCTTTGAAAGATGTTGGGGCGGAGGCGGGCAGGGGGGAATCATAATGGTGAGCACTGTGGCCTCCATTTACAAATATTTTTTGGAAAATAACATATCATGTTTTAACACAACATGTCCCTGTGGGCCAGGCCAGGCTCACTGGAGACTGGCTGATGACCGGTGGGGCCGATATCGAGTGTGGAGCAGCTGGAGGGCCGTGTGCTGTGGAGGTCTGTCCCAGGCCCGGTATGGATCCTGGTGTAAGGGTCCGGTCCGGTTAGTCTCACGGGAGCCTGCCTTCTGTTTCTGGGAGGGGTCCCCTCCATTACCACACCTAATGGACGCTGCGCCTCTTCGCGGGCCGGCAGTTTGTCCCACCGGAGCCCTGCGACCTCTGACCTCGGGCCTGACTTTACCCTTGACTTCCCTTCCTTTAAATACATGCCGAACGTCTTTCATTTGACAGCACTCAAATTAAACAAGATTTAAAGCCACATCATTTGTCACTGGCAATTAAATATTAATAAATGAATTGCTGATTTTTTTTTTAAAGAAGTGTTAAAGTTAAAGAGTGGGACTTTTACTGTATATCCTACTATTTTTATATACAAACTTTGATTGTAAACTTTTAAAAAGTTCTGACAGGAGAATAGCCCTGGCAAAGCAGTACAGATGCATTTTTTCTACATGCTACTTAAATGTGTGTATTATATACTCTTATGAGGCACAAGAACATGTATCTGGTATTTATAAGATCTGCCCGCAAACCTTGAGCGTCACTAGAAAAGAAAATATTTTAAAACAATTCTTTTAACGGAGGTTTGCTGTTCATCAGCGTTTCGTGAAAAAACAAACTGTCACCAACTGACTGATGGGCAAGGTAGTATGTCAGATCGAGCTGGCCAATAATGCACACTTAGTTGTGCATTTAGCACCTTTAGTGGGAGATTATCTCAAAGAGCATAAATAAAAATAAAAAAATCAAACATGGCCACTGGGTATATGTTAACTGGATCCAATTTTGGAGGCTGCCACCCTACCAAGAGAGAGCATCTGGCATATTTACTTCATTAGGTAAATCAATTAATTGCCTCCCTCTAAAATAAACAAAACAGAAATCCCAGGCACCAGCCTATTAAAATGGCGAGCGGGCTTGATAGGTGCTTTTAGACCCAACATTTACATGCAATTACCTTCTTATATAATTAAGCGCATTCGGTTAACGAGCATCTTGCAAGCGGACGGCATTGCTTACCAGGACAGGCACTCGGCGGCCCAGAACACAGAGTGAGTAATTAGCGCTCGGCATGCCAATGTTAATGGAAGTGATCTGAAAAATCATCAATGCCAGGAAAGAGGGGAATTAAAGGCGGGGGGGGGGGGTGGTGTGGTGTGTGTGTGTGTGTGTGGGGGGGGGTTGGGGTAATTTCAGTGGAGGCGCACTCGTACAACATCACATGACCCGGCCAGAAACATCCAATCAGAGATCCTTCTCCCACAGATCATTCAGACACAGGATAAAACAGAAGCGGCGCAGTGTATGCGGAGATGCTAAAACGTGCACCTGAAATTGGTGCTCCTCAGCTAAAATGTAATAGCCGGTCTGGCATTTCCGCGTTGCATCCTTCACTACCACTAGATTTTCACATTAAACGTTTGACTGCCAATGTTTTATACAGCCAGTGCGGAGGTGCATTTATTGAAAGACGTGATTCTCTTCCATTATCATGGAGTACATCTGAGTCACGATGCCAGTTCTTATACGGAGTTGGTACAAATAAAGGCACGTAGCCAACCTGCAGCATAATGTATACGGCAGGTAAAAACTGCATTTTTAGTGGTTGTAAAAGTCGACAAAGTGCAACACATGCTTGACCTGTGTCATAACAGCACATGCTACTTTTCAAAACAGTATCGTCTTCTGTACATTTCCGACAAAATGTCCTCACTATTCCTCAGCAGGGCAGGTTAGAGAGGATTCGGATGTGCTCCAAATAACAACTGCCATTCTTCTTTGACTACGTACTGACTGATATGACATCGCTCATGTACGGTACCTCTTCTCTCCAAATACCTCTAGGTCTCGATATTTATTTCCTTCCCTGAAAGGTAGGAAACTCGTCTACACAGCTCCCAAAGTTTCCCTGCCTTAAAAAGGGGCTCACTAGCTCTGCAATCTTTCCTTGGGCCCATTATTGGAAGCTCGATACCCTCACAACTGCACAGGTACCACAGGTTGAGTTCATCCATCTTGCTACTGAAATGGATACTAGAATTCCACAAAACCACAGAACATGTGTTTCCATCCCATGAATTTAAAGCCATTTAAACGCAGCTAGACGATAATGGTGATATTCTGTATTTTCCCCCTAAAGGTTGATATTAGAAATAATTGTATTTATTTTTACTGAACTATCAATCCAGCCAAGGCTGCTGTAAGCCATTAATTACATACACTTACCATTGGCACTGGATATACACTTAACACTTTACCAATGCTCATGTCTGCCAGAAAAAAATAGGTGTTTACATAAATACAGTACCAGTCAAACGTTTGGACACACCTACTCATATTGCTTCTAAGAGTACCTGGAAATAAGATATCAGGAGTCTTTTGATATCCTTTTATACAGAATCATGATGGCATTAGCTGTTTACCTGTGGAATACCTGTTTACCACAGAAGTTGTTTGAGAGAATGGCAAGAATGTGCAAAGCCGTTATCAAGGCAAAGGGTGGCTACATTGAAGAATCTAAAATATAAGACTTTTTTTTTTTTGTTTAACACTTTTTTGGTTTTTGCATAATTTAATTTGTGTTATCTCATAGTTTTGATGTCTTTACTATTCCAAAATGTGGAAAACAGTAAAAATAACGGAAAAAAACCTTCTATGAGTAGGTGTGTCCAAACCTTTGACTGGTACTGTACATCAGGATTACTTGAACATGACAATTCAGAAACACTGATGTACAGACTTATCTTCTATTGATGAATTCAACCATGATTTGGACATGTAGAAGCATTTAAAGCAGTGCATAAGCCTGTATGATTAAATGCCTTCATGAACGTGACTAGCTACCAGCACTTAGCTAAGTGCTGCACACACCAGGCAGTCTAAACCTCAAACACAAACTACCGCACTTAATGCAGTACCGCTTGACAAGAAGACCCGACACACCCGTGAACCTTAGTCTATGTAGGTCACCCCCGCTACACTCCCGAATTTGACTAGCCTCGTCCCACACCAGCTACGTAATACATGATACCGTCACAGTAAACAGCATTGTTCTGGTAATATATGTCCGCCAGCTTCCCCGGGTGGAAAACATAATACAATTGGGCCAGCTGATTCAAATGCTCATTTTGAACTGCTGCCAAATTTCTACCCCGGTGATTGCTGCAGAGTATATATTGTAATTACGATGCAACTATGTGAGTCGGTAAGAATATCTGACCCCTTTGTTCTTCGCTTTCTATTGAGTCTAATAAACACTTACCAATTCTCTAAGGGCCTTAACTGAAGGAATGACAAAGTTTCCTTCCTGAACCTGATACCCACCCCGACAATACAAAAACACTCTATGCTCTAAAGACTAATTGGTGTTATTCACCTTTTTATCTTACAGAAAGGGATATTCAAAATCTTAAGCATATTTTCAGTGCTTTTGAGGCTTGGAAACTTGAGCAGGGGGAGGGAGGGGGGGAAGGCCATTTTGTTTATTATATGACCAGAAGCATTTGTATTTCTCAGAAAGAGAGTCATTTGATCAGGTAGCCTTTAAGGGAAACCAGGGTATAAGTGCAGTTGGAACCGCTGGCAATGTTCACGGACAACCCGTACAACCGTCACTGATACTCTCTCTGTGCGCTCTCCTCCACAGCTGTCTCCTGCCCACAACTGTGAAAAGTCTACAATATACCAAAGAAACAGAAATGCAGTTGAACATTTCTATTTAGCAATGTGATCTGTCTGGCTGCTCACCGGTAATACTTGACTGCAGTGCCATCTACTGGTCACTTCTACTGGTCACTCTCAAGCTCTTCCACGATCACACTGGGTGACACGACGGGCGACATCCATATTCCAGGCCGGAAAATCAACCACATTTTCACCAATTCAAAATGAGCGATGACAACTTTGATGTGTTGGACTGAAAGAGAGATGCGTTTGGAAAAAGACAATGTAGAAACGGTGAGGTCCCGCTAAAACAAATACGCTCAGGGCCCACAGGTTTAATGTTGCATTCATATTTCAGATTTCATTCCCAATGAATTCAAAAGAACACAGAATTCAGAAGAAAAGCCTCTCAGAGTACTTAGTCTGCACTCACAGTCCCTACCCACAGTGTCTATAAACACCTGGCATCTGTCCTGGCATCTAAAGCTGGCCCAAATCGCTGGTTACACAACTAGCAAAGGCATGTAACTCAAGAAGTATGCAATCAAGTCCGTGTGGAAAAAAACAAACAAAAAAAAACACTTTTTATAAGACGGCGATACCATATTTCGGCAATAGGAGTACGGTAAGTATTATGTATGTATTTTACAATTATTAGCATCATTCTGCAGAGCATAAATATCAGGTGACAAAAGTGAAGCTTTTAAATGCAATGCTTGTTTCTGGTCAGATTTATAATAAGCCATGAATGTGGAATTTTGCTATTTTTCAGTTCCATTCTAACATCACCTCGTCTTTTATTAAACAAATGGAGATTTCCACAGCAAGGGGGTAACTGTGCAATATATTTGCCACCTCAAAGCTGGCCACAGGTAGCATGAAATTGAATATAAAATGAACAAGGCCGACATACTGTATATACACATTCAAATGCTTTTCATATCCTGCAAGTACAAGAAAATCCTGATGCACAGATACTTGCAACAGGGAACAGGCGTATTGGGACAGTCAGAAAGTCACTGGTATTTGCACTTGGGTTATACGGTTTCCCAGAGGAAATTAAGAGCTCATCCTCTAACCGAAAACAATCCATGGCTTTATGCTAGCGAGCACCGAGGCCCTTAAATATATTTACGCGTAGGGTGTGAGCAGTCGGGCGTGCTGTGAATGCAGAGGAAACACAGCAAGGAGACACAGGCTGCTGCCCGCAGAAGAGCGAGGCAGAGTCCCCTCGCTTCCCGCAGATCTGGGGCGGCGCGGCGGCCGAAAGACGTTACACCGAATCAAACCGGGCCCCAATGAAAAATATCACGCTATTACAAATGTGAAAACATGATGAAAATGGGTTTTCTCTTCCTCCCCCCTCCCCCCCCCTCGAGGTGAACTGCCCCAAGGTCTTTCATTTGCGCTTTCCTATGCTCCCTGTATCTCTGCTCATTTTTCAGCTGTATTGCATTAAGTATTGATATTGATTTCTTGTAAATGGTGCCGAAATGGATGGCGCACACTTTTTTGTTATTGTTCTGCGGGACTTGTGGGTAATTTATTACGGCTTCAATAAGGGCCTGTCCCTTGTCGCAAAAGGGCTCTGATTGAAAGTGCCAGCCTCACCAGCGGCACATTCCTGGACATCCCTCATTTTCATGGGCGACTACAAAATACGAAGGTACGCGGGGCTTGGATAACGCGCCGCGATAAACCAAAAAAGCAAACTTATCGGCCTTCTCCTGTCACCCTAACATGGGAATTATTTCTGTTTCATTATTTATCATTATTTCTTTTCTTTTTTTATTATTTTGTCCTGTGGTACTTCTTCAATTGAAGCCTGTATAATACTACATCACGAATCACTGCACTCCTTGAAAAACTGAAGTGGATTACAAGAGCATTGTCATTCAAGTCAATACTTCACAATGTCTAACAACATATGCAAAACAATTTACATTTTAATTGTATTTCTGTACTTTTATGTATCCTTCTGTCTCCATAGGATATTTATGTATTTTAGTAAATGTGTATTCACTGTTGTTCTCATTTATGACTGAATATGTACCTATCTCCAGATTTAATAATTTTATTCAACATCAAGCAGATGCAAGAAGAGGAGTATAGACTATTATGTGAAAATTTCAAAAAACGTTACGACTGAAACAGTCGGCCCTCTTATTCTTTTAACATAATTATTGTTCTTGCACTGAAACCCTCTTTCTTTAAATGCGATGGGGTGTACGTGTGTGTGTGTGTGTGTGTGTGTTTTATTGCGTTTGCCTGTCTGGAAGTGTACGTTTACCTACACATTGTATCAATCATACTGAGAAACATGGGCGGTGAATCACAGAGGTGGACAAGGCCATGCTTACTTGCGGCGAGTGTCCCAGCAGAGCCCAGAGAGAGCCGGTGGACAGTGCCTTGAGCTTGGAGAACTCCAGCCTGTCGGTCTCTTGCCGGTTGAGAGCGATGTGTTGGCAGCCCTGGTAGTCTCCCTTCAGCTGCTCACCGCAGTGCAGTTGGACCAGATCCCACGTGCCCATTTTCTTCAGAACTTCCTTTACCTCTCCCAGTTGCCGGTATGACAGGTGACCTGCAACATAAAAACACACAGAACTCGGATTGAATGAAGAATAATAATAAATAAATAAATAACACAGTAAAACATTTTTTGAAAGCTTTTTTTTTTTTTTTTTCCAAACAAAAATGACAATTATAAAATTGTATAATTCAGCATAACTTGATTTTATCCAATTATCTTTCTCAACGCCTCTCAATTTGGCCAATGGAAAACATACAGTATTTCACTTGTTCACAGTTTAGCGTACCCTTCAGGTGAATGTTTGGAGTGGAGGAAATATTCCTGAATAAAGGTTCGTTGGTAAGTGCACTTTTTGAATGTCATGGCTATTAGCTCTCAGATTAGCTGTGTGAACTCTGCTATCGTACCGTCTGGCACATTGTTAGTTCCGTCTGCAAATGATGAAACATACTCTGTACGTATGATCAATGTGTGAATATAGGTAGTTCGAGCAAAGTGTTCCAGAATGGTTTTTGGATTAGGTACACATTCCAGTTGGCTGACTCAATGAAAAGTGCATTAATATCAAAGTTGTGTCTTTGTTTTTCAATCATATGTTACATTACATTCACTTAGCAGCTGCTCTAACCCAGCTATCCAAAATGTGTTGTTGCTTAACAAATTAAATAGAAAGGAATCAATCAAAAACTAGTATTACATGTAAAAAATAAGTAACTGCTATAACCTCTAAATGATACATATTATAATAAATTTAAATATATTCATTATAAGATGGAAAATACTTAATGTGTTAAATAATTGAAGCATGGAGAAGTTGGAAGCACAGTATTCTCTCACGTCAGTTCCTCAATCTTCCCTCTCTCTAAATGAATAAGGTAATACTGTATGTATGCAAATGATAACATTACTGAAGATTTTGGTGTTTCCCTTGATATTTTTGGGGACATTTTGCTGCAAAACTTGCCTGATTACTTTGGTTAGGTAAAATATTTCAGTTGCTATCAATGCTATATATTTTTTTTCTAATCTCTATAATGTTAACGTTATATTTAGAAAATGCTCTTATCTGGGAATTGAACCTACAACCTCATAGACAAACCCTGTTGCCTAACTATTACGCTACACTGCAAGAGGATCTTAGTTAGAGCGGGTCACATGCACTATAAACTATGCAAACTATGTCATGTAAACTAGCTGGCTGACATTTTTGCACATTTTTCTGACTTTCGTAGAAACTTGCTGCCAACGCAAGCATGCATTATCATGACATCCACTGTGTGACAAAAACATGCAGACCGAAGTGACACTGCGTTATAGCCAATGCTAGGTACTTTAAAGACTTTGCTAGTTCACTGTAGATTACATTTTTGAACATGGTCAGTTACTGACAAGCTGGGCAGCAATGGCCCACAGTCTGCAGAACATGGGTTGACAAACACCGGTGTACAGTACAGGTCTAGCCTAGCAGATGCTATGGGTTACCAAATAGATGGTAAACAACTTCTTGCTTTCAGACTCTCATGACTTCACTTGATTAGGGAAGCAGACAGCCATAGGTTTATGGAACTGAACAAAGAGCTGGAAGTATACATGAGCCGAAGCTATGTACATTACCCTGGCTTAGCACATAAAATATAAATACAAGGTACCAATTATTTTACTTTTACAGAAGAATTCTGCTTTCATTTTCCTGTATCTTGAATTCACATGATGTGAGAAACCACCATGTCGAGATGGCAGCTTCACTCACCAGACAACCACGATGGAGTCATCGCATCGGAGAACCAGGACCCATAGCCTTCCCTGAAGGAGCGCAGGAACGCTTCCAAGTCCCGTGAGACACCAGCTCCCTCCTCTTCCTCAGATCCTCTTCCAGCTGGCAGTCAGGTGAGAGAAAAGAGCACTCTGGGGAGGAAGAGCGCCGGGCGCACAGACACCCCGTTGCGTCTCATGTGGCTCCAAAGATTGGTTGTTTTGGTCTGAAAGAGGAGAGTACTTTCTGTCATGTTGGATAATCCTCATTTCAGAATATTCTAGAGTACCTCCTGGAAGTCTAGCCACTGCTGCAAAAATATCTTTCCAAATCAAGTTAAAAAGCCTCATATATACTTTTCTTCAAGCATTTTGTAATAATGTTAAGAATGTATTCCTAAATATTAAGAGTTTATTTCAGCATACCTGAGGATGTTTTCCACATATTTGTTTGTAGTTGGTAAAAAAATATAAATTGACAATATGCAAAACAGATTTCCCAAGAGGCCTTAAAAGTTCTCCAACACAGAATATAAAATTGTCAATATTATTATCAAAACTGACAGAGAAGTTGCAACTCACTTTTCTCCTAACTGGATGATTAAATGTTAAAGATATAAACCAGGACCAATCCATCCTTCGATCAGGAGTACGTCCTGTTTTTCAGACACACCAATAAGGAGTGCAAGTGAAACACGCCTATTCCATCCTGTGCTGAAACAGAACTTCTGTGCAGAAAAACCAACGGTATCCTGCCTTGCAGCCGCCGTGCGGCCTTGCTGCTCCTCTAGTGACTATGATTAGAGCAATGCAAATGTAGGGCCATGCTCCTGAGAAAAGTATAAGTATGTGCTACCTCTCTGAATAAATCATCATTTCAACTGAAAAAAGCACTCTGAGCATAATACAGAACTATCAAAACTATAGGTGGGCTAACAAAACTATAGTGTATATGCACTATATTTAACTTCTTCCAACAAATGACAACATGAGTTTCTTTTCCTAACTTACTCCTTAAAGTTGTACTAGACTTGCTGTGGTCCTGTGTTTACAATCTTTACAATATAAAGACTCCTCCTCCTTCCTTAACCCCGCCCACTTAAGGTACCCGACTACTTAACGCACTTAGCTGGATAGCTAGAGGTAACTATACTTACAGGTCCAACAGAAAACACGCCAACTCCGCGTTGCTTTTCATTCCTTTGCTAAACTTAATTTGTCGCCATCGAGGAAAAGCTAATTCCAGGTTGACTCTGCTTCTGGAACGTGCCCTGTCGGCTTGCTGTTTGGCTTCCCAGTAGGCTACTTGCTCTTCTTCACCTCCCCCATTGCAGTTGCTAGCTAACGCTCTTAAGAAAACCTGATCCCAACCCACTGGCTCTGTAGCCACACCCACCCCTCCCCACACAGAAAAGAGCATCGCGCCCAGAAACATCCTGAACACCTCTTTCAGTAATAAATACAGGCAGAGGAGCACGGATTTGGCAAATGTGCACAAAGATGGATATTGCCAGTGCATCATAGATATGACTGAGCATGATTATTTTATAATGTTTTCATGGTAAAAATCCAGCACAATGCAACTTTAACACTTACTGAAAATATCCCTGTTAACAGTCTACAATGAAACATACTCTGTACGTATGATCAATGTGTGAATATAGGTAGTTCGAGCAAAGTGTTCCAGAATGGTTTTTGTATTAGGTACACATTCCAGTTGGCTGACTCAAGTGCAGTAATATCAAAGTTGTGTCTTTGTTCTTCAATCATATGTTACATTACATTACACTTAGCAGATGCCCTAACCCAGCTATCCAAAATGTGTTGTTGCTTAACAAATTAAATAGAAAGGAATCAATCAAAAACGAGTATTACATGTAAAAAAGAAGTAACTGCTGTAACCTCTAAATGATACATATTATAATAAATTAAAATATATTCATTATAAGATGGAAAATAATTAATGTGTTAAATTATTGAAGCATGGAGAAGTTGGAAGCACAGTATTCTCTCACATATGCCAGTTCCTCAATCTTCCCTCTCTCTAAATGAATAAGGTAATACTGTATGTATACTTAAAGAGATACTGCAGCGCCTTTTCTAAGGCCTTTTTTACCGCTTCAATTTAAACTGGAACTTGTGAGTAGGTGTGGTCATATGACAATGATGCCACGTAGTCATATTATGAATATTCATATGGTCAAGGAGTGAAAGGGTGTGTCGATATAAGTCGTAATATTAACGTTAGCAGTAATACAAAGCAATTCGCATTTGAACTTGAACTAGCTGTACAAGGGTCTCAGTCTCAAAGAGGAAAAAAAAAACCTTGGTCTCTGCTTTTATACCACGTGCCCAGCCGAGACAACCCTAGGATCACCTGAACTCCACCCACTTTTATGTTAAGGATCTTATGACGTCACGAACCCCCGGAAACCAGCGTATTGGTAAGCCTACACAGAAACTCAGAAAACACCCATTTTGACTAAACATGAGATTTTCGGACAAAAACAGTTGTGTATGATCATAATCTAACCCAAAACATCGGTTTTCAATGGGAAAAGTCAGTTTTTGACTGCAGTATCACTTTAAACACAAACTAAACCCTACAGGGATGGAAACTGCGGCATTGAGAAAAGCCTGACCAGATGGCACGTGTATATGGTGTGACCTTACCGTGTATATGGTGTGACCTTACCGTGTATATGGCGTGACCTTACCGTGTATATGGTGTGACCTTACCGTGACAGCTTGAAGGGGGTCCGCCACCTGCTCAATGGAGGTGTTGGTAAAATTTTGGTCTTCTTCTTTCTGCTGCAGCTGCCAATTTTGGTTCTGCGCCGACACCTTGCCCCTCCAGCACTTAACATCAATGCAGAACACAGCACGGCCTATACAATGAAAGCAAAGAGGAGTTGAGGACACTGGAAATTAAACTGTACATCTCACCTTCTCTGCGTTCTCCTTTTTGTATAGCCCAGTAAAGGCATCAGAAGTATCTATACAGACTTATACCGACACTGTATACAAACTCATACAGAGAATTAAAATAATGATCTCACGTCATTTTACTCTGAAGGAAAACTAATTTCTTCTATTGGCTGTAGCAACCATTCATTATGCCTGAAGATCATATGGCTAAATTAGGAATATAACTATATACTCTGCTTTTCAGAACCATGAGCCAGGGCCTTTAAATATGCTTTATTTAGCATATGATTGAAAAGAGAAAATTAACTGTAAAAGCTGTCCAAATGTCAGCCAAAATTGAGCAAACTTGGGGCTAACTAAAGATTGAATCTATCATTAGTTTCTAAATACCAAAATTGCTGCAATCATTGCTGACAATATTGTGAAAAACATAAAATGCAACAGCCGATACAAGAGGCTGGAATGTTCTTCAGGAGAAAAACTGGTAGTTATCAGATTCAGAGAAACTTCATAAGCAGTTTTCTACACAAATTTTAGGCTTACAAAAAGGAAGGAAATATAAAACATAAAGACAGCTCGCTTACAATCTGGCCCCCGGACTTTGTGATGCTCAGTATAACAAACTGTTTTGATAATCATTCTCAATATTTACTATGCAGATACAGAATCACATGCTACCTGTGAGAATGACTAAGTTGATTTCTTCTTTAGCTGTCTTATACTGGTTAGGAATCCGCAGGTTGCAGAAAATGTCTTCTTTTTTCAATCCACCCACGTTCCTTCATAGTATTCAACATAAAAGAAAAAGTCATAGGCCTATATTGTGTAACAGTGTACACTTTGCTACCACAACTGGTAACACGAGTTCTCTTCCTCACAAGTGATATCAATTTAAACATCAAGCAAATATGAAAATAAGTTGCTTTATACATTTCAACGGAACTGAGCTCATATAGATTTGCATAAGTAGTAACTTAAATTAATACATACTAAATTCACAGCAAAATGTCCAGTGTTGATTCAACTCTAGTAGTGTACATATTAGCCTACTCTGGCCAGATCAGGCTCATATGTACACTGTTAGAGTTGAATTAACACTGGACATTTTACTGTGTAGTGATTTGTACCTGACTTTTTGAAGAAATCCATTAAAACTGTGCGATAACTGCTGGGTGTCGTCGTCTTCTGTATGATACTCAGAGGGATCTGCAGTCAACTGAAACTGGACCAGTCTGCTTCCAAGCTGGAACATTTTGGTGAGTTTGTGAAACAGAAGTCGTTCTGAAACAGTACACAGATAGCTTGAATTAGCCTACTGAAAATCTCTATAGGCCCTAGTGTAAAACAATGATATATTTTACCATGTAGGACAACCTGGCACAATTTAAGGAATGACTAATTAACTAGCCTGCATAAGCATTTTTAGTTACAAACCATATTTGTACGGTAGCAGCACATGCTTTTTTACGTTACTGTAGCCTACATTTTTTTTCATTGGGTACAAAAAATAGTGGCGCCATTAGCTGGCCTGATCAATACACGGAGTTCCATTGGTCCTTCGAGTTTTAAAGTTTCTTATCTGTGGATCGATATTGTCTGTAGTTAATTCAAACAAATTAAAGATAGCCTCGCTTTAAAGAAAAAAGATAGCCTTATCATATCCATTCAAGTCCATCATTAAATCTCCTTCAACACCAGAAAACACGCGTTTGTATTTTACTGCGTACTGAGTTGGCGAACTAGCCAATGAAACCGATTTACCAAAACACTTTTCACGTGTCTTCGAAAACATCTAACTTCTAAACAAAGCACACGAAGACAATAACGATACGCTTAAACCAGCCCAAATAGCTAGCTAGCAAACAATACAAAGATTATTGTCTCACACTGACCTCTTACTGGAGCGAAAGGAGCTGTAATCAGCAATCTGACATGTCTCTAGTGTTAAAACTGCGTTTACACTTTAAATATACACTGACCAACTCTGATGTGTAATCTTACCCAGCCAGGGACACGATTTCACAATCTCCAGTTCTTCCTCTAGCCCCTTTGGCATTCCTGAAAGATGTAAACAACAAGCCACGTGGAGCCTCCACCTCCCCCTTTAGAAAATAAGTGACGTAGCGCTGCGTAGGCAGCGTAAATACGTCACGGGCTTCTTTAGTTCTCCATTCAATTCCATTACATCGTTGCGCTTCATTTTACCCTTGGAAGTGGATGCCATGTATTGAAAGAGCAAAATGTTGTTTTTTAATTTTATCTCATGAAAAATATCTAATGTTAATGAGCTGTTCAATTTGCAATTCCATCGAGCATGTTCTTTTCGAACAAAACCATTTTTGGGGGGGATATTAAGGCCTTTACATTAACCTAAATATTAATAAAGTGTATGAAGACATTTTTCATCTATTTGCAAATATCTACAAATATAATGACATATGAGCTTCCATTCTTGACATTTTCTTTTAAAAGTAAACTTTTTTTTAAACATGATCTAGATATGATAAAAGAGAATGCTGCAATCAGTTCTATTGTGCATTTTAATTTGATAAAGATGTCTGTTTTTCACATATCATACATTTATAATAGCAGGATGACTGAGTTAGCTGGACAACTGTACTGAGTAAAACCCGGAACAGCTCTTTTTACTTCAGTCCATGTTCCAGAATTGGGAGGGTTTCCAGGTTTTATTCAGTGCATTTATCCAGCTAACTCACTTATCCTGTTTCGTAGTATCCCCCCAAGGGCTCATTGTGAAAGCAGAGAGACCCCTGGAGTGTGAAATGCCATTCCTGAATCAGTGACACAAGGTGCTTCTAGACTGTAAGCAGAATGTCAAGACTAGATGGACTGAATTGTGAGTCCTCATCATCAAACACACTTTATTTATACTTTATTATTATTATTATTATTATTATTATTATTATTATTATTATTATTATTATTAATAATAAGATAATATTCATAGGCCCATATCTTGACTCAACTCCAGTCTCAGCCCGCTTTCTCAGGAAGTTTCCTTGATGCATTCCGCCCCTGCGCTGTTTTTCCAGTGTACTGTATCATCCACCACGGACCGTGCACATACATCCCATCCCAGTGTTACAGTGAGCCGAGATTTACAATTTAAGCTTGGCACGTGCCACTAATTCACTTTGACAGCCGCGTCAGTTCCAGCTCTATAAATAATTGATACCCCCGGACTGCGAGCGCGGCCACGGTTATTGCTTGAGATGTAAGAATCGTGCCAGCATTATGGATGAATATTTGTTTGTAGTTTGTGCGCGCACACACACACACACACACGCACACACACACACACACACACACACACACACCCACGACTGCTCCCCTGCCTCATTTGCATGGGCATATTGAGATGCCTGGCAACGTAATGAGTGCACAGGGATGATGGATTGACTTTACTCGCTGCCTCTGCAGCCTTGTAAATGCTTGATTACTTTGGAACGGATTAGTGCTAGATTATCCGGTTCAGGGGTTAACATGGGCACCTTTCTGTTTCTCCAGCCTGTCTAATCCTTCCTTGACAGCATGCCAGGCAGGCAGGCAGGCAGGCAGGCAGGGGAGACAGGGCCTGCCTGTTTGTTGACAGAAGCACGGCTGTCGATTACAACACCGCAGTACGCGACACCGGCCTCTCTTAGAGTCATCTGATTGCATGTGCTCTCATAGAGCACTGGAGTCCAGGCACTTCCAGGAAGAACACCATGTACTCTCTCTCTCTCTCTCTTGCTCTCTCTCTCTCTCTCTCTCTCTCCCAAACTCTCTTTCTGCATATCAAATTAATTAAGGCCATGCGTGAAGTGGTAATTCAGCATGACACATCAGAATCCAGCCAGCGACTATAATCTAATTCTCTGTCTCCATTATCTGTTAATTATCAAGTTTTAACAATGTGAGCATCATTATGCTGCCCCCGTGAACCGATGTATTCAATAATTATTGCTCATTAATTCAGCGTTTGCCATACTGCTGGATGTGTCACATCCCACATTGTCAGTTCTCAAAAGAAATTGCTTTTAGTTATTGAAATTAAATGATGCCATAATTTAAAACCCAAATTGTATCACTTGCCCACATTTTGGTTTTTATTTTAAAAAGACACACCGTTCTGCCTACAGGTACAGTCTCTCTAGTAGAGTTACCATTGCATACAAATGCAATGGTAACTCTAGTAGAGTCTCTACAAGTTACCCTTGCATACAAATGTATCTTCATGGTAAAAATTTAGACCATAAAATCCTTGACAAAATTGTGGGAGCTACCTGTCCTTAACAAAAAGCACACCTTGGGGGTGGATGCAGGTTCGTTTTTAGAAACGTCATAATCTTCTCTCTCTCTTGATTTAACTGGTATATCTGAATGATGTAAACGAGACAAAACACCGTGTCAGTAAATCAAGCTGTCTATTATGAAAAGATCAAATAAAGAAAAGTGCTAAACCAATATAACGCAAACACGGACAAACCAGAAATCAATGAATAAATACGTTCTTGACATAATGAAGCATAATGTAAGGTTTTATCCTATTTGTACAATCTGCCGTCTCGTGTTTCAGAGCTGATATTAGCAAAATTCTGATTAAAAGGCGTTTCGTTCCTGCTAAACTTCTCAGGTCTACGCCAAACACCCTGTGAACGTCAAACGAGTTTAAATTCATACGGTACATTTGCCGGGGCTCAGCTGATGTGCGTCTCCATTACTTGTATGGCAATCATGTGGGTGATTATATGGGTAATGAAATCCATGCCTCCTCTTTGTGTCTGGCCCCGCGAATGGGCGCGCTCTCTGCTTAGCGCTCGTGATGGATGGAGCGCAAGTGTTAAGGTGAGCGCAAGCCCATCAGTTCCGCAGCCCATTAGGCTACAGCATCGGGGCGAGACGGGCTGCCTGCCAGTTCCCCCCTTCGCCTTCTGACAGTATCGCCGTCGCGTTACATTCACTCCAATATTTTCTGTTTCCTGTTGTGACCTTTCATAAGAAAGAAAAAAATAGACGAACAACGCAATCTCATTAAAGCCATGCATTAACCAAAGACTCTTTTTAACTAAACGACAGCCAAATGACTGAAAGCTAATAGCCACAGGCAGTTAGGAAACTTAACTCATGAATCAGGCCGTAAATACTGCTGAAAGCCTGGAGCAGAGGGGAGACATTCTCTCTCTCTCTCTCTCTCTCTCTCTCTCTCTCTCTCTCTCTCTCTCTCTCTCTCTCTCTCTCTCTCTCTCTCTCTCTCGCTCTCTCTCTCTCACTCTGGTAGCTAGTTCTGAAAAGAAGGGAAGCTCATTACTTTCCATCTGACGGGAGAGAGCGTCTGAGCAGGCAATAATAAAGTTTGAATTTTTCAATACTGTTAAAAATGGAAGTCTGACAGCTCGCCACCAGTGCAGGGGAGATACCTAGACACTGCTAAAGGGGCTGGCGAATTAGCACTAACATACATCATAAAATCTAATTAAATCAAAGCACAGAATGAAATTAGTTTTCTGTGGCTAAAGCCATTGCTGAAAGCCATTGGCTGTACTAAATTATTCACAGTGAGGGATTTTTGCATTCATACAAAAATTGTGCACTTAATTGTCCATGCTATATTACAGAATTGAGCTTATGTTAACAACCTGCCTAAAGCCGACATACTGAAGAATATCACACACACGTTTAAAAATTGTGGCTAATAAGGCGTAAAACAGAGGGCCTTATTACTGTGGTAATCAAAGCGTGGCTGGGACACTACTTACAAGAGCTGGAATTACAAGGCAGAACTCTGACCTTAGTAAAGAATCAGGTATTTAATAGTTTAGAAAGGTGCACAGACATCCAACCTAGGTAGTCTGGGGATAGGAAAAAGCAATATGATTCAGCTTGGGTAAGTTCCTTGAACTGGCTTAAATATATAGCAGTGACTGAGTCAGTGAATTTTTGGAAGAACAAGACTACTAGGCTACTGTAACAAAAATGAAAAATGTTACATTACCTCGTTATAACATTATGTCTATTAAGTCAGACTACTGTTATAAGAATTATCTTTCAGTTACTTTGGAAACACCAAAAACGTAGGCCTACACAATGTACAATTTCTATAGCTTGAAGTCAATTTCTAGTTTTCACTTACCAGAAGGATCATTTTTAATGAATTGACCTCTTATCCACCCAGATTTACAATTGAAGTAATCTGTTGCACATAGAATTCAAGTGAAAACTGTTTTTTTCTGCCTCTTGCGTGGGCAACCATTTTGTAACCAATAGATAAAATGTGGTGTGAGTGAGATTATCAGGATTACATGGCAAATATCCTCACCACGGCTGTGATTTCCCTCCCGTCTTGACTTCTTCCCACTTTGTTCTAGCCATGAGTAACACATCACCACAATTATAGGCTACTTAACGGCATCCAGATACAATGAAGAAGGGAAAAGATGGTTCTATATTTATCACACTGAATAAGGATTTAACAAGAATATACTAGATGTCCACTCTGTGAACATAGAGTCTTAAACTCACTTTGCGGTGATTTGTGGCTTTGTCACTACAAATATTTTTCAATGTCATCGGCAAAACCTATCCTGTCACTTACACGCGCAGTAGAGGAGGAGGAGGCATAACACAATGATTTCACAATTTATGGCTGGTGTTCAGAGTGGTGAGTGTGATGAAGCTTGCGGCGTCCATATTTCTGCTGGGGGACATTATTATAAAACACAGTGAGGGTTTTTTTTATTTATTTATTTTTTTGTTTTGTGTTGATCAGATTTCAATCATGTTTCAAACAAGCACCGCGCCTTTAGTTACTCCGGCAACTACAGTATGTATGTCATCTTTCTTTTCTAGGTCCAATCTCTTCAACAGCGGCGAGCGGCTCCATAATTTAATCACAGTTTATTGTGCGAGCCTTAATCCTTAACTGCTCAGTCCACAGCAGGATTGAAGGATTGGAAGAAAGCCAAGGATTTTCTTAAAAAGGATGGAAAGCAATCTGGTTAGGTTATCAGACGGTTCTGTGTAAGCCTTTGTTTGGTGTGTGGAAGTATCAAGTGTCCTCCTAAAGGAAGCTGTGAGGAAGATTCACAGGTCTAATTTGTCTTGACAAAAAAAAAAACATGATTGAAAGAAAGTGCTTTGTATTGTGTGCTGTGTGGGGTTTTAATGAGCCCGGAAATTTCAAGTGATTTTATTCTCCTGTTTTTTTAATGCAAAGGGTTTACCGTCGTTTGATGTGCTTATGGTCTAGTCTAGTCGTGGTGAAGATATGGTCCACAGCACAGCCTGCAGGCAGAAATCTTGCTTCTATTGTTTTTAGTCCTTTGGGCCCAGTGTAGCTACAATCGGTGCCAAAACTTTAGTACTGAAGGATTCCTTGTGACTACAAGGAGGCTTCACCTTTGAAATTTGACCATAGAAGCACAGGTGAACCCTGGGTCTAGCTCAATCTGAAGCATGCATTTTGTGGGGGGTTTTGTAGCTCAAATTAATAGTGCTCCCTTAGTTCATTAAAAAATATGCTCACTGTTTCAGTCACCACCGAATTCTTCTCACAGTTGACAGTATAACACAGATATCATTTGCAGAATAGCATTTGCTCCATATTGTAGGAGATTTAGTTGATATTGATATAGGTCTCTGGATCGCAGCACATTTTCATTCATGTTGGTTATGGACCAGGAGTATGTTCAATATTCCTGTGCAATCACACTGGAATGTTCCTGCCACACTTACGTGGCCAAAGATCATTGCGGATCTAATAGTAAGAATGAAATGATTACACAAGTCCCCTCCACCTACTGCACAGACTGAAAAGGTTTTATCACCTGTAAGATTTCTGAACTGCAATAGCATTTTAGATACACTGGCATTGTGTTGCAATATATGATGCAAGTAAAACTGTGGTCCACAACCCTGTTCCTGGAGATCTCCGATCCTGGAGGCCTTCACTCCTACCCTAACAAAGCACACCACATTCAACAGCTAGAGATCTCATTCAGCTGGTATTTAGTAGAATCAGGCGTTGAATTAGTAGAATTAGGGTTGATATGAAAACCTACAGGATGGTAGATGGGAACCGCGTTGGGAACCACTGAAGTAAAATGTGCTCAAAGGATACTTCACATATCATGTGATGAAAAGCTGGTATGTAATTGGTGTCTCCCTGTGCCAGGTTCAAGTGCTAACTCGCAAATCTATGTTAGGGAAGAAAAAAAAGAACACTAACACTTACAATTAATTTCAAAAAAACAACATCCAAAGATGTATGGTAGCACTCACCAACTTTGAGAAAAAAGACAGGGACAGTGCCTCAGTTTCACCAATTTATTTTGGCCATCAAACAAAGCATGCTAACGTTCATGCTCTGATGAAGGCCAACTAGGCCGAAACGTTAGCATGCTTAATTGGTGAAACTGAGACACTGTCCCTGTCTTTTTTCTCAAAGTTGATGAGTGCTACCATACATCTTTGGATGTTGTTTTTTGAAGTATATGTGTTTTTTGGTTTAGCACCACAGTAAGAGCTTCTTTCTGGGAAGGCGCATCCAACTCCTCCATCGCAATACTTGCAATTAATTGTGAGTCAAAGTTAGGGAAAAATTGTTGAATGAATGCACCAATGACCCTATCACCACCCTTGATTACTGGCATCTCATTGGCCCAGAAGGAGGGGTTTCACCTGCTGACCAAACGAAACACAGCAGCAGCACCCTCAGTGTTCCTAATATGCCTTCCACCCGAGTAGGCCTAATACAGATTATGGCATTGCGTAGGTCAAGTGTTTCAATTTAAAAGGCCACATTGGCATATTGGTGTTGGCGAGCATTTTAGATGTGTACAATACGTTTGAGCCCAGTGTGATATATGTATCTTCTTATTCACTATATAATTTTATGCCATTGGATATATCTTATCTGATAACATGCTGTAAATACTCGACACTCGAATCTTGGTGGCGATAATTAAAGCTGAAATTGCATAACTGACAATTTTCTCTGTTTTCTATCATCACATGTGTGTGCACATTACCAACATCTTCTTTCATTAAGAAATATGTTATAATTTTCTCAAATATGCTGTTACTTTCCACTATAGGGTATAAAAAACATTTGGAAAATTCCTGAAGCTATTTCAAAATGGGGTCATGTTAGATGAAACACAGAAACTTTCATCTCAGTTTACATCAGCCACAGTCACGATTAAACTGCACTTCTGATTTCAACCAATTTAAGATAAAGATGCATGACATAAAACTTGTGAAATCCCCACCCTACTCCTGCTCAAATGTAAAATAAATCATGCTATATAGACATAAACACCCAAAAAACAATACACCCAAAAATTCTTTACATTTTTATCAGACAGGTAGACTCATAAAAAAAATCCCGTCCGTGATCTTGGAGCAGATAAGATTCATCCCGCATGAAAGGTGAACAAAGCGATATTGTAATATGTTTATGAGTTAAAAGGACTATTATATTTCATGTAAGATAATCTTTAGTGCAGGAAATGATACTTACATTTTTATGTCTAATTCAGGAAAGGAAGATATATTCTGTCCTACTAGAGGCGGTATGATTTGTGTGATGGTCCTCTCGTCAGACTATCACTTACGGGTCGGAAGATAAAATGTCGCTTAGGATAATGTGTTTGGCCTCAAGGTAAAAGGAGGTGAATTATAGAATGTGATTTATAATCAGGAAATTAAAGACACACTCATTTTCTAATCTAATTCTACATCTAAATCTACAATGGAAAAATGTTCACTCACTCGGCACTAAACCGCCGAACACTGTTCCTTAATTCAGATGCAGGGGCAGTTCTCAGTTTCTGGCATGCTTTGCTGAGATTGACGAGATCCCGATGGATCGTTATTACTCTTATCTTCCCATCTCACGAGTTCTGTGGCAGCTGTGATAACATCTTCAGTTACAGAGAAAGGAGAAAGATAAAAATGAATTGTATTCTCCACTTCCTTGTCAATTTATTCCACACTCATTCTTTGTCTAACAGAATTTCTAATGCGGTACTTATAATTAAAAAAAACAGAATTGCATACAATTTATAAAATGGTATACAATTACTGTAGTAGCAAAGGTAGCTTATAATTCTGTAATGTCATTTATTCTGCATTCCAGCCAGAATTAATAATGTATGCCATCATTATTCATGTAGGTCATTTTGCTCCCTTCTTGCAAAGGAAAAAATTATTGGAATTAATATGTTAAAGTTACTGAATGGTAAACGCCAAAGTGATTACAGTAGTGCATATATAAACCCTACCTGCAGCATCACCTGCATAGAGAAGTAATTTTCCAGAATAGACAATATATAATATGTTAAATATGTTTAAAGTAATACTTTCACTTAGTCTCATCATAGGATGACAAAAATGTCACCTCAAAAATACGATGGATGTAGTTCTTCATTATACATTCTGGAAAATGTATATTCCGATTTAGAAGTATTCCTCCCTGCCTCAGATGTACAGAGAACTAAATTACAGATCTCCACGTTTTATTAAAATTTAACTTTACGGATAAAAATGCATTAGAGAAAAGGCCATTGTTTGGCCTTGGATCAACTCTGGCTTAAAAATAAGGCCATTTGCATATCACATGGTGATTTTACATACTGGATAACAGTGTTGAGCTGGATGACGCTGGTGTCACTTTTGTTTTCTTTCTCCCCTGTTGATCCAGAAAGTCTTTTGTCTCCTCAAAAAATGAAAAGGCCGGGTCAACAGCTGACGGTGAAGTGGTGCCTGCACCCGACCCCCTCTTTATCCCATCATTAGGGTCATGTATTGTGCCAGGAATTTAAAGGGGGGAGGGGGGGCCTTTCTCTGCCTCTACTCACCATCTAAAAACCTCCAATTCAGGCATTGTGCCAGCCCGGGTCATTTCCTTAAGGGAACTCTACAGAGAGTGCCCTCGAGTCGCCGTGTGTACGCCGGCCCCGGCCTCACCCTTGCGCGCTCTGGGCTCTAATGATGTGTCCGAGTTAATGGCTCCGCGCACAGCCGCCTCTCCTTGTTCTGCACTTCACTGTCACATGCCAGACACTCGAGCGGGAAAGGCGTCGGAAGAAGCAGTTCCCCCCCGCTCTCCCGGGCCTAAATGACCCCCCGAGATGCCGCCGACAGTGACAAAAAAAGAGACTCGATGGGTGAGAAGGATTAAGGCTGCGGCAGGTTAAAGCAACCGCCCGAGGGGCCCCGCTGTGAGCCGGGTAGAGGGCCTGGCCTTGTCACTTAAACATCATGCGGGAGTAATGGCATGGCCACACCCTACCTGTCACGAGTCCGCAGCCCCTATATCTCAGTGTCAACATTTAACGCGTGCGGACAGTATTACAGCCTTTTAGATAGACCTTCCCCCTTCCTGTGGTGATGTCAGGGAAGCTCAGATAGAATTAGACTGCCTAGAGCCCTGTTACTCAAATTGCAGTCATTGAGGGCCGGTTTTTCCACACTTCCTTTACCGGGGAGTCAGGTGTGAAGACAGTCTGGCCAATCAGTAGCACTAATTGTTCAGTTAAATACCCGGGAGAAAGAAAACCCGGGCCGGATTTTGATTCAAGGGCCAGATTTGAATATATATGACCTAGGGGTTTAGGCGTTGCAAATCGACTTCCAAAAATTAGATGATAATCTGCCCTCTTTTACATGGAGGTTGTGAGCAAAGTGAACCTGATATAGTCTTTCAGAGTCCAGCTGACCCAATAAGAAGGGTGGACACTACCTGGTTGATTGAGCTTGGTTATGTCTGTGGCTCTTCGTGGGACATATTCAGGGTCATAGGGTCTGACTCTTCTGTGTGTGGTGGCCTCCAGGGCATCTCCCTCCCCTGTGTGCATACTTTGCTTAGCCATAGCATCCGTTGCCTGGTGAGTTGTATGCTCCAGAGTGTCCCTGTCTATAGCATGCCCTGCTTTTATTCTGACATCTTCGTTTGTGGTTTGCCCCGCTTTTATTCTGACATCTTCGTTTGTGGTTGGTAAAGGCCGACGTCCTCTTCCTTGTGATGTGACCACTGCCTGACCAGGTACGGTTTGCTAAACAACCTTTGCGTTCTAAATTAAAAGACAGGCACTGAGCTGTCACACAATTCCAGGAAAACGTTGTTTTGAAAGAACAGAGGAAGGTTTGTTTATGTGAATTATTTTATAGGATATATATGAAGTACAGTTATGCACGGTCTCACATGCACGATAGTGTGTATTAGTGAAAAAACTGATCACCCTTTAATTGCTGTCTTGTTCAGGAAATAGTTGCTTAACTAACCTTACATTGCACATAGATTAATTTTAGGCATGAAAATCCACCTCAATTGAAAGAAATTCAACCAAAAACAAGAAGAAGAACAAGAATAACAAAAACAAAGGCACACCAGTTTTAAACAGAGGTGAATCATCACCTGTTCTGAATACTTTTTTATTTTTATTTTGTTGTACGGCGAAATGCACTGTTTTAAAAAAAAATATTTTTTAATTTTTTGCAGTGTTGGCCTATAGGGTTTGACTTAATAGCCCCATTTCCGATATGTCTGCGAAACGAAGGCAAAACGAAATGCGGCCGTAACCGAGCCAACTCACTTTTACCCATTTCATTTGAATTATTAATAAGGGAGAAATGCGCCATACGTTCCCACAGGAGCTACGTTCATTTGTTTCAAACGAAAATTGCTACTGTTTAAGGTAAGAGTATGAGTAGTCTATCCAGTCTTTTCAGAGGAGGTGAAGGATATATCAAGAATGCATCAGCCGTGGTAATGAGGGTCACAGCTGCCGTTCAGCTTAACACCGGCCGCTCTCACTGCTCATGGGCCTTTGTCACCTGAAAGGCTTTAATCAGTTGTCATTAGTTCTCGTCTGATCGTGTGTATGAGTTAGTGTAATATTTCCGCTGGAGCGAATAAAATTAAGCTCCAAGAGGTCTTGTGACATTGAGCTGTTTTTCTGTTCGACCGCAAAAATCTAATAATGAAAACTCCGCACTCTACTGACGTAGTGTACACGGCGATGGATCTGTGCCAAAAGTCATTCTAGGTCAAATGATTAAATTTACCATGTAGCTACATGCCCGCACCCTTCAACTCTTCGCACTGAGATTCAGACAAGAACCGTAGAATAAAAGAAATGCAACACACGCCGTGTGTGTTAATTGTGTTTGTGTGTGCCTGCATGTTTGCGTGCGTGCGTGCGTGCGTGCGTGTGTGTGTGTGTGTGTGTGTGTGTGTGTGTGTGTGGTCACAAAGGTAACAGGCATTTATACTTGTTAAATCTCTGATGCATATATGTAGTTGTCTTCTTGCTGCGTTGTTTCAAAAATGGAACTGTAATTTATTTTTGCTGAAAGTGGAAAATATACTAGCCTACAACTACTTAACATACTATTAAAAATAGAATTCTAAGTACAAATGATAATGCAGGCAATCAGTAAGACCGGAAATGATGATGATGATGATGACGACGATGATGAACATCATCATGGCAGAATGAGTTATTATGAATTATTATAATTATTAGAAAACATTTTATTCAACTTCCTAGTAAACACCCAGAATTGGACCATGTTTTGCATTAGAAGGATTTGACTGTTGGGTGTATTAATACAATGGAGCCAGAGGCTACTAGCTTTGTTATATTTTACACATGTACAACATATAACTTATACAAACTGTATTTTTCAGCAAATCTATATAGGCCGAAGCAAGAAATGGTAGAAAATTTATTAATAATTCCTTTATCACCACTTTCTTTCATGCCCTTCTACATCAGTCCTTACTGATTGGCCAATCAGATTTACCTGCATAATGATAAGCTTCAGAAATGTATAACATTTAAGAAATATTTTACTGGATAAACATTGGATTATTATGAAAAGCAGAAGTAATTCATGGTTGTGTGGTAATTTTCTATTTAATAAATATAGTGTCATTTCTATTACTCTTGTCTTGTGCTGTGTACCGTTTGTATTAATGTAATCTGGCGTTCTGCTAAGGAGCGGAAAATATGAAACAAAAAACAGTACAGCCCTGGAAAACAATCATCCTTTTTTAATTGGAGATACAAATGACTGGTACACTTGTGTGGGGCTACTTTAGTGTGGGGCTACTTTAATAAGAGAACCCAGGGAGAGGATGTAAAGTCCGCAAATCACGACATCAAACACGTCTCAGAATACACCAGTAAGCAAAATGCATATTGTCCTTTTGTCCATTTTGATTTGAGGTGAGGCCCCTGCTGTAATATTTTGCGCGGTTCTTGATTGGAGAGCAATGAAACACACACACAAACACACACACACACACACACACACACACCTGCTTCTTTGAAACATGAACTGGAACCCAATTGCTGTGACCTCGGTGCTTTTGTGCTGGAGAGAGAAATTCACTCTACATTAAAGAAAAAGGTCACTGCTGAAATCGCCCCCTACAGCCCATCTGCAGATAAGAGGCCTGTCTACACTGCGTCAGGTACAGTAAGTGCCAAAGGAAATTGTTTTTTTGTTTTTTTTTACCAGCGTCTGCTCATTACCGTCCACATTATCACTTGCACAGTTCAGTGTTACACACCGAGAGGAGGTGCAATTATTCCTTACGCACGTGATGGCCTATCTTGAAATGCAAATGCATAATCAGCATCATCATGGCCCCATGCGCTCTTTACAAAAGCCGTCTCCTCAGAGCTACAATGCACACATTCAGCCACCCAGTATGCCTAGGACACGGCTATGCAAACGGGGCTATACCTTGCCAATTAATCCATTCATGTGAAAAAAAGGATTAATTTGAAAATTATTAGGCTGAGCTGTTTAGAATTAATGGGTCTGAGCTAACTGAGTGGAAACTCGGGACTTGAATTAAATAATTAAACAAGGCAAGGTACACATAATGCCGGTACATAGTAGCCTATGTAGTAAAGGCCAAAGGTGTGCTGCTCTTATTCAATCTGGATTCAGTGCCCTAAGAATGCTGGCTCTCCACCAATATATTGACAAGTTTTATAGTTGAAGTGGGCAAGGAGATGAAAAAAAATAAATTCGTATGAATGAAAGAAATGTACATCTGCTCTGAACCGTTGGCATATCATTTCCAATTATCCTTAATAGACTTAATTTTCACAGATGGGTTTCTGTGTTCTGCAATAGAAGCTGTCGTGTGAAGTGCTAATTGGGTTAGCAAAGTTTAAATGCTCAGTTATTTTTGCATTTGCCAAGGGCCAACAATGCAATTTTTTCTATGTTTGAAAACAACGCTTCACGCTCCTCCCCACCACACATTATTTGTAATGCTAAGCAATTAGACAAAGGACCCTTTTGCTAAGTTGATCCTAGTGCAGGCCAGTCTAATGAAAAGCTTTTATTGCCCAGCCTGAAGCAGTAGTTAGTGGCCAATTATAGGTCAGCTTGCAAAGGTTTGTATAGCTGGCGGTTCAAAAAAAGAAAGAAAAAAAATCATCTGCTGATATCACAGCGAACAAGCTGGAGAATTCATCTTTCACATCGATTTACTCTCTGAAAACTAACAAACAGTTGCACTTAGTGAGCTCCGAATAAGGACGGTAGAGGACTTAAACTGATAAAGGCTCTAAGGCTGTACTTCTATCACTAACGACCCAGCTGATTCTCGTATCTATGGTGATGGTACTCAACCAATCATAATGCATGTTATCAGGACAAGCTGTTCTACAGAGATGCAACAAAAATAAAAACGTGAATGCATAAGGTTGGACTTGAAATGAAGTGACACGGTGACAAAAAATGAGGACAGGATATTCAGACATTAGGCATCCTGAAAGCAGTGGATATGGTTTGCCCCATGTTGTCTAATTAAAATAAGTATGTCAATGTTTGCTGTAGATTACATACAAGGTTAGCTAAAAGAGTAAGTGACTGACTTAGTTACTTTGACAGCCACAGCAACGACGTAGCTAATGTGGAAGCCTTGGTGCAAATATGACCGTTTACACAACTTCACCTGATGATGAAACATTTAAAGTGTGACAATTGCTGTCTTGCAAGAGACTATATATAAGGTACATCTTTCAGGGTGTACCTTTCCATGCAGAGTAAAAAAAAAAAGAAGTTCATGAAGGAAACACAATAATGAAATGGTACTTCTACAACCAACAGCTATAATTTCAACATTGATGATTATCCCACTGATGCTACTACTACCACGAGAGTAACTGCAGCTAATACTTATTCAAATGTTTTAAACATGTGATTATCTGTAAATTAGAAGAATAGTGTTTATAGTATGGTGTGATAGCCTCTCATCGGGCTGCACGGAATGTTGCTTTGGCAGAGGCCAGGAATGTCGCGTATCCATGTCCAAGCCGAAAGAAATTCTGTCCCCATGCCTTAATTAAGCCGGAGCGCAAGCTGTCTTCACACTGTATTCAAAGAGGGCTTTCTCTTCTGCGGACGGTGCATATAATGGAACAAATAGTTCTCAGGGCGTGCATTCCACATCCGGCTCAAGCATACTAACAAGCTGCACCATCAATGGCGAATCTGCTGAAACAGGGAACATTTTCCATAACAATGGTGTGAGGATGTTAAACAGGGAAAGGGCAGAGTATTTACTTCTGTGGAGAAGATCTAGTTATTCATTAGCTTTTAGGTTCCAATTAAGGAATTGCTGACATTTATCAGCAGGTATGTGTGGGTGGCCTTGCATCTAGTCTAATTGTAGGGTTATTTGCCTGGGCATCCTTTAAACTGTTATCACATATTCATTAGACTCAGACGTCCAGTTAATATTTTATTTAACGTAATAAATAAATATGTTGCAATTTGAAAGATGCCTAGCGTGAACTTTGAATTACAAATAAATGAGAGTGTTAGTCATATTTTTTAAATGCATTACGGTGCATTATATTTTTAATGGGTTATTGTAGCCTACACAGCAGACCTACTCATGGTTTGTAGACTATGTTGGTAGATGATCTTGCTAACATTCATTTTAAAAACTAGCCATTTGCAAGGTAGCTACAGTAGCCTAGTTAAAGTTATTAAAATATAACACTAGGAATGCAACAGCGGTCAATGACCGTTGTCACTACGAATATCAATAAATCTGTGTCATGAACTCCGTATAGCTCTCCCTTTGTAACTTGTCCTGAATGTATGTATTGAACATTCTGATATCGAACATGAATATTGCACAAGGAAATAGACTTATAAACACAACTTAAATGGTCATGAACGGTGAAATTTACCATCATTTATCTTACCGGTATGCTTGACAATGTTGTTGTTGCAACGTTTGATCAGTACATTGTTGCGAAATGACAAGGCTGCCATACGCGCTTGTGTTGTCCTAGTAAATCTATACAGTATAAAGCTATACAGTAGGCTAGCCTATAGCCTATTCAGTTAGCTAGCTACTTGCCGAGAGGAGTGAGGCTGAATGAGGAAATTAATGTGGATTACACTCACAGTGATGATCTTCCATGGGTCTGTGGATGTTATAGGCTACTGGTGGGGGGGGGACTTGGGGGGGGCATTCTTATATGTAAAAAGCATAACATGTGCATATTGTTTTTGTCGAAAATAAATTTTACCTTAGGGATCTGGCGGGGCTCGAACACAGGTCCCCAGCAGGAAAGTCCATCACTCTAGCCACAAAGCTAAAGACAATTTCACATTTTGTGAAGCAATTAGGCCGCCTCTTAATCATTTAGCCTGCGATTGTCTATTTTGATCATTACATTACATTACATTCATTTAGCAGACGCTTTTATCCAAAGTGACGTACAATAAGTGCATACAGAGACATCATCAAGATCACTACAGAACAGACAAGACAAAGCACATCCTTCCCATAATGTAGCAGCTATCCCTAGTAATGAACGTTGACTGTAGTTCACAGTAAGCTGTGGGTAAATCAGCAATACTACACTTCTATTCTAAATACTATTATAAACTATAATAAACAGACACGAAAACACAGGGAACTAGTAAACACAGGGAACTGATATTCCTAGGTGAGGATATCAGTCAAGGCGGAGTCTGAAGAGGTGTGTCTTCAGGCCTCGACGGAATGCAGGCAGGGTTGGAGTAAAACGTAGGGGAATGGGAAGTTAATTCCACCACTGAGGAGCTAAGGTGGAAAAACTCCGCAGTCGGGACGAGCGAGAGCCTTTGACACGGAGGGGGGGAAGTGCGAGTCGCCCTGCTGTAGAAGAGCGAAGTGGTCGAGCAGGAACATAGTTCTGGATTAAGTCCTGCAGGTAGGCGGGGCCTGTCCTATTGGCTGCAGTGTAGGTCAGGGTCAGAACTTTGAACCTGATCCTGGCTGCAACTGGCAGCCAGTGGAGTGGCCTCAGCAGGGGGGTTACATTGGAAAATTTCGGGAGGTTGAACACAAGCCAGGCAGCTGCATTCTGGATCAGTTGAAGAGGCAGAATGGTGCAGGCCGGTAGGCTTGCGAGCAGGGAGTTGCAGTAGTCCAGGCGTGAGGTGACCATGGTCTGGACAAGAAGCTGGGTGGAGTAGGTGGTCAGGTACGGTCGAATCCTCCTGATGTTGTACAGGAGGAACCTGCAGGACCGAGCCGTCGCCCTGATGTGCTCTTTGAAGTCCAGCCGGTCGTCCAGGACCACCCCCAGGTTCCTTGCAGAGCGGGAGGGATCAGACTACTTTGATCAGCCATTGTCATTGGCAGATTGAGATGTTATTATCCAATGGGGAGAATTATTATTTGAGGACATGGAGCAATTTTGATGATGAAATTAGCAGGACAAATAAGAAGAAGAAGAGAAAGAAGAAGAATGGCAAAAATAGTTTGGGGCTTTATTGTGTGGATGTGTGGAGTTGTATCTGAATTCTGTGTGGTTACATGAGGTCAGAAAGTACAGAGCTTTATGTTTTTAAGGCCTAAGAGTCTGTGGTCATTGTGCTTATTCCTGTAGGAAACCCTTAAAATATTTATATTGAAAGTCCTTAGTTGGATCTCAGGTACCTAACATATAAATCTGCATTGTAATTGGCATGCACAAGGATGTCCATCCAATGGCATCCATACACATCTGTAGTGTCTCTTCTACATACTTAATAGAATCCATTGTTCGAGGATTCAATTATTTAAATAAATATGTCTAAATATATCTCATTTTGGTGTACAAGCAAAAATGTTGTTGTAAACTAGTTATACATTTTCAGTTATACATTTTCAGTTACACTGGCGGAATCCTTTCCAGTGTTCCAAGGTGAGCTGGTTTATTTTCTCTACATTTGATAGGTTCGAATTTTGAAGATCAGCTCTGACCCATTGGTCTTCCCCTTTCAGCGGTTGGTTGGCATTTATTGTTGGGAGCAAATTAGAACAACGGACTGTAATGCCTAGGTGATTTCCTTTATAGTAACCTCTCCTAAATATGCAACACTAAAATACTTTTCACATCAGTGGAGACTCTTTAGCTTTAATCTAAGCTAATGTTTTTTGTTTTTTTTATTGTCTGTGTGTGTGTGTTTGTTGTTTGTATATTTGTGTGCATGCGTGTGTGTTTCAGTGCATTTGTGTTCAAGGTATTAAAGTATACAGTCAAGAAATATAGCTTTTTCTATGTATCCCAATGTATTTGTCATAACTCATGCATTAAATAATTAAAGTATGATTTACACAAATGTAAACCAGCCCTATTAGAAAGAATCAAGTAAAGAAGGAATCAAGTGCAGGTCCCTTCATTTAAATCTGTAACAGGTTAAGCACAATCTGCTGTTCAAATGTAACTTTTTTTTTTTGTTGTTGCTTCCCCTATATCGAGATCACGTTCCATGGGTTGTCCGGGGCACACTATGGAGCATTCATGCCTGTGTTTTGGGCTCCACAAAAGGCCAACTCTCCCCCTTGCCATGGGTCAGTGATCCCAAAACGCAGCTGGCGCAAAGGATATAGCGACCGCTGATACAGGGACTCCCAAGAGACCCGTGGTTTAGGTGGAGGGTGCAGGCCCTGCACTGTTCTCGAAAAACAGGAACTGTTGCCATCTAGCGGTGCGACGCAGCATTAGCCCTCCTTTCACGAGGAAACTAAATCTAGCAAAAACACCAAATAAATAAAGAAATAAATAAAAACTTTGACCTTCACCTGACTTGAAAAAAAAATAGTAGAAGGCTGTTTGTGTTTACCTACTGATAAAGGCAGAAGCATATTATGTAAAAAACACTATAGAAGATGTGTTGCTTGAACTAATAGAACACATTGTGTGCTAATATGCTGATGATTATACAAACATTGCCTTTTGTCCTTGGTAACACATGAGCCCAGTTAAAATCATATTGTCCAATGCAAATCAGTGGGGCTTTACTGAAGACATACAACCTCATCTGTGAAAATAACATCTATTTGTTATGTGGAATGTCCACAGGAATAGAAGCACTGGAGCTTGCACAAAAGTAAAAAACAAAGCACATATATCAAAATGCGAAAATGATTCGCGCCGGTTATTTTATACACTAGAATTGCAAAGCAGTTGAAAACAAAAATGGTTAAAATCAGCAGGCATGCTGCAAAAAAGAGACATATTTGCCCTATAATATGGTCATAACCGGTGTTGGGAAATTGTGTTTGCACTCCATTCAGCACTAATGTGTCAATAAAGGACCAGAACACGTTCCCTCGTTTGAAGGCCATATTTCTAGTGCGATTCTAAACTTTGCCCTATGCGTCAGATTTCGATATAAAGCCAATCTCGCGGGGTCTCTCTGTAGAGTTATTTGAGGGGAAATGCACAGGCCAGATTTATGCCAGGATCTCTCCGACCATATTTCCACAGCAGGCAAACCCGAGGAGGGCAGATGAATAAAACTAGCCTCCGAACGCAGGGGAGCATTTGGAGTAGCTACGTCGAAGGCAAAAAAAAGGCTTTTATCTGGACAAGGGGACTTGCGGTACAAATTACGAATATTTCATCTCGTGTTTCCGTCACGCACGAGTATGCGGCGGAGGGTAAACATTTCTGCCGGTGGCAATCCAGGTCCTTGCAAAGAGGCCTTAAATGAACAAATCCGTCCCGGCCCCCGAATGACCAAGCTCCCGTCTTTTGGCGGCGTAGCTCAGTGATGGGCTCTGCTCACAGCGAGGTGATGCAGGCGTAGACCGTGGCTTGCGTGTCGCTAAACGGCCGGGAGAATGTATTGGCCACATTAACAATAGACCGGCCGAGGAATAAAAGACCTCCGGCATGTTCCTGTTTGCTGTCTATTATCCCAGGTCTCCTGGGTGCTGCAAAATAGGGGGCATGTGTTATACAGACATTTATCATGTAATTACAGCTTTAGGATCGGTTTCTGAAGGTCTGTGATGATTACTAATAATTACTGTGCATTTCACGCATCCGAAAGGCCCAGATGGGGTTCCAAGCCCCAATCACAAAAGGAGGTGTTTCCCCCCCTTTCTTTCGCCACTGACGGTGCTCATTAGCTTAATGAATTGAAGCATATGTGTCCAGCGGCTTATTAGTGCTGTAGGGGGAGGAGAGGGGAGGCGCAGTGTGGTTCCTCCTTCTTGATGTTGTAATGATGTTCATGGCGTAGAAGGGTCAGGAGCAGGAGTAAATATCCTTTATTGCCCTTTTTTTTGTAGGTGAAATCAATCCAGGAGTGTGTTTTATCACTTAAATTATTATTATTTTTTAATAAATAAAATTTAAAAACATTCCTGACAATAGAGGGAAATCAACCTCTAAAACATGGCAAATATCGTGTTCTATATAACAAGCTATTTTAAAGATTTAGTTCTTTTTTTGTTGGTCCGATAGCAAGGAGCAGAGTAGGGTGTAATATGGAGGGCGATATGCCAAAAAACCCAAGATCTATTTATTATTATTTATTTTAAAAAAAATCATTTTAAACATTCACTAAAAATTCATAATCTACATACGTATGTGACCTATGGCTACTCCATGAGCTGAATTTATTGTAGCAATAGAAGCCTAATCGAAATATTTTATCAAATAATACTATAAATTATATTTTGACATTATATAGTCTACAGTTCTTTCACACTGTATTCATAAATGATGAGTGACACACCTGACCCAGGGTAAGTTGCCATGGTCCCAGTGGGCCACAAGCCTTCAGATTTTCCAGGTGTCTTTAGATGGTAATAGAGTACCACAAGCTGAAGGTCACGTGCATTAAATCAGTCTTTTTACTGATCCACTTATATACAGTGCAGTAAATAAGGGCGCAGAAACTAAAAGTCTCTCCACCACCATTACCACAACGGTTTCCAAGGGTTGCCATGTTACCCTGGGAACATTAACTAGCAGTAGGCTACATGTGTGTACTTAGAATGTGAATGTATCTGTAACCTCCGTTCGTGTGTGAAGCACACATTTTAAGAATTAGATTAGAATCACTTACATTAGTTATTTTTATCAGCAACTATAATGTTCTAGCTATAAACCTTAATTTAATTGAATAACCAATATTCAGACCAACAGTATTCAGGGTCACGTCCAAATGCCACACACACACACACACACACACACACACACACACACACACACACACACACACACACACACACACACACACACACACACACACACACACACACACACACACACACACACACACACACACACACACACACGTCCCTTTATGTAAGTTCAATAGCATTTTTTTTTGTTTCCTTGTTTTATTCCCCAGTGGAGAGTGTGAGTAATTTACCTTTTTGCTGCTCATCTTTTGAATTAGCTATAATAAGTAGCTTGATAAAGTGCTATTGTGTTGTATGCTATACTTTCCAGTTTCCTATCTGTTTGGTTGACTAAAGATTTGAATCAGCTATAATAAGTAGCTTGATAAAGTGCTATTGTGTTGTATGCTATACTTTCCAGTTTCCTATCTGTTTGGTTGACTAAAGATTTGAATCAGCTATAATAAGTAGCTTGATAAAGTGCTATTGTGTTGTATGCTATACTTTCCAGTTTCCTATCTGTTTGGTTGACTAAAGATTTGAATCAGCTATAATAAGTAGCTTGATAAAGTGCTATTGTGTTGTATGCTATACTTTCCAGTTTCCTATCTGTTTGGTTGACTAAAGATTTGAATCAGCTATAATAAGTAGCTTGATAAAGTGCTATTGTGTTGTATGCTACTTTCCAGTTTCCTATCTGTTTGGTTGACTAAAGATTTGAATCAGCTATAATAAGTAGCTTGATAAAGTGCTATTGTGTTGTATGCTACTTCCAGTCTCCTATCTGTTTGCTAAACTATATTAATAAAAATTATTATTATTAGTAGTAGTAGTAGGTGATGATGATAGGATTGGGCGGCACAGTGGTGCAGTGGTGCAGTGGTTAGTGGTTAGCACTGTCGCCTCACAGCAAGAAGGTACCGAGTTCAAATCCCGGCCGAGGGCCTTTCTGTGTGGAGTTTGCATGTTCTCCCTGTGTCCTCGTGGGTTTCCTCCGGGTACTCCGGTTTCCTCCCACAGTCCAAAAGACATGCAGGTTAGGCTAATTGGGGACTCAAAATTGCCCATAGGTATGAGTGTGTGAGTGAATGGTGTGTGCGCCCTGTGATGGATTGGCGGCCTGTCCAGGGTGTATTCCTGCCTCTCGCCCGATGCATGCTGGGATAGGCTCCAGCACCCCCCGTGACCCTGACTAGGAATAAGCGGGTTAATGGATAATGGATGGATGGATGATAGTATTATGATAGTAGGATGATGATGATTATTATTCATTTATTTGTTTATTTATTAAAAGGTTGTCCATGGACAATGACAGAAACTAATTTCTAGAACAACTCACTTTATGCTGAAATCATATGTATACTGTAAGAAAGTAAATTGTCATATTTTATGTTTCATATTAAAGATGGCTACTTCCCCGGTTTGTAAGCCTGTTACCCATTCTACCCGAGCAGGACAAAACCAGTTGTATTCCAATGCTGTTGACTCTCAGTCAGCTAGCGATGTAGCCAAGATGCAAACAAGGGATATAGGCTATAGGCTACGGGCCTAGTGTTAGCCTCTAACGACCCACTGGATTTGGTATTCTGAATGGATATAATACCAGAGCATTGATATATGCTTTTAAAATGAAATGTAGCCTTTGGCTGAGAAACGTTATCCAAAATGGAAATCAAATGACCAAATTGTCCATTTTTTAAATATCCCACACCCTCAAAAATGTGTGTGTGTGTGTTTATGTGTTTGTTTACATGTCTGTGTTTGTGCATGTGTGTGTGTTTCTTTCATAAAGTTTTTAACGTATGAATTTTTGGAACTTTTGGAACTTAAAAAAGGTTTGAATCATTCCTTGCATCCGTCAGTGTGTATTTGCATTCTGACGCATGTATGTCGGCTGTGTCAAACGCAGTGTTCTTGCACCGTTTCCAGCTCTGTAGGGTCCCGTGTACAACACACAGGTCAAGCAGCTGTGCACATGATCCGGCCAAGGTGGGGGGGGGTCACCATGACCCTGCTGTGAACTGGGGCAGGGGGGGGGGGGGGGGGGGGGGTTGGGGTTGGCGTGGCGTGGGGGGAGAGTTACCTGCAGGTGCAGGCTGACGGAACTCAATGTTGCATTCAGGTTCACTCTTTGTACGATTCTGAGAACGGCGGGGATGTGTGTTTTAATCCTATACCCCAGGGGTCTCCCCCCCCCCCCCTCCCGTACTTTCTCTCAATTACCTGAACAAGAAACGGGGAATTCTTCTCCGGGTACGCAGAGCCCCTCCTGCTCAAAGGCATCTCACATTAAAGCCCGGCTCACAAAAAAGCCAAGAAAGCAGGAAAAAAAGCGCCATCCTGTTTAATAGAAACAAATTGCTCCCCACTTCCCGGTGACACAGATAGCATGGCCATTTGTAGCTGCTGCCCTTTGTAGGGAACAAGAGAGAGGAAATGTACTCATCCTGGCGTTTTGTTACACTTGGCTATCTTAGCCCCCCCCCCCCCCCCCCCCCGCCGAACAAACACAGTAGTTAAGTAGTTCAGGTGCCTGGTACATTCTGTTAGATTAAAGGTCTGTAGTTCTGGCCTGGGACAGACAGAGCTCAGCTGTAGGGTGAGGTCACATGAATGGCTGCGCTGTTGGAGTGCAGCGGGTGAGACACGGCGGGCTTGCCTCTCTCCGGCGGACCTGAAAGAGGGCCTGTTGTTTTTACATACCCCCTCTCCTAATGACACGGGCTGTGCGTTTTTTTTAGATAGTTTTTTTTTTTTTTTGCTCACAAAGGCATTTTTAATTGAGGAAGCGCATATCCCCTGGCATAAACGTGTGCAAATGGCCACGCTACGGACTCGCTGGAGGTAGCTCCATTTTCTCTCGATGTGCACCTGTCGTCTCCTGGCGGAAGAAGGGTCACAGGCCACAGGGCAGGGATGCCTCCTAATTAGCATCCGACACCGAATCTGTCCCTCATTTCGGTTAATAAAACGAAGACTATTTATGCTCGGAAATTTAAAGAGCCTTCAAAGGAAGAATGCTTCTTCTGCTGTGTGATCAGAAAAGTCGAAGGCAAATAAATCAAGTGCTTTCCTTGTTATGATTAGAAAGTCAGGTGGAAATATAATCTTCGCTGTTTAATCTTCCCATTCTTCCTTCTCAATCTCCAGACAAAAATCGCATAATTTCTCATCCACATTATTTATTTATATAGATGCTTTCACTCACGGAGCAAACAGTATCTACTGAATATTGTATCAGAAATAATACAACAATTTGCACACTGTGTTTTAACCAACCAAAAGTTATGTTTTCTGCTCACTGAGTTCTGAATGACAACATTGTGTGTGTGTGTGTGTGTGTGTGTGTGCGCGTAGCGTGCGTGTGTGTGTGTGTGTGTGTGTGTGTGTGTATGTGATTGTGTGTTCAAGTCTGTGTCTATGAGTGTGTGTGTGTGTGTGTGTGCATGTGCGTGTGTGTGTGTGTGTGTGTGTGTGTGTTCAAGTCTGTGTCTATGAGTGTGTGTGTGTGTGTGTGTGTGTGTGTGTGTGTGTGTGTGTGTGTGTGTGTGTGTGTGTGTGTGTGCATGTGCGTGTCTGGACAGTGACCAGAGCAACAGTCTCTCTCTCCCTCCTCCACCGCTGTCTTATCCTCCTGCCAAACCTGAGGTCAGTGCTGCAGAAACGCAGGTCACAGCCTCAGCAGGCCGTACAAGTGGCAGTTTGTCCATGAGGACGAGAGGTCAAGTGTGTTCGAGCTCCGCGCTGAACTTGTAGGAAGACGGCTGACAGGCATGTAACAACCGCCCGGAGACGGGAAGAAAGAGGAATATATATTTCCCCACTTACTGAACAAGAAGTGATGCCCAAAATGACATCATTATTGTGGTGGTCCTTTTAAAGAGCCAAATTAGTGCATCGCATGTTTTTTTTATAGAAGGTAATTTATCTGAGACAGACTCCCTTACGCCCTTATTCTGCTCTGTATGACATTTAGTAAATGTTCATTCATCCCCATTTTAATCTCCTGTCCGTTAAGACCAGTTTTACAGAAATGGATACCCCTGTGACTCCACGCTGCCACCTTGAATCCTGTCCCCCCACCCAACCCTTTGCCCCTTCTTGTTCCTAATGGAATGTCAGATAAAATCTGCCCTCCCCCCCCATTCCCCTTCTGGAATAAAACTTCAGCAATGATGACTGGCTGGCCTGAAGTGAGCCACGAGTCCTCTTTGCAACCGTCGGAGGACCCTCCTCTCTCTGAGCTCTCCCCTCCGCAAACTCCTCGTGAGTGTGAGACACCAGACAGAGGGAGTCACAGCGCATTCCCATAGAGAGCCATTGAAATGCAGAGACTTTATAGTATCGCTTGTAAGAGTACCAGAAAATAATATATCAAGAGTCTTTTGATGTTGTTGGGTCACAGACATCAGGAAGTCATGGCATGCAAAGCCAAAGCATATGTGACTAAATATTAAATATAAAAAATTTAAATGCACAGTAAACTTAGTGTATGTAAACTTCTGACCCACTGGAATTGTGATATAGTGAATTAAAAGTGAAATAATCTGTCTGTAAACAATTGTTGGAAAAATTACTTGTGTCATGCACAAAGTAGATGTCCTAACTGACTTGCCAACACTATAGTTTGCTAACATGAAATCCGTGGAGTGGTTTAAAATGAGTTTTAATGACTTCAACCTAAGTGTATGTAAACTTCCGACTTCAACTGTAGGTTTTAAACTTCACAAACTTTCACTTACCTCAAGGTCTAAAATGAAATGTTTCATCACAGATTTGTAATATTTAGGAATAAAGGGCTAGTCAATTGGGAGACACACAAAAGGTGACACAGAAAGTGTCAGAATGTTTCTAGTTTTGTGTCAGTTTACACTTTTGTGGTCAATTTGACCCCAAACATAAAAGGTTATCATAAAATGTGAACATAATTTGAGAGTTAAGTAAGTGTGCAGTTCTGACTAATGCTGAAGAGAGTAAGATATACGTATGAATGGGAGGAATGGAGCAGAGGCATATGCAGAGTTTCTTGTTAATGCCTTTAATCATACCCTGGTTTTATAGCTGCTGAACTGCCAGGGAAACCACTACTGTCTGTTTTACATCCAAGCTTGGTTTCTAAATGTTTTGTTTCAGTGTTGGGAAGTGGGAAAAGTCATAAATAAAGAGCCACAGCCAAGTTTCCTCAATCCTCTGCTTTTATTTCTTATAAACACCTCTTAGTGAATAGAAATTTTACAGGTGGAAAACTTTATCCAAACATCTGGAAACACTAAAAACAATAAGACCTAAATTCCTAAATCTAAGATTAGTCGTATCAGAACTATTTCATAATTTCAGAGGCTTTGTTTAATTCAACACGTTCATACATTTTATTACCCAACGCTCCTTTGTTACATTGTGCATTTATCAAGGCACTGATGTACTACATCATCTAGGCTTGTGCTGTTTAAGTGTCTATCCCAGGTGTTCCTATCAACCGCAAAATCTCATCTGCCCACTGATGCTAAATGGCTGACTGAACACAAGCTGACATCGAATAACACGACATTTTAATAACGTTCTGCCAGTGCCTGACGGTGCGAACAATACCCACTATGGGACTGTATAGGCAAATGAAAACAAACAGTGTCCCCCCTCAGAAGCCTTCAATGAAGGGCTTTAGATGGAGGTTCATGCAATTCTGGGTTCATGACAAGCATGTCCAGGCCAGCTCCATGTCCCGCGCTGCTCTGCGATAGCCCTTGCATTTTGCGTGTCCATTTCGAAGCTCAAGTTCTGAGACAAGGCCACGATTGTGGTTGTCACCAAACAATGACATATTTCTTTTCTTCCTTTTAAATTCTCGGTATCATTCTGCACAGGGGAGCAATTTGTCTGTCATAGGCCCGGAGCAGCGGCTCGGGCCGGCCCCATTAAACTGACAGCGCTGTTATTAGCCGTAAGCAGAGCCAGCGCCCGATGAATTTGGCCACTGTTCGGGTGGCGGGCGGCAGTGGCTTGGGCTTTTTTTTTTCAGTAATTAATTTGATAAATTTATTAATTATGAATTGGGTTGACAGTACAATCAGATTGTCAGCCCTCCAGACAGGCCTTTTGTGATAAGTAGCTTTGTGATGGGCCGCTCGGGTTTCGTGAGCTGTCATCCCCCGGGCTTAGCCCCTTATCACCACCTCAGCCATTCACCGGGTAATTTCCTGTGTGTTCTAATTAAATGGTGGCTTTCAGATCGCAAAGTGACTCCCTTTAAAAAGAGCCTCTTGGGTTTTTGGCTGGAGAGGACTACAGCGGCCGGTCAGGCAGACTCTTACCTACCCCTTTACAGAAGTTCCCATAAATCTCCAGCATCGTTAAAGTAACAGTTGCAAGCACTTGGTTGGAATACGAACGCGATTTGCTCTTTCCAATGGAGTCAGACTTATATTTGAATAGCTTTGAATACATAGCACATAATGTCCTCACTGTGATCTTTGTTATTTGAATTGAACTCGGTTAAAGTTTATTAACCTGCAGCATTTCATCAAATCAGCATTGGAAAAGATGAAGGGTTGAATTAAGCGAAACATGGCGTGCCCCTCCGTAAGAAGTTTGCTCTCATCATGGAGGGTTGTCTGACAGTTGTCTGGTCCAGTAGAAAGAGGGGGCTCCCTTAATTTCTGTTCATGTCAACACTAACGCAGAATCCAAGAGGAAACTGTGGAGCTTTTGTGCATCTGTCAGATCGTCCTGCTTATTACGGCGGCAGGAATGGAAAATATTCGAGCATCTTTGATGTCCGTATCAAACTTGAACCGTGCTGATGACCTGTGTAAGCTTGACATTAAACCCTCCCTGTCATTTTCCTGAATGCACGTATTTTACAACAGTGCCTTTATATTTCCGGATATCATTAGAAAGAAAACTACCCTACAGATAGTGCCAGAAAATGGTTTTTGGTTACCAGTTACATAATCACATTTCATAATGTTGTGGGAAATATTGGGGTTCACTGTAAATAAAATGACATTTTGTGGTAAAGCTTTAGACTCGTGTATTTATGTGGCGGTGTAGATTTGTGGTCAAAGTGATCTCTCATACCCAGCTGCATTTCTCACTAATATATTTGCCAGTCACATTTTCTCGGCCGTGAGATTTTGAGCCCCGCAGCCTTCGCCGCTAAAGTAACACTGAAGGCGCTGTTTGTAAAGCGCGACACATTTGAAGCTTGTGACATCGCTGTCATCACACCTCGCCAATACAATCTAAAACCTCTGCCTCAGACGACCGTCTCATATCCTTTTACTTCACGGACTCACACACGCTGCACACCAGACGGGTCGACTTGCAGGCAACAGGTTTAGCCTCCCCGGGGATGGGAAACGTGTGTGTTTTCCTTATCATCGACGCCTACTTCATAATTTGTGGATTTATATTCTGCTTAAGGACGGTGGTGGAGCCTTGTGCTGTTCTTTTACGGCACACCCCCTCCACTCCAGCTTGTCCAATAAGTGTGACCTTGTCCCAGGTACAGCGCTCGGACGTGTTTACCTGTAGGTCAGGACCAATGTGTTTTAGGTTTCCCTGCTGCTCCACCTGTAACCTGGAAAAATAAAGGAGCGCGGTTTGTGTGGGACCAACAGGGGCAACGGCGATGACAGCGGCTTCTATCTGCCAATCTCCCGGTGGATATTGTTGCCTGGCTGGCAGATGGACAGCCGGGGGTTCGTGAAGCGATAGATCTTTTCCATCAGCAGGTTATCATTTACAATTAAACCGAGGGCCTTTCATGTAAAACGCGCAGTCAGGACGGCCGTCTCCAGCCAGCCAGACTTCTCAGGTAACTTTCTGAAAAAGAAAAGATCTTTAAACAGTGCTCATTCCCCACTCCCCGAAACAGATTTAGTGTAATACGAGATGCCACATTGTGCGCGTGTGCCACATTGCATTATGAGTGCTTTTCAAACTGTTTCATGCTTTTGGGCTCTGCAGTAGACCGTAGGCCCTGTTAATAAAATAGTGTGTGCTGTTGACACAACAGAGACAGCACATCTGCAATAAAGTTGCTTTATTAGTGTTTCCTTCTGCCCTCTAATGGTAAAGTATTGCTACTGTGGGAGCCAATCTAAAAAGAAAGATATTTATGTTGACCTCGAGGGAGGAAAATTGATTGATGAATGTATCAAATGACACACATTATTGGTATGTCAGTTTTTGTTTATTCCAGAACTGTGAGATTTTGACAGGTGGGGTAGAAAAGAACAGAACCAGAACTGGTCACAGAAGCAACTTCAAGGCAAAAGACAGACAGGCAACCTCTAGTGGTAAGACAGAGTTACTGCAGGTGTTTGTTCACACAATCAGAAAGAGAATGCTATTTTTTGTATTTAAAAATACAAAATAAAGGTGTTGAAAGAGTGAAGCTAACATTAGTTTTGAAGAGCAGGTCTCCACCCAATATGTTTTCAAGCAGCTCCCGTTTTTCTCCTCTCATGAAGCTAGGTTTCTATAAACAGTTTTATCGCGCTGCAGTGATGGGACTGCAGCTCTCGTAAATTCTCGCCAGCCTCGTCCAGAGCAAGCGGTGCCAGGTGCTCACCCTCCTCTTGACTCCTTGGCTGCCGTGTCACATCCCCCGCGTGTCTGCAGTGACCCGTTCAAACGCGGGGTCACCTCGCATCTCGGATAATCTCTCTTCCACTCACGACCCAGGCGGAGGTTCAGCCGCTTGAGCCGTGGCGTAGAGGCACTGGACGTGCTGCCGCATGTTAGAGACCATCGCATTGATCAAATTCTCCTCTAAAAGTCTTAGGAGTTACTGGCCTTTCTCTACACATTAGAATAAGCAACCGATTTAGACCCAAGAAGCCAGGTGAAGTGAATTAACCATCTGAACGGCTTTACTTGGTCAGTTAAGTAACGAGTACAAGTGAAAACCATCATACCCTCGTGGCTCTCCAGGACCCGGGTTTCCCACACTTAGCCATATAACATTGTTCTTACTCCAGCTCCATGGTAGTGTCACAAAATGTCCCTGACCCTATGTCACTGTTTTCCAAAGTGTGGGTTGGGAAGTTGATTTGAATTGTGAGCGGCGGCAGATCTGCTCCGTCAAACTCCCAGTCATTTGGAAGGGCTGATTTCACCTATCTGAGAGATAACAGCGATAATATGATAAGTATTTGTAAATGTGCATTATACGTTATGTGAATATTCTCGCCCTTTGCTTCCTTATTTTGCCCTAAAGATTCCAGGGATAAATGGTGACGGCACTGAAATGCATACAAAGGGGAGTTTTGCCAGTACCCAGACTGCCAAAATCACAGAGTTCCTCCTGTCTGAGGTCACCTGATCCAATGACTTTCCTTCGGCACTACCACGGCACTTTGCCCTCTATTTTGCCTGCGTTCTGGGAGCATTGTAATGGAGAAAAAAGGGAAGGAATATAGCCAGATCCACCCTGAGCGGTCATTCACCACCACCACCCCTCCACCCCCCACCCCCCACCCCACCCCTCTCTCCATTAATCCCTAATCCTCTTTAGGGATATTACCTGCTAATGTATCCCGGCATGAGGTATTAGGCCTGACTATCTATTCCGCACCAGAGGCAGTATTTAAGAAGAAAAAAAAGCACAAAAAAGGAACTGAAACATTGTTGACTTAACTCCAAAAAAAAGGAAGAGATTATGTCCCTTTTTACGCGATTCTTTGGCCGCAGCCAGAGTGTTATGGCAGCTGGCATTTTGCCGGAAATCCGAAGCAAATTGTGCACAAAGTCATGAAACCTTAAGTAATGTTACTTTCTTTTACAGGCCGCTCGTTTAAAGACGGAGTTTATCATGCTCCTTTTAGAGGAAGGAACAACTTTCCTGCCGTTTTAGTACTGATGTACTACAGCTGATGTACTCAAGCTACATCAGTACTGATGTACTGATGTAGTACTGATGTACTACAGCTGATGTACTCAAGCTACATCAGTACTGATGTAGTACTGATGTACTGATGTAGTACTGATGTACAGATGTAGTACTGATGTACTGATGTAGTACTGATGTACTGAAGCGGATGTTGCAGAAAATATCTTAACTTGTTTGAAACAAAGTATAGGAACTACAGCTGCTAAATAATGTTGATTATTGATCCGGGCGAGTTAATTCAGAAGAAATCTCTTAAACTGTTGGCTTAAACAGCAGAAATGAGTTCCCGTCACTGTATAGCAAAGGAAATTAGGATGAATCATTGTATTTTCCAAAATATTTAGTCAAGGATGATAATGAATACAAATATATAATATAATATATCAGAAGGGGACTTTGGAAGTGGATCACGTTTATTTAAGGGAAGTCAGATATCTCCGGTTTATTTATAAAAGAGTAGTGTATTTCTGCAGTTGGTATATTGATGTATCTTGTTCAGTTCACAAGGTAGCAAATTACTGGACGTGTATTATTATAGGTATTATAACAGCATGGGTATATTACTCCCTGGTGGTCAGATAGCAACATAGATACGGCAGACAGCAACACAGGAGAACTGAATGCTGTAGAGGACAGCGCATTGTGTAATCATCAGCACAACTTATACTTGCAAAAATATGGTTTTGATATGTTTTATTAGCATTAATGATTGTGGGACTATTAGGGCCTGATTTACTACGAACTTTAGCATGTTTAAAACCAATAACACAATCGATGATTGGGGCACAACAAATCCTATGACCAATCATTGGTCGTGTTATTGGTTTTGCATGTGCTAAAAGGTTTTGCGTGTGCTAAAGGTCTTAGTAAATCAGGCTGTTCGTACTTTGCAATATGAAAGCGTCAGAAAAAAACACATTCCTCATATTACTTACTAAAATGTACAGTCTAGGAGACTAAATCCATGATGCTATGTGCATACCAACAGTATTGTATGTCTGCACACATTTTCTAAAAGAGGAAGTTTATAAACAATGAGGGATGAGTACGATGCTTCAATCATTCATAAAAACCAGTGTTTCCTCCTTTTTTGCTTGTTCTGATTAAGAGAGGTGCTGGTAACCCGAATTACACATAACAAAATTACAGAATGTTCTAAAACATATAAATCACATGCATGGAAAGCTAACAGCGACAATACCAATTGTATTTCTCCCACAATTCAATTCAACACAAATATAATATCATCAGTAATGGACCCTGATCCGTGTGACATTTGCTTGATTTAAATTTCAACAACATTGCTTTAGAAAAGCAGACAAGAGCAGGCAGGGTGGGGAGGGGTGTGGGGGCCACTGCCTCTCTCCACTCTCTCTGGTGCCGGCAGGTTTATAATTAAAAATACACTTTTTCATATGTTCGCTAAATACAGTTCATTTAAAAAGGGGTGCCATTACAAGGCCCGTTGGCCCCCGGGGCGCTGGAGGGGTCCCCGGCGGTGGTGAAGTGGCCCCGCGGCTGGCGCTCTAATGCGTCGGGGTGTGCGCCGCTATTAATTTCAACAGGACGTGAAGTGCCTGGATAGCGGCCGGGAGGACCGAGGCTCCCGTTTTTCAAAGAGCCGCGCGGTTTAAATGGGGCCTCAGTCTTGGCCACTTCAGACTGAACCGTTGCCATTCAAACAGGCCTTAATAATGCTTTCACCTTTGACTAGCATGGAGGCAGAGGCTTCTGTTTAAAGCAGGCATTTGGTCCAATTGCAAAGGGATCGTCTTAATTGAGTCTGTCTTTCCCTGGTTCCCTGCATCCAGTTCTCTGTACGCTCCGATTTTCCCATACCCTTCTCTGGCTGTTTTGCATTTAAACTCGGATTGAACCGATATTAAATGGGTTTAAACCGGGTCTTTTTGCTATAAACAGTGTGAAATAGACGGTATACAGAGCGCTTTCACCTTTTATATTGTATTTTTTTGTGACACAGCGAATGTCAAAACTACACTGCACACGCCAATCAAAACTCTGCACTAGTTACAAGCAATTTGCTGTATTATATAATTTCTAGTTTTATTATAATAACTTGTAATGCGCAGAAAATATAACTGTTGATAAAGAACAACTGATTAAGAACCGCTGCCTGAATCTATTGCACTTTCCATTTCGGTTGCTACAAAACAGAGTTGCTTAATGTTGGCTGAACTATAACCTATAGTATTTTGGTATTTCTGCCAATTTGTATGCTTTTGCACAGCCAGTTTATGGTTCTCATTTATATGGGTTACTCATAGAGGATGTTGTGACTGGGAAGGACAATTCTGTATGCGTATCCTTTGTGTATCCTTTTGCGGAGTTTGTTATGAATTGTCGTGTACCCACTTATTTTCTGCTTGTTTTCTACACTGTGCATCTGTCTCCCCATAAGATTCCTTGATGAGAGATTCGGCTACTGCTGAAACTAGGATCACGCTGTTGTGGTTTTGGTCGGGCTGCATACAATTATATTGTACATTCAAGTCAATTACAATACAAAGGACATCAAAGTTTGTTTGTTTCTAAATTTGGAGGAGAAAAGTAAATTTAAAAAAAATGCATAAACACTATCCCAATGCACTATAGCAGTGGCGTTAACCCTGTGACCTGGTCATGTGACCTGGTGACCATTCCCATGTCAATGCCTCCCTATCTCCCCACCTAATCATACCCTGTTTGTGATTGGTAACACAATCCCTTGCATTCCTACAACTTTTGATTCCCAAGGTCATCACTACAAAGGAGAATTGAATTCAGTTCAGTTGACTCACCTGGTTAACTATAAATGCATGAAAACTATGATATTGCAAACTGATCTGCTGTAAAACCTTTAAACTCATACTGTAGGTATAGGAGTACAGGTATAGCTTGTTTAGTACTGAAACATTACTCCGCCACAAGGAGGCACTATTACCCTGCTTAGAGCACTGAATCCGACACACAAAAACCATAAAACTTCAGGCTCCTAACTGATAATTTGGCTTTTTAATTGGATGGTGTAGTAGCCTTTAATGGAAGGTAACAAGGTGCAGTAAACACATTATCTCAAGACACCATTTATAGTTTGTTCATTGAATATAAGGGTTTTAAAGATTAGCACTGTGGTATTTACAAGGAAAGTGTAATTACCCACAATTCCAGTGTTACAGCTGAGTGCTTCCTGAATTGGATATACTTGGAAGACACATTACAGACATGCATACCACACACACGCACACACACACACACACATATACATAATGTGTGTTCTAAATAATTAATCAAACATAATTAGCCAAGTGATTTGCTGTTTGAATGGGTCACTGGAGTGCCACCTTTATTACACTCGAGTAATAGAATCGCTCACTTCTCTACTCGACGCACACCTTCTGCTGCAGTCTATTGTAGTCTTTCTATTTCAGGAGGAGCATTTCTAATCAACGCATTTCTAGCAGCCTCTCACCCTGCGCCTTTAGAAAGGGTGGCATTTGAGTGAGTCATCAAAACTCTCGGGCAATTTGTCAGTCTCCGGGTGCCTCCTGTAGACGCCAGCTTCAAAGCAGGAACAATTCCTTCCTCCTTTTTAACGCTCTACTCAGCCACTGCTGTCTGTCAGCCGAGCCCAAGCGCTGACTTTCGGAGGAGGGGCAATTGTCGCGGGTGGTTCACTGCACAGAACCAGTCCGCTAGAGGTCCTTAGGCAAAGTGCCCACCCTACTGTTCCCCCTCCTCCCTGCCAAGTGACATTGATGGATTAGGGTCTCTTCCAGAGAGAGCAGTGCGGGTCACGGTGGGGAGGGGTTTGTGTCCTTCCTGCCATTTGCATGTCATCTTTCTCTTTTTCTCTCATTCTCTCTCTCTCTCTCTCTCTCTCATGTCTTCTGTGGCTGCGGATATGCTTCTGCATTAAAATAGACGATGAATATTTGAGAAAGTAGAAGATTTGCGCGCTTGTGTTTATGTGCATGCTTGTTTTTTTTACATAATGCATGAGCCTGGTGTATTTGTGCACGCAAGCCTGCACGTGCGTGCGCGTGCGGTTTTGTGTGTACGCGGTTGCATTTGCCCTTATTTTCTTGCACAGTACTAGTTCAGTACTGCAATTTTGTACGTTTCTCATTCAACAACATTCCTTATAACGTGAAACTTTTATAATAATAAAGTGTATGATAACTGTCCTTTGTATGTGTAAATATGGTGCACAATGTTGGTGCGTCTCCAGCCGTGCAATGCCCGAGGTTACATCCAGAGGGTGTACTTGCAGTCTATTTAAAAATTTTAAATCGAGAACGCTGCAAACATCTTTGAGTCTGTTACTGCGTGTTGTAATTGCTGACCAGGATGGTGTGAAGAATTGTGATATTAATTTATTTTGATTAAGGAAAGGTTGCGTTTTAGTTGCAGGGAATTGCATTTGAAATCAGAAGCAATACAAACCAAGCCAAATATAGACAATAGGTCTATATTTGCCATTCTTTTACAGAGGTAAAGTGTAGCAGGTAGGAGGTGTTAACTCTTATCAGTCTCCCAGAGGTACCCTTTAACCGCATGTTTTACCGCCAAGTTACTCAGCGTAATAACAGCCATGGCAGTCTATGACAGAAACCGGAACTGAAATACAGATGTAAAATAAGCTCCTTACAACAATGTGCCTTCACATGTGTCTTGCCGTTTAGGATTCCTGTCGAAAAGAATTATAAAAATAATCACAATCTTGTTGAATAGTATTTAAGAGACGTTTATCTCTTGCTATTGAAGGCACCTTATATTTCATTTACATAATTACCATCATCATTGGTGTTAGATTGCTTATGGGAGAGGCAACCTTTTAAAAAAAAAAAGACTTTCGCTTGATTACAAAACCAAGCCTTTGAGAAAGAGAGCAATGGATCCTTTTCTCACCAGCTTCTGCCAGAAGTGAACATCCCAAACGTACCGCTGTGAGCACACGGGACTACTTGGAATTGCAGCTGAACTTGGCTCTAACAAGCCCTTACAGAATGACTGCAGCTGTGCTTGCGATCACCTCTTAGTCTCTAGACAGAGCTAAGAATACAGGAAGTGTCATTCCCATTCAGTAGTAACCATTCTAAATGACTAATGGCTTCACCATAACATAAGGGCAAACTACATTATGATTCCCTTGTGACATGCCAATTTTGGATAAACATGGGAATGGAATCTCAGGATTCACAGTGGAATTGAAAACTATATTTATAGTATGTTCTGTGAATAGAATAAAGTTCAAAAATGCACTTTAACATGGGCATTTATATCCCAGGCATCCGCTTATGACTAAACTCTGTGTCACTAAATGAAAAAAGAAACAGGCTCTGTTGTTCCTGAAAATTAAATTTTCTAAAGTTATAGCATTTTTGTTACACTGATTATATAAAGTGCGACAAATCTAGACATAGACCCACACAGACACACACACACACACACAGCCCTGTATACACACACACACACACAGCAGTTTTTTTTACAGCTATTCTGGGATAAATATGAAATAATGTGTCTCATGCATATGAGAGAGCATTCAAGGAGAGCACGTGATCTTATGAGAACACAGCTAGCCAAGGTAGATCAGATGACTGTCTTTAAAGAAAGAGGAAAACTAAAGTTAAAATAAAAAAAGCAAACTCTTGGTTTATGAGCACCATTGTAAGAGAACATTTTGTGGGAGCGCTACCTATAAATAGCTGAAGGCTAAGACATGACAGGCTCATCTGTTTCTGAAATGACTGTCCAGAAGAGTGGTTAAAATGTCCTCCTGATAATGACCAGAAGGTCCAAGGACACATGCGCCAGCATGTATCACACAAAGCCAACATGTAATTAAGTCGAGTGAAAGAACAGGCAGCTGTCCTACAGTACCTCCTTATTATGTTATCATAATCATGAAATATGATGCTATATGTCTATTTTTTAGGGCTTTTCAGCTTTATTGGACGGCACAGTGTAGAGAGACAGGAAGAATGGGAGCGAGAGAGAGGGAGAGACATGCGACAAAGGTCACACGGCCGGATTGGAACCGCTGAAGTCAGTAGTAGTAGTTGTATTGTCATAAAAGCGGTGCATATAACATATAGGTAACATATAACATGACAAATAACATACATTCAACATCACATGGAACCAACCTACAATCAACAAGAAACATTCCATACAAAATATGAAGACCAGCAACATATCCACGGCAACAATAAATAGATAAATAAAAATACAGCAATATACAGCCGTATTTTTTTATAGCAGCATTAGAATGAGAACATTCAGTTTAAAGTACAGTTTACTCACTCTCAATAAATATCAATTTAAAATGCTAATATAATGTTAATCATTACTGACTATTACACAGTCTAACTGCCTGGGGGTAAAAGCTATCTCTAAAACGAGTCGTGTCTTAATGCTACGATGACGTTGCCCTGATGGCAATAATGTACATAAATGATAGCCTGGGTGTGTGCTATCCTTGATGATACCTTGCGCCCTCTACCTGCAGCGAGTGGTATAGATTTTAAAGAGCTGTGGTAGATCCCTGCCTATTATTTTGGAAGATTGCTTAACAACCCTTTCAAACCGCTTCTGATCTTTTTCAGATGTGTTCCCAAACCATGCTATTAGGCCTCCTGTGAGAACGCTTTCTATTATACAACAGTAAAAATGAACTAGAATCTCTGTAGACATACCACATTTTTAAGACAACGGAGAAAAGAATGCCTTTGTTGGATCGCGGCTCACAACGAGCGTGTGGATGGTGCTCTTACAGGCTACACCACCGAGACACCCCGAAAAGTGCTATATACAGTAACTGCGTGGTAACCCCACCCCCACCACCAGGTAGCTCAAACTTGGCCGCAAATGGGTCTTTCAGCAAGGCAATGATTCCAAACATTCCTCCAAAACAACCAAGAAATGGTTAACTGACCTCAAAACGACTGTTTTGCGTTGGCCAGCTCAGTCTCCAAACCTGAATCTCATCGAAAATGTGTGGTTTGAATTGAAGACAGAGGTCCACAAAAAGGGTACGAAGGATTTTGATATTTTTCAGTGTAGCGGCACGGTCCAAAATCCAGTGCTTTTGAGCGTAAACTATGTGGCTCATGACCTGTGTGGTTTATTTTATACGGTCTGTTTTTCTCATCCTTATTAAGGGCGCCAATAATTTTTGCACGGAAACTTCCAGGCCTGGAGAATACAATCTGGATCTCGAGCCCCTCTGGGGTTTTTTTCCCCCCTCCTTTTGAACTAAATTGGCCAATTAGAGGTGTGTCATAAAAGTTGGGAGCGGGGACCACGAGCAGGGATGGGTAAAGACCCTGAGAGATCGGGACTGGCTCTCGAGGCGCGAATCGAAATGCTGGACCTTCACGCAGAGCTGGCTGAGTGGGGATTTTGTTCATTTCGTCTCCACAGAGCGAAGCACAGGGTGTGGGAAGTGTGAGGATGTGCCTAGGTGCCAAGTGAAATTCATTTCATTATACGAAATTACAGTTGAATCTAGCCCCAGTTCCGTTATACATGGCAACACAGCGCATAGTTCTGTTTATAATCGCCGACGTGACGATTATTTATATTGCCCGTGAGAGCAGGCTTGTAGGGAAGATTGGCAGATCAATAGTCTTTATGATAGCAAGGCATATTTACACTGCTCATTGCAGCTGGAACAAGTCATTTGCTGCCATGCAGTTGCTGATGCATATACTCTATGCAATAACTGTATGTTGTTTTTGACATTAGTTTGAAAATAAAAGGTATGTAGTGTGGAGAAAGTGCTTGGTCAGCTATTATGGTATAATATGTTTCTAAATCTGTACTGTCTCACCCATTGCCGCGGTGTGTGCTTGACACCATTTGTCTGAAAAACAGCTTTGCCGCAAGACGCGTTCACTTTTTTGATTGTTTTTCTCCCACAATCCCACAAAAATGGCCTCTAGTGTCGTTTAAAACGTTTTCAAGAACACAGACTAGCCTAATATGAATAAATATGAACATGAACGTTAGCATTAAACGGAAAATAGGGATTCTGTGGGCGGGGGGTAATTCATTGGTGACATCCAGCCTTAAGAGGAAAAGGGGCAAGGAAACACACTTATGCTCTAATCTGACTCTTTCTGGAGGACAGCAGCCATTTAGTTCCACTGATAAGCTCAGACACAACCCTTGCCTCTTTCGAAGAGAGCAAAATTGCATCCGTGACCCTCCCTGCCCGGCACGCTAACGTCGAACCCTGAACGACTCTGACAAAGCTCAAATGCTGCGGCTCAACTGTTTAAAAGCAGGGCAGAGGCCACATTGGACGGGATGAAACACTTCTGGACATCTGCCCCGCGGGTCTCCGGCGAGACTAGACAAGTACCCGCGTAATCTACGGCCCGGTGCCGACGTCTGGAGACCGGCCGTTAATGACACTGTGAAATCAGGTGTGAAATGGAGAGGTGACCCTGGATCACAGGTAAACCAGAGAGACTGACATTCCTACTACATAAGGTCTCGAGCGGTTACCTGTAAATATAATGATCATATAAATATAAAAACTGTTGATAATTTGACAATTTGAATCTTAAGCAGTTTGAATCTACTACAGTAATCAGAATTATCGGTAAATACATGATACATATGAATGAGTAAAGCCTTTTTTCTTAGACCATACATGTCAAATAAGGGTCATATCATGTACTGAGATGAACAAATTTTTTTTGTTTGCTTGTTTTCACAATGGAGTTTCAGAGACACGTGTGAGACTTGTCAGACACGGTGGTGCAGTGGTCAGCCTCTGCAAGAAAGAGGCTCTGGGTTCGAATCCCGGTCCTGGTCCTCTCTGCGTGGAGTTTGCATGTTCTCCCCGTGTTCGCGTGGGTTTCCTCCGGGCACTCCGGTTTCTTCCCACACCAAAGACATGTATGTCAGGTTAGGTAACCTCCTGCCATTGCCCTTGACCAAGGCACTGGCCTCAGAACTGGAGTTGGTCCCCGGGCACTGCACTATGGTTGCCCACTGCTCCTAAGCGGTTAGGATGGGTCAAATGCAGAGGACAAATTACCCCACGGGGTCAATAAAGTATAACTTAATGCTAAAATAAGATATGCATGACATAATCCAAATCCCATTTCCCTCTCTCTACAAAGTTCAAGGAAAATCACCTGTGATTCTAGCATAGGCAATTAGGCATACCTGCTTTTTTCTATGTACAAAACAGAAAGCCACGGGGGCAGAGGTAACAACTGTAATTAGATTCATCACCACATCTGGAGATCTCAGCAGTTTGTGGAGGAAAAAAAGGCATTCTACTCAGACTGTTTGTTTTGCAATATCCCTCCATAAAGATCCTGGTCTTTACAGGAACATAAAGATGCTGGTCTTTACAGGAACATTTTAGGCAACACGGCTTTATTACCAACCAAATGGCACTGAGATAAAATATGAAATATTAAAAAAACACTCGCTGTTTACCTTTCCTTCTTTCTCATACAAGGACAGGTAGAAACAATCACGGACACGGTCACGTGACCGCCACCCTAGGGCCCGCAGATGTCTGCAACGTGCGGGACTGGAAATGAGAGACGCATCTGCCCATATTATTGCTGTGGGAATATCCACAATCCTCTCTTTAAGACCTCTGAGTGGGCTTACGGATTCTTTGTGATTGTTGGATATGGCCCACATTGTGTTTGCACAAGGAAGTAGTGTCATTTCCAATTTTCGAAAATGGCTCGGTTTAACGGATTATATTCCCCGTAGTGATGAGATGTAACCCCCCACAAAACACACACACACGCACACACGCACACACTAAACGTTCCGACTGTCTATCATACGTTTGATTGGAATCATTAATAATCTAATTTACTACCGAACTAGAATAATATTAAAGACTACCGGAAAGCTGTGGACTCAATGTCCCTGTGTTCCAAGAGCAAAGTCGATCCATTCAGCCTGTTCAACGTATTGAGTATACTGGCGGCGGAACGCGGTGCCCTGGGTGTCCGAGACACGCCCAGTTCTTGATTTGTACACTCAAAAAATCGAACGTTCCGCCCATCCCATCATCCCCCCCCCCCGCCCCCCCCCCCCCGTGTGACGGGATCTGGCTCCGAGAGGTCTGTCGGATAATGATGTTGTTCTTAAATTACCGCCTGCCTCTCGCGCTCTCTCTGTGTCCCTCTGTCTCCCGCTTTCAGAGAAGCCAGTCCTTGTCATAAAGGGGACAACGAACAAGATGAAAAAACAACATGCCCCACTGTCACCTCTGAAGTGAAGACCTGGCTGCTAAAAGTACTGAAGTCACATTTTTAGACAATTCAAGTTGAGCATAGAAACATGTTGTATTTGTTTAGCTAAGTCTACCCTATAAATATTGTTAACAGAAAAGGTGCCTAAGTCTCTTTTCTCCACTATGGAAAGAACAGGTTATCGCATTCTGGTACACAAGTAGTATTCGGATATGATTTTCTCAAAATAGACTTCAGTACCAGGGTCTTCAATTTACAATGTTGCAGGTACATACTATTAGCTTCATTACCTGGTCAGCTGGCTAATAAAGTGACAGTTGAATGTCACATAACCTTTAAAAAACAAAATATCTAATTATGAAATATACACTCTCATAATATGAGGAGCATGTCGGAGTAATGCACTGCATTGTTGAAACGGAAGCGCTAATACTTGGTTTTGGTGCATGAAAGAAAAGTCCGTGTTGGGTGAGAATAGTGAGACTAGAATGACTAATTTAATTATTAAAACAGGTTCTTTTAATAAGCACACCCCTGTTAACGGCACCCCTCCCGCCATGCCAGTGCAAATGTTTTGTATTTTAGGCCTGTGAACAGCAAGCGTTAGTATGGTAAAATTCTGGTCAAAATGACCAATAAGCTTGTATAAAAATCATCAATAAGCTTTGTGCCGGGCTAGAAATTGAACAGTTGATGTAACTCATAAGTGTATGATGCAAAAGGTACAATGACCATCGGAGGTGTGAGGGCAGCAGCACAGCGCTATTGTCCGGGAAAATAAAAACGCCTGTTCACGCACGCTATCAAAGGTGAGGTCAGTCCCTACGAGCTTTGTGATAAATGACTTCTGCCTTATTAAAAAGTTCTGAAACTTGTAGATCCTGTTTAGTTACAGCGTGTACTTTTTGCGGTCGGGATCCAGGCCCTCCAAAGTCCCGCTAGTCCTCAAATCTCAGGCCCCCGTGACATTCTGCTGTATAATAGACTGTTTTATTAAAATGGCAGCTGCGTAGCCTCAGCACTCCCTTGTCTGAGGCTCACCGAAGCCAGCGGTGCTTTAGCAAACAGCCCAGCGGCAGCCGGTCAGGGAAAGGAGAGAGAATTCATTCCGGAGCTAAAGCCTGATACGTGAGAGGTGAGGTGGGTTGCGTGATAAAAATGAAGAAGAAAAAAAAAAAACTTTTGAATTAACAGCTACGGATTGACCGGCAGCCCGGCAGGCTATGCAATTCAAATATCCTGGAGTCTATAAACCGCACGGCCCAGTAAGCGGAACAGTCCCAGTCCTAGTGCCAGTCAGTCCCAAGTCTATATTTAGTTCTAGTCTGAGTTCCTGTTAATGAAGTACTGAACCAGGGAGAGACCACTCAAGCGGTGGGAAGACACCAGGCAGAGTCAGAGATGCGGTTCTCAGGCAATTTCAGTGCAAATGCTTCGGAGAAGACAGCGAACACGCAGAGTTCGAAGTTCTGCTCAGGATGCTAATTATCTCAAAAATGACATCATTCTCAGGGGGTTTATACAACATCTGTATACTGATGATATTTCAATTCCCTTACTGTGGTTGGTCACATGTCAGGTTGCTAGGCAATAATGCCCACTATACATTTTTATATTTAAAACACCTCATTAAGTGAGAAACTGCCCCTTTGTCTTCTTCACCAGCCAGCTGCACCTGTTATCTCCCTTATTTTTTCCCATTCAAGGGGTGGAAGACACGGAAACAACCTGGGAGCGGAAGCTACTTTAGTGGGCAATAGAAAAAAACAATAAGGGGGGACAGACGGGAGAAGGAAAGGCTTCGCTTCAGAACTGCAAAAAAATCCAATTAGTACAATAGAATGAGGTAGCAATCAGGTGTATGTCATTGGTGTGTGTGTGTGTGTGTGTGTGTGTGTGTGTGTGTGCGTGCGTGCGTGCGTGCGTGCGTGCGTGCGTGCGTGCGTGCGCATGAGCACATGAAGGTATGTGGAACATGCTGTTCACTGACACCAGTTAAACATCACAATTTATGCATATGCATTATAAATTCAAGCATAAAACATTGCGTGCGCCTTTCCAATTAATTGTGTGAGCAATAGTGAAGGGTTGATGTGTGCTGTTCACACAGACATGCGTATCAGGAAACATTTAATACAAACAGCTGTAAGTGGTGGATAAATATTAGAAAACGCAATGATTAGCCAGAATGACAGGGGAAGATAGAAGTTGGCATTCCTCATTGTGAGATTGGCACCTACCTATATAGTACCGCCCCTATAACAAGCATTTGTACCCTTTTAGGCACCTTTTTGCACTTCTTTCTCTGAGAGTGTACTATTATAACCACCAGCCTGGGGATCATTACTTATACAAGATTATAGGGAAAATCACATCACACAAAATCACAATAAACTAACATCAATTTACTGTTAGAGGTTGAAGTTCAGCAACAAATTTGCTGCCAATATCAGTAGTGCATGTTCAGTGTTTGCATTTTTTGCTTGCAACAAGTACTTTTCAATAATGGTACTTTTGTGGCCTCTGAAATACATCCAAACCAACATACTGACAGAGTTAAAGTGCCATCTTGTAGATTTCAGGTGGAAGCAAGCGTCTCCCTGTTTGCAACGTGACATTCCTCTGACTGTAGAGTCGTGATTGTGCTGTCTAGCACTTGTGCGGGGGCTTCTAAAGTACAATAAGGGATATTTATAGTTTTTATACTCAGCCAGAGCCAAAATAATATATAATTTGCAAACAAAACCAAAGTGCAGGCAGGTAATCCCAACAGTCATCGGCTTCAGAATTCCCTGAATTTTAATGAACGACATGATGACAAGTCACAACATGCTGGGTCGGTGTGGAAATAGATGTCCCTTTTCATTTACATGTTAATATTTTTTGTGTAATCCATTGTCATCGTGTGCAGATTTGATTACATTTTTTGCAACGTCCAGAGCCACAGAGACATTTTTCATGGCTACCAGTTATAATATTGCATATTAGTATATATGATATTCATTCCTGGTCCTGGAGAGGCACAGAGTCTGCTGGTTTTTGTTTTCGCCTTAATATCAGAACCGATTCAGACCCAAGTAATCAGGTGTGGTGAATTAACTGTGTTTTTAGCTTCTTTAATTGGTCAATTAAGTACCGAGTAACGACGAAAACCAGCATACCCTGCGGCCCTCCAAGACCAGGAATGAATATCACTGGTTCACGTGAATAAAGTAGATTTCCGTGCACAAAGAAAGTATAATTCATGCAACTATAGAAAAAACTATATATATATAAAAAAAAACCCTGAAGGATCAAACATGGACAAATTTGTAGGTTACAAATATTGCTTAGATTGCCTTAAGCCTGGGGATCATTACTTATAAGGGACTTTACTACAAAATAAACTTTTCAGAAGAAAGCTCTTCTTTGCCCTAGCAAGGGATAAATTATTTGGTAGATGTGTATTTAAAACTAATTTTACAGGCTGTAAAACAATGTTAACACATTGATTATAAGCAATGCTAATACATACTCCTCAGATACTGTCAGCTTTCTAGTTTATTGTTGGGAATTTTGAAGTCATTGTTGATTATGGAGTGCAGTAATGAAGGGCACTCCGGGCAGCTCGGCTATCAGTTGTAAGAGGAATTAATGAGACATGATCTCATTTGCATGCTCTGTTGCAATCAACTATTCTCTGCTGCGTTTGAAGCATTTACTGATGCGCGCCACTGGCGCGTCCAAGGTGAAAAAGCTTAAATCCCTGCTGGAAGTGTACTTCCCTAAAACCAAAGCTTTATATTTGTATGCCCACGTTTGTGTTTGTGTACGGCTACAGGAAAACAAACGACAGTCCTGGATGTAGAAAGACGGGTTTCCCTGCACACGGCTGAACTAATGTGAAAAGACAGGATCTAAGAATGTTCATCGGCCCGACTGGGAAGCCCTGCTCAGCCAGGCATCGAGTTAGCTGCAGGCGTGAGAGGTCTCTCACCAGCTACTCTCTCCCACGCCTCGTCGCGAGCTAGAACCGAACAGGCGAGGAGAAGGAGACCAGAGACGGAACGAGAACGACAGGAAGAATACAACTCCATTCAAAAGGCCCATAAACCAATTACTGCACTGCGATTGCATTACTCCAATTTGCTCCGATATGGCAGTTTACTTGAGGATGGAATGAGTGCGCGATATTTTCTAACAAATTGAGTCCATGATGTAAAAAGCTAAAGCGTAACAGAAAAAAAAACACTCACATATGGGCATACATACCCGCAGTTTCAACAGCAACACGCACGCACATACAGACGTAGCATTCTTCTGCCTTTAATGTATTCTTAAATGGTCGTAAACTGCTGAACCCGCGACGCGTATTACACGCCTGTCTTCGTGAAGACCTAAGAGAGAAAGTCTGCCAAAATATTTGTCAAAATAAGAACAAAATGATTTTAAAAAGTCCCTGTATTCCTATAAAGAAGTGACAAAGAAAAAACAATTACAAGTTTTTAGACATATGTTGATATAAAATGTATTAGTGTGTCTTAAATAGTTACTCGTGGTTTGAGTGTCGTGTTGCTTGTGAAACTGTTTGTCTGCAACAGTGATCTTCCCAAGGATGTCGTCCAGCCTCACATTCATACTGCGTGCATTTAATTTGTAGCACTTATATTGTATCTTAGAGGTTATGCTATATGCTGCCAATTTAGAGCTCACTGTGCGCTTAACTGCGTAATGAATCCTGGGAATGACTTTGCAATGCACATTGGGCATATGATTAACTGATGGCCAAGATAAAAAAAGAATCACAAACATATTAGCCAATAAATTGTTTGGACTGACTAATACATTTTGTGACTGGGGTGTATTTCTGATGTAACATTCCCAGGCATAAAGGTGAAATGATTAAAAAATTTAAAGCATCTTCAGTTAGCATAACAGTTGTATAGGAGCTTGTCTTATGGTTCTTGACATTACTGTTGGGAAAGGTATTTGCAAGAGTACAATGATTCATTTCATAGGCATGTCATGTTAAACTCAATCGCAGTGCTGAAAGAATGGCCATTGATGTTGATTGCCCATTGATATGGAAAGCCCCTGGATTGTTGGAACTTTTTTTCTCAGCAGTATCCCTTTTTTTGCAAACAGGTGAAACTGTTGACGCTGTATATACAATACGAGTGATGTGTAAGGTTTACAGGCATACATGGGTCAGCATCACTATTCCATCACTAGTACAGAAGAGGTCAGTGCACAGATGATTTCAATGTAAAACGGTTATGTACTAGTCTGGTTATCCGACTGGCCATACGCCTAGCGAGAAAGCAATGACTTCAGTATCTGGAATTGACCTTTTGTATTTCTCAGTTCATTTTGTCAATAATCAAGGGGTTCAGCTTTATGCCAATTGAATTTTCCATAAATTTTCTTACAAGACTGCCTCATTGCATATCTTTTTTTTACATTAATCAATCAGCTTGCCCGACTAAAGTAATATAGCAATTACACGTGTATCATTAAAAACAATAGCAATACCAGAACAATACCATGATCTGTTACAATAACTTGTGGTCTGGCACCAAGACTATATTGTTGCACAAGATCAGCCAGTAATGAAATCTCTTAACGCGTCTGACCTCAGTCACACAATAGCATGCAGCTCCAGTATAGGTACGCGTGTGATGTTGAGACATTTTATTGTTATAAGATGAGCTGTGCTGTTGACTCAAAGCTGCGGGGTCTGTGATTGGAATCCGTGTCTCTCCGATATTTGTCCACGTAGGTAGTGGAAGGTCACCATGTCAGTAATCCCCTTGAGTCTGGTTCCTCCCAAGGTTTCTTCCTAGTTACACCAGGGAGTTTTCCCTTGCCACTGTTGCCTTTGGCTTGCTCTTGTGGGGGGTTTAGGCTGGAGTTTTCTGTGAAATGCAATTGTGAAAACTAGTTGTGAAATGCGCTATATAAATAAATATTGATTTGATTTGATTTGAATCCTAGGAATGGAGATACACACTGGTGATTATATACCTGGAAATTAAAAAATATACACAAAGTAATAACTATAAATTTGAGTAGAATTACATTTCACCATGATGGAAATTCCACACTTATTAATTGCTCTTTTTCTTTATAGAAATATACATGCTACATAATATCACAAGTGATGGGTCCTGAGTTTTGTCCTATAAGAGTAATTATGCATGTGTGTGTGTTGATCAATGATTTGGTGTAGCAGGTGAGGGCTGATCTTTGGACAGGCTTCTGCCCTCCCTGACGGACATCTAAGTTATCGGGCATGACTAATGGCGTGGGTTGTTGATGAACAAAAGCATGTTGTTTGGGAACATTTGGGATTATGCTCTCACAGATAATGTAAACGTCTGCATCAAACTCAAGGCCTCCGAGGGTATATAAGCTTGGCTCGATGACCAGTGTGTTGAAGGTTGCTGGACCGCAATTTGTCCTGTGTCTTGGTGATCTTACCGCTGGCCAGTGTGATTTTCAATACACTTTTACTTTCTCTAGTAAAGCGTTTGTTGTATTGAGTGAGTTCCTGCATTGTCCTGACTGGGACTATTTGGAAAGAAGCCGGTTCGTAACACAAGATATATTATCAGGTGTACATACACTTGTAAAAGTTCATAAGGTATAAACGATAATGTAAAAAAAATACCAATAATAATATATGGTTCGTGTAAGACCATAAGACCAGAAGGGAGCCACTAAAAACGACGATCGGATATTATTTTTTCATCATGCTCCGCGGAAGACAAAACATGATGTTTTCCCGAAGGTGAAGCTGTTTATCGGGCATGAACCTCCAGCTCTGGGGAGGAGGGTGAAAGTCGAAAAATTCTCCTGGAGACGAAAAATTAAATACCAGGCTTTTTCCCCTCAGATAACTGAGGATTTTGTTTGGAGAGGAGTGATTGCGGCCCTCCTAGGGCCGTGTACCACGGGGAGCGGCCCACTGCTGGGCATCTGCTCAGCAGTGATTGGGAATGCCCTTTTCTGACCCGCTGTGTCATCATAGCTCATTTATGGGCCAATCTCGAGGGGGATGAGGTGAGTGGGGCTGAACACTTCAGTTAACTGCAGCCTTAACATTTGGAGCTTCACCAAAGCATCTTCCTGACTGCAAACTGATTGCATTATTATTATTATTATTAATATTATTATTATTATTACAGAAGAAGTAGTAGAGGTAGTACCAAGCCAAGCAGTGTTCTTCACTATGATGAAATTCACTTGAATGTTATGAAGCACCTTCACAAGTTTTGCTTCATTCTAAATCTCTATCCAAATCCATTTTTATTGGAAAGATGTGCTGGAGTTAACCTATTCAGTCCATAGTGCCTGAAAGGAGTACCAGATGTGGGGCCATATCCTATGACCCCCATCAAACTATTCATTGCTGCCTTCCCAAAACATTATATAAAGTTATGGTTTAGACAGACAAATAGGGCCAGAAAAATGGACGGTTAATGATTTCACTGCGTAGTTTTCTTTTTGGCATGGTGCCCTTTGACATATTGCCACTGCAAATAATATTTTTAAAAAATTTTTTAATTCTTTCTATTTTTTCAAATATTCTGTTTTTACTAGAGCTCTCTTGATATGAAAACATTCCAATTTGACAGTTGTAAATTAATCTTAATCAATTCTGTCTCCCCTCGTTAGTACAGCATTGCTCTGCTTTTGCATAGAACAATCAGATCCATCTCAGTTGGAGCAGTTTTGTCATTATAATCTAGCCAATTAACCTTTTTTTGTACCCAATGCAATTTTGGAAATTCTCATCTACTCCAGAAGAATATGCAATGCAAACTTGAAAGTGTGTTGACTCAGTATGATAAGAACAATGTGTTCATAACAACATTTCCATTTGCATCTGGTGACTGCCTTTTTTTATTTGGTAGGAGAGTGCTTAAAATGCTACACATGAATATTGAAAGAAGAGAGCACTTTATGTCATATAAAAATAAATTCTAAATAAAAATTTGATAGATTAATGAACACATGAAACACATGTAAAACAGTTCTATTGACAGTGTTTCGCTTGTCATTTCAACGGTTATGGCAATCAACAAGGATGAAAATAATTTGCCCAATTCACAGCAGGTTCACTTCCAGGCCTTAATAGAAACAGCTTAGAGAAGGCCATCAAGCAGCACCTTTCTTGTCATGTTATCTAATAGTGGTGTAAGTGATGCTCGACTAAAGCATCGCATAATGACATAGATGACACGAGCGAGAAATGATCAGGGTCGAGGTCTTTCCTCCTCACTACAGCGGGGAAGGATGCTATCCATTAGCTGACACACACACAAAAAAAACTTTATTCCGAAGATAATAGCAGCATTAACAGAAAGTGACAGATTTTGAAGAAGTAAAATGTGCCTTTGCAAAGAACATTTTTTTTATCATGACTGTTCCTATCTTTTCAGCTGCCACGATAGAAGCTAGTTTTGACCAAAATGCCCCTATTAAGGAATTGCCTCCCTTGAGAAGAACAAAGTGCTGTCTTTCTCAGAGTGCATTGTTTTTTGAAAAATTATAATTTTCCTGTTGTAATTGTGCCACCACTGAGCATTTGGGAAAGTATTGTTCAGAAGGGGACGTGAGGCTCTGAAGAATGTTCTGAGTGGGTGTATAGTGTAATAATGTAACAGTAATTTTTATCAGTCCAGTTTTTGCAATTAATTTAGTTTTCTTTCAAGTCATATAAAAAACACTGTATAGAGTGCGTGTGTGTGTGTTATGTGTGTTTTGTGCACATCACACATTCACACACAGTTAAAGGTTGTATCAGCGATTTTGGGTGACGTCACTTCTGAAGCGAAATCCCAAACAAACATACTTATGAATAATTATGTTATGTTTTAAAAAATAGTGTTCAAGCATCCAGAATTATAACCACGTTAATAACGTTTGTAAGAAACCAAACCGTTTGTAAGTCCGTCAAGATTTCAGCGAGATGAGAGTATTAGCGTTTGTGCAGATCATTGTGATTGGTTGGAATACTGTTTATTTTGGTTTTGAGTGGTTGGTAGTACCATTTGTTTTTGTGTACGATCTCGGAGCATAGGCTGCCTACAGAGACGCGGTTTTTTGACGGCCTGCTTATGGGGCGGGCAGCTAGCGGATCGTGAGGAAAAATCAGATGAATGTGATCATTTATGTTTCCACCCAAAATCGCTGATACAACCTTTAAAATGATGACACTGCAATGTTGTACGAAGTAACCAAGGCCCCGTTCACGCTACAGCTAAATACGGTTGTCGCTCCTCATTTTAGTGCTTAATCTGGTCAAATTCACACTACGGTTATGAACGAGAGCGACAACTAGTAGTAACGAGTCCTATTCGGAACAGGGTAGCGACTGCCGAAGTCGACTCTTGTTCCTATGCAAATTAGCTTGGTTGTTGCGAGTCAGAGCTCTGGTGCGAGTGTGGACCTATTTTTATACAGTCTATGGTGTGGACGGGAACGGGAGTTGGCATCTGGTAGCAAATGCGCAGTGATTAATTGCGCAACTCTCCCTGACTTCCATAGAGCGCGCTAAGGGCGATGTTGAGTACTGTTAAAAGAAGCATTAGTCGACATTCGTTACCAGATCAGATGTGGAAACACACGTCTTCGCCGGCTTCTCTCGGCAGAGATTAACAAAAAATGAATGGCCGCGTCCATGTTTCTTGACATTGGAGATCACGTTTACAGACCTGCGCGACAATTGGAATACGAGATTTACGTTCAGAGCAAATATCGCACTATTACAAACTTACTGAGAGCGTTGTAAGTACAGGTGCTAGTCCTGTTACTCGTTCATACTTGTTAGCTTTCTCGGTCTTCTAAACATGCGTGTGTGAACGGACACAGAACATGAGAGACTCCAGCTAATAACTTTGGTTGTCGAGTCCCAAGATGCAAGTGTGAACAGAGCCCAAGTGATACAGTTGACTGGCTCAGTGGAGGTAAATACTCAGCAATGTCCAATGCGTGCGTTATCTGAGTCGATGGTCCATAATGCTGCTGTAAGGATAATGGAGGCCCTGTAATGATTGCTTTTATCTGAAGACCTGCCTGACGGGTCTATTACTTTTGAAGCTGAATGTGAGAAGTGGTATTGGAAAAGCAATGAGCAGCAAACAACGAGAGGATTTTCCACAGACCCTTAGTGCCGCCTGTATACAACAGCCCTCATTTTCAGTCGATGTACACAGAGAGCATTGATGTGTCTCTCAGGAATCCCCGACTGTGTGGACATGAACTCAATCTGTTCATGTCAAGATGTGACAGGATTGTGATGTTGTGTGTGTGTGTGTGTATGTATTGTATGTTTGAGTGCGTGCATGCAAGTGTATGTGTGCATGTGTGTGTATATGTGTGAGAGAGTTTAATCAATTTTACAGTCTCTGAAAACTATGACATGTATGGGAATTGACTTGTTATAAGGCCTACGACATCACTGACATTTAAAACATACGTGGGGCCCTTTGTATGTTTATCTGCGGTCGCAAAAGAAAATATGAGAAGAATAATTTTCTATGTGACATTACTTTTACTGTTAGGTGTGTTGACTACAGTATAGTCTTTACGGGGATTTCAAGATATTTGCTTGAAATTTGGTGTTAATATGCATTCACATTTTATGAATTAATCATTATCATTGAGTGTGTAAATACATGATGACCCATTCCTGATCTCTCAAACTTAGAATAGAATAGAATAACTTTTCTTTTCCCGCTAGGGAACTTCAGTTGTAGCCCCAGCAACAACGAAAAAGACATAGACAGTGGGGCAGACCCACAACACACAAACATATCAAAGACATTCAATATAATCATTGCATTAATCAAATGAATTAAGTGAATTAAAGTGGAATACAGCCAAAATTAAAAATAGCCCTTACATTAGTCTAGCTGCCCCCTCCATGTTTCTGACTCATCTTAGCTTTTAGGTGACACATTCTGTGCTGGGTCCTTATTACACAGCCAGTGTAATCCAGCTGCTCTAAGTGTCTGATCAAATTCCTTTCCTTTTCAATAAAGGAAATGAGAAAATATCCCTTTTTCCTTAATGGCACTTACCAACGGTGTATCATTAACTAAACACAGCCATTTCAACTCCTCTTTCAAAGACGCTGGAGCCTCTTCAAATCAAGGACTAAGGCGCTGCAAATAACTTTCAAATTGAAAAGTCAGCGATTGAATTGATTTTTTTTGTCCTCGCCGGCATAGATCTAGTTATAGTAATGATTTGGTGCAATTTTTGTAATTGAAATGGTCCTTTACTCGTCTTTCCATTTCGATCCGCGTCAATCAAGATATCCATTTCCTTCGGAAATCTACATAGTGTGTTAAATTGCTACACTGAGCAGAGAGAAAATGTATGTTTTTTTATGCAGCAGAAGAAAAATCTGGTAGCTCTGGAAAAAGTTGTAACTTTCTTTTTCCTTTTCAAGTGAGGATTGTTTCAGTGTGGGTCTAGAAGTAGTACAGAAGGTTCTACGTATTCATAGTTCAGGCTATTACTCGCTGTTATAAATGTAAAAATGAATGAATGTGCTATCCTAGAGAACCTGTGAACTTGTAGTGTGCACAGGAATGTTGCTTGAGGAAGTAAGCATTATCGTGGAGTCTGGACTAAGACAAGGGTGTAACTTTGGGCTGCAAAAAAATGAAAAAGATAACCTCAATTTTAAAGGAATAGCGCGACAAGTGTAAAGGTAAAATTCAAGACGTTGAATGTGAAGACAGAAATAAACAACGTTAAATTGACGTGAAACATCCTCGCCAATGAGCGCAGCGCTCGACAAAGCAGACGAGCGGCTAGTGACTAAATCACAGGCCGGGGCTGCATTCGAATCCAATTTAACACGCTCCCAGCAAGCAAACTTAAAAGGTGCTCTGCAAGGGAGGATTGACGAGAAATGAACAAAAACGGAACCGAACCGCCCTCGCAACATTTCGGAAGTGCAACACCATAGAGTTGAAATGTGACTGCCACATAGTTCTGTGGTGACCGCCCACTTTTTCCACGCGGAGCATTGCATTGTGGGATTCCCTTCTTGCTGGAAGCTTGCATTTTATACCCTTGGTGGAAGGGAGGATAAACGAGGGAGCGAGGGAATATAATTACTCCCTCCCCTTTCTTAAATTGGATCCGAATCACACTTGGTGTGGCTGCCATATTTCATCCTGGCATTTTGGGGATTCCCCCCTTGAAGCAAGGGAAGGGAACGACAGGAAGAAAGGATAAATTTCGGATCCGAACGCACGTGTAGTATGATTCACAGAATAAACCATAATGATTTTGTGTATGACTGTACCAGAAATATGACTACAGTGATTGAATATGACTATTGAAAAATATTCAGCTCATAACTATATGATGGTCACCATAGCAACTACCGGTTCAATATCAGTAAGAATTGGATCAACAGGAACGTAGGTAGCCTACTGGTAATTATGGCTCTGCTCTATACTATCTAATCTATGCTGAAATAAAGTACCATTTCAACCACATTAACCTGAGAAATCTATGGATTGTCAAGTTTGGATATTGAGTCCGTGGTTCAGTGAATAGTTTATTTACATATCTATATAAAGAAAAAAATGATGGTTAAAAAAATAACAAAAAGAAATCTAATTCCCTTGGCTGTGTCCCCTTTTAAAAATTAGACTCAGTCATATGATGTCAACCACAATTTAGATTGTTTGACCATGTAATGCAAGGATAACAGACTTTGTCGGAAGCTGGGCAAATGTGGCTGCCATTATTGACTATCTAAAGCATAGATTCCAGTTTTTTTGCGACTATCCCTCTAACTTTCAAGTTTCTCTCACTCACCTCCATGTCACTTGCTCTTTCCCTGTCAACATCCACCTGTACTCTCTCTGTCTCTCCCTCTCTGAACACACCAGAGCAAACATTACAGTAAGTCAGAAAAGTAGTGCCTACTGTCAATACGTGCAAGTTGGCCAAAATGAGCATTAGACTATTGTCACTGTATTCTGTCTTGACTTTCAATATTTGCTCCTTTCTCACTCACCTCCATGACACCTGCTCCTTCTGCCCTGTCAACATCTTCTTGCATTCTCTCTCTCCCTCTCTTGGCCCTGCACCCACCAGAGCAAACATGACAGTGAGTCAGAAAACTATTACCTACTGATACACATAAGGTGTCCTACATGAGTCTCTACATGACGGAAAAAAACTATTATGCCATTCTGCGCCACAGTATTCACCTCGATGTTACCATCCTCCTGTTGTCTCTCTCTCTCTCTCCTATCTCCCTCTCCCTCCCTCTCTCTCCATTTTCCCGGGTAGCAAATGCAGAGCAAGTATGAAAACAATAGTCAATAAACCACTGGTATATGTATATCATGTTGTGCTTTTCAAAACAGTGTTACGTTTCTGTCATGTTTATGCCACGTTTCATGTTTAGTTTGTCACAGTTTATTTTCGGTTTATATCATGCTTGTGTTCTGTTTATATTACGATGCAGTTCATTGGTGGCGTACACATTTCCATGTTTTTCCGCAGCCTGGCATTCGTGCTGTTTTCCCTCTCTCTTGCTGTCACTCAGCCTTCCCTAATTGTTTCATTTTCCCGTGTCTATTTACTAATCTACTAACATTAGATCAGGATTGGGTAATACTAACTCTCTAACCATGGGTTCATGTTTACCTTACGTTTCTTGTGCATGTCATTTACTAATTTACTAACGCTAGGTCAGGATAGGTTTACTACTAACGATTACTAATTATCGTGTTACCTCGTCAGCCTTCCACACCTGATTCCCCTTCGCATGCTGCTCTCAAGCTAAGTGTCTGCACCTGTCTACACCTGCATATAAGATCAGTGTTCATGTCTTGTCTTTGCGAAATTGTTGCCTGTTAGTTTACTACTGTCACTTTTGAGCGTTTACTTTGTCTGACTACCGTTTAAGATCAAGCCTGTTTACTGACCATTGTTACTGCCAGCCTATCGTATCTACTGCCTGTTTTTTGACCACGAGTTTTGCCTGCTGTCTGTTTTGTACCTCTGCCCCGCGGATAGGACTTCGGTCTGACTCCTGCAACGCCCTACGACCAACGAACTCTGCTTTTCCCCCTGAATTGTACTTCTGCTCCGCTGACAGTTACTCTGGTTTTGAACTTGTGCATGGATACTGATTACGAGACTGCTTTTTCCTTTGGTACTGTATTTTTGGTTATTGGCTGGATTTATTGGTTTTTGGACTTTGCTTGTGTGACTACGATTTCTGGATTTCCCTATAATAAAGTCCTTGCGGACATTTATTATTACGTTTGTGTTCTGAGTCGTGCATTACGGGTCCAACCCGCACACACCCGTCTCAGAACAATTTCGCCACGATGGACCCTGCTGACTCAACCACCATGTTCCACGCTTTGCAACAACAAGGCATCATCGTGCAGCAGCATGCCCAGGGGATTTCCGAGCTCCGGGAGGAGATTAAAGAGTTGTGCGCTGAGATGAGGAGACTGGCCATTGGCGTTCAACCACGCACTCCAGAGCAACCTGCTAAGCCGCCTGCTATCCCACCCTCCAACCCCATGGGAACCTGGCAATTCCGGGAGCCACAACAGCCCCCCCCGGAGAGGTTCGGTGGTGAACCGGAGAGATGCAAGGCGTTTCTATTGCAATGTGACTTTGTTTTCCGACAACAGCCATTGACCTATCCGACCGATGAGCGACGGATTGGCTACGTGATGGGGCTACTTAAGGGGAAGGCTTTGGACTGGGCTACTGCGGTGTGGTCCGGAGGTTCATTTCCTCCCAGCTACATGGTCTTTACGTAAGAGATCCGCAAAGTGTTCCAGCATGCCTCCAGTGACCAAGAGCCCTCACAGCAACTCATTGCCCTCCGCCAAGGCCTTAAAAGCGCCGCGGACCACTCTATTGACTTTCGCACAATCGCTGCGGCTACCCACTGGAATAACTCGGCCCTTGCGGACTTGTTCCGGGCCAGTTTGAACGGGGCGCTCCAGGACGAGTTAGCCCACCAGGAACCCATCAGGGAGTTCGACACCCTCGTCCGAGCCGCCATTCACCTGGATAACCGCTACAGACTTCACCGGACGGAGAGACCGGTTCCGCCTGGTCAGCCGTACCCCAGACGTATACCTGCCTCATTTACGGAGGGGAACCAGGACGGGGTAGTCGAACCTATGGATCTTTCCCGTGCCGGAGTCAAGATCGCGCCCGAGGAATGGAGACGTCGGAGGGAGACCGGGGCATGTTTCTACTGCGGTAAGCTGGGGCATTCTCAGGCACAGTGCACCGCCCGGTCCAGGAGATCCGAGTCATCTGTGGGAGTGAGGTCTTCAACCCATCAGGAGAAGATCTCCAAGAGCGATACTCGCCCTAACCTCATTGCCACAATCATGCTACCTGAGAGGGAGGTTCAAGTGAGCGTGCTCATTGACTCTGGAGCTGACGCTAACTTTATCGATGAAGTTATGGTCAGAGATCTGGACATTCCCACCCTTCCACTGCCCCACACCGAGAATGCTCGGTCGCTGGACGGCAAGATTTTCTACAAAATGACCCACGTCACGGAACCTATTCAACTTATCATTTCTGGCAGCCATCATGAGTTCATCCAGTTCCACATCATCCACTCCCCCAACGACCCGCTCATTCTGGGACTACCCTGGCTTCAAGTACACAACCCCGTCATTGACTGGAAGTCCCACCACATTCAAGCCTGGAGTCGCCAGTGTCACCAAACCTGTCTTCGGTCCGCACCTGCACCTGCCGGGGGCGCACCTACCCCACCTCAAGACACCAAGCCATCGCTTGAAAACGTGCCAGCCCCTTATCACGACCTGGGCATCGTGTTTTCCAAGACGCAAGCACAGACACTTCCCCCTCACAGACCCTATGATTGCGCAATTGAGCTTCTACCCGGTTCCACTCTTCCCTCAAGCCGACTCTACAATGTCTCCAAACCTGAGAGGGAAGCCATGGAGAAATATATTCGGGATTGCCTAGCCAACGGTCTGATTCGCCCCTCTTCGTCACCTGTGGGCGCTGGATTTTTCTTCGTCCAGAAAAAAGATGGCTCGCTGCGTCCTTGTATTGACTTCAGAGAACTTAATAATATCACGGTCAAGAACAAATACCCACTACCGCTCATTGACTCAGCCTTCCACCCACTCCACGACGCCACTGTTTTCACCAAGCTGGACCTACGCAACGCATATCACCTGGTGCGCATTCGTGAGGGGAACAAATGAAAGACCGCCTTCAACACCTCGTTAGGACATTTTGAGTACCTAGTTATGCCTTTCGGCTTTGCTAACGCCCCCGCCATTTTTCAGGCGTTAGTTAATGACGTCCTACGGGACCTATTGGGCCGCTACGTATTTGTGTATCTGGACGATATTTTGATTTACTCCTCCAATGTCAAGGAACACGAAGGCCACGTCATGCAGGTTCTCCAACGACTTTTGGAGAACAGACTCTATGTTAAGGCTGAGAAGTGTGTGTTCCATACCGACACGGTCGAGTTCCTGGGGTTTATCTTGGAGAGGGGACAAATCAGGGCGGATCCTAAGAAGATCCAGGCAGTCACAGACTGGCCCACGCCTGCCACTCGGAAACATTTGCAACGCTTCTTGGGATTCGCAAACTTTTACCGGAGATTCATCCGGAGCTACAGCCAGATCGTCGCCCCTCTCACCAAGCTCACGTCTACTGCCATGCCGTTCCGCTGGAATCCTGAGGCTGAAAATGCCTTTAAAAAGATTAACTCTATAGGCTTTGGCCCCCTAGTGGTGGGACGCATGCGGTCCAATTTTTTATAGTGTTCATATTTCTCTTAAATTCTAAATTATAACGTTAATAAAACACGGAACTTTCGACGCAAAATTGTTAAAAACAGTCACAGCCTGCGAACACATTCGTTTATATGCTTATCAGCTCTCAGGTTACACTACAGAGCCATAAAGCAGCAGGGTGCTAATAGCCCAACCCACTTTTTCTATTTGTTTACAGCCTTCACCTCGCCGCAATCACAGGCAATAAAATGCGTATCACAAAAGCTCTTGGTACCATTTCAACACGCTAAAAAATCAAGATCCGATTCAGGAACAATTGTATATTATTGAAAAGTTGTATAAATAAACATTAGGTGTTTTTTTCCCGTGCTCACTTCAGTATGCATACAACCGATATACTTCCGGTTTTGTATAAATACATTTTATTTTCTACAAATTCTCTTGATAAACATGTTTAAGCAACCAAATACGATACCTGGTTATGCAGTTATAACCCTTTTCTGAAGAATCCTCAACGTTTTTTCGTAACCCATTTATCCATTATCCAGGAAAGTCTCAATTTCCACAGTGCGTACCCTTCGCTTTTGCGTTTGTACTACGTTACTACCGTTGCGTAAAAGCATTACTAGACTGCTACAGGAATGATCTAACGTAAAACACGTAGATTATCTTCTACGGGGGTTCCTGCCCTTTCAAACGAAGTAAAATATGTCATATTCAAGCGACTGTGAACGGCGCTGTATCCACGCGTAACGACAACCCATAGGGCAATCGGCTGTGCGCTCCTGACTGTCGACAGCATCAGATGACGCCTGTGGCCATTTTGACTGAGTTTATCCTGTAAGGGATGGGCTGGATTGCTGTTACAAGTAAGTTTGTAGTCTATCCAGATGTATTTAGCAATGTGTAGCTTTTTTGTGAGCTGAAAAAACGTCACAGACCAGTCTTTCTCTGTACGCAGACACGGGCAGCTGTATTGGTGCAATTGCGCTGGTGATGTCTTTGCTGCTTCAAAGTTTACGATTATTTTATACATTTATACGCGAACGTGGCAATCAACGGTGGAAAGAAGAGCGCTTATTTCACGGTTGCTCAGGTTTTGGAGGTGAAGAAGTGTCCCAGAGGCGAAGAAGTCTGTGTTCTGGCAGAGCAATGACTCTGGCATGGACCCGTGCCTGGACATGTAAGTGTTTTTTAAAAATATATAATACAAATTATTATTATTATTGTTATTATCATCATCATAATCATCAACAGTATGGAGCGCTATTATCTAGAGTATTTTTAGTTTGGTGATAAATGGATTCTCGCAGGAGTTCGCTAGTTTCTATGGTGTCACAGGCTTGTAAGGAGCGCCTGCTGTTTGTTTGTTTTCTAGCGTTCATTCGCAGTTTCTTTGTGCAGCAACCAACACAAGGGCTAGTTGTTGAATTTACGCATGAAACGACATCCATTCTCAGTACTTTATTTCACGGTTCAGTCAAGACATTACAGTATTATAATAATGTAATTTAGTTCGTGCAAGCTGACAAATGAATTCATAAATCCTAGTTAGCTACGATTGCTAATTATGTTGGAGCTAATATCAGACGTACTGTGGATGTAAGATTTTTTAATGTATATACGTATATAATATATATATATATATATGTGTGTGTGTGTGTATATATATATATATATATATATATATATATCTATATATATATATATTTTTTTTTATAAAATAAAAATTTTTTTCCACTTAATTGTAATACTTGCCATATGTCTTTTTGAGATAATTTGTGTTCTCATTTTTTAGTGATTCTACTTAGTAATGTACTTGAATCTGTCTTTTTCAGGGAGGACAGTGAAGACACCCCTCCCCCACTTAACACCTCTGTCGTAGGAGGTGGTAACAGACAGGTTTGCCAAATAGTGATGTATAATTCATTACTTTTGCTGTAAAAAGTCAAGTTGAAGGCTTGTTATAGATAAACCTGTTATTCTGCTGGCTTATGGGGCTCTGGTAAATCTAACTTTGAAGTACAGTGCCATTTTAAATGTAAAGCAGATTGGTTGGATAACATTAGGGCAAGTAATCCTGTTCGGAGAGGTATTTGGGCACTTTTGGGCACGCTTTGTAAGAGAATACCCTCATACACATAAACACAAAACATGTGTAGGTTAATTTTCTTCACATTCTGTATTACAAAAAATGTTTTAAAAGAAAAATAAAGTTTTCTGATGATTGACATGCCTAGACAGAAAGATATGCACATGTTTTATATTTGGCGACGTTTGGAAACGTTTTGGGACACGCGGGCCCCTTTTTGGTAAAAATACCAATGCATAAGGAAAGCCTGTAGATATCTTTACCAAATTCTAAACCCAAGTGGACAACATATCAGTGCACTAGTGTAAGGAAGTTTGGCTTGCTCCAGTACTTTGAAGTTGAAATATTCAGTGCTAAACTGTAAAAACACAAGGCGTTTTGTACTTTTTTTTGTTTTTTTATGTGTATTATGTATAAACTGTATGTGACCATTTTTACATAAATTTATTCTGATGCAAATTTCTGAATGGTACAAGCCTCTTCTTTCATTGAAACTTTCAACCATGGATGTGCAGTGAATCGTTTTTGAGATATTGGCACTTAATTGACACTAGTAAAAACTAGGCGAAAATTGTATAAAATAGGCCAAAGTAAATAGGGTTAAAAGACTGTTCTCCTCCGCTCCGATTCTGGTGCACCCCGACCCCACTCGTCAGTTTGTCGTGGAGACTGATGCGTCCGACACTGGAGTTGGGGCCGTGCTCTCTCAGGTTTCCCCCCACTGACAACCTTCTACACCCCTGCGTAAGCTGTCTCCGGCTGAGAGGAATTATGACGTGGGAAACTGTGAGCTACTCGCTGTCAAGCTAGCACTGGAGGAGTGGAGGCATTGGCTGGAGGGCGCCGAGAAACCATTTGTGGTCTGGACCGACCATAAGAATCTGGCGTATCTACAGACGGCCAAGAGGTTGAACTCCCGCCAAGCCAGATGGGCCCTGTTCTTTGGCAGGTTCAATTTTACTCTAACCTACCGCCCCGGTTCCAAGAATGTCAAGCCAGATGCCCTGTCCCAACAATTCATGGCCAGTTCCGAGCAAAGGGCGCCGGAGAACATCCTCCCTGGGTCCTGCACCGTCGCTTCGGTGTCCTGGAGGATTGAGGCCGTCATCAAAAAGGCGCTTAATGAGGAGCCCGATCCTAGGTCCAATCCCGGTACACGCCTTTACGTTCCCTCCGCCGCCCGGACACATGTCCTCCAATGGGCTCACTGATCACTCATGTCCTGCCATCCCGGGTTTACCCGCACCCTGGCTGTCCTCAAGAGAAGGTTCTGGTGGAACTCCATGATCCACGACACCAGGCGTTTCGTCAAGGCCTGTACCACCTGTGCCAGGAGCAAGGCCTCTCACCAGGCCCCAGCTGGTCTGCTCCAACCTCTGCCAGTGCCCAGTTGCCCTTGGAGCCACATCGGGGTGGATTTTGTGACCGGACTTCCCCCTTCTGAGGGCAACACCACCATCCTGACGGTGGTTGACAGGTTCAGTAAGGCGGCGCATTTCATCGCTCTGCCTGGATTGCCCACTGCCCAAAGAACCGCTGATGTTCTAGTCAAGGAAGTGTTTCGGATCCATGGCATTCCCGCGGACATTGTCTCTGACCGTGGTCCCCAGTTCATCTCTCAAGTCTGGAAGGCATTCTGTTCGGCTCTCGGAGCCACCTCCAGCCTCACGTCAGGTTACCACCCCCAGTCTAACGGTCAAACCGAAAGGGCCAACCAAGACCTCGGAGCTGCTCTACGCTGTGTGTCGGCCAAGAATCCCACTTCACGGAGCAAGATTCTCACCTGGGTCGAGTATGCGCACAACGCCCTGCCCTGCGCCGCTACTGGAAAGTCCCCATTCGAAGTTTCCCTCGATTACCTACCCCCACTGTTCCCCGATCAAGAGGCCGAGATTGCTGTTCCCTCCCTTGCCACCCACATGCACCGCTGCCTCAAGATCTGGAGGGACGCCCGGGCCGCGCTATTGAGCACGGCCGAACGGAATCGTAGAGTCGCTGATCGCCACCGCACTCAAGCCCCTGAGTACAAGCCTGGCGATTCAGTTTGGCTCTCCTCTAAAGACATTCCCCTACAATCCACTTCCCACAAACTGCAACCCCGTTTCATTGGTCCCTTTAAGATTCTTAGCATTATCAATCCCACCTCTGTCAAGCTGTCTTTGCCCCCTTCCCTTAAGATTCACCCCACGTTTCATGTTTCATGCATTAAACCCTATTCCACTGACCCCCTTTGCCCTCCTGATCCCCCACCCCCTCCTCCCCGTATCATAGATAACCACCCGGCCTTCACTGTTAAGAAGCTACTGGACATTCGCAAGCGAGGCCGGGGGTTCCAGTATCTGGTGGACTGGGCGGGTTATGGCCCGGAGGAGCATTCCTGGATCGCTCCCAGTCTGGTTATTGATAAATCGCTAATCAAGGACTTTCACCGTGACCACCCTGATAAACTGTGTAGACCGTCAGGAGTCGGTCGTTAGGGGGGGGTCCTGTTACGTTTCTGTCATGTTTATGCCACGTTTCATGTTTAGTTTGTCACAGTTTATTTTCGGTTTATGTCATGCTTGTGTTCTGTTTATATTACGATGCAGTTCATTGGTAGCATACACATTTCCATGTTTTTCCGCAGCCTTGCATTCGTGCTGTTTTCCCTCTCTCTCTTGCTGTCACTCAGCCTTCCCTAATTGTTTCATTTTCCCGTGTCTATTTACTAATCTACTAACATTAGATCAGGATTGGGTAATACTAACTCTCTAACCATGTGTTCATGTTTACCTTACGTTTTACTGATTACGAGACTGCTTTTTCCTTTGGTACTGTATTTTTGGTTATTGGCTGGATTTATTGGTTTTTGGACTTCGCTTGTGTGACTACGATTTCTGGATTTCCCTATAATAAAGTCCTTGCGGACATTTATTATTACGTTTGTGTTCTGAGTCGTGCATTACGGGTCCAACCCGCACACACCCGTCTCAAATAGATTCATAACAGTTTGTGATATCAATGATAAAACAAGGAGGTACCTTACATTGGTTTATATCTCTTATGTGCACAGCTGGAGCTATAGGCTACTGGTATTATTTTCTGCCACTTTTCCTATTAGGCTACTCTCAAATTATCTTTTTTTCCAAAGAAAAGCAGAATGTCGCTTGCATTCCTTTCCATGATCGACGACACCGTGAATGACATATGACTGATAAAACTGCTTATTCCAAATTAAACTAAAGCTAAAATAGTCCTATAGCACGTGGGGAAAATCAGTCAATGTTAGCTAACTTACTATGAGGCCTATTGCACACACAGACATCATCAATAGGTAGGTAGTTTCAGATGTGTTCATTGTCTCAACAGATATTGTCAGTGGAGATTCATAGGCTAAAATTGCTTAATCATTGAGTGTCAAATTAGCCAAGGCTACTTTTTTTGTGTTTTATTTAGCTAACAATAGCTAGCTAGCTATCTACAAACTGGTAGCCTGAGCTAGCTTGTTGAAAGTTCCAGCATGACTTGTATGGTCTCACTTACACACTGCAGTCTACGTTCTAAAGCTCAATTTTGACCTCCCTATGGAATATTTACAGCTGTTTACAGGCTACCCCAGATTGCAACTATTTAAACTATGATATTTATCTTCAGTTAAATAATTTCACAAAAGGCTGAAGATCATCACTAACATTATGCTCTTGAAAAAGATTATAGTTTCAGACAGAGAAGGATGCACGCCAAACATTTTCCATGCGTGGTGTGCAACAAAGAGTACCCCAGCAACTGGTGACAAACCCATAGGTGACTTTTATGCGTCTGGATGATTTGATCATCTCTGAATATTGGGGAGACCCCCCCCCCAATGTGTATTATGGTAACGGCCTTGGACTCTCACACCATATGCGTGAGTTGGCAGCCCTATAATAGTCTAAAGGTTTTGAGTGGAGATATTTACATCTGACCATCACTTTGCTCTCTTTCACATCTAGGGCCTGATTTACTAAGATTTTAGCACACGCAAAACCAATAACATGACCAATGATTGGTCATGGGATTTTGATTGCACCAATCATTGATTATGTTATTAGTTTTGCATGTGCTAAAGGTTTTAGTAAATCAGGCCCGTAATCTCAATATTCCAGGGGCCCGCTTCTGTAACCATGTCACCCTGCTAAGTGCGAGCAGAAATTTGATTGGTGCAAAATTACATAGGGCGGTGCTCTCAAAGATAGATAGCCAATCGACAGTCGCTCTCTAATGTTTGTGAACCAATCTCTGTTCTTCATGCAGAAAAATTTGACTTTGTCCTCTGAATTGATAGATAATTTGTTTAATCAGGGAGCGACTTTGTTTTTAGTTGCTTTCTTTTTATTTGGTGTGAGATGTGTTTGGGTAAAGTAGTGTCAGCGTGCGTCTCATGCCAAAAGCGTGGGAGTTGGCAACCCTGGCTTATATTCTTGTTCGGGATTCAAATTATATTTTTAGATAGATAAATTGATGTTTTTTTTCAATTTAGTCTTAGTAAATGAAGATTGTTAGTCAACAATGCTTTAAAATGTAATAAGTAAACCTCCTGTGACTGTAGTTCTATTCCGAAATACATTATCGATTATCTTATCAAACACCATATCTCCCGTTCTACTCATATCCTACTCTACACAATCAAACACAGTCTTTACTCATATCCTACCGTACACAATCAAACACAATCTCTGCTCATATCCTACTCTACACAATCGAAAACTGTTGCTATAAACTATTTAGATGTGACGATACAACACACTTCCAGTAGTTGAGTTGAGTTTGAGAGAGCCAATTAGAGTATGAAAACGGACATTATATGAAATGAATTTCTGACCTGCCAATCGTATACCAAGTCAAGTGTAGAATTGGACCTGGCAGATAATTCTAACCCAAACTGTCACAGCAACTGCAAGAACTGCTGGAGGGGAACACTCTGACTCCCATCCAGTTTGGTTTGGACCTGCAGTTCTTACATCTTCTGACAAGATGTATTATCTTCAAAGGCAGGCTTAAGATCTTCGTTCAAAGATAGTGTCCTAAGATTCCTCAAAGCACTCTGATTTCAGATAATTATAAACCGTCAGGCAAGTTAGAGCGAAGGAGGTGCTTCATCTGCATGCAACTAAGTCCAATTTTAAACGAAGACACATTCAAGGAAACACTAGGAGATATTTGCATATCTGATTCATTCTTGTTTGAAATGACATCGCGATGAAAGCAAAGGATGAGCCCTTCAAATGAACAATCTGCTTGTTCGAGGGGCTTTATTTTAAAGAATGGGTGGTTTTACAGATAACGTAACAGGCTACCTCAAGCGGTAGCGGGAAGATCTGCACAAGTCAATTGCGCTTTCTCAGAAACGTTTCATCAGTAAAGCCTGATCGATTTTAATATGTAATCCAGAAATTTCAACAGCATCACATTTTCATGCAATCATTACAAATGGCAGTATTCAGGTACAAATCTCAACCGTTGACAATGATCTCGCGGTGCACGTGAATTATGTATAATTCAATCTATATCAGTCACATCACACGCAGGTGTGCTACCTTCTCAGACATTGGCTCCATACCATTTAGTCCCATAGGAGGAGGCTGCTAAAAAACCCATTGCATGGAACGTTGCCTTAACGTTGCCTTTGCTTCTTCGTGGTGTCAAGTACGATCTTAGCATTAGCTTGATTTATGCAAAGCCTCGTTGACATGCCCGCACATTAACATGCTATAAAAGCTGTGTTGTGTTTTGCTCCCCCCGCTTCTACAAACTCTCAAGGACAGGAATGCAATGTAATAATAAACAGATAGCCAAAAGGCCTCTCTCAGAAGCCAGTTATAATGTACATATTTCATCTGCCTAAATGTATTACACTGCCTGTATTAGAATCACCTTTTTTTTCAACATGACTGGTTCTCCATATGCTGTTGACATTTTTATGAAGAGCATTTTATATTGAATTATATTCTTGTGCTCTAGTCATTTTGACCATTATAAGCAATCGGTTTAATAAAATATGTGATTCTTACAGGCTGACAGTGTTTCCCCTTATTATTTAAAACGCGTTTGGAGTGTCGTTTTTCATTAACGGTGGCAGTATTTTACATTCAGGGAAATTTGAAATTGCTCACATGTCCAGTTCCACTGGTGATCTAAATGATATTCTGTAAGCGCTGGTATCTCGTGACATTGACCGACCCAGTCAGTCATGAATCCCGGACTATACGCGGATCTTTTCTCGTTCTTGGTAACAACTGACTTTATCAGACGCAATTTATTTTTTAAATTTTATTCCGAACCACCTCCCTGTAAAGTGAAAAGTAATTTTCTGCTTGAAATATGGCAAACCTAATTTAGTGATAGACTGTGATTAAGAGGTGCAGTGCTATATGACTCGGGATGCAGTGCGATCACTTGGGGTCCCTCCCATTTCCACAGTGCAGTGCTGTACTGTACGTGGTGAACTGTGCACATGCTTGCGTGACCGCTCATGCTGGTGCTTTCTCTCCGGGGTAATTGCTACATCATGTGAAACTCTATAATTTGGAAAATAGCCCTCTGCGAGCGAACCCTTGCGGAGGCCCATTCTGACCGGGCGGTGCGGTCCCGCGGGGGGCGGGGGATGGGGGTTCGGGGGGGGGGGCCTCGTCAGCAGCATCTGCCTGACCCATCTGTCCTTGCTCTGCCGAATTCCCCCGTCTCCCAGGCACGGACCCCCGGCGCGGCTTGGCGGGGGCCGATCGCGGGGGCCGCGATGGCATTTCAGACAGCTTCGTCCGCGAGCCGTTCCTCTCGCTGTCACCACGAGAAAACAAGAGGCGGCATTACGAGACGAAACCATGCAAAGCGTCCCCGCTCTGTCGTGCCGTGATATAGCCGTGATTAATGAAGACAGAGGCAAAGGCTGAGGGGGGAAAACGACATCTGCTGAATGTATTATCGCTTTAAATGGTGAGCCGTCTCGATCTGTATCCAGGTCAGTTGAGGTTGTCGCCGTGTTTAACATTCACAAACAGTGCTCCTAGGTATTTGTGGTAGAATGTTCTGTGTCCTGGAGAAAACGGTGGGTTTAAAACTAACCATCAAACTTGTGCATTTCTGTCACAATGTTACAGAATCTTTGTTATTGAGTGAATGTGTGTCATAGTCAGTAACTACACAAGAAATTGATTAATTCAAATATATTTATTGAATCTTCATTATTTCTAAGATTCATTATTGAAAAATGTAGTCTCCCTTTGATAGAGATCCACTGCTGTGCCAGTCATAAAAAAATAAAATAAAAATCACAGCATCTTGTGAGCTACTGAATATTTAGCTTCAGTTCATTTCTGAAGTTCATTTTCTGTCACCTCTCTCTGTCTTTCTCAAACTGAGACAGTGGAGGGTTGTAAATGCTCTTGCCATCCTCTCGCGTGTTGTCAGCGACAGCGTTTCTTCCCGCCCACGCGCACGTGCCCACGGAGGATTCCTCACGCCGACGGCTCGCGTGCGGCGATCGCGGAATGGTCCCCACGGCGGTAGGGACGCATCGCGTGATCAAGCCGCCCACCTACAGCGCTTTCCTGAGCCAGATGCTGGAAGCCTTTGTGCACGTGCCTCTAAATGTAATGGCGTGCTAATTGTAGGAAGCAGTCGAACAGAGTCGAGCTGAGCATCAACACAATGAAACTGTGCTGTTGAAAGAACGACAATTCAAATTGCGAGAAAATATAGCTTATTTTTTAACTGAAAAAGCAAAGCACTGAAGCAAAACAGTGAGCAATTACCAACAGTGGCCCAGGATTTGAACCAGCAACCTTCTGGTTAAAAGCCCAGAAGGCTGCTGGTTCAAAACAGGAAAATCTTGGTTCCTTGTACTGTTCAGCTGCATTTTGGAAGCGGGGCTTGTGATCAGAAGATTCAATGTTTGCTTTCTATGTGGAGGCCTTGATAAATGGCTCGAGTCCCCCACCCAGAAAGCAAAGTCCTTGAGTATTCATCCTGAATTGTTTCAGTCAAATAATATTGTGCATGGCTAATGTGGTACAAATGTTAGTGATGCAGTTGTACCGCATAAGGCAGTGTACTAAATGAATAAATTATATATGAATTAAATAGCCAGAGGTGGAAAGTCCAGGGGTCAGAAAGTAAAAGTCCTGCCATGTGTTTCTTCCACAAATGAACTCGGCCAGCTGATTTCACTAAGTAGGTCTGCCTCGTGGCTGAGGAATTGGTCGAATTAGCAAATCCAGGTCATTGGAACAAAATACTGCAAAGGACTTTTACTTTCTGAACCTGGATTTTACACCTCTGTAAATATCCTATATCAGAGTCTGTGAACAAAGTTGTTCTTGTACCTTTTTTGTCTTTTCTGGGGTATGGTGTGATATTACATACTATTTAAAAGTCTAAGTAACAAAAATTCAAAGTGACCTTTTTTTAAATGATTTTCAGGCTGTAAATCTGTGATTATCCTTGAACAAAAAGGCTAATTAATATGTCTGCTGTGGGGCTCAACAGTTATTTTCCCTACCTGATCATGTAAAATACACTGCAGTGTCCTGTCATGAAGATTTGAATGGCTGTATGGTTGTAGCTTGCAGCTGTATAACTTTATCTGGCTATACTCAATATTAGCTGTCATATGTCATTGTTTCTGTCAGACCCTACTCTTAGTGGGGTGGGACAGTCTTGGATCTCCTCCTTGGCCTCCTCTTTGTTTATCTGTCTCACTTCTGTTATATGCTTTAGTAGTCTGTCCTCAATGAGACAACATAGTATTGCACGACTCATTATATGGTGTCCTCACTCGCCATATTCTGACCATCCCCTTTTCTCCTCTCTCTCTCTCTCTCTGTCATTATGCAGCTGAAGCACGCAGACTGTAAATACCCGGTCGCTCTTGTGCAATTATGTGGGGACTACCCATGTAACAAGATATTGTCATTAGCCTGTGCCTTAGTTGTTGAGATAATTAATTAATAATTAATATGGCAGCTTTATTATGTTATATGTTTATATTAATATGCCAGAATCATTTGCAGCACACAAAAATGGACCGTCAATGAACTGTAAAGGATTATCCGAGACGTCTAATTCTCAATTTGGGGGAAACCAATGTGAAATTAAACAATTTGAGCTCAAAGGAAGGCAATCTGTTCAGCTCGCTCTACGCAAGGTCTGTTTCCTTAGCAGATAGCATTGGCCAGGGTGCTGTTCGCAGCTTACTTGTATGCTAAGATTTGCATTGCTGTGTATTCTTATGAAACAGTTCCAGAGGAATAGCCAGCGCTGTCTCACCTGAGAATTTAAACTGCAACCTTTGGGTTATGAGCTCAGTTTTTTTTCCCCCCCACTCGGTTATTGATACAATTGATAGAATCCAACAACTTTGATTCTGCTTGTCACCTTTTGAACTTCAGTCTTAAGAAAGGTACTTTAATAGTTAAATTTCCATTCTGTAAATTGTTAAATGTTCTCTAGATAAATTTCTGAGAAAAATGAAGGTGTTTATTTTGTGTCAGGGTTATGCATTAAACATTATTTTAAAATCAAATTGCAGTATAAAGCCATCTTAGATGGCAATATAAATTCATGACTCCCTCAAAATTGGAGTCAACTCATGTGCATTGTGTGTGTGGTAATGTGTGTGCGTGCGTGTGTGTGTGTGCATGCAGGCATGCATGCATGCATGCATGAATGTGTGCATTGCCTAATTATCTTTTCCATTAAAATCTCAAAGTTGTGTAAAATACAATGGTTGGTACTTTTACGATCACACAATAATAAACAGATTTATTTATATTATCCCATCACATACAAAGGAATCCACACGAGTGTTAAGTAAAGGATGGTTTAGAACCTCTATTAACTTGAATTAACATTCAAACCCTTACATTTGTGGAAGCTGGTGGTTTCTTTATATCTTTTTATATTTTATCTCTCATTTACTCAAGTTGATTTTTTGTCTTGGCTCAGACCCGAAAAAAGACACGTCTTCTTTCTTTTTAGAAGAAACTGAATAAAATTTCGAATTGTCCTTTAAAATGATCTGTATTTCATTTTTGAGTTATGCAATATTTTATAGACATTGTTACAGTTGCGTTGTCGGTCTCGATTAATTATTTAATTCGCATAGCCTCTTTGTACTAATTTAGCCGATAGTATTCGCAAGTTTACAGTAATGCCATTCGAATGAGAGAGCACAGTCTTGAGTGCAAGGCGTAAGAGGCAACCGCTGCTGGAACAGTTCCAGAAGACGTTCAAGGGAAGGATAGGACTATAATAAATTCACTTTTGTGGACCGCCGAAGAGCTTGCGTGCACTACTCACACATCTCCTCCTTGATTTTCAGTCATTATTCCTGATGCCTTGTAACTTGATGGGCATCCTCGCTGCTTCCTGCACAAAGCTGAAACCAGTGATGCGGAAAGAAGCAGATTTTTGCTCCTCGGGAAATAACAGGGGCTATCTGGGCACGGTGGTGGATGCGTCTGGGAGCTCACATCATGCCATTATGTAGAAGCTGCGCGTGGCTGGATATAATTATCGCAACTCTGGATATTTGAGCGGGAAACACCATGGACACAGCGGGGGTCATTGTCTCCCTCCTGGTTGTAGTCATCATCATAGTGTCGTTGCTGTCCAACGTGCTGGTGCTGATCTGCTTTCTGTATAGCCCGGAGATCCGGAAGCAAGTGCCGGCATTGTTTACCCTCAACCTGACCTTCTGCAACTTGTTGCTAACTGTTTCCAACATGCCCCTGACATTGGTGGGGCTCGTCAACAATGGCCAAATTGGCGGCCAGGGGTTCTGTCAGATCGTTGGCTTTCTGGACACCTTTTTGACTACAAATACTATGCTGAGTATGGCAGCTCTGAGCATCGACAGGTGGATCGCAGTGGTTTTCCCTCTGAGCTACCACTCCAAAATGCGCCACAGAGACGCAGCTCTCGTGCTTGGCTACACGTGGGTACACTCCGTATGCTTCTCTACAGTAGCCGCTTGTCTCTCATGGGTGGGATACAATCAACTTTACGCTTCTTGTACTCTCTGCAACGCGAGAGCGAACAACAGTCGGACCCAGTTTGTTGTCTTTACAGTGGTTTTCCACTCACTCACGTTTCTTCTGTCGTTAATAGTGTTGTGCGTTACATACCTTAAAGTGCTCAAAGTGGCTCGCTTCCACTGTAAAAGGATAGACGTTATTACCATGCAGACTTTAGTCCTTCTTGTGGACATTCACCCAAGGTAAGAAGTTTTTGGTCTGTATGCACAATAGTCGCGGTCTTTGTCCGGTTCACAATTGTGCGTCACTATTTTGTCTTGAGTGATAACAAAAGGAATTGCATATATTTTACACAACTTGTTGCTGGCCCTTTTACAAATGCATCCGCAGCCCCAGAACTGAAATCGATGTAATACAATTAGCTAAGGAATAAATTCTGTTTGACCCTCAGGTTATTTTGTAATCGGATCTGCTGTATAAATGAAGTCAATTCGCATTTGCCCTTTATATTCCCTAGCTTTATATATTGTTTAAAGGCAGCCACGTTCTTAATCAAGCCTTTAACTAAAAATGTGAAGCAAACTGAACAGACAGTCGAGACAAAGGGGTGATAATCAACTCATAATTATATATCTGGACAGTATTATTTAGAAAAACACGACCACACGTTCGATTTACTCCGTGCAATGGCAATTGGAATTATTTCTGTGCCTCTATATGTGTGCCCCAAAATCGTAATTTTTTGAAAATAGTTGTGTTGAGTTCTACTCAACAGCTTTTAGAGCCGAGCTGTTCTGATCAATCATATTTCCCTACAAACAAACAGAACATAATTAAAGTAAATCATGCATGTTATGACCCTTGCTATTTGACTCCGAACTACTTTGATCACAGTTAATTCAGTCCGCGTAATTAAACGTTTCTCACTGCGCGAAATTCCGTGCTTCAGTAGGCTACTGGGCAATATTCATTTCCGGACAGAAGCATTACAATATAAAGCAAAATATTGTCTTGAGTATGGCAACACAATTGCGTAAGTGGAGAGATTTTCTTTAGAGAGATTTACTTTTGAAAGCTACGGTAATACTGCACTTAAGATGCAAAAGAAAACAAAATAGATTTACTGTATTGAAATTAACCTATCCCGAATCCCCAAGATGCCTGTCTATTGGCTCTCACTGTCAGATTTTAAGTTTGAAATCGCCTGGACATCATTTACATACGTAGCCTACATCGTTCTCAGGCCTATAAACTGATAAACAAATCCAGATCATCATATGACATAAGATGTGTCTGTTTTTTAATATAAAAAAATGATGTCTGACACATATGCATACGATTTCAGATGTATCAGTCATGTTGGCTTGCAGCTGAAGCCATATTGGTGCTGATTCTAATACAGAAAGGGTCCAAATGAATATACGCAAGGTCATGCATGGCCAATTGAACATTGTTTTGTGCATAAATCATCAGTGGAAGGATATATTCCCACAAACATTACCTAGTTTGTTTGCTGACTTTTTACATGCAATTTTTTTTACAACTGAATATTTCCTATGGGATTTAGACTATTCCACTACCTCAAAGTGATCTACTAGCCTACCTGTGACCAGGTCAGTTTTACCATATGTGCATCAATAAACAAGCCTATCACAATCCGATATGCAGTGTAAGGTTTAAGACTGTTAGCAACAGGAAATTGGCTGTGATCAACTGAAACCAGAAATAGAGCAAACTTATTTTTGCACTGTCCCATATTTTATCAGCGGTGCATTTTAGTTTGTAGACATATTGCAATCCTTTAGTACGTTAGAAGCATCAAAGCCACACCAGAATGCAAGTGCCCTGGTTTACTAGTTCTACATTTTCAAACAGTATTGCATGGTGCTCCTTAATTAAAAAGTGAAAGCATTCCTTTGTTCTATGGACATGATAATGTGTCTGTCAATCACACACACACACACACACACACACACACACACACACTATCTCTCTCTCTCTCTCTCTCTCTCTCACTGTGTCACACACACACACACACACACACAAATAAACTCTCACACATACACACACACGAATGTAAATGCACATACAGTCTTCCTTTTGCCCTTTTCACATCACGCAGTGTTTCCTTTGTGATTTTGGCATGACGCGAGCCTTTGCGCTTTGCACAGCGTTCGACAGCGATGCCTGGAGGAGCAGAAGAGACGGCGACAGAGGGCCACCAAAAAGATCAGCACCTTCATCGGCTCCTTCGTGCTGTGCTTTGCGCCCTACGTGATAACAAGGTGAGCGCCGAGAAGAGACGGGAATCTTACCGGACCCGCACGGTCGAGAACAGCCAAAGAGCCAAGCTACAGCGGTCCGCCCGCGTTAAAATCCGCGCGCAGCCCTCCTGCAGCTTGACCTCAGTCATCAGGCGTCTAGCGCCAACGACACAGAGCCCCGCAATGAGATCGTCTGACCTAGCGATAATGGATACCCTGTTGCTTACATTTGCATTTTTATCACTCGTTGGGTTCTGCTGCACAACCAATAAAGTTTTGTTTATTTTTTTTTTTTTAAACCAACGTCTTTGAATGGGTACAGCGGTAATGGAAGTGTTATGCCTAATCTGCCTGCCAGCTTATATATCACATATGGTTTGGCGTGATAAGCTTTCTGACAGAGAAAGGTGGCACGCCATACCTCACTTGTCCTATTATACGTGACACAATGAGGGTGCTATAGGAGTCTAAGAAGATGCTCAGTATAAATGCTTTAGGCCAGGCAATGCAAATGTGGATTTTTTATCTTTATTTGGTTGGTAAAATAACTGAAATTTCTTGGCCAAAGGTGAATAGAAAATGCACAGGAAATAAGCATGTGATAAGCATTCTATGCCAACATTATATATGCATAGCAGGAATGGTGGTGTACAGCTAACACCATAGGGTGTTTATGTGAGTTTGAAGACTCATACAAACACCCTAGGGTGTTAAATGTACACCAGCTGTGTTAAATTTACATTTTTGCTGCGTAAAGTACAGTCCTTCATGCTCAAGATTTCCCACCATATATTTCAGTATTATACTGAAATACTAATGAATTATTATTGTGAAAAGTGGAAATTGACAGTAATGGAATTGGTAGAATGTATATGCTTATCATAATAATATATCAGTATCTATATGCTTAATTGGACACAGTACATATGCAATACTTGTTCTACAACAACTTCACTACAGAGGTGATATCACCTCCCAAAAGCCACAAGAAGGCCCAAGGTAGCATAATGACTAATGAGCACTCAAGATCAAGATGCAAATACAAACTTATTTCTCTTATCTATGGATCTTAGCTAGTCTAGACATATTTTGACATGTGGTGGTGAAGTTATAGATCCGGTAGCAGAGCCTACCTGCATAATTGCGTATCACTCGAGTGCAAGACTTTATATGAGAATTGACCCAGAATAAGAGTAAACCCTCATCCCCTGGTCTCCAGGGAGAAAAACAGTTTTTCCGATTATTTTATTATTACAATAGTGTTTACAATTATTCAAATGAAATGATCATTTGAATATAAGTAAGTGATAGATGTGTTAAAACATTACTATGCAATTTGGCCAAGACTGTAAATGGTGAATCACAGGAGTGTTAATTGGCTGTTAGTTTCCACTGTAGAGAATGGTCTGCCCGTATGGGAGTTATTGTAGGTGTCATGGATTCTATCAAATAAGGATAGTGTTAATTGGATTTGTTTCAGAGGGTGGATATGTTCCACCATGCTTTGTCTCCCCCTTGGTTTCATTATACTGGAGCTTTCTCATTGCTCACTGTAAACGTCTGTAACACTGAAAACAGTGGTGACTGAATATGTGAAATTAAATTCCCAGGGTAAATAGCAAAAAAAAACTGTCTAATAAGCATTCAGCAGAGATTCCTTTTAAGTACAATTCTAAAAGGTTGGAAAAAAGCAATTGAAGTAAAGGCCTTATTACACAGTAACCTTATAGTGCTGGTTTGTTTTGTGCAAAGTGAATTGTATATTCACCTGAGAACAGGTCACGCACAGATAAAGGCATGCACCTCTAATGTTTCACTGAAGGAGTCCTCATCCAACGTGGTCTCACACGGACTCGTCACATAGCGACGCTTCTGCCCAAGCGTCGCTATGTGACGCCAAAGGTAGCCTTTTGCGTCGTATATTGACGCAGCCTTTTGCGTCGTATATTGACGGTTGTGGCCACATAATTTGTCTTTGGTTGTGGCACTTCAATATTATGCTTTTTTATTTTTATTTTTTCTTCATCTGGTAGAGAGTTACGTGAACTCTTGTGGTCGGGCTCGCCCACTATCTTAACAGTTCGGGCATGAGTCCGAGTTACATGAACTCCTGTGAGGTTATGTTTAGGGGTTGGGGGTGGGGTACGGGAATCACGAACTCAGAAAGATCTCCGCGCACACGGCGAAGACTGAGCGGGCATGCTCGCAGTCGGTTATCATGCAGCAAAGCCTTCGCCATAGTATGATTCGTAAATTCGAGACGAGTGCGTCAAATAATGACGCAAAAGGCCTCCTTCTGCGTCTAAAGGATGACGCCGTAGGAGCTGCCCAAGCGTCGCTATGTGACGACTTGGGAGTGAGACCAGGCTGCCTCATCGGGAGTCACAAAGCTGTTTACCTCTGGAATTGATACTGTTCAAACGTCCATTTAAAAAAGTGTATGCATTCCTGGGATGTTTAAGCCAAAATAAGAATACGAATAGGTGAATGAGGTTTATCCAATATTCCAAAAATTCTTGTGGGAATTAATCAGTGCTATCCATAGAAGAAACTCCTCAAAACTGTTGATACATTGTGGAGCTGTCAGTCCATATAAAGCCAGTGCATTTAAGAGCCATCGCTTTGACTTGGCGCCTGCTACTGCTTTATTATTGCTTGGCACCTATTATTGCTGTAAAACACAGGCCTCTTTATCATTGCCAGGAGACCAATAGAGACCAATGTTACAGACGGTTTCAGCTGAAAGCTCTGGTAGTTGCCACCCTTCCTGGTGCCCTCTGCCTCTTTCTCATGCCGGAATATCAGTGAGCTTAAGGCTTTCTTTTGTTAGCCTCTTGATAGCATGCCATATCTCCGTTGCCTCTCCTGTTCATCATCTTATTACTCACAAAGCCTTAATCTTCTGTGCTGTTGTATCCCCCGCATGTTCTTTTTCCCCAGGTGAGGCGTTAGCAGTCATTTAATATAGACTCGTAAGATAATACCTTCTGTACTGACTAACACCCACAATTCTCTATTGTTGAGTTTCTGTTTTCTCTTAAATTCATGTCTGCTGTATCTCCTTTATTATTCTGGGGATCAGGACTGCACGACCCGCGATCCTTTGTTTTAATCTGAATATTTATAGGACAGTCTCTTCCAGAGGTTCCATAATGGTATTCAGAACATTATGGCTATGGCCTCTCTGGCCCATGTGGTTCCTTCGTCGTTTGTGCTCTCTTTACTAAACAGCTGACCAGCTGAAGTCAATGTGGCGTTGACTATGAAATTAGCTCCTTAGCATTACTGTTCAGTGTGTTTTCTTTTTAGTAGTTAATTTCCAGAAATTCAGATGATATGTGGTCACAGTTCATTCACAGTGGGTCCACTGCTGAATTTTCCCATCTCATCATCTTCTTTGCTTGTCCGTGTTTCCCCGACAGGATTGTGGAGCTCTTTCCGGTAGTGCCTGTCAACTCTCACTGGGGAGTCGCCTCCAAGTGCTTGGCCTACAGCAAAGCGGCCTGCGACCCTTTCGTCTACTCCCTGCTGAGGCACCAGTACAAGAAGACGTGCGGCGACATCATCGACAGGGTCCTCAAGCGGAGCTCCCTCAACACGTCGGGGCGGTCGCGCGAGAACGGGAGGAGTGACGCCGCTCGGCCCGCCGAGGGGACCGCGCCGTGAAAAAAAGGGGACCCGTCCGCTGGGAGCGCGCGGCTCCGCGGGGCTGCTGGGAGAACTAGCGGCGCGCCGAGGCCCGCGGAAATGGCACCGCCTTTGAGGAAAGCGGAAGAGTGTGGGGGGGAAGGGCGAGAGTGTTGAGTATACTAGCATGTAATAAGAGTACATGCTAGTACATGTTAGCATTCTGACTCTGGCTGCCATCCCATGTAGCTCTACACTCTTCCGCACCGAACGAATCCGGGGAACGTAACGCTGCGCGTCGCAAACTTCAGACGATGGATCCGCCTAAATCCCCACCTTCACCTCGCGAGGGATGTCAACCTCAACACGTTGTACTCAAAGCAAGAAATTGCTCTCGAGAGCCTATTTGCCAAATTGGCCGGTGATCACTTGTGCGGAAGATGAAGAAGACGCAGGAGGAGAAAGTCAACGTGGTTTGAAGTGTCCCGTGCTTCAGAACGGCGGATTCTTGACCGAGGTCACGTGATACCGCTGCTTTGCTTCCTCATTTGTCGATAGATTTATTTATTTTATCTGAAATAAAATTGTGACATGAACCATGGAAGACGTACTGTATACGTGACCAGAATCTTTGTCAGGGGAACGCTGTGTTCATTTATGTAGGAATGTCGCAGTGAGGACCAATGGGAACAGCTCGATGGGAACGCCGAAGGGAGGTTTTCTGACTGCAGTGTTAACGGCATGATCACACATTCTCTGCTTCTCTAAAGGTTTCTGTCAAAGGCTCCCTCTGAAAAAACAAAGCTTGAGTGAAATGGATGGGAAGGCAAATCAGATGAGATTTAACAGATGAGTTTAATGCACTTAGCGTTTATTAGGGGTGTGCATATCTGTTCTAGGACACCCATCTTGTTTTATTTTTTAGCTCCAAGATCCACATTCCCCTCGATTGAAGTGCCATATTATGCACGCCGAACCTCACTGGAGTGGGCGACAGCCTCCCGATCTTCTCGCCAATCACCCACAAAAATAATGCACATGTAACCCAGAGGAGAGAGGTTTTCACTGGAACACGGGCACACAGTCAGATACGAAAATGGATTACCTGAATACCCCCCCCCCCCCGCCCACGAACCGCGCCCCTGCTGATGTTGCTGCTGAAGATGGCCCCTCAGGTTGTGGGATCAAGTGTAGCATAATTGAGATGGCTTGCCTCAACAAGCCTCCACAACTCCAGACCTTACCTTGTACACGTTGTGTGCCTTTCTCACTGCGCTCACTATAGGCTCAAAAGGAAATGAAACTATTAACACTATAATAATGTTCATTAACAAATCCTTAATAACCATGAATAAATCATTAGTTCGTGAGTATTCCAAAACTTTCAAATGTTAGTAAATGATAGTTTATGTATTACATAATGTGGTTGTTGACATGTAGAAATGATAATAAGAGTACATGCTAGTACATGTTAGCAAACTATTTATTGGTCTCAAGGGAATCGGTAAGATTATACTAAAGACAATGTAAGACTATGTTATTAATCAGGTAGCTTCTCTCAGTTGATGAATACGTAATGTTTTGAAAAGCTGCTTAGTAACAGTGTCAACATATTTATAGATGTTTTTATCGATCTATATGTAACATTTTCCGTCTTTGTAGCTGAATACTTTCAATATGCATGTATGTAAGGTAGTCCTGCATTCATTTTTGTAAAATATTTATTCAACACTTACATAAATTTTTGCAGTGCCTAATTTTAAGTTGAAATTGTTCATCCTTTGTTAAGATTTGTAGACTTATCAGCCATTAGTAATTCTTACATAACATTTTGCCATCACTTACAGACTTTATACATGACCTCATTTAAAGTTGAAACTGCTCTTCCTCTGTTAAGTTTTTTTTTAGAGCCTTACAGACTATTAGCAGTGTTTCAAACAATCACATTGTGTGTAAAACATAAACAACACTATAATTTATTAACATTGTACAGCTTTGGAGTACTCATTTACCGTTTATGGTTATTAAGGATTTGTTAATGACTGTAATTAGCAGTACTATAAAGTGTTACAGAATCTATATACATCAAACTGACAATCATAAAATCATAAATAGATTATATTACATGACTACATTCATGTACAGGCTATTTGCTACAAACACAACAACAAAAAAATACCTGGCTCCATTTTCAGAAAAGATTAAATTGCTACAAACTGGCTGTAATCATGTTTTAGGGTAATGTGGTTTCGATTTTGTCATTTAAGGAAAATGACATACGTTTTAAAACATATATTTCTACCGTTACAATAGATAGCAATATCCAAGTGAACAAGGCCTGCTGTAATCAACAAATTTGAAATTATCATTATCAGTTTGAGTCCCACAAAGTAGAAATTTTGATATTGGGATCTGGATTAGACATACTGTGGTTGTGGTATTAAAGAAGTTTATTTGTGATATTAGACACCAATGGAAAGTGATCTTTAGAAGAGACATCATCACAATAAACAAGATTATATTTACCATATAATAAATTATTATATGGTATAATAAACCAGATTGGGATAATAAACAAGAATATATTTAGTATATCAGGTTAATCTTTCCTTATTTGTAGTATGTATAAGTATGCATGGTATTCAGGGGCATTAACCGCATTCATACGCAGCTTTGATATTGTTTCTGCACACAAAATATCACGGTTGATATGTATTTGTGTTATGACTGTGTCTTTAGAATAGGGTGTTTGGAAAAGTGATGGGTGTCAGCATTGGGTATTTGAGTACACTTTCTGCAGAAGCACTCGGATGTTGTTCTGTCCCTAGCGTGGGTTGTTGGTCCATGTTTGTTTATTTTCTGTATCAGAAGTAGAAGGCCTCTGTATCAGAACATGTTGACTGGAGCCTACATGTTGCAGGCTCAGTTTAAACAAAAAAAAAAAAAAACACACACAATATTTGGAACTGATTGCGAGGAAACTCGAGTCACGTTGCCGAGCTGACAAGTTTTTTGTTTGTTTTTTTTTGCCTCTGACTTGTCTTGAGTGTAGAGTAAGCGAATTGTGAGCTTGGCGTGATGCTCACTGCATTATAGGCGGATGCACTTTTCAGAATCTATTTTGTGCTTGAATGGCAAATCTTCCCACAGGAGGACAATCTCAGCAGAAGCGCAATATCCATAGGGCACCGTGCTGATGTCCCAGATAGCAGGAGACATTGATGGAATTGTACAAATATACAGATTACACTATATCAGAAGAGTCTGTATCACAATTTAAATGTTTATACATTTTAATCCGCTCATTATTTATTGGTTATTACTTGAAGCTGCGCCGTAAAATGTCCAGTGTTAATTCAACTCTAACAGAGTACATATAAGCCTAATCTGGCTCAGAGTAGGCTCATATGTACACTGTTAGAGTTGAATTAACACTGGACATTTTGCTGTGAATTAACTGTGTGGCTTGATGTTGGAATTATATTTTTGTTAGCCATCAAAGCTGCAAATCTGATAGGACAATGTATGGTCATGCCAAAGATAAGATATCTTTTTCACATGGCAGGATGTTGAGTTTACAACAACATCCTGCCATATACTTATTTTTTGCTGTCATTCAAGGGTACATACAGGGTCAAATGAATGACTGTACGCCGCACTCTTGTTATTGGTTGAATGGAGGCTGATTAGCTGGTGTAACATACTGCTCTTCAGCAGTCAATAAATCATTTATTTGACTGCATAAGATGTGGAGATCTGTCATTCTCACGAATGGCACATATCTGGAGCACTTGGTGTGATTAAAGTGATGCAATGTTAAAGAGGGAAAGATAAAATTGCGATTGTCTTTCAGTTTAGCCATAGTCTGTATTGAAGACAAGCAAACAACAGCAACAACAACAGAATTAAATCGATGTAAATAGCATTGGACTAACTGTACGGACATTTAATTATAACAGCGTATAACTGCCATTAGTTTTTTTTGTTGCTTTTTTTGTACTGACAGCTGAATCGTACGGTCTCAGTGTCTATGAATGCTTATAAGAACACAAATGGTTTTTTTTACTGCTGGGATTAACTTTGTCTTTCCCAAACAAAGATGAATGATGCCTTACATGTTTTATTGTGATCCTCTTAGCATACGTACATCCTGTTCAATTCTGAGGGGTCTAATGAATGGAATTTGCCCAGTCAAACTATCACAATAACTTGGAATGATGTTTGAGTGGGAGAGTAATTTATTGCCTTACGACTTATTTATTGTATTTTCCTTAGGACTAGTTTTGTTTTTGTGTTGCCTACATGATGCTAGTTTGCACTGAAATAGTTTTAAAATATATGTTTTACAGGCATGGCAGCTGAAATAAGGACATGGATATGTTGACATGCAGTAAAATTGGCGAGGTAGTCTTCAATTTAGCATAAAATTGCTTACACTAAAAGCAGTATTAGATCGTATTTTTGATGATTATGTTAAAGCAGTGAAGGAAAAATTATGCAAAAATTATATAAATTATTTCTTGCATAATTTTACCTGATGTAGCTGAGCTGAGTACATTGTCAAAGTGTTACTGAATATGTGGTTTATGGTTGTAGTTAGTCGATTTTGTGTGATTCTTTTCAGATTGAACCTACACAGGTAGTGTTGTGTATCCACGGAAACAACTTCTTCAGTACATTCTGAAATTATGACAACTCTTGAGAATTTGATTATGTGATTGATCAACAATAATAATAATAGCAATGTTCATTATTATGTATTATTTTCCATGCATGTTATCTACATTATATATCTATTCAGCTATTCATAATCTGGGCCAGTGCAATACATTTTAGGTACTGTGGTTTTGTGCTAATGTATCAGGTAATTATCACTTCCACAGAAGTTTCCATTTTTAAAACCTTGATATGAAATGGCTGACATGAAAGGTACCGATTATTTCAAGCTCCTCAAGCTTTGAGTCATAGCTGTCCCTAAAATAAAGAGACATTCATTATGTCTTTAATGAGGACCTCAAGGCATTACAACTGTATTCATTTGAACGCTTTATATTTTAAATAGCATAAAAACTGCTGGAGTGAATCAAACAACTGTATTTTCCATGCATGTTTATGCTTACGTATACAAAGAAGCAAGTTATTTATTTACTATTGGCTAACAACACGTGACCCTAAAGTTACCACACAACAGTTTGACTACATAGCACTCAGTGCTCACAATCCTGTGTAGTTAACAATGAAACGTTTGTTCAATTTATTCTACTGTACGTGATTTGTCGAGCCTTGTAAAAGAAAATGGTGGTATATATTTTTGTTAAAAGCAGGCAACGTTTACTGAACTCTATTTATTGTACATTTATCTAAATAAATTTGTAACGTTTAAATGATGCTCCTTTGAATGTGTTGTCAGTGCTAAAGCAAATTTAATTGTGTACATTATGTTGAGTTAAATAAATTTCAATAATCTGCTCAAATAAATTATGTTAGTATATTGGGTGTCGGTATATAATTGATGAGGTTTTTTAATATATATTTTGCTTATTAAAAGCAAGTGCCAACTACATTCCATGCAACTTGGTCAGAGACAAGCTGTCCAAAGGTTATTCATCCATTGGTCATCTTTAAAGTAGAGGTGGTCATTGGAAAAAGGGCACAGAAAAAATATGAACACTTGCGCTGCAAAACTGAAGAGCAGAGATTACCTATAAGAGCACAAAGATTGCCTATATGTAGATCATTCATATGGGAGTAATCCTGGCCGATATTGACTGCCTGAGGGAGTTGAACTTTATCGTTTTATTGGATTTATACAAGAAACCGAGGCGGGAAGATCTGGAGATTGAGAGAAAATACAAAGAAAATACAGTACAAAGGCTAACCATAGCCCGTGCGCCTTCGTCAATTCCCTCCATTATTCAGACAGAGAAATTGTTTCCCAGGCAATCGTCTTAAACATCATCAGGCTTTTGCTCGATCCTCCATTTTCTCCAAACTAAAGCATCTCAAGCCTTAGGCGAGACATTTATTTTCCAGACTAGAGGGCAATGAAGGAAGTTGGAATTGTGACGTATACAGATCCTTTCCAAAAAATTTGAATATCATGGAAAAGTTGTTTTTTTTCCATAATTCTATTCAAAAAGTGAAACTTTCATAGATTATAGATTCATTACACACAAAGTGAAATATTTCTAGCCTTTATTTGTTTAATTTTTCATAATTTTGGCTTACAGCTCCAGAAAACCCCCAAAAACAGTATTTCAAGAAATTAGAATAGTGTGTCGAAAATCAGCATTTACTTCAGTTATTTCAGAGAATGAATGTTTTAGAGTGTCACACTATCATCTAATTCACTCAAAACACCCGCAAAGTTTATCTCAGTTTGATTCAGTATGGGGAAGACTGCAGACTTGACAATTGGCCAGAAGACCATCATTGACACCCTCCAGAAGATGGGTAAGCCACAAAAGGTCATCACTAAGGAGGCTGGCTGTTCACAGAGTGTAGTGTCCAAGCATATCAATAGAAAGTTTAGTGGAAGGGAAAAATGTGGCAGGAGAAGGTGCACAAGCAAAAGAGATGACCGTACGCTTCAGCGGATTGTCAAGAAAAGACGATTCCAAAATTTGGCGGAGATGCAGAGGGAGTGGACTGAGGCTGGAGTCAGTGCTTCAAAAACCACCACGTACAGACGTATCCGGGACATGGGCTACAACTGTCGGATTCCTTGAGTCAAGCCACTCCACTCATTCTCTGAAATAACTGAAGTAAATGCTGATTTTCTACACACTATTCTAATTTCTTGAAATACTGTTTTGGGGGTTTTCTGGAGCTGTAAGCCAAAATTATGAAAAATGAAACAAATAAAGGCTAGAAATATTTCACTTTGTGTGTAATGAATCTATAATCTATGAAAGTTTCACTTTTTGAATGGAATTATGGAAAAAAAAACAACTTTTCCATGATATTCTAATTTTTTGGAAAGGATCTGTATATGCAGTGACACTGACGGGCCCGTTAGAGGACCATCACTGTATCTCTTCCTCAGTACAGGAAGCTGAGCAACTCCTCATCTCCTGTAGACTCACTCTTTGTTGTACCATCATAATAGTAAACCACAGGAAATGCATTGACTTATGGTGCAGTTTTTCATTTTGACTGGTGTTGTGGACTCCAAATGCATCTGAATTTTAGGTTATCTAGAGTCATAAACCTGGTCAAATTGGTCGTAGGAACTGTTCTTTTAAACAATATTATGTTGCGGTTTATGCCATGTTTCCTCAATATAAGGGAAAACAACAACACTTTTAAATAAATGCTCTCAAGTAGCCTAGGATGGCAACAACAAAACATGGCAGCACTGTCATGCCTGCAGTTTTTTCTCCAGCTTTTATACATCGGAAGGTGTAATTTTTTCCTGCTGAGCTGAGTGTCGAGCGCATTGTCTTCAATGTCAGCTCGGGACTTTTGTTTTTACTTCTGTTTGTTCTGCATACTTCTGTCTTTGCTCGGCTCCAGACAAAAGCAATTCAGGGCACATTTTTTTTTTAACATGCAGTCAACTTGTGTCTTTATTTTCCTGGTTTGTATTTAGGGGTGCACATGGGCAATGGTGTAGATCAGCGCTGCCAAATTAGGGTTGAAATGAAAACCTACAGGAAGGTAGATCTCCAGGAACAGGGTTAGGCAGCCCTGGTGTAGATCAACACCAATTCAATGGGTTTAATGCCATGGGTTTGAAGGAGCAGGGCGTTATATTATAATTTTATATTATGAATTATTCATTACTTGTAGGTTCAGTTTTTACAAACAAATGGCTGTGAAAGAGACAGCATGTCCATCTTTATGTTGTTAAGTTCTAACCTGGCTAATCATGGAATATTTCTGCAGCCCAAAACAACCCAGGTTTATAACTTACATATTAGTGTCTTAAACTATATGCAATTCAAACAAGTCTAAAGCAGCAAATAAAATAACTCCCGCAGTCATAGTAAGGAACCAATATCTGGATTATATGCCACCTACAACAGTATCTGCTTCAGGGCTACGTTTGCCGCTAGCGCCATGCTGCTCTTGGTAATGAAATGACAACAACGGCTGCGAACCACAGAGCAGTAAGCGGCAGTCATTTCCCGACTCTGATTCTCACTCCTAGCACTCAATATCGCCTCTGGGGAGGAAAGTGAAGAGCTTCGTCTCTGTCGCGGCACAATTGGCGAGGAGTTCCTTGTCCTGCGGCGCGAAGACAAACACACTATAAATCACTGAGTGACAGCGGATGAGCTGTGGAAAGTGCACACGCGGTTCCATTGATTTGTCCTGTCCTTTTCAAATTGACATTCGGGGAAGAAAAGAAAAAAGTAACGACTGCATCTGTCAACAGTACCCTTCCCAATCCTTTTGTTCGTGTGAAGCAAAAGTTATATAGGTTACGCTGAACATTTTAACTCTTTCTAGAGCATTCACTGAAAGAAGCAGCAACTGGAGACTGAGGTGAAATGACCAACTGCAAAACGCAGCAATGCAAACCAATCAAAAATCATTTGATATTACATGGTTCCTCTACCTTCTTTAAGGTACATGAAGCCTCATTCTGACATCATGTCACAAACATTTTACCTCTTTTCTATGAACCTCAGACTGAAATCCTGTTATATGCTAACACTAATGGCAGTTTTACAGTCCCACCGGAATGCTATGTTTGGATTATGAGAACAACCTACATATCTGCTCCATAATTGATATTTCTCCTGCACTCTTAAACAAAAGTTGTTGTAACAAATATACATACTATAATATTTATTTTCCCGTACGAGACACTGAGAAAGATTGTCTCAGGTGGACGGTACGTAGCAAGCTCACCTGCTCGTATAAATCGGCTTACGTTAGGGTGACAGGTGTCGTGATGGTTGGACAGGATGAGAATTTGGCCGTGAGTAAATTTCGCTGCTCAGCCTCACTGCTGCAGTGCAGGGGGTGACTAAGAAAGAGCCGTGGGGACAGATTAAGTGCTTCATGTCACTTATCCTGAGAGGGGTCCTGCAAGCATCCATTCACATGGGTGATATACTACAGATCAGCGTGCGGGATAAAAAAACAAACAACTCGCACTGGAGCTGAGACTGGATGAAGGACGCTTCTAACTGGAAGTACACAATATAGTTTAAATCCGACAGAGTGGATTTTACTCTGTCGGAGCGCGTTCAATCCCTCACGGACTGAAATAAACTCTGACTCATATAAAATACCACTGAGCATTTTATTCTGCGCCCACAGGCCTGCGGCAACCGGAGTTGGCCATTAAAAGGTTCCCTGGCCCTGCGAACCGTGTGGAGTGTTTGTAAACCGACTACCAAGTGAACCCATTGGATTTGTTTCTGTCTTGTTTGATATGTGTCTCGGTGTATGGGTGACACTAAGGAAAGGGGACGCCCGCTAAAACCTGATAAGAAAGCCAGCTGAAATGGCTACTGGATCCAGCATTGCCGTGCCCTAATCACTTGCACTCGGGAAGCAACGCAAGTTTGGGACTAACAGCTTAGCCTGTGGCTGTGTTTGTGTTCATTTAGATTACTGTCTATTGTTTGGTTCCACTTTGTTTTCCCTAATTAAATTGCTGCTGTTCTGCATTACCCACAATGTGTCTTTTTGCTTTTTTGCCTCCCACAACGACGCAAATAGAACGCCATGCGGTTTGATCCACCTAATTTCAAAGGAAGGGGTTTACATAAACAAGCCCGTGGAATCGCACTCTAGAAAGTTCATCGACTCCCCCATCGCCGGAATATGGAAGATATAGCATAAGCAAACTAATGTTTAATTTATAATGGGACTTCACACCTCACACCTGCCAATAAAGCTTTGATGCGCCTATGCGAATTTAATTGAAGCACCTCAACTATTTTGGCGGCAGTGAATGTGACAATTTAGGACGCGAAATTAATTTAGATTAATTTTGATTAATTTTGAAGCTGTTCCATATAAATTTGGTCGAGATTGCTTCAATTTAATAGAATATTAATGTGGAAGGGGATATTCCATTTAATGAGTAGGACTCAGATGAGACCACCTAGCTAAACTATTTTTTAATTATTACCACCAGATGAAAAAAATATATTCACGGGTGAAATTGAGATTAGGGAACATTTTAATACCCATATGTATGAAGCCCGAATATTGTATTGAAACTGGGAGGGTTATAGTGGTGAACAGATAGTAGAGGCATGCAATCAGTTTGTTAAACAGGGAGACAGATTCATTAAAGAAGATTATGCACCAGGAACCAATTTAAGAAGGTAAAGGAAGGTGTAAAGACAATAAACTCCACTCTAGAAAATCTAAGGCATTGGATTTTTTGTTGTTGTGTGCTTTATATCAAAGTTTACTGCTTTTGTTACATTTTTAATTAGCCTATGTTCCAAATTTATATCCCTCATTGTATTGTTTCAGTAATAATTTCTGTATTAGCCCGCTTGACGTCTACCAGTTCCTCTTTTTGCTTAAATCTATTTACCGACACGGGAATGGCAGCTGAATTAGAGGGTAAGAGAGTGTTTTGCAGGCACGTAGAGCCACTTTCATAATATCCAGGCGAACGAGCACTCACATCAAAGGCTGGAACGACTCCTGAGAAAGCATTGGCCTTTGAACTGCAATCAAAGTCAGATGGGCGTCTCTGTCTCTCTCCCTTTCTCCCGGCACATCTGCATGGCATTACGGTGGCAGGAGTGCACTCTCCAGGCCCCCTCATTTCATCCGTATGGGTGTCTGTCAGATCGAAGAATTGGCCAGAGCCCTCATTTACCGGGAGTCTCTTATCATTCTGACAGCTGGGCGATTTTACAGCCACCCGACTGAACGCCGACAGTCCCCGAACACAAAAGCACTGCTGTTTTGAGGAACGATTTGAGTAGTTGTGGAATACATTGGTCTCTTTAGTCAAATGAAGGTACTGATATCTGTTGTCATTGGAAAAAAATGTCATTCCTTCGACCTTGTGATATTTACAAAACAAAATTGGACAAAGGTGGAAAGATTTAGGGCCCTATTTTTTAAGTGTGACTTGACTGCACAACTAAATCATAGTGGTGAATTAAGGCTTGTGCAATCCAATATACTGTAATTTATTGACTTGAGATTCGAGACCACCTACTGTACCTAGCATGGTTACACAGTAGACATGCTCTAATATGCACAATGTGAAAAAAAACACAAACAAATAATTGCCAATAGGCTTATGGCTATATAGAACAGAATAGAAGAAACATTTTAACTGTTACAGGAATTTCCAGTGAAGAGGGTGGGTCAGTTTGCCAGAAGAAAAGTGAAGACTTGTTGCCTCTACTCTGTTAATGTGATTATATGTATCTGGGTATTAGCTATTTGTTTTGTTTCTGTTGTGAATATTTGAGCACATAACTGTGGTATCCTACTAAGTACCTTAAGACTTTAAAATAAACAGGACCCAGCTTTATAATATAAATAAAGACAGCAGGCTTCTGAAAAGGAGACATAGCCTATGCCCGGAAAGCAGATGTTGAAAAAACTGTTCTGATAAGATCCTGAGTACAGCTGGTTTAATTATTGATTCATTTAAACAAAGGTTTATGGTAAAAATTGTGAGTAGTCTATTTTAAAATAAGGTAACAGTAATGTAAGTATCAATTCCAATGAGGACATTTTAATTATTTTAATTGGTGCAAGTTACCATAGAAACATTTCCGTTTCAACCACCCTTAATTCCCTAAGCTATCTTAGAGGTTCTACTATACATATATTTATTTATTTATTGACAAACACAAATCTTAGACAAATTGGCATTTCTCTCTCTCTCTCTCTCTCTCTCTCTCTCTCTCTCTCTCTCTCTCTCTCTCTCTCTCTCTCTCTCTCTCTCTCTCTCAACATGTTGCTTGTCTGTCCCATATGTTCAATGTGCACCACCAAAACAGTACAGCATCTGTGTTTCAGTTCAAGGGATGGCCTGGGTTAAAATGCAGACAAAATATTGAACAACAAATTAGAAATAATGTTTTTATTGACAAGCCCCCATATCGCACTGCTGCAAGCTGAACTTTACCTAACTGGGCAAAAGTGAAAAAATAGTCTGTTTGGCGGGAGGAAATTAGAAATTCCAAAAGCACCCAGACACATTTGCATTTCCATTGATACTAAAACAGACCCCTAAATGTGAATCAAGAAAAAGGCAGGAAACTTTCAACCGCTCTTTCATTCCAAAACGCAACATTTTTATCAACAGAAATGTTACTTTTCATGAACAGAAAAAAGAGCATAGGTTGACATTGTAATATTCCACAAAACAAATGGTGAGAGAACAGATGAGATAATTGGTAGCCGTTTAACATATCTCTCACCCACTGCTCTTGTTAAATTATGACAGGTGTTTGGCACGCTTTATGATAACCCTGAAAAGGTTACAACAAAAGCAGCTGGGAGTTAAGGGTTTCCCATAATTGCAGGTTGGTACGCCCCAAAACGAGGAGGCGGCTGCCTCCTGGAGCTAGCGAGCAGGCAACCGTGACAGCGGCAGAGGATGCTGGGTAATTAGTGCCCACCATTTCAGAGAGCAGGGATGAAATTATATTGTAGAAATAAGAAAAGGATAAATGGAAAATAGAGGCATGCTTTACAATACCGTAGACTGATTAAATTGAACACTGCTGTTCTAATTTACTTGTTTTTGAATTACTCAGTTATGCAGAGCGAGTGCTTTCAAATCAGTTCTAAGGAGTTTCTTAAGACATGAGAATTCAATGTTTAATTTTACATATAACAAAATATTATTTTATCTTTTTAGCTTTCTTTCTTACCTCTAACCAGAATCGATATCATGCCTTGTTGCTAGTCCATGCACATTATTTTGACATTTCAGCTTATAACAATGTTGTTAGCCTTATCAACATGCCCTTAAGTAACCACCTTAAGAAGATTCCAGTATATGGTACCACCTTGACGGTTTTCTCCGTCCCTTCCATTTCTGTCTTTGTTAGATAACTATTTTGAGGGATATTGATGAACAGGAAAGTCTAGAAAGACCTGACCACAGATATACTGTTCTGCTGCAGGCAGGTTGATAGGGGACCACATATAATTGCTCTTATTAGCATGCGATCAGGCTTATTCAGGCTCAGTTCGACTGACTTTGTTGCTTGGCATATACTGGGGGTGGAGCTGTGGGGGGTGCAGCTCTCAGAGTGGAAACATCTTGCTTGAAGACGTTAAAGCTATGGTCACACACCTTAAACGTGTCTGTAAAATCTTCACGAGCTCTGGCTCCAACTCTTCCTCCAAACCGCAGCTGTTTTGCAGATGTACACATGGAATAAGCAGGCTAAGGGTGTAATGCTCAGTGTTACGGCAGGCGATTGGCAGGAGTCAGGAGGCTTGCTTGCATGCTTCCTCAGCTCATGAGAATTCTAATGAATATCTCATGCTTGGTTGGTGATGGGGCATTATAACTTGAAAGTATCAACATAACTGTGTAGGCTTTGTAGCTGTATTCATAAGTGCCATACATAGTCCTATGCATATTGGGAATAATCATGTACCATTTTATTTGGACGTTTGGTTAATATATTTCACACGTACTTTTGGAATGTTAATGTTATGTTATTTTTAGTGACCTTTTATATAATGTGCTTCCCTTTATATTCTATTTGTAAGAACTCCGCTGAAACAAATGATGCATAATGTATACTCTTAAAAATGACAAAGCTTTACAGAGATACATTAAATGTCAGTCAATATCTGACTACACAAAAGTAAGTGTTATACAAAACATATGTAAATTCGCTGCATAAAGTCACCACAAATCATGAAATGGGAACACTTTTTTGTTTCTGTGTGTCAATGGATCCCATGGGGCTTTATTTAGCTTTAACCTTAATCTGTTCTCTTTCAATATATTATACATTTACAAAACATTAGTAAGAAAGACAATATATCATGTGTTAACATGTAGCTTGTATACCTGGTAGTTGAAAAGCTGGATAGGTAAGGTGCATTAATCAAAATTAATTTTAAATACATTAAAGTTAGATATGTTGCTTTTAAATAATATTTCAGTTTGCTTTAATAGAAATACATCATCCACAAAAGCTATACAAATCACAGGGTAAGGTCCCATAGTCCTGGAGAAATAAAGAGAACCATTTCAAAGAACGAACACTTGAAACATTATTGCTCTTAGAGCCCACGCTAAAATATAATTATTATTATTATTATTATTTATGCATTTGCTTTTATTTTTTTCAAAATGAGGGCTTAAAAGCAATAAGCGACACTTTTTGTGTGATTAACAGCTAAGAATTTACTGCAGTGTATTCCCATACACTGTGTGTTAAAAGTACTTAGCATGTCCTGTGGAAACACACAGGACACAGAGAAGTGCTCTTTCCATGTTGGGAGTCAGTGCCGAGGCTGTACACTATGTAAAGGGGTTGTTTTGAAGATGGGGAAAACAGTCAAGTACCACAACCTAATGGATTACTATTGGAATCTGCAATAGGGAGCATTCCAAATAATTACAGATGCACCGGAATATGCTAGAGCTGTCATTCCTCATGAAAGTAATACATAGGACTACAGCTGAAGCAGAGATGCAGGGGGTTAAATTGTTCCTGGAACTAACACCCAAGGCAACAAGAGTGTGCGAGTCATTTTGATTCCGTTGGACAGTCTTAAAAAAAAAACAAAGTGTACTGTGAGTTTTCCCTCCGTGTCTGTCCGTATCTCCCCACGCCCCTATGTCCCGAGCCGTTCTGTCCGTATCTCCCCACGCCCCTATGTCCCGAGCCGTCTGTCCGTATTTCCCCACGCCCCTATGTCCCGAGCCGTCTATGCCGATGGCGATGATGAAGCTGCCTGACAGGCAGTTTGATGGGCTGCTTGCCGAACTTCTCCATGATCTCCTTGTGCGGGACAGGTTGGTGCGGCTGATGATGAAGTCACACCTGGTGGCTCCCATGTCATAGCCCACCTCGCACACCTTGCTGGCCAGCGTGTAACCCTGGGCTCTGGCTAAGATTTTGTACTCCCCAGGGTTTAAGCAGACGCCAGTAGTCTCCGTCAGCCGCTGAAAGAGGACAACCAAAAACATGTGTAGATGGTAGAGAGAGAGAGAGAGAGAGAGGTACTACTCAGCAAAATAATTAAAATGTCAATTAAATGGATCTCTTCAGTTTCTTGAGGGCAAGCATACCTGCCAACTTCAAGAGTGGAATTCTCAATAAAGACATACCACGGTGAGTGATTTTTAAATGTAATTGTTTGCCTGAAGGATTTTCACACACAACTGAATGGAATGTTTCTTAGAAGTAGACTTTTGTGATGAAAGCTGATGCAATCCTCTAAAGATTTTAAACAGGAGGCACATTTCAGACATGTCGTTGCATAAGGATCATACATACGTAGTTAATTACGGGGAAACTATAATGTAGAACCTGTTATGACACGCCTGACTGAACTGTCACGCTGCATGATAGACCACAGGTCACAGACTGGCTAAAAAAGCATTGAGATATATTATGGTCATTTCGATATTGGTTTAACAGTTTGAATCTTTCAAATAGGCCTACCTGAAATTCAGGACCCATTTTACAGGGGTAAAACTAACACCTGCCACCTTGTCAAAAGTGGGCATACGTCACTTTTGGTGTGTTACCAGGCACCATATTGGCTGTTACAATAGTTTAGCTGCCAAGCACAGCATCATGGTAGCTGTTTCACTTCTGAACAGCGGTAGCTAATTATAACTGTCTTTATGTGTCCTGGCACAACCATTTGCCTCCCTTCTTCATATACACTGACAAGATAGCTGTAGAAAAGTGTATTTTTCACTAGGCCTATGCCAAAATCCTATGCAGCACACTGTTCATAAAATGTTAAATTGCCAGATACACACTAATTGTAATGTTAAAAGACAGCAAAATGTCACCGGCTCTCATGCCTATCCTCTCTCCTACCCTTAATCAGAAGTACCATTGGAAACAAGCAAGTGTAACACTTACTTGGACTGTGCTAGGGAAGTAGAAGTCTACTTTTCATTTAGCAGACTGTTTTTCCTCCAGGACATTAAAAATATCAATGCACATTGGTGTTCTGAATCTACCCGTTCAATCGCCTCCAGGGCTAGGCATTGTGTGGGTTGGTCTGCCCTGAGTGTGGGTCTAACTGAAGAGTTTTATTTCTTTGTGACTTAAGGCTCAGACATACAATGAACAATAACAACGCACCCTAACACCCGAACCCTAAATAATTTTCCCAGCAACAGAAACCATTTATGTTTTGTTCAACACACCTGCCAATTTCTCTCAAGCTATATCTGCCAAGACCTCCGATATTTTTGAATTGAGTTGGTTGGGTAGTCATACTGCATAGAACACTCTACAAAAACAATATGAAGATGATTCCAGAGATAGATACTTCTTAGAATATGATGGAATAGAAAATAAATATAATATCCAGAGGAGAGATTTATCTTGCTTCGAAAAGCAGTTGTATGTATTCTGGCCATTATTATTTGTCCTTTGTACCAACACAGCCCTTACATAATGCCCATAAACAATTCATTAATATCCTCAAGTATTATGAAGTCATTTTGCTCTGAAGTTCAATTAAAGTTGCATTTACTTTTGAAAGCAGCCAAGTGAGTCATATCTCCTCATTAACATATGAGTGGGGAAGGTGGCACATCATGAACACTGTGTATTTTTATCATTAGTGTCTCATTTTGCTGCCCCACCTATTGGTGGAGACCCTTCTAGCAAGAATGCTGCAACCATAGATTATTTATAATATGAGTGTTTTTTGTCCATTACAGGCTCTTTTAAGAGACTGTGTTCTTTAGTGAAAACCCGTAGAAGGGAGACAGCCATAAATAAGATAGGGCAATTAGGGAAGAAGGAGTCCAAAATGTTCCCACTTTAAAGAGCACAGCATCACACATAGAGTCTCTTAATGGGATAGAGTCATATGGACAAGGAGTTTTAATAAAATAAAGGAGTTCATCTGTATAGACTACACTGAATTCTGACGTAATGAGTAAGAAACCATTAGACCATCCTGGTCAAATCTACAAAAAATACAGAAATACACATTTTCAGCCCTTAAAATGTTTTTTTTTCTGAATATGAAGCACAAAGATGCATATACTTGTGTCTCAAAAACCCATTTAATTATGTTTTGGAGTGGAGCTTTCATTTTTTGTTTATTTGAAACAAACCTTTTCCCTGTTTATACTGGACACTATGCCTTACATAAATAGTATGTAAGGCTATAGTGAAGCTGTCCTGGTCTCACCATTGTAGCTAAAATTGGCTAAACCTGAATTGGAACAATGCTAACAATTAGCATCTTGCCATTGGATTTCATTTCCCCTCGGCTATATTTTGTTTAAAGGCTATAGATATAGCATCTTTATGGAGACAAATAATTATTTTTAGATAATACAGAGCTTGCTGAAAGATGCAGAATAAAAGTATTGCTTTTCACTAAATATAAATATTGATTATGAATTTATCATTACAAAAAATGTTTTGCGGGCCTTAAAAGAATGCGGTGTTCAACTTTGTCTAAGATGTCAAAGTTTTGTTCCCGGCTCTAACAAACTCCTGAGCTAGTACAGTATTATGACGTTGGTACCACACCCATCTCTGTATTAGGAGTCTCAGTTGGTTGCCAGATTCCAATAGTGATGGCAGAATTTGATGCCAAGCGCCCGGCTCCACTGCCGGAGCCCTCCGTCCAGCAGTAACGTTAGCATTAGACCCAAGAAACCCCGGTACCAGTCCATTGTCCTTAATGACAACAACCGGAGCAAGACGAGGGCCAACCTTGGTTCGGCATTTGGTCGTTGCAGAGAGTTCAAGGAATCACAATGCTAAGAAGATGGCCACTTTTCTACTCGACCGGTAAGCTAACGCGTAGGAAAGTCGGTGAAAAGACAGTGAAACGCCGTCTCGCGTCTAGGTGAAAAACCGGCTACATTGGTTGAAATGTGAAAGTTTTCAACTGGCTATGATGTAGCCAGGCTATATCCGGGTAAAACCTTGTCTAAATTGACACGTTTATTTCAAAACGAGTGAAAACGCCTCTCATTCTGAGATTTCCACCCTTCTAGACGTCTAGATTCCGGCTTTTTGCTCACTGGGGTTACGTGAATCTTGAAACACCACCACATAGAGTAACCTAAATCTATGGAGATAATGAATTGCTACATTTTACAAAATTTGTTTATGAATTAATTACTTGTCCAACCACAAAAGATTTGTCATGTGACATGATTGAGCCTGATTCTGTCTCTGACTCCACTCTTCACACTCAGGCTAATGTTATGTACACAAATTGCAGATGAGTCAATCTGGCAACCAGCTGATGGCCTGTATTTTGAACAGCAGCTGTGTTGTTATGAAATGCAATCTCCATATGAGACATTAGAGGGGGTTAAATGCTGTATCTATAGCCTTTAAAAACCACCTAAATCCACCCAAATAAGGTTTTTCCACCAAAAACAGCTTTACAAGTGTCGTTGTTCGAAACAAAAATGCACATATGAGTGCAGAAGGACAACGTTTTCACTCAAATTACTGTATAACCTTATTTGAATGGATTTAGGCGATTATTTAAAGCAATAACCTAGGGGAAATTATATCAAATAGCAAGTTGCTAATTGTTAGCATTGCTTCAATTCAGGATTTACTATAATTTAGCTACAACAGTGAGACCAACTACAGCTTAAGATACTGTTTCGGGGGTAAGTGAAACAATATAAAATTTTTCGAAATGGGTGAACTATCCCTTTAAAGCACAAACACAGGACTTTAGTCCCATGTACAAAAACTGAGCACTCATTCTCTGCCATGGCAAGGCCCCACAAACTTTATGCTGGTGCCTCGAGATAGTATGATCAAGACAACACAATAGACACCACGGGGAATTCCCAATCAGAGTAACAATGTTAAAAGGAATTCAGTTTTAAGTTATGTGCTCATTCATTTGTATCTACCTGGGCTTACTAGAAAGAGAAATGAGCCACGATTATACACAAATGATACAGAAATGTATTTACAATGGTGGTTATGTCCAGTTACTCACTTGTGCGGATGTCATGGCTGATCCCCTCCACAGAGATGGTAGCATTGGCAATGCCCCGCCCTTGTACGTCTCTCACTACACCTTTGATTCCACGATGCACCTGGGCACAAGAGGTAGCAATCAGCACTTTGGGATGCCTGCACACACACAGTCCTGCGAAACAACACCGCATGGTTACCTTACGGATGTTTTAATCTTTCAACTTCTCTATCTCAACCCTTTTAGCTCACTGAAGCAGTTGTTCATCTCAGGCTGGTGTCATTCAATCACGGCGGTTTGACGGAAAGGCAGAAATAGTCGATCATTGTCTGCTCACAGCTTTCAATTAAGAAATGCAATTTCCACAGTACATTTTATAATGGCACTAAAGCGTATGATGACTGAAAGGGGAAGCACTATAATACAAATGGACTTGAAATCAAGGGTCTCTGATGATCGCCAGCCTCAAAAGCATAACACTAGCAGCAATTCCAGGATGCGCTGTTTTTACAAAGAAAAAATGGCTGAAAATGTAAATTTACAAGGCGAATCATGGTAGGACTGGGGGGGGGGGGGGGGGGGGGGGTGATATTATGAGTATAAATACTTATAGTATTCAGCATTTGGCAAATGAGGGGTGTCCTCATAAAAAAAATAAAAAAAGAAGGTAGCAGTGACAGCAATGGGAGAAACAAATTGTGACAGGCCCATCAACGCTGACCTTAAGAACTATGGGCAGCTAATCTTTGCTTGCTACTCAGAATTCAGAATCATCATCCTGATCTCCACTGGACTCTGTCTACATCGGTTATCCATTAAACAAAGCTTCTTTGCCTGCAGACATGGCAGCTATATACCCTACCTAATCCACATATTAGTATTCCTGCAGGAAAGAATTTGAAACAGAGAATGCCACCTAGTCTGACATCCTTTGGCTACAGCTACAAATTTCCATTATCATTAACAATCATCAGTGAGACTTGAGTATTCCGTTTTCTTGGGGCTTTTACCTCTCCCTTCTTTGATAAATCAGAATAGCAACTGTTTTGTAACGTTCCGTTCCCGTCCTGTCCGTTTTCCATGTTTTCCTTGTTTCCTTCCGTGTCATGTTGGATCCCTTGTCCGTGTTTCCCTCCTGGCTGTGGACTGGGCGTCTCCCTCGGGTACTTTTGGTTTCATTTTCCACTTTAGCTTCCGCCTATCACTCGCCCCTCTCGTTACTCACATTCCTCACTGCTGTGCTTCGGCAATCACTCCTGATTTAACATCACACCTGTTTCTCGTTTTCTCCTTCACTTCCTGCACCATTTAAACCCCTGGCTGGCTGCTATTCAGCGCCAGTTCGTTGACTAACCTACCGTGTTTGTTTCGTATCCCGTTTCTGGTCCAGTGTTTGTGAACCTGCTGGTTCATACCTGTTCGCCTGGTTTCCTGACTGGTAGCTATCTCTGCTAATCTTTCGCTGCTGCATGCATTTACCTGTTTCCCTTCAAAACCTCCAGACGCCGCAGTTCCAGTCTTCCCGCAGCTGTGTTTGTCCTCCCCGTGTTACGTACCTCCCGTACTCGTGTTGCAGTACCAGGACCTCTGCATGCCAGCCGGCTTACGCCAGTATTGCCCGAGCTACGCCGCACCTTCCAACTCGGCGGTGCATTCACCAGCTACAGTCCTGTCACAACACCCTGCCTTTAACCTCTGCTTTCTGCCCGGTTACTCAAGCTACCCGGTCCAGTTTCCAGTCCTGTTCCAGCCCAGTTCCGATCCAGTTTCCAGTCCAGCTCCAGTCCAGTTTCCAGTCCAGTTCCAGTCCAGTTCCGGTGTTTTAGACACCTCCGTTCTAGTCCAGTTCCGGCTTGGAACAAGTTCCGTGCCGTCCCCTGTGTTCCTGAGTGGACCTTCCGGTCCAGCTTCCAGTCCAGTTCCAGTCCAGTTCCGGTGTTTCATACACCTCCGTTCAAGTCCAGTTCCGGCTTGGAACAAGTTCCGTGCCGTTCCCGTTTCCTGAGTGGATCTCCCGGTCCAGTTTCCAGTTCAGTTCCCAGTCCAGTTCCAGTCCAGTTCCGGTGTTTTATACACCTCCGTTCAAGTCCAGTTCCGGCTTGGAACAAGTTCCGTGCCGTTCCCGTTTCCTGAGTGGACCTTCCGGTCCAGTTTCCAGTCCAGTTCCGATCCAGTTTCCAGTCCAGTTCCAGTCCAGTTCCAGTCCAGTTCCGGTGTTTTAGACACCTCCGTTCAAGTCCAGTTCCGGCTTGGAACAGTTCCGTGTTTCCTCAAGTCCAGCTCCGGCTTGGAGCAGTCCTCAGTTGGACGCTATCCTGTGTTAACTAACTAACCTGTTTTGCTCCCGTGTACAGCTTTGGGACCACCCCAACGCTTAATAAAGTTCCACTTTCTGTAATCTGTCTCCTGGTCGTTGCACTTGGGTTCGTCCCGTATCAGGATCGTAACAGAACGAACTGGCCCACAATATGGACCCAGCCGATCTGGAACAGATTCGCCACGCCTTCTCCTGCCAAACTGCGATCAGCGACCAACAGGGTCGCCGTTTGGATGATGTGCTGGAAGTAGTTAGGGGCATCACGGAGCAAGTATCCCAACTTTCGCTCCACCAACCGCTACTACGGATTCCAGCCAACCCTACTCCTTCCTCTCCCGAACCCCATCCGGAGGCACCGGCTCCCACTTCCAGCCGTGAGCCCCGTGTACAACACCCCGAGTTATATCGCGGGGGGTTGGGGAGATGTCGTGAATTTCTACTTAAATGTGACATAGTGTTTCGGATGCAGCCCTCCTCCTTCGCCTCTGACTCCAGCAAGATCGCGTTCATTATGAGCAGCCTGGGAGGGAGCGCCCTGGAGTGGGCTACATCCATCTGGGACAGCCAGGCTCCGTTATGCAGCAACTTCGCAGCCTTTACGGCAGAGATGCGACGTGTGTTTGAACACCCGACCTGTGGACGTGACGCTACCCAGCGTCTGCTTCAAGTTCGCCAAGGCAACCGCAGTGTCGCAGAAATGGCCATTCAGTTTCGTACCCTCGCCGCGGAGTCAGGATGGAATGACGCCTCCCTCCAGGGGGCTTTCCGCCAAGCTCTCAGCGAGGAACTCAAGGACCAGCTTGCCACTCGGGAGGAATCCAACTCCCTTAATAGCCTCATCAGCCTCGCTATAGCCATCGATAATCGTCTCCGCATCCGGGCCCGGGAGCGGGGAGGAAGTTCCGGGCGTCATTCGCCCTCCGTCGTCTCTAATGTTCATTCACACTCCATCACTGGATCTCGGGCGCCTACGGCCGGGTCCGAGGAAGAGCCCATGCAACTGGGCAGAGTTGCGGTCAATCCCGAGGAGCGTCAGCGCCGTCAGCGCACCAGATCCTGTTTCTATTGCGGCAAGCCTGGCCATCAGATCGCCTCCTGTCCCATTCGCCCAAAAGAAGGGGCTCGCCAGTAAGACTGGGCGTACTGACGAGCCCCATCGTTCCCAACCATGCTGCCCAGGACCGCCTCATGTTCAAGGCTACTCTCCTTTGGAGGGACAAGACCCTATCTTCTTCGGCCCTAATTGACTCCGGAGCTGACGCCAGCTTCATGGATATCACCTTCGCCAGGAGGGCCGGCATTCCCACGGAACGTCTCACTTCACCCATTTCAGCTCTAGCTCTGGACGGCAGGAGTTTGGGGTTAGTTACCCACTCCACCGTTCCTATCCAATTAGTTCTATCTGGCAATCATCGGGAGTCCATTCAGCTATTACTGATTAACTCCCAACAATCTGCTCTGGTTTTAGGTCAGACCTGGCTTCGCCTCCACAATCCCCATATTGACTGGAAAGCCGGTCGCATCCTGGCGTGGAGTGCCCACTGTCTAGCCAGCTGTCTCCGTTCTGCACTACCCCCTCCGGGGCCCAGTAAACCCTGTTCCATGCAACCTATACCGGATTTAACGAATGTTCCCAGCGAGTATCACGACCTCGCGCAAGTATTTTCTAAATCACGTGCTCTGTCCTTACCTCCTCACAGGCCGTATGACTGCGCCATTGACCTACTGGCTGGAGCTAAACTGCCATCGGGACGCCTCTACAGTCTGTCTGGACCGGAGAAACTAGCCATGGAGGAATACATCCACGACTCCCTCGCTTCGGGTATTATCCGTCCCTCTTCATCCCCAGTCGGTGCAGGGTTCTTCTTCGTTGGGAAGAAGGATGGCTCCCTGCGACCCTGCATCGACTACCGGGGCCTCAACCAGGTCACCATCCGTAACAAATACCCTCTTCCCCTCATTAACACCGCCTTTGAAGCCCTCTCTCCAGCTGTGACGTTCACCAAGCTCGACCTCCGGAATGCGTATCACTTGGTGCGTATCCGTGAGGGGGACGAGTGGAAGACTGCTTTTAATACCCCGTTGGGCCACTACGAATACCTGGTGGTCCCTTTCGGCCTTACTAACGCCCCAGCAGTCTTCCAGAGCATGGTGAACGACGTCCTGCGGGACCTCCTAGGGAGGAGCGTTTTTGTTTATATCGATGATATTTTAATTTTTTCTCAATCCCCGCAGGAGCATGTCCGTCACGTTCGAGAGGTTCTCCAGCGGCTGTTGGAGAATCAGCTGTTTGTTAAGGCTGAGAAATGTTCCTTCCACGCTTCCACGGTCCCGTTCCTCGGCTTCATTATCGAGGAGGGCAGTATCCGGGCGGACCCTGTGAAAATCAAGGCGGTGACAGAATGGCCCCAACCCACCTCCCGCAAGCACCTTCAACAGTTCCTGGGGTTTGCAAATTTCTACCGCCGCTTTATTCGCAATTACAGTTCCATTGCTGCTCCCCTGACTAAACTCACTTCCGTTGCCCTGCCTTACTGTTGGAATTCCGATGCCCAGCGAGCTTTCGAGCTACTCAAGGCTCGGTTTTCCTCAGCACCTATCCTCCTTCACCCTGACACTTCTCGGCAGTTTGTCGTTGAGGTGGATGCCTCCGACACCGGCGTGGGGGCCATTCTGTCTCAACGGTCCGCCTCTGATAGCAAGCTCCATCCCTGCGCATTCTTCTCCCGGAGGCTGTCCTCCGCCGAGAGGAACTACGATGTCGGGGATCGGGAACTGCTGGCGATAAAACTGGCTCTTGAGGAGTGGCGCCACTGGCTGGAGGGGGCAGGTACCCCTTTTCTTGTTTTTACCGACCATCAAAACCTCATTTATTTAAGATCTGCCAAGAGGCTCAATTCTCGTCAGGCTAGATGGTCGTTATTTTTTGCACGCTTTAATTTCTCTGTTTCTTTCCGCCCTGGTTCCCGTAATATTAAAGCAGATGCCCTGTCCCGCATTTTTTCCCCTCCCTCCAGTCCTGCTGATCCGGAGCCCATTTTGCCGGCCTCCTGTGTGGTGGCTGCGGTCTCCTGGGAGATTGAGGGCATTGTGAAGGCCGCCCAGACTTCCCAACCGGACCCCCGCAATAACCCTAACTCCTGTCTTTTTGTCCCCGATTCCGTCCGCTCCCAGGTCCTCGAATGGGTTCACGCCTCGTGCCTGGCATGTCACCCAGGTGTCGCCAGAACTATCGCCCTCGTCAGGAGGAGTTTCTGGTGGCCTACCCTTAAAGGGGATACCCGTGCCTTCGTCCTGGCCTGCTCGGTGTGCGCCAGGAGCAAGGCTTCCCACCAGCCTCCCTCCGGTCTTCTCCTTTCCCTCCCCGTCCCTGGCCGTCCTTGGAGTCACATTGGTGTGGACTTCGTAACCGGTCTGCCGTTGTCAGAAGGTAACACCGTCATTCTGACAATAGTGGACCGGTTCTCCAAGGCGGTTCACTTTGTTCCCCTCCCCAAGCTCCCGTCCGCCCTTGAAACCGCTGAGCTCTTGGTGCTACACGTGGTCAGGCTGCACGGGATCCCCTCTGACATCGTGTCAGACCGTGGGCCCCAGTTCTCCTCCCGAGTTTGGAGGGCGTTCTGTGCAGCCCTGGGTGCCTCTCCTAGTCTTTCCTCGGGTTTCCATCCCCAGTCTAATGGTCAGGCAGAGAGGGCGAACCAGGACCTGGGGGCCGCCCTGCGGTGCGTTACAGTGCGCAATCCTGCCTCTTGGAGCCGTTTTCTCCCCTGGGTCGAGTACGCACATAACTCCCTTAAGAGTGCCTCTACTGGCCTATCCCCGTTTGAGTGTGCTTTAGGCTATCAACCCCCTCTTCTGTCGACCCAGGAGGCCGAGATAGCTGTCCCCTCTGTTAGGGCCCATGTCCTTCGTTGTAAAAACATTTGGAGACTCACACGCACCGCACTCCTTCACGCCAATTCCCGCTCCCAACGTCTGGCGGACCTTCACAGGACCGCAGCCCCACAGTATAGGGCCGGTCAGCAGGTCTGGCTCTCCACTGCAAACATCTCCCTTCCCTCTTCATCCAGAAAGCTTCAGCCCCGTTTTATTGGTCCCTTCCCCATCATTTGTCTAGTTAACCCGGTGTCTGTTAAACTTTCCCTCCCCGCCTCCCTCAAAGTTTACCCTGTGTTTCATGTGTCCCAGGTTAAGCCTGTCTCCTCCAGCCCCCTCAGTACCCCTACCATCCCGCCTCCTCCCGTCCGAGTTGTTGACAACGCCCCGGCCTACACGGTGAACCGGGTTATTGATATCCGCCGCAGGGGCCGGGGTTTCCAATACCTCGTCGACTGGGAGGGGTACGGTCCTGAGGAGAGGTCGTGGCTCCACAAGAGCCTGATCTTGGACCATTCAGTAATCCAAGACTTCCACGAACAGTTCCCTGACAAGACCAGGCCTCCGGGTACGCCAGGTGGCGTACATTGAGGGGGGGGTACTGTAACGTTCCGTTCCCGTCCTGTCCGTTTTCCATGTTTTCCTTGTTTCCTTCCGTGTCATGTTGGATCCCTTGTCCGTGTTTCCCTCCTGGCTGTGGACTGGGCGTCTCCCTCGGGTACTTTTGGTTTCATTTTCCACTTTAGCTTCCGCCTATCACTCGCCCCTCTCGTTACTCACATTCCTCACTGCTGTGCTTCGGCAATCACTCCTGATTTAACATCACACCTGTTTCTCGTTTTCTCCTTCACTTCCTGCACCATTTAAACCCCTGGCTGGCTGCTATTCAGCGCCAGTTCGTTGACTAACCTACCGTGTTTGTTTCGTATCCCGTTTCTGGTCCAGTGTTTGTGAACCTGCTGGTTCATACCTGTTCGCCTGGTTTCCTGACTGGTAGCTATCTCTGCTAATCTTTCGCTGCTGCATGCATTTACCTGTTTCCCTTCAAAACCTCCAGACGCCGCAGTTCCAGTCTTCCCGCAGCTGTGTTTGTCCTCCCCGTGTTACGTACCTCCCGTACTCGTGTTGCAGTACCAGGACCTCTGCATGCCAGCCGGCTTACGCCAGTATTGCCCGAGCTACGCCGCACCTTCCAACTCGGCGGTGCATTCACCAGCTACAGTCCTGTCACAACACCCTGCCTTTAACCTCTGCTTTCTGCCCGGTTACTCAAGCTACCCGGTCCAGTTTCCAGTCCTGTTCCAGCCCAGTTCCGATCCAGTTTCCAGTCCAGCTCCAGTCCAGTTTCCAGTCCAGTTCCAGTCCAGTTCCGGTGTTTTAGACACCTCCGTTCTAGTCCAGTTCCGGCTTGGAACAAGTTCCGTGCCGTCCCCTGTGTTCCTGAGTGGACCTTCCGGTCCAGCTTCCAGTCCAGTTCCAGTCCAGTTCCGGTGTTTCATACACCTCCGTTCAAGTCCAGTTCCGGCTTGGAACAAGTTCCGTGCCGTTCCCGTTTCCTGAGTGGATCTCCCGGTCCAGTTTCCAGTTCAGTTCCCAGTCCAGTTCCAGTCCAGTTCCGGTGTTTTATACACCTCCGTTCAAGTCCAGTTCCGGCTTGGAACAAGTTCCGTGCCGTTCCCGTTTCCTGAGTGGACCTTCCGGTCCAGTTTCCAGTCCAGTTCCGATCCAGTTTCCAGTCCAGTTCCAGTCCAGTTCCAGTCCAGTTCCAGTCCAGTTCCGGTGTTTTAGACACCTCCGTTCAAGTCCAGTTCCGGCTTGGAACAGTTCCGTGTTTCCTCAAGTCCAGCTCCGGCTTGGAGCAGTCCTCAGTTGGACGCTATCCTGTGTTAACTAACTAACCTGTTTTGCTCCCGTGTACAGCTTTGGGACCACCCCAACGCTTAATAAAGTTCCACTTTCTGTAATCTGTCTCCTGGTCGTTGCACTTGGGTTCGTCCCGTATCAGGATCGTAACATGTTTATTATCACCTGGTGGACTGAAATAAAAGTAATAGATTGAGTATAATTTAAAGCTGAACAGATACTGTAGACAGTTAGCCAACGTGTATCAATTATGTGCATCAGTTATGTATTTTTTAGCAGAGGTATAAAATCCAGGGGTCAGAAAGTAAAAGTCCTGCCACACGGTTCATCCACCCATGAACTCAGCCAGCTGATTTCGCTAATTAGTTATACTTCCTGGCTGAAGAATTGTGCTAATTAGAAAATCCAGGTGATTGGAACAAAATACTGGGGAGGATTTTTACTTTCTGAACCTGGATTTTACACCTCTTTTTTTAGACAAAGCTATTAGTAGCTGTGTAAACAATCCAGAGTAAAGTATCTCTGCATTGTTTTCCCAGCAAGGATGAAGGTGTAGAATTGCCCTGCTCACACCTATTAGTGAAGGTACACAGCAAAAATGCGGCTGTAAATCTAACACTGCTGGTGTACATTTAACACCATAGGGTGTTAAATGTATACCACCATTTTTGCTGTGTGTTTATCCAAACACAATCTCAGCTGGCAAACCAGACTGGACTGCTACGAACATCCAAAAATTCCCCCTGGAAGTGATGGAGTTCAGTCCAGATTGTTACACCATATAAAAAGATAAAATTAATCAAACAATTATAAATGTATAAAATACTGACATTGAGATTTGCAATGGCAATGTCCTGAAATGCTATTACAGTTAGTCTTGCATCTTGCACGCCTTCTCTGCCTCATCAAAATGAACTCCAAACATATGTATGAGTGAATAACTGCTCAGTTAATCTGTGCGTTACATATGGAGCACAATCTCCATCACACCTTTGAGTGCCAGGATATCTGCTTCGTACCAGCCATGCAGGGAATTTAGCTTCCTTCATTTTGTCACTCAAAAGCCTGATGCTCGCCAAAATTCTCCCACATGCATTCTCCATTTTACATCCACACTCTATCTGTAATTATTTCTGACAATTCTTTGCGAAATTTAGTAAGACTACCTAAAGAAACAATAATATTGGAGAACTCAATTATAATTGATTTCAGTTACAAGTTTTTGTTTAAGGGCTGTTCCCTGGAAAAAAAAAGGTTTGTTTTAGCTATTTTTCTTAAACAAACACATTGAATGCAATCCTTGTAAAAGTTTTCTGCACAAAAAAAACACCACAAACAAAGTACCCCAGTTTAACAGGTTTAGATCTGGCACACAGCTGACTGATAAAATGCTGCGCATGTCCAACCAAACACTTTCACTGGGATTAACTTAATCAAAGAGGAAGCCCAGGGGCCACATGTATAAACAGTGCTGAGCAGAAAAATGCCCTCAGAAAGCTGCGTAAGCAAGTTTCCACGCAAAAATTCAGATGTATAACATGAGAGAACCTGCGTACCTCTGCACACGCTGGACACCATGCGTACGCAATGTTTGGAGACAGGCTGATATGGCGACACCGTGATAGAAATGCAGAGGGAGAAAATGCTAAATTTGCGAAAGCAGATTTCCGACTTTCTCCCTGAGCGTTCTTTCACGCATTTCTTTACTCAGAGTTTTACACATGTGGCCCCAGGTGTCTGTAATACCACACATAAGTAAAGGTAGGACGAACACAAAGGTACGAACAACAGTAAGACTGAATCCTGATTTGCACGTCCCCTCTCCAAAAACGCTCCAGAAAGGCGCATGTCATTCAGTGTTATTTGTGTTGCTTATTTTCTTTATTTAACCAGGGGAGTATTTCAGAAAGCAGAATTACTGAGTTAGCTGGATAACTGCACTGAGTAAAAACCCAGAACCCTCCCAAATCTGGAACATGGACCACAGGAAAAAGAGCTGTCTGAGGTTTTACTCAGTGCAGTTATTCAGTTAACTCACTAATCCTGCTTTGTGAAATACCGCCCAGGCTAGCTCACCCAAGACCTGTTGCAGTAACAATCTAATGAGTCAAAGTGGTTAGATAATGCAAGGGATTGAGTAGCCAATTGGATATAGGAAATCTGCTGTAGAGAATAAATTCTGTGAGAATTTGACTAGGGCCCTGAGTATAATATGCCTACTCTGAGGGGATAAAATTAAATTCACAGACGTTTTTTTTCATTTACTCAGAGAGCAAACACTGGCCATGTACCTGAACACATACATGCTCGTGTGTGTGACTGTGTGTCCCTGTGCATGTGTGTTTGGCAGAGAGAGTTCCCCTATACCTGCTCCATGAAGACGAGAAGCGACTCACGGTTGTTCTCCCACTCCACCGGCAGCTCGCTCTCGTGGGGGAATTTATCACAGCCCACATACATGGACAGCTCAAAGCAGTTGGTGTGCAAGTAGCTGAAATCGTTCATACCTGTCAAAGAAAAACAATTCACCTGTTGGCCGACTGCCTAATTAAGACATCATCACCTCGACTCTTCTTGGTTCTTTAAATTGCTATGAAAAGAACGTACTTCTTAAGCACGGAAGTTAATTTATCCCCCCACCGTCACAACCCACCCCTGTATCTCTGAGACATTTAAGCTCCTGAGAAACAGCTGTTTGGCTTCAAATTGTTTGCCTGGTATTTGTATTCATTTTTGCAAAGCAAAAATAACAGCGCTGAGACATGAATAATGCATGCGGTTGAGAGACACAGTTGAGAAAGACCTGAAGTTAAAGTGAGGACACTGTGACACCTGGGAACAGAGGCCTTGGTTAAAGGGCAAGGCGAGGTCAGGAAGGAGGAAGTGTGCAAGGATCAAACCGAAAATGTAAACGTGGTGTAGATGACAGCACACTAGGAGAGCGAAAAAAGAGACCAAGAGTAACAACACAGAGAGAGAGAGAGAGAGAGAGAGAGCTACAGAGATGGAAAGAGAGAGAGAGAGAGCTACAGAGATGGAAAGAGAGAGTGATGTCAGGGAGAAACCATCTGTATTGTTGAATTGGAGTGAATGGAATTAAAGTCAGAAAGAACAGGCATAAGTGAAGAAGGTAAAGAAAGAAAGAGTGCTGTGCGAGGAGACTGACTGCCTGGGGCCGTATGCCAGGATGCCCCGTTGATGGTGCCGTCCTCTTTGGCGAAGTCCTCGGTGTGGCAGATGCGTCGGCTGGCATCGGTCATCAGGCGGTGGGTGGAGGCGTACGAGAAAGCCAGCCAATGGAACACGTGGTCATCGGGGGTGGGGGTCTGCTCCCGGGTCCTCCCCGGGATGCGCGTCATGTCGTAGGGAAAGGTCACCACCAGCTCCCCGCCCTGCACGTTCCCTCCCAGCACAAACGGGATCTTCTCCATCCAGGCTATCAGAGCCCGCGTTTCCATAGCAACCTGCCCGGGCAGTGAAACCAGCAGTTTCATAGTCGGACTTCACAACATTGACACTATACTGTTAAAGTTAGATTTTTCCCTTTTTAAAAAAGGTTGGCTTCGGGTTCAAACCTTTTGTTCGAACACAGAAAGGCAGTGTAGGGAGCTGTAAATGTTTCAATGACCACAGCAGCTCCATCATTCATTAAAAAAAACAGGTGTTTGGCTCTCTTAGAAGAAGAAAATGGGCCAAACAGCAGATTTTCAGAATCCACCAGTTAGTTTAGCTTTTTTTGATAAGCGTGTTCCCAATAATTGGAAAATTGAAGCATGCTAGCCCATTTCACCTCACGGCAACATTTTCTAAGAAACCATTCATTGTTTAAATGCTATCCTTCACACTGGGGAAAATGAATGCAATTTTCACAGCTTCCTGCGATGGCTTTGACGACGGCGGTTGTGCCTGAACAAAACAAAGCTGTGGTGTGTGCAGCTGTGCTGCTATTTCTGAGGACGCGTGAGTCACCGTCGGCGCAGTGTAACCGAGGAAACCCAGCTCTTGGGGATGAGTTTCTTGATAGACATGCAGATTTAAATTGGGTTAGAGAAAACAATTTTCCAGTCGAAGGATCGATCCAACATTTATAAAACCAGCTGTGTTGATTATTATTACTTTATATTAAAGGGTAACCAAACGGGCTGTTTCAGAGTGACCACGCCTCCGTTTGCGGTTGAAAAAATGCCAAAATTGCGGGTGGGAAAGATACTCATGAAAGGGTTGGGCTCAAGTTAGCAAGCCACGCCCATTTCACGTGTAGTTATGCTCATTCACAGCCATAATTTGTTTTGTTCGAGCCGCTCGGCGGAGAACTGGAGAATGTAGGCTACATGTAGGCCTAGTTATAAACTTAGCTCTCATCTTAATTTGGATAATTTTCTAGTAACAGTTAACGTTATTAAAGACTGCTAAGTTAGCCATGAATTAATATACAATGAAACTCGTAGTAACTTCGCTAAATTGAGTCATATAGACACATTAAAACCTCAAGAAATATGATCTAATTTCGGTCAAAACTGCATAAACATGAACATTTACCAGTCATAACCGTTTAACTGTTAGCTAAGTTAACTAACGTAGGTATCTTGTGGGCTACTGTGTCATTTTTAGATCACTCTGCTACTTGTTTTTCCCAGGGCCTCACAAAGCGGGAGAATAGCCGAGAGGGAGAAAGAAAATGTGATTGCTGCGATTAAATTAATTATAGGTTTAGGTTTGTTTATTTAAGAAAGGGACAATGCACGTTAATAGACGTAAATGTGCCAGATATAGCCATTGGGGCTAATTTTCATCTGTAGTCCCTGGGCAGGTTGATGGAGAAACGTTTGAGAAAAAAAAAAAACGTATTAGACAGAGCATAACCTTATACGCCCTTTTGCCTTCGAAAAGTTGGAAAAACCATATATCATACGGGCAAGCTGTTTGCGTTGACACCTATGCCATCCTCTATCAATAGCCTGTCGCTCACACAAATGCTCCTCAGTCTCCACAACTTTCTGGATTTGAAAAAAAAAACTTATTTATAGTGGAAGGGCGTAGCCAGATGCACCAGTTGGTGTGACATCACATGTACTGCCACGTCACATATACTGTGCAACAGCCAATAATAAATTACAACTGCAATAGCCTACGTTTCACCACCACGCCACTACTTAGCCAAAATGCACTATTCTTCCTATATGATGCTAAACATTGCGATGAAATGTCGCGATTTGCAACAGGATCAATCTCTAGCACATGGATATGTCCAAATATATCAGTAATCAGCTAAAAAAAAGTGGTTTTAGGGTTTACTTACCCTTTAAGTTTATATTAATTGTTTGCGTTTGCGAGAATGTCTCACGGCCTGTCATAATTGTCGAGAATCATTCATGACAGCATGTTGCAAATTGTTTGAAACTGTTAGGAAAAACACAGCAACGTGCTATGAAAGCACACTAATTTGCTCATTGACATGTTAACAGCCTCATTTATTTATTTAAAACTATTTTTTATCATCATTTATTCCTGTAAACAATCTGTATATTGATTATTTTATCAATTCATTAGATTATTTTCCCATCGATTTGGGAGAGTGTAGACTAGCACACAATAATGGCCGCTGCTCTGGTGTCCCCAAGCTGAGCTCTACGGTCATTGAGCTGGAGGACTGGTGCAGCTGGACCGCAGCCAGAGGGGGGGGGGGGGGGGGCACACCTGTTCACTGAACTACCTTCCTGGAAGATGCTGTGGCCAATCGCCCCATGGAACTCCTGGCCACAGTCAGCACTGGTACAGTCAGGGCTCAGTTTTAGACTACGAGGCACATCACTGCATTGGGACTATTTCTCGAGCTGAATACCTCGTTACACCATTCTGAACACTTTCAGAGAAGTTTTTTCTTAATGAACAGTCGACGCATTTACATCTAAACCCATACAATTAGAGAGACAAACAGAACTGATCAATATATTAACAAGAGCTTTGCTTTTGCAATGACTTTTAAATGGATGGTTCAGCTTTCTGGAATTTTTTAAAAATATATAATTTTTAGTTTAGTTTATGTTTTAAACTGACCCAGACAGTTTTTGTGTGTTATGAAGGATATTTTAAGAAACTTATAAATGTTTATTACAACCTGCTGGATTTAGAATGGCGGGTATCAGAGCACACAGGAAAAAACTAGAAAATAAAAGGCTAGAAAATACACTTCAAGTAATCAAAGCAGTAGGCACAGAGATATTATTTTTCCAGAGATTATACCTATGCGCACATTAATTTAACAGCGTTTATTCCGAATTATATACAAATATATATACAGTCAAGCCGGAAAGTCTGCACACCCCTTTCACCTTCTCCAACATTCTACACAAAATAGCCCATAATGACAAAGTGAAAACAGGTTTTTAGACATTTGTGCTAATTTATTAAAAATCTAAATGTAAAATATCATATGTACACAAGTGTGCACACCCTTTGATATGACACCCAAAAGTGAGCTGAGGTGCATTTTGTTTCCACTGATACTGCTTGAGATGATTCCACAACTTAATTGGAGTCCACCTGTGATAAATTCAATTGATTGGACATGATTGGGGATTGCCAACACCTGCCTATATAAGGTCCCACAGTTGACAGTGCATGTCAGAGCAAACTCCAAGCCATGGGGTCAAAGGAATTATCTGCAGACCTCAGAAACAGGATTGTGTCAAGGCATAGATCCGGAGAAGGGTACGGAAAAATCTCTGCAGATTTACAGGTCCCAAAGAGCACAGTGGCCACCATCATTCATAAATGGAAGAAGTTTGGAACCATCAAGAATCTTCCTAGACCTGGCCGCCCGGCCAAACTGAGCAATCGGGGAAGACGGGCCTTGGCCAGGGAGGTGAGCAGGAACCCGAGGGTCACTCTGACAGAGCTCCAGCGTATCCTTGTGGAGATGGGAGAACCTTTCAGAAGATCAACCATCCAGGCAGCACTCCACCAATCAGGCCTTTATGGTAGAGTGGCCAGACGGAAGCCCCTCCTTAGTAAAAGGCACATCACAGCCCGCTTGGAGTTTGCCAAAAGGCACCTAGAGGACTCTCAAACCATGAGAATCAAGATTCTCTGGTCTGATGAAACCAAAATTTAACTTTTTTGGCCTGAATACCAAGCGTCACGTCTGGAGGAAACCAGGCACCGCTCATCACCTGGCTAATACCATCCCTACAGTGAAGCATGGCGGTGGCAGCATCATGATGTGGGGATGTTTTTCAGCAGCGGGAACGGGGCGACTAATCCTGATAGAGGGAAAGATGAATGCAGCTAAGTACACCGAGATCCTTGAAGAAAACCTGCTCCAGAGCGCTCTGGACCTCAGACTGGGGCGAAAGTTTACCTTCCAACATGACAACGACCCGAAGCACACAGCCAAGAGAACAAAGGAGTGGCTTCGGAGAAAGTCTGTGCATGTCCTTGAGTGGCCCAGCCAGAGCCCAGACCTGAATTCAATTGAACATCTGTGGAAAGAGCTGAAAATGGCTGTGTACCGACGCTCCCCATCCAACCTGACGGAGCTTGCAAGGATATGCCAAGAGGAATGGGCAAAAATGTCCAGAAACAAGTGTGCCAAGCTCGTAGCTTCTTTCCCAAGACGCCTTGAAGCTGTAATCGCTGCCAAAGGTGCAGCAACCAAGTATTAGGCTAAGGGTGTGTACAGATATGTAACCCCTAAATAACCTATTTTTGTCAGTAAAATAAAAGTGCACATTTTCTAAAAACCTGTTTTCACTTCGTCATTATTGGCTATTGTGTGTAGATGTTTGAGGCAAAAAATGAACTCAATCTATTGTAGTATAAGTCTGTAACGTAATAAAACATGGAGAAGGTGAAAGGGGTGTGCAGACTTTCCGGCTTGACTGTATTTTATATCTTGCTGGTACTAAGGTCCCATAATGCTCATATAGGAAGCCACGCCACGATTTCCTTCAGTGAAGATTGCATGGCCAAAGGAAGTAGTTCCAACCAAAAATGAAAAAAAAAAAGAATAATTGGGTAATACGTGTAAACTCTGTAGGCACAACTCTCTGTAAAAGCTGCTTTGTAGTTACTTGAAGTGTTTTTCTTTTCTGGCTTTAGGCCAATAATGCACTGAATAAGCTGTGAATCATTTCGAAAGGCACTGTATATGTGGAATTACTGTACAAGTCTATCGCATACTTAGCTGTTATTATGTAGAACAGTTTGCATGTGTAATCCAGGGCAATTAAAACTGTGTTATGACCAACTGTGATAAACATTATGTACAACTCAAAAAGCTGCTGCATTCTTGGAAAGAATACACCCAGGATGTGGATGTGTTACAGGCTGCCTTTAGGTAATAATCCTGATGTAACGTAAGCATGAATTAATATCCAGAAGCACAAAACCACATTAATCGTCATACTGACCGTGGCATTTTTCATCTGGTACCATTCTGGGATGGGCACATGATGGTTGAAGAGTTTCCGAGGGACCCACTTCTTGGCCTCGGCCTCCCAGAGGATGGAGTTGAGGTCGGGGAAGTTGTGATGGATATCAAGGCCATCCTGGCTCCAACGGCCCAGGGACCAACCTCCAAGTTCTGAACCCTGGAGGTTATGTCATCAGTTAGACAAAACACATATGAGACTACAAAAATGAGCACCTCAAGAGCTTTCAAATCATCAAAACATGAGCTTTAAAAGTCATGGATTCAGATTTAGATTACATGAATTACATGTGGATTAGCTCTCCAGAGTTTTTAATTATATAGGACACTATGGGAAGAAACAAAATAGAATATCTTTCAAAAATTAGACGTCCAAATATAAATCAAGCATAACAAAACAACACTGAAGAAGCAACAGCAGAACAAATTTAATGTATGTATCTAATAATGATTTTTCTTTTGAGCAGGACTGTGTGTGTTGAAGGACCTATAGGTAAAGGACCTGTTGGGAGTCCTGCACACCTACCACTTCAAAGGCCTTCTCATAGCCATCGGGGTTGACGGAGGGCAACAGGTGGATCCGGGTCTCGTCTACCAGGTGCCGTATCCGCGGGTTACCGGACAGGTACTCTTGACACATGAACTGCATCAGCAGGAGCAGCAGCTCTCGCCCCAAAACCTCGTTGCCATGGGAACCGGCCGTGTAGCGGAACTCTGGCTCACCTGGGCCAATGAAATTCAGATCCTTCCAGAACAGCATGTGCACGCGCCTCTTCACCGCGCATGATCACAATAACAAGTGTGAAAGAAATCTCCTTCACACCCTTTCTAACAACAGCAAAGCTTACTTGCAAAAAAGTAATATATTCCATTTTAATAAAGATGGAGTGTATGTAATTACTGTCATTTCTGGCTAAATTAGGCTGTGCTAAATAGGTAACCAGTAATCAGCCTCCTGGTTGTTTCTTACCCAATTCGTGCTCTCCAGGATTGTCGGAGATCTCAATTGCGTAGAGTTTCAGACCATTGTGGCTTTTTCCAATGTTGTAAATCCTTGTGATGTTTGGACACATTTCGTTCACCACCTTCATCATCTGTAGGAGATGGAAACAGGACAGGCCCACTGCTGTCAGTCAAGCAAAGTGCCCTCCCTATGCATTCGAATGTACCTAGCATATTTCTACTGTACAAGATCTCAAATCAAACTAACCACAATGTATTTCATCCTTAACTTTGAATAAGAATTATTTTCCCCAATAGAATGATTTTCACCATTGCCAACGGTACTAAAAATGGTGTGTAAGAAAGACATGTATGTCAGGTCAGGTATACTCCTGCCATTGCCCTTGACCAATGCACTGGCCTCAGATCTGGAGTTGGTCCCCGAGGGCTGCACTGTGGATGCCCACTGTATAGGATGGGTCAATGCAGAGGACAAATTAGCACACAGGGTCAATAAAGTATATCTTATTGCGTCTTATGACAGTAACTAACTTGTATGTTAGTTACGTACTGTGCGATATAACACATTGTAACTGAGGTTGGTTCTTCAGTGATAGATGGCATCCCTCAGTATTACATATTTCTGTACAAAATGTGCTGTTACCCACTAATTCAGTGCAATCGACTAATCTTCATTGATTATAACTATTTCACTGGCACCGTTCCTTTTGATTTACATTTGCGTTCTCCTTCTTCTCCATACTGCCCAGCTGATGTAGCTGGCACAGGCACGTCGCAGACGCCCAATCAGTTCGAGGACATGGTCGTGCTAAGTGAGGTAAGGGAAACCCTGTCAACCCTTTCTCACAGATGGTGATGCTAAGAGCAATCACGGTGTAGTGCAGAATGTGTAACAAAAAGCCCCCACTACACTATCGCCATTCTAATCAGAGTCACAAGCAGGACAAGAAAACAATGCGGTTTTTTTAATATTGCAATAAAGCAGGGCCTCTACATTACTTGAGGATTTGCATTGTTTAAAATGAATATATCATTAAAAAGAAAAACTTCAAATTCCAGTTGAAAGCTGTTTTGAGAAAAGTGTGATAATGCTACACAATGCAGTCTGTCCCTGCTGTGGGAATACTAAGGAATAAAAACAACAAACGCAACAAGCGGAATGTCACGGTATTGAATCAGCAGTTAAAGAAGCTCTATTCTAGTGTCTTTGTTACAGGCAGGAATGTTGGATACACTAGATCAGGATGGTAACTTAATGCTGAAATATATCTTTACTACACGGGACAATCAAACTAAATGAATCCTGTGTGAATAGGAAATTTTAAAAAAGGGATTACAGTAACGCACCATAAGCTGTTCAATCAAACAATGCTGTTTATTATAAAAAATCAATGCTTTGCATGATATACTTGCTGCCTCAGAAACAATCACTAAATAAAGATTTGATTTTAATTAATTCCTTTGGAGCCTTCATTTAATTTGGCGAAGAATTACTTCGCTGTTTCAATTTTTTTTTTAAAAAGAGAAACAAGTAGATGCAAGGACTTCACTCACTGGTGTCTGCCATCTATTTAAAAGTATATCAGCCAGTGATTATTGCAGACCAAAACTAAGGGCCAGATTCAGAGTTGAGATAATCACAGGCAAACGGCACTTGCTCTGAAAATTCCGCTTAGCTTAAGTTTATGTCTAGCGCCACCAATAGATCATTATGGAAAATACAGCATCTTTCTTACTTAATATTGTGGGCAACCACCGTACATAATTTTATTAAGTAAATCGGGGGGGAAAAAAAACTATTTTTAAAAATTGTAGTAAGCAAATCCAATGATTTCTTTTTTTACTGAATCATATTGCATGCAACCACTGTCCAATGATTACTGTGATGGGTTATATCCCAGTCGTGAAAATCTAGAAGTTCTGATCAAGTCATCAAGGCTAAGAAAAAGTTCTGATCAAGTCATCAAGGCTATGATGCGACGTATCAATACGTTAATTGCCTTCCTCACAACCCAAGAACAACTACAATGTACAGAGGCAGGATTTTACAAAGGAAAATGTACTTATTAAAGACACTGTCAATGACATGTCAAAAAGCCATACCCCCGCAAACATTTTTTTTTTTTGTAGAAACCTGGCAGTCCAGGGAAACAAGTCATTAGAATATTATGCCCTGTAACACCCACATTTATGAGATAAGCACCCGGGTGTCTATGCCGCATAGATCACCCCATGTAAAAAGCAGCGCAGGAGAGGCACTTAAGCGCATGACTTAAGTTGGCCATCTCCGAATCTGGCCATAAGTGTGTAGTTTCACATGCATGGTAGAGCCAAGAAACAAATCCCCAGCATAACTCGTTGTGTTCAAAATTACTTCCGGAGATCACTGCGTGGACCGCCACATGCTGGCTCAGAAAGACCTCATTGCATCCTTACTTAAATTAACCCCACAGTTAGGGTCAAACAGTCCAGAGCAGCTCGAAGGTCATCAGATGAGAAAACAGAAGCTCACGTGCTGTGTCTTTAGCAGAATCAGCATTATCCACAAGTGCACCGTACAGAGCGAATAAATCACTGGCCTCTTTCCTTGCATCCATCCAACTTCTCCGATCACTGCCAGAAACAGCACAGTTCTAGCCCGATATTAAAAACAGCAGACCCTTCACTGAACGGGAAGGACTTTCACATCTCCTACAAATCAAAACGCTGACAGGATGATTTGTTTAGGGCGGGCGCCAGAGATATATCTTGTTTTTTCGTTTTACTTTCAGGGGGGCATTTCATTTTTCTTCTACAAGTTGCTCAGTAGTGTACTGTGTGGGGTGGCTGTGGTGAATGCACAGAGAAGATTGAGAAAAACAGAGAGGTGAAGAAACAAAGGTCTGTTCCTTCAGACCTTTTAAATGGGGGAGGCTACATTGCTGCATTACCTTTTCAGGACTTTTTCATTAAGGTCAAGAAGATAAGTTTACAGAAAAATATTATAAGTCAAAGTCAAATAAGTCCAAGCCAATTCCAGGATTCAAAGATGCTTTTCCTAGTCCTATGTTTATCACAGCACACTGCTACTATAGTAAAGTATAGTAAATATATACTTTATAGTAAATATAGTAAATAAAGTCTCATTCTTATACTCACCAATAATCTTCGGTCTGTAAAAAAGATTAATGTTTTATTGTACTAGTAATACCTTTTGGGGTGTAACAGATTTAGATGACCCAGGCAATATACAAGCAAATGTTTGGAAACTATTATAACAGTTAAGAAAAGATGCAGACTGCTTTGTAAAGAAGACTGCTTTGTCCTTCACACCTGTGAGACAAGGGGCACCCAATCATTTCTCATACAAACTACACCTACTGTATACCATGTAGAAACATATACTGATAACAACGCACTTCCTCTTTTCATAGGATTGTCCATGTGTAATAGTTCTGCCCATAATTTTCCCTCCTCAATATAAAGGAAATTATTAAAATAATTGCGTTTTAATTTGGGTAAATCAACATACTTTGGAACTTATTGTGCAATATTTAAAATTATGAAGATAAAATGTAGCGTACATATTCAGAATTGAAAATATGCCATATACAGGTAACTATTTTTTAAATACACCCCTGTGTGGTCTCCAAATTTTCCAGATCTATACGCAAGACTTTGCTGGTTTGGGTTCAATGATTCCAGTTCTGCAGTGCGGTTGTCTGGCTTTTGCTATTGGTCCATTGCCTAGGCACTCAGCTTACCTGCCTCATCTCTTTGTAGTTGTGGTGCCTGAAGTCCAACTTGTCTGTGGTTGTGACCTCATTACGTCTGTGGTAGTAATTATTGGGATCTGCCGAGAAATATTTGAAAACAAAAAAAAAAGTTTTAATTTAAAGAAATTGATTTGCAGTGGATTCTTTGTGGATTTTTGCATATTTTGAAAATGTTCAGGAAATTTCTGGATGAATTAATTAAACCTTTTAATTTCTTGAGTCTGAACACACTGTAACATGTAGAGATACCTAAACATGATACCATCAGGTTGTTCTTTCAGTATCAGACAATATTTTACACAACAATGTAAAAAAAATTTCCAATGGCTCTACAAAAGTACACTGATTTGCACATGCATAAATCTAGATCATTTTATTCCTACATCTCCCAGTAGCCACTGCTCTCCTGGATCCTTACCTGGCATGGGGCAGCCCAGGATCTCCACCCGCATGCAGATGCTGCCACTGCTGTGCCAGGTGCGTGGGTTCACACGGATGTAGCGGGCGATCATTGGCACAGGTAGCTCGTTCCTCACTGGAATCTCTTTCTCCTTGTTCCCCATAAAAATCTGCACATTCAGAACACATACACCTGGTTCACTTTTGGATTAATTTGTTTGTGCAATATAATCCCTCTATATGTCATGTTCTGGGAATGCAGAATCATTGTAGTAAAAAGACACGGAGAAGCACTTCTATCAAATAAAGGTCTGTTTTCCCAGGAATGTCTGCCCAATGTCCTCTTCTACAAGAAAGACCTACAGTTGAAGTCGGAAGTTTACATACGCTTAGGTTGAAGTCATTAAAACTAATTTTTAACCACTCCACAGATTTCATGTTAGCAAACTATAGTGCTGGCAAGTCAGTTAGGACATCTACTTTGTGCATGACACAAGTAATTTTTACAACAATTGTTTACAGACAGATTATTTCACTTTTAATTCACTATATCACAATTCCAGTGGGTCAGAATTGTACATACACTAAATTGACTGTGGCTTTAAATTTTTAATATTTGGTCACATATCCTTTGGCTTTGCATGCCATGACTTCCTGATGTCTGTGACCCAACAACATCAAAAGACTCTTAATATCTTATTTTCCGGTACTCTTACAAGTGATACTATAATGTCTCTGCATTTGAATAGATCTCTATGGGAATTGGGGGGTGGGACTAGATTTAGCTGTAAATTATGCTGGAACAGTATGGAATACATGATTGGTAAAATGGCTGTAAGTCATCAAGAGGCATCAAACAAGCCTCAAACCATCACTCTGCTGCCAGATATGCAGTAGATATGGATGGATCACTTTAAGGGTTGTTTCTCCTGACAAATTTTCCTATTGAACTCTATGTAAAAATAAGTCAGGAGAAGAAACCCTTCAAGTTATCCATCCATATCTACTGTATTTCTGGCAGCAGAGTGATGATTTAAGGCTTGTTTGATACGTCAGACCCTTGATGACTTAGAACCATTTAGCCAACCATGTGTTTCATACTGTTCCAGTGTAATTTACAGCTAAATCTAGTCCCACCCCCAAATTCCCATAGAGATCCATTCAAATGCAGAGACATTATAGTATCGCTTGTAAGAGTACCAGAAAATAATACATCAAGAGTCTTTTGATTTTGTGCGTTGTTGGGTCACAGACATCAGGATGTCATGACATGCAAAGGATATGCGACCAAATATGAAAAATTTAAAGGCACAGTCAACTTAGTGTATTTAAATTTCTGACCCACTGGAATTGTGATATAGTGAATTAAAAGTGAAATAATCTGTCTGTAAACAATTGTTAGAAAAATGACTTGTGTCATGCATAAAATAAGCAAATACAGTGTTCCATACCACATATTTTGATATACTGTATATTACAGAATAATTATGCAAAGGTACATGATAATTATTTTAAAATCAAAGTAGAATTTAGATCTGGAGAAAATTTTGGATTTGGTTCTGGATCTAAGCTATTCTAACACTGATGTGTACTGCTTCTGAACAAGATTGTCTATAGTGATAGAACAAAACCAGAACAAAAACAAATCAGGTTCTCTATCTGAAAGCATGAAGTACTAGGTGGCTGTGCAGCATAAGCACTGGGTTGGATTCCCAGGTCGGATACGGCCGTTATGCCCCTTGAGCCAGGTACTTAACCTGAATTGCTTCAGTATATATCTGGTTGTATAAATGGATATTATGTAAAAATGCTTGAAGTTGTGTAAGTTGCTCTGAATAATACTGTCAATGCTCAATGCTAGTAATGTGATACTAATGTTGCTTGCTGTTTCAGACCCTCTATATGTCAAAATCAGACATCAAAGTAATCATGGACACAAGCATTTTTAGAACACAACAGGATCAAACATCCCGCAGGAGAGAATAAATAAAAAAAACAACATCATCTGGTTTTCTAAAATACACGCTCACATACACTTCCCTGTTGCCGTACATGTGTATTGTTTTGAGCTGCCAGCAGGCCCCGATTCTGAATCAATACTGCCATCGCAACATGAGTTTGTTCAAGAAAGGACCTTGTTATGATTGATGTCATTCTGACCAGAGCGCCCATAACTCCCCACACAGCAATGCTGACCGAATGCGTGTGCACTTCAGACAGTAGCCTACACCTCCTCTGGCTCTATTGACAGAGTGCCATTTAACTGTGCAGAAAAGTCAGCCCTTAACAGTAAAGGATTTATTATTTTTAAAGAAGATGCTTTATTGTGCAGTTTGGAGGAAAATATGTACATATGAGGATTGACCACTACGTATCTTTATACAAACGGAACACGTGGCTGTAGGACAGGACTGTTGGATTGCATGCGCGCGGATTGTGTTTGTGCAGAAGTGCCGGCCACTCCAATCGGTCACTCACCATGTCCTTGGTTCCATTTTTAATGGTGACCCACGTGTGGCTGTCATTGCTCACCTGGACTTTGTACGACGTCACCCAATCGCTTCTGAAAACACAGTGACAGCCACCTGTAATCTGTACATCTGCTATAGAATTTTAACAGCCATTTAAGAAATGCAAGCGCACGATGCTCTCAGTTGAGAGAGTGCATAGTGTCCGCCAAAATTACTCACACCACCGATCAAGTTGGGCAAAGAAGGCTCATCTTTCAACATCAAACACACCAATAGAATAGAATAGAATAACTTTTATTTTCCCTTTCGGGAACTTCAGTTGTAGCCACCAGCAACAACAATAAAGACATAGACAGTGGGGCAGACCAACAACACACCAAATAAAGACATACAATATCAAATTAAAGTATTAATGCTGTAATATGCTGATGCTTCTTGGTTTAGCATCAGAAGAAGAACGCTTACGTTGAAAAGGAAGTTATATCTACATGGAACTAGAGAGATGGTCATTACATTTTACAATGACCATCTCGGTTTCCATAGAAAAAATAGTGGTCTGAACAGACGAGGGGGATTCGCAAGCGCAAGATGAAGGAACACACACTGTAAAAGATTACTAGACGCTGAATAAAAAGGGGAGTTCTCTTAATAATAATATTATTATAAAACTGTCTCTTTGCTGTCACTGACTTCTGCACTAAAAAAGAGCATAAAGATCCCCCACTGCTCACAACTCAAACTGGTATATTGCTCATTTAAAAAAAACCTCCAAAGGCAACATAATCCAGTCAAAAATATAAGGCCTGAGCACAAGATTAAATCAGTGTTTTATAGCATTATCATAAACCCCAGTTTAACTGAGTTTCCCGCTTCGGTTGCTCGATGAGGGCTGAAATGTGTGAGCCACCTGCTCTTACTTCAGTGGGAGATGTAATAGAGGGGAATTCCACCGTTCTGGGAAATATATTAGAAGCACAAGCGTGTCTTTGTCCATTTGGAGGGAAAGCAACATTGGAAATGTCAAAGCTGTTACCACGTTATCAATCACAGTAACATCTGCATTGCGACTGCATTGTGAGAGGAACATTAAAGCGAGGGGTAATTTGTTCGTTGAATATACAGCTCCCCAAGGTGACGTGTCTGTGAAGAGGTCTTCACAAACACAAGATTAAGTTTAATTTCATTAGATTTAGTTTGCCGGTTATTTTGTCTTTGGGAAAACTAGAGCCCCTGTTGTGTCGCTTCAAATTCACAGACGAAGCAATCGAACAGCCATTTTTAACAATTTATTTTTCCCCACACAATTTGAACTCACGCGTCATGTCTCTCGAGTCACCTCCGTGCCACACGAATCTGGAGAAAGATCACGGCGGTGGAAGAGCTCGTCAGAGTCCCTCCCCCTTGGGCCAGCGGCTGTTATACACAGCTCAGGCCGCACAGTATTACAGGAAAGATAGCGCCTATCAGAGAAGAGCCTGCACTTCCGGCGATAACTTTTACCAGCTGAACCCCTGTGATTCCTTTTTGTCCAAAAGTTTACACTTGTATCTGTGAGTAAGTGTACGTTCGTATGTACAGTTGTTGTCTGTGGCATTCGATAAAAACCCCATTATGAAATACGGCTCATTGGCCATGCCTGTACCCTGGTTACACACACATACCGCTGCTGTACTCGAGGAGTAGCCTTCCTCAGAAGCATGTTTCTCCCTGGTTCCACTGGGCTCTGCGGTGCCGACGCAAACCCATGGAGGCTACCCAATCCCGCTAATTAACTGGCTGTAATGATCCGCGGTCTGCAGCCAAACAGGCAGCTCCAGCGCTATTATAAATAATTGCTGAGAGGTAGTGTGTCTGACACCTGCACTCCTCGCGGCGCCCTGTGTGCTGTGGTGGTGGAGAGAGATGGGGGGGGCTGTAGGGGTGTGGGTAATTCACACTTTTTGACAGGGAGCACCGCACCACTGTATAGGGCTGTGAAGCTGCAAAGATTTGTTAAACATTTCAAGTCCACATCTGCACTCCCAATTAGAGAGAATTCGGGAGAGAGAGCAGGACACGTTCGAAATAGGGTGAGATCCGTGTATGTTAGGGAAAGTGCTCATTTAAAAATGAAGGAAGTTTGGCTCAACAGTATCCAGTGGAAAAAAAAAAAAAAAAGTTTTAAGTATAAATTGTTTTTGGACATAATACAAGTGTCTTGGAAGTGTCTTCACAAAAACACATTGCAGTGAAAATTGTTCCAAAAATACCATTTATTGACCGTCCCTTGTGGTATAGTTTTCAGCATAGTTGAATATATGGTTCTTGAGATTAAGACCGGAGACCCATGTCTCCTACAGGGGACACAAATTAATCGCCCGGGTCTCGGGAGGATGTAAAGGGGTCGTCACGGCTGGGTCACGTTTCATCAGTCCTTTGATCGCTTCAACCGCCAAGCCCAACACATAATCCAAACCACCGAGATGCGCACGCTGCGTCACACGACGAAGCTCTCCTACGCTGGAGGAAAAAAAAAAATGCGCATATTGTTATGGATATTTGCTGATATTTGACCCATAAATCAAAGCGATGACTCAGAAAGGACAAGCGCTTTTTTTAATTGTCGGAGACCGGCTCTGAGAAATGTGACACGCGGCTCGTAAATAATTCAAGGTGAACAACTGTGACTAATCCCCCCCTCGCCACAGTGCAAAGCTCCATCGGCATCCTTTGTGAAGTGCTCGGGAGTGGATTGCACTGGGCCTCAGGAACCACACGTGTGTCTGCGCTGGAGCTTATGAAGGCGCTGGAGGGAGGGGGGGCGGGGGTGGATTCATACGGGCTCCAGGGAAACCTTCATCTCGGGGCCCCCGAAAATGCCACCGTTAGGGGGGATTAAGCATGTGCCGACGGAGAGCCAATCGGTTTTCTAGAAAGCCACTCCCCGCGTTGCCATGGTTTCCTGACTTCTCAGCGTTTCGTAGCATGGCAGCTCAGCTGCGTGAGTCTGGAAAATGTGCTATAAGAAACGGTAGGGGCAATGGCGGTTAAAAGCACAACTCCAGTCGTTTGCGAGTCTCAGGAAGGGAGTCCGACTCTGAGCTCAGTTATTTTTAGACCAAAGAGAGAAGCGCTGAAACGACGGTGCCATCTTCCTATTGAAAGCGACGTAAATTCATTGTATTGTATACACATATACACATTGTATATGTATTTTCATATGTTGATGTATACAGTGTAGCCTAATTCACCTGAAAATACTGTAGAACAACCGGAACAAATCATAGGAACATGTATAGTAATCAGTATAAACTGCCCTCTGGGTTACTAATACTAATATTTCTTTAGCAAGAATTAAGAACGCCGTAATGAGAGAAAGATCAAAATAGAAATCAAGCAGATCTATAATGACAAAGCTTTTGTTCAGCACCCATAACTTGGTGCATAGACATCACCAAAAGAGTTGGCCAAAATGAGCATTAGTCCAATCGGTATAAGAAAGAAAAATGACCTAAGAGCCAGACTCTGCAATGGGAAAACTTGAGGCAGTGAAGCTTTTTAGTGCTTAGAGTTTACTATGTCTGTCCGTGTGCAGGTGCCATAGACGAATAGGAGTCTGAAACGCAGGAGCACCAGAATGGTTTCAAAGACTTCACATTAGAGTCAAGGGGACTGAAGTGAGCTGAGAAGATAAGGTCTCTAAGGGATCTCAGGGACTGGTTAGAGTGGGGTCTGCCATACAGGCTCTGATGACTAAGACCACTAATGCGGAGATGGGGGGGAGTAGAATAAGAGGGGGCGTGGATGAGATAAGATATATAAAAGGCTTAAAACATGCTGAAGGCAAGGTGGCAAAAAAAAAATGTGTGAGGTGAAATTACAGCCAAACTGGAGCCATCTTGTTTCACGATGAATCATGGAAAGAGCAATGAGGAAATCATAAGCAGGCGTAAGCAGCGCTGAGAGGAGGAGACGGCGGAGAATGACTGCTTTAAATCAGTGACAAAGGGAGGCACAATGTTTGAAGTCAGTTTTCTGACTCAATGACTGAGGCAATTCAGACAGAATTTAATGGCTAGTAAGATATCTATTAGTCATTAAATACAAAAGTAATCCACAAAGCAACCAATATAAGAATACATATACATTTCCAGAGTGCTCAAAATTGTACAACGAATGGCTGTATTAATACAAGACACTATATTCACTAATTGCCTATTACTAAAGTCAAGGTCAAGTGGCATGATAAAGTAAGATGGACTCCAGCTTCTATTTTAATTTCAGCATTACCAAAAAGTTATACATTTTGGAATTATCGATGCAAAAGGGTTAAGGTCTATTTAAAGTAGATGTGTGGCAATCAAATGTCACAATTCAGAGACAACTGGGAACCATTCATCAATAATCTAAATTTATAATCCAACCAAAATAAACCGGTTAGCCAACCCCCCTCCCCTTTTCCCCCTTTCTCCTCTTCTTTCTCTCTCTCTCTCATACACATTACACACTTATAAACATAGTCTAACCTGATGCATACATATTCACAATTCATGTTATTAATAGTTTCACCCTCTCAGTACTTCACTTTTTTCTGGCCCAATATACTCAGCTCATTTGTCCACTCTTACCTCCTCTGTCTATCCATCTGTCTGTCCACCCGTCTCCCTGTCTATCTACCCGATTGGTTTGTCTGTCTCTCTGCCTATCCGGTCTGTCTGTCTGTCAGTCCGTATGTCTGTCTGTCCGTCTATATGTCTGTCATGGTAGGGGTAACACATTGGGGTGTGGGTGGTGTCTTCTTTGTGGGAGATTAAGGTAGGGGGGTGGGTGGGAAGGAGGGGGGCGACTTCACTATTTGTAATTAAAACTATTTATCTTTTTCTTTTTTTTTCTTTTGTTTGTTATACCCTTTCCTCTGAGAGGCTTCATTACATAATTTTGCAAATCATAAATAAAAAAGCGGGAATTAAAAAATAAATAAATTTAAAAAATTTAAAAAAAATAAAGTAGATGTGTGGCGACACTCGTATTGTACATTTGGATACAGCATATTACGATCCTCCCTCCCAATTCCTCAGTCCGCCACAAAGAAGACCGCAGTAGAAGAGATTTTATGACTTCATTGTGTTGTCCGTGACCATTTTTGAAGTGCAACCACTGTACTGTATGCATTCTGATCTGAGTAATTCTATTGTATTTTAATTATCCAATAACATATGTCTGAGACCTCCCAAAGAGCCTAGGCAGAGTTTTGTGTATATATGATTTTTGGTAACCATTTTGCCTCCATGCAGATGCTAACCACCACAGGTTAAAGCTCGGTGGCACAGTGGAAGGGGAAATGTAGTGTGTACGCTACGTGAAGAAATCACTATAATGTTCACTAACGCTGTATATATGCCCAGTTTAATTTCTATGTTGACTTGCTGACTACACTGGGATAGGTACGGTAGAGCAACAGTGGGAACCGGGATCGTCCAAATACCAGTTTGGTATAAAGTACAGCTCTGTTTGCGTCTGCCCACGTTCACTGCCCTTCTGTGGAGACGCTCAAGAGACTCAAGAGGTCTACCCCAAAGGCAAGGCTAACTATTACAAAATTTCTAAGGCGCACGCTGGACCAGGGGCTGACACAGAAGGGAGAGGACCAAGGGATAGCGGTGTCCTCAACTTCCTGCAACTGGGGAAGTCATGGAGCTGTGCCGTGGATCTTTAAAAGCTTTATAGGGTAACAGTAATTTATTAAGGCACAGCACATAATTGGTCTCTTCCATAAACAAAACAGATTTTGAAAAGTTCATCAACGTGCATCGCTGTCCTCTTCTAACCTTGGTGATATTATTCAAAAATAATCTAATTTTACACTATTATGAAAATGTACGTAAAACTTATCATATCCGTTAGGCGAGGTACACCAACCAAGTAAATTAAAGAATTAGGAATGCAATCTATCTCTATCAGGGTTGAGGGTTCTTGCAATTTCATAACCGTTTTAATTTCAAAGATCTGAAGATATTCTGATGGAGTTGTCGGAATTACATTACAGCCTCCAGATCAATTAACCTTCTCCATCCACCCGGCTCCATTCACAGTAACATTCGGCACACTCAGATGAATGCACATCCTACAGTAATATCCTCTGCTCTTCGGTGCAACTTTTCTTGTCTTGCTGAGAAAGGGATGGTAGTAATTAAATTTTTCATGTCTTCATCCGGCTGTCCATGTGCTTTTTATTTTCCATACTTGGAAAATACATTTTCCACGTGTAACTCCACATGAAATAACATGTTGCACATTTTTTTGGTATGGCTGTTTCGCAAAATATCAAACTAGAATAAACTATTATTATTATTATTATTATTATTGAAGGAGCTTACAAAGTAATCGGAACTAAGAGGAATATACAGTATGTAAAAGAATGTAAAAGAAACAGGTATTGCAATCTTTTTTTTAGGGTTGGAAGTAAAATGCTCATTACTTGCATTTACAGTGGATATTTAAGAGAACAATGCAAACATGGTGACAGCGTACATGCTACAGCTAACCAGGGCCACGATTCAAACAAGCACATCCACAAAATGGAGTTAATTGTTTCTCCAATTAATTGAAATTCTTCCATTTATTTTTGTCATACTGGGGAAGGTGCTAATGCTATTGCATACGTGGAAGCCGTGAATTGATGGACAGGAGCTTGTTGATGCCAGGAGATGCATTAGCGCTGTACTCACGACCAGAAAGAGCTCCTGCCTTGCGTGATTACCCCTGTGAACTTGGTTAACCTCCTGGCGTCCACCTCGAACCACTGCAGAGGATCAGTCCTCCCAGCGCACCACCCTCCGTCGTAGAATTCATCCTCATACAAACCGGCCTGTCAAAATAAAGCAAAGCGAGTCTAAATAGAGAGCAAACACAAATCACAGAGTAAACAGTCATTGTGAAACAGTTATATTGACTTTGCTTTGTGCATGTATTATGTACTATTACTAATTACTATTTGCTGGATATATTGTGACATTTACATTTTGGCATTTAGCAGGCACCCGTATCCAGAGCACCTTACCCTGCTTACTTTTTTTGTTTTTTAATTTAATTTGTTTTTACACACAATCTATTTATGCCGCTGGATATTTACTGAATCATTGAAATAAGTACATTGCTCAGGGGTAAAAACAGCAGTGCCCCGTCTAGGAATCAAACCTACATCATTGATTCAGACGCCCACTTCTCTAGCCCTTATGCTACACTGCTGTCCCACGTTTGTCATCTGTGGTAATAAGCTAATAATGCCTGGTTAAAACAGATGTTACGTCATGCTTACTGTGTGTATTATACACGCGGTGTTAATTTCACACAGTATAGCATAGGAATATCTAGAAGAGATCTTGCAGATGATTGCATTAACTCATTTCCTGAAACAGCTAAATACCTTGTTATACCTTGCAGTTCCCAGCTGGTGCAACACCCGCACGCTGCTAATTGATGGATGTTTAGCCACATATATGCGTGTGTGCTTGACTGGTTACCCTATAAATGTCTGTCTGCGGATGTGTGAACAGAGATGGCGACACTAAAGAACACACTGCGCTGTTATCGAGCTCACTTTAATAAAGCGACAGTCTGCTGCACTCAACTTCCCTGCTCGTGTTTTGTTTGCACAAACACAATGTTTTCTGATTTTACTTTCTCTCTAGTCTACACTTGAAGGGAGGACACAATCGGTTAAAAAATATCCAGCATCTTTTCAAAATAAATCCTTCTTGGTAACTATAAAGGTTGTTTGATTATCCACTGATGTTTCGAGCATGTTTTTGTAGTCCAGAGGATTTACCCCTGGAACATTTGAACCAGACAAACAAATGGTAGCAGCGCAGCTAACAAGGCTCCATATTTCCCTCTCCAAGGTCACTCACAAGCCTCTTCATTATTCTGCAGAATAAGTCAACTGCAGCCCCCAGCAGTGGAATGCACAGATAAGCTTGCTTTCAATATTGCCGCAGTTTTATCTAAAGCCCTTTCTTTTCCATTTGTGATAAACAAGGGGGGAGGAGGGAGGGGTACAATCAATCCAAGCCGCAGGTTTCCGGCGTGCGCCTTAAAAAACCCGCGATGCCGGCTCCTTTCAACACGCAGATCGGCCCACTCTGCACGCTCTTCAAATAAGCCTGTCTGACAATGAGGTTTTATCACGATTGGCTCAATCTTGCTACGGACTGTCATTCATCACTTCTTCCTAATGACTGGAAAAGGCCCTTTCAAAAGCATGGGCCCGGCAGGTTGCTAGTGTGTGGGGACTGCAGAAGGTCTTAAGCAAAATGACATGAGGAATGTCACTTAATAAGATGCCCTTCAATGGTGTGGACCCCCCCCAACCCACTCTCTTTATATAGAAATTAATCTGTAGTCGCACACTACAGCTGGCAATGGAAATCACTCCCAATGTTTAACACCTGCAATGACTCCCTGCATATGATGCATCCTCTTTATAAAAGCCTCATTGAGACTCGCTTCAGTTATTGTTGTTGATCTAGTACGGCTTCCAATTAGCTGAGATTCTACGTTTTATTGTTTAGCCCTTCAAATTGGTGCTGGGCTATGCACGGAACTTTGAACGTTGAGGGAAATATGTTACATCTGCTGAGCGAAGTACAAGATGGCATTCCAATATACCCAATTCATATCCACTTTCTCCATCAAAGTAAGAACTATGCCTAAATTGTTTTCTATGTAACAAATTTGATGGCAAAGACGAGGGCGAAAGATAACCATCAGCAATTTACCATTCATTACTTCTTTTCAACCGTTTCCACTGGTTGTCAGACTCTTTCTGTTATTAAATTCAGCATGATGGCGAGGCACCCTCAGTAGCATATGAGGTAAATTAAATATATATATTTCAATAAATATAAAAAGTCAATAAATATAAAAAGAATATGAACACATTTTCCTCCATTTATCTATGTAAAGCTGGATTCAATCAACTCCATTTATCTACATGTCGCTGGATTCAATCAACATTTTGGTCTTAAAGGGTAAGTTCGCTATTTTGGACCTTGGACCCTTGGTCCGTCTTCCATGAACCTGACCCATGAAGTCCATTTTTTCGCTGATCGGTCCAGTATTGAGTTCGCTACAGATTTCCTGTAGGCTCTCACTGGGCTACAATAGAAGTCAACGGGGCAATTAGAAATGTTCGATAAATGTGCTTTCATGTACAATAAATGAGACGGGAAGCTCAGAGTGTATTGTTACCGGTCTCAGTATGCTCTCCTGTGAAATGTATCTCAATCCGAACATTTTTACGTGCTTGGCATGGCTTGGAAGTAAGCATTTCTCTGTTGCTTGTTTTCGCTGCTCCCGCGGAGTACTATGTGTCGGGGGTAGGGGAGCGGGAAGGTGTGCCGGCCGTTTACGAAACTATCTAGTTGAGCAGTCTGCGTTTGTTTACCTGCAGCAACGTAGGCTACAATTTCCACAAAAAAACTTGGATGATGGATGACTATAATGATTACGAAGACGAAGAATTTGATTTTGACTGACGTTACTCGCTACAGATTTGAGCCAGAATACACGGACACGGAACTACAAGAGATGGATGATAAGAGAGCAAGAGAAGAGAGAGAGGCTGAAGTTGCGCAGGTAATGTTATCCGAAGTCAGTGCGAGGTAGTGCGGTCGGAGAAATAGTTCTGTTTCAAATGGAACTGTTGTTTCAACGTTCGGTTTGCGTTTGCGATAGCCTACATTTCACAGGAGAGCATACTGAGACCGTAAGAATACACACTGAGCTATAAAAGCACATTTATCGTTGTTTTTCCATAACATTTCTAATTGCCCCGTTGACTTCTATTGTAGCCCAGTGAGAGCCTACAGGAAATCTGTACCGAACTCAATACTGGACCGATCAGCGAAAAAATGGACTTCATGGGTCAGGTTCATGGAAGACGGACCGCAAATAGGGTCCAAGGTCCAAAATAGCGAACTTACCCTTTAACTTTCAAGATAACACTTGCTTGAAGTTTAACTTGCGGGTGTTAAAATATAGTTAACTACAGTTACAGTTGCCACATATAGATAGGTTATGCTGACACTTAGTTTATCAGAGGCAGCTGATATTTGTTTCATTTGAGGGATATACAGTATAAGATCATCTTATTAAATTATTGTATACAGTAAATATTATATTAATTAGATTTAAGTTGAACAGTTTATTATTATTGGACATCCGACATTTCATACATGATCCAAATTGTAACAATGTGAGGGCATGCTCAAATGTATAGACACAAGTCACTGAATCATCCAAGAATGGATTGCAACCATATTAACTTTAGCACTTTTAATGCCATAAATTGCAAACATATGCAGAAAGGAAGGGAGGACCCGTCTGAGCTTGGTTTGGCTTGTTTCAATGGTTTGCATCTGTTTATTACATCCACAGCTCTGCTTTGGCGTGTCTTGTTTCTCAAGTTCATTCTTTACCTCACAGCCTGTATGTCCCTAACCCATCACATGCATTTTGATCGAAGGAGAGATGTAAACACCAGACGCAAAAGGATTTTTTTTTTTTTTTTTTTGGGTTGTCCGTGCGTACCGTGCTGAACATTGTGTGGAAGTCATTACTTTAATCTATCCCAGGATTGTACAATCCGAAATGGTGAGACAACCACACTGAATTGTGTTTCATATAGGCCCTCTCAGTCAGCTTCTCTTTCTCATAGGGAACCCTGCCCCCCAATGCAAATACAGTTCTTTTTTAGGCTGTAAGATTTCCTCAATTATTTTATGACAGGATTATTATTTTATCTTGTTTTAAGCACCAGGAGTAAGAATTCACTTTCAGATGCAATAGAATCAAAGCCATGTTCATTGTAAAGTATCATATTATCATCTTTTTTTTTCTTCAATTTTTAGTAAATTTTGAGCGTTTGGCTCACAAAAATGTTGCCTCTTTGTTTACCGACCAGATGAAGCATATACGTACACTGAAGAGAAGGGTGTTTTCAGACTAGTAGCACTAGTACAGTAATAGAGAAAAGATCTCTCTATACATATATATTCATTGTACAATCACACCAATTGAAACTTATATTAAATTCTCTAAATCCTCAAGAGACAGTCTGCAGAGGCCGGGAATGTGTTCTCTTATCCAGCATCTCTGTCTATCTCTTAGTCAGCCGAAGCGAACCAGAGACAAAATATATATCTTACATTTGTGTGAGAGTGTGTACGTGCATCTTTCTGTCTCTCTTTCCCCCTTTTATCTTCTCTCTATGACACTGCAGGCCTGTGGCCTCTGACCCACTTACATCCCAGGCTCAAGGATATATGGCCCATCTTATCGCTAGAGAGCCAGAAGAGACACCATCCATCCATTTTCTAACCACTTGATCCAAGTCAGGGTCGCGGTAGCAAGAGGGCAAGCAGAGTGGCCCAGACATCCTTCACCCCAGCAACTTACTCCAACTCCTCCCGTGGTATCCCTAGGCGATCCAAGGCCAGCTGGGAGATATAATCCCTCCAGTGAGTCCTGGGTCTACCCCGGGGTCTCCTCCCAGCTGGACGTGCCTGGTACACCTCCATAGGGAGACGCCCAGGGGACATCCTTACCAGATGTCCGAACCACCTCAACTGACTCCTCTCAATGTGGAGGAGCAGTGGGTGGACTCCAAGATCCTCCCGGATGACTGAGCTCCTCACCCTGTTCAGGAGAGTAAGCCCTGCCACCCTACGGAAAAACCCCATTTCGGCCGCTTGTATTCGCAATCTCACTCTTTCGGTCACTACCCAAAGCTCGTGACCATAGGTGAGAGTAGGAACGAAGATTGAACGGTAAATCGAGAGCTTTGCTTTTTGGCCCAGCTCCTTCTCCACCATTTCCCAGGAGAGAACCATGGCCACAGACTTGGAGGTGCTGATCCTCACATCCCCACCACGTCACTCGGCTGCAAACCATTCTAGTGCACATTGGAGGTCACAGTGCGATGAAGCCAAAAGGACGACATCATCCACAAATAGCAGAGATGCCACCCTTAGGTCACCGATTCGGACACACTCCAGACCTCAGTTACGCCTTGATATCCTGTCCATGAAAACCACGAACAGGAGTGGAGACAAGGCGCATCCTCGTCGGAGTCCGACACCCACATTGAACGAGCTTGACTTAATGCCAAGAATGCGAACACAGCTCTCGCTCCGAGTGTACAGGGACCGAATGGCTCACAGTAGCGACCCCGGTACCCCATACTCCCGCAGCACCTCCCACAAGATACCTCAAGGAACTCGATCGTAGGCTTTCTCCAAATCCACGAAACACACGTAGACCAGATTAGCAAACTCCCATGCCCCCTCAAATATCCGCGACACTTCATCTTGATTCCTGAAAACAAGACGACTCTGGGAGACCAAATAGTTATTGGAACTGTTTGTGAGACGTTAAGGGCTAGGGGTCACTGTGCGCTCATCCAGTCATTGACTTTGTATATTTTACTATATGCTAATGTATACCAATCAACGATAGAATTATGTATTCTACTCTATGCCTATGTATTAACTGTGCACCAATCAGAGGTTAGATAATCTATGTATTAGCAAAGATACTTTTAGATTAAATATGGCGGAGACTGCCTCCGTCTCTTCAGTTCATGCTTGACCACCTTGTGCGTGTAAGCACTGGACTCTTTCTGCAGAGAAATAAGTCCTTTTCTTCTTGGATCTTCCTGGTCGTGCCTGGTCATTATAAGGAGAGAAATTCCTCTGCTCAACAACACAATGAAAAATCTCATTATATTTTCACCTAGATATTGTTTGCTTCAATTTAGATCTTCATTTAAAAGAAAAAAAACATTAGCCTTTCTCCAATGTGCCAGATGAAAGTTAAGGGTAATGATTTTGATAAACTGTCCAAACCCAGATAACTCTATCGTTCAAACGTGAAAGACAGCCAAAGTGGTGAATCCAGTCTGACATCAGTGTCAATGGCGTGTCAATAAAGGAAGACAGGTAACACTATATAAATCACATGCCGACATTTGTGCGATTTGTGTAGTTTTAGTTCTACATTTACTTGGATATTGAGGCGTCCACGGTGTGCTCCCAGTCCATATCGTCTCATTGTGGAGGCATGGAGTTGGAAATCATCGATCTTCAAGGTCTCCAGTCCCATAGGAGGACATTCTAACAGATAAGAAAAGAAAGCAGATATCTTTTCACCTTCATTGTACATTTGATTCTTCCTCACCTGCTTGCCTTGACTTTTATGCCATTTTCAGGGATGCTGAATAAAATGAACTTCCAGTGAGACCTCAGACGGGAAACCGATCAAACCTGTGACTGCTCTTAAAAGGATAAACATTGATGTGACGTTCATACTGGTTTCTTTATGCATGCTGGGACATTGATCCCTGCCATAGATGCAGACATTGATTGTTCCCCACCACATTCATGCAGCTCGACAATGCAGTCCTGTGCTTTTCGAGGTGAAATTCGCTTCGCGGCAGGACATACTTTCAACTGTAGATAAAGGAGGAGCTGGACAACCGTACAGCAATGACAGATCACGCCCAGTAGCATCGGCTGATTTATCTCTCTGTCGCTGTGAGTGTAAAATTAGATGTGTGTGGGGGGCGAAAGGGGGAACCGAGCCAGTCAGGCTGCTAATGCAGAAGAAAAATGGCATATGTGTGCAGGCCACCGTGAACCCACTGCAAATGCATATGTATGTGCACCATTAATTGCTACATCTGTCATTACGGTAACACCATACACCCGATACTCACACCAATACCAGCATTTTGTGGTGCAACGCGGGGAAACGGTTTAGCTTGGGAATAGGACTACTTTCATTAAATGTAGTGTATGCTAATGAAGCATCAACAGTGGCATTTACAATTCTACCCCACACTTAATGAAAGGGAAAATATATATTTTTAATGTTTATTTCTTGACTTTATTGACTTTCATTATATGGCTGAGAATATTGGTCCCACTGACGTTAACACTTTTTTTGTCATGTTTGACAATATTTGCTGAATATTTTGACATGTTAAAATGCGTTACCTTTATATTTGTTTAACATATTTTTTGTTACTATCCCCCACTCTCACCCCTGCAGAAATATGACCATTTTTAACTCAGTAGTGTAATTGGCACATTCTGAAGTCGTTTTGAAATATATCCCAAAAAATCTCAATCAGGCTTAAATTAAAGGAAGGCCAAGGCATGATGTATTTGGTGAATTGTCAAAGCAACATTCTTGTTATTGTAGCATCACATGTGGCCGGCTTGTTATCATAAAAATACTGAGAGTGTCTGCAGTACGTTGCAATTTCACCTGCAAAGGTGCATTATTATACCTTTTCTGAAGATCGCCAATATCGTCATGTCAAATAGTCTGCAAATCGTACAGTTTAAAAGCAAAGCTCAACTATGAATCATCAAATGAACAATACAACTCCCACCAGACTACACACCAACAACACTTACGCAGTAAAGATTAATAAATGCTATGTAATTCTCTAATAATCAATTCTGAAATGCGAGGTAAAAATGTGCATGGCATTAGATTCACAGACAGTAATTGGCTGATTATTGATATATTTCATCCAATCACAAAAGTTTGCTGTCAGTTGCAGAACTGGAGCTTCGCTGGAGCCAGAATGGTTCTCTCAGCTCGGCATGAAGGCATTTCTCGGCAAGCAGCAATCAAGACGGCCTGCTGCGCCAGCCCAATGCACACACACACACAAATGTTTTTGTTTTTTTCACCGGCTAATAATCACAAGGGAAGCCAAAGGAATGGGTCTTCCTTCACAAAAATGCAAACAGCATAACTGAAAGAGCCCTGAGTAAAAAAGACAAGTTTTAGACGAAAACAGAAGGCATTTAGCGGCTGAAACGAAAGGCCATGTGTCAAGTTGGTTTGGGATAACATGCAACCAAAAAAATGGCCGGTAAACACTTGATGTACTTTTTCCATTCTCAGACTTTATTTTAGTTTTTATTATTATTATTTTTTTTTAGGAGCAGTCATTGCACAGACATTTCAACATGTTCCTGCCTCTGTGTGTGTGTGTGTGTGTGTGTGTGTGTCAGTCTGTGTGGTGAGAATTACCGCCTGAAGAGTAAAATTGTCTTTTGTATCATACTGGAATAAATCGAACCTGCTTTCAGCAAAGCAGAAAACATTGCATTTGTGCATTTCAGCTTTGATGCACATATTGTGTTATTGCTACAATAGTGCAACTGTCACATAATTGGCAGTGTGTATATTATATTTTAATTGTTGCATTCTGCTTGTGAAATGTAAAATGGCGCATGAAGTAATTTTTCATTATCCAGGAAAAAAAAAATGGGACGGAATTGGCTACAGAATATATTGGTTGGCAGGCATGTGCAGTTCACAGTCTTTTCCCAGTGAAATTAAACAAATAAACATTTATTAAATTATGTCTTTCAGAAGTGTTTGCTTAAAATACACACACACCCACCCAAACACACATTCAGCGCTCTCAAGCTTCAGCAATAGGATAACAAAACTGCTGATTGCTCTGGCCATTTGGAAGGCTGTTTTTATTGGAAGCACTTGATGCAGAGGGCGATATTCATGGGTTAGGATCCCTTCTCTAGGGACACTGACAGTTCCCACAGTATTATATCTCACTCCTCCTGTAACCCATTTAAGCATGATGCTTTTACTGTGAAGGTGACTTTCAAACAAGTGCACAGCCTTACTCTCAGGCCTTCAACAGGGGCTGCAGGATAGTATACTGGTTAGGGAAATGGACTTTCCATTGCGGGTTGATGCCCAGTTGGGGCGCTGCAATTGAGCAAGGTACTTAGTCTGACTTTCTCCATTTAAAAAACAAATCTAGTTTATTTATATAAATTGATTCTGTAAGTTGGTCATAGAGCATCTGATAAATGTCAAATAAATAAATAAATAAATAACTACAAACAAAAACACTTTGTTTGAGGCTGCTTCCCAATTTACTGCAGGTCTTAATTGCCCAATTAACGTCTTTAATTGGGTCCAAAATTAAATAACCTTTGAGGTGGAAATGGCACATGGTTATTGCTTCCCAAAAATTTTACTTGAGATTAATTTCCATCATCATTCCACCTCAATTGTTAGACACCTAACAGTACATTACAGTTATATATTTTTGTATTATACCATAAGTGGAGTCATTGGTACAAACCTGATTTTAAACAGTAAAGCATGCAAGGCGCAAATACTTAGTATATCATAATGAGACATCAATTTAGGCAAATGAGTTACATGTCACATGTAGAGAGAAAGCACACAACTTATGTATGACGAGTTGTCACCTCATTTCGAATATTGCAGAAATAAAATGCAATACCAGTAATGGTTCTGTATTCCCTGTCAGACAGCAGACTCTGATGAATTACTGGTACAGGGACTCTGTATAGGGTCCATAGTGCAACTCATTTTGAGAGGTGCCATTGATTTTAACCAAAGTGCAATTGAGAGTTTTTTCATCTTTTATTGTGTGTAGTCCTGACAACTATCAGCCATTCCACTGGAATCCGGGGCTCGGAGGTTTCTCCAAACCACAGCTATGGGATTTCAAAGCAGGTATTTCCGTCTCGGCGTATGTCTGTTTGTACATACGGCATAGGCCGCACATGGTTTCCATTACTCCGCTGTCACGTGGCCAAGTCTGTCCTCGCGTGAACACTGGAGCCGCGGCGGTGGAGGGAACGAGCCCGTGATGAATTCTCCGGGAAAAGATATTGTTGTTTTTCTCCGTTTCTCTGAAATCATGCTCTTCGGAAATGCCAAGCGCTCTGCCTGTTTGCCTGAACTCGCAGCGCATTAGTTCCAGGGTTGGAATCCTGTGCTCATTTTCATAACCAATGTGGCAGCTTGCTTTCAACATCCTGTATCTCAGTCTCTGGCATTATTGCCAAGTTTGTGTTTGTACATAGGCCAATAAATGCGCGCACAAATAAACTCACACAAAAGAACACAACACAGACTTTTTCTGTTGACGTGACGCATGCAGGCTGACACATAATCCATATTTGTATGCATGTAGATATAACTATATTTACATTATTTGTGTTATATCATGAATTCCAGACTGCAGCAGACTAAACAAACTGGAAAACTGTGAGTCATGTGCTTAAGGAAAGATACAGTAGACTGCGACCTGCGATAATACTAATGATATGCTTTAGGGCCCAACTGAATAGTGTTTCTGATTTGCCTATAAAAGCCTTACCACCAAACAGTGAAAGGGGGGGGGGGGGGGTCCAGAGTTACTGTATATCACCTGTGCAGAACTTAATAAAGATTTTATAAAGCATATATAACACATTCATTATTCAATGGTGTTACCACATTAGGAAGCATCTGTAAGTAAAGGCTGTGTGGTATGACAATTAAAACAATGAACTTTACCACATATTTTCCATGTTTTTATTTTGATGTAAAAAGTTGTCATTTTATTACTTTTGCCTACCCTTGAATATTAGTTATTTAGTAGATAAAGTGCAATGAGATCCCTAAAAGTCCTTGCATGCTCTGTTGAGGCTAAACGATGAAGCCATCGACTGTTTATTTGCAATAAAATAAATATTGGATGATGCCTTCCATTTACAAACACCCACTCATACTTCCTCCTTTGTGAGACTGACTTTATGAATAATTTATAACCACATTTCCCACCCCCTTGAAGTATTATAATGAAAGTGGAATGCAACATAACCATTGTAGAGTAATATTTGCCCAAAACAGCAGCAGAAGCTCTTTAAAGAATAACAGCTGGTATGATGAGTCAATGTAATTCTTACGTCTCATATTAAATTATCTCTGACTTCACCGACATGAGTAAAAAAACTACATTAGTCATATAAATGGAATAATTACACTTACTCTCTTCTGAATCAGTTTCTGAAATAAATGTTCCCAAGTCTGCCAGACAGCTGCACTTCAAAAGCTTTTGTATGATTGCTTGATGATGAGAACAGGTCATTCTGCCCATCTAGGCTGATCATTTCATCCAATGCCCACATTGCATCCAGTGCTGTGCCAAGCCAACAAAAACATGACATTTTTGTAACTTTTTCAACCTTATGCTCATTAGGTGTGGTTGTGAAACTACACCTTTTGTTACTTTCCATACTTCTTATTACTCTGCCACTTTTTTGTCACCTATCTCCTCCTACACCATTCACACCATCAACACCATTCATACCACATATTATACCTTTATACACCCTCCAGTGTAACGTTCCGTTCCCGTCCTGTCCGTTTTCCATGTTTTCCTTGTTTCCTTCCGTGTCATGTTGGATCCCTTGTCCGTGTTTCCCTCCTGGCTGTGGACTGGGCGTCTCCCTCGGGTACTTTTGGTTTCATTTTCCACTTTAGCTTCCGCCTATCACTCGCCCCTCTCGTTACTCACATTCCTCACTGCTGTGCTTCGGCAATCACTCCTGATTTAACATCACACCTGTTTCTCGTTTTCTCCTTCACTTCCTGCACCATTTAAACCCCTGGCTGGCTGCTATTCAGCGCCAGTTCGTTGACTAACCTACCGTGTTTGTTTCGTATCCCGTTTCTGGTCCAGTGTTTGTGAACCTGCTGGTTCATACCTGTTCGCCTGGTTTCCTGACTGGTAGCTATCTCTGCTAATCTTTCGCTGCTGCATGCATTTACCTGTTTCCCTTCAAAACCTCCAGACGCCGCAGTTCCAGTCTTCCCGCAGCTGTGTTTGTCCTCCCCGTGTTACGTACCTCCCGTACTCGTGTTGCAGTACCAGGACCTCTGCATGCCAGCCGGCTTACGCCAGTATTGCCCGAGCTACGCCGCACCTTCCAACTCGGCGGTGCATTCACCAGCTACAGTCCTGTCACAACACCCTGCCTTTAACCTCTGCTTTCTGCCCGGTTACTCAAGCTACCCGGTCCAGTTTCCAGTCCTGTTCCAGCCCAGTTCCGATCCAGTTTCCAGTCCAGCTCCAGTCCAGTTTCCAGTCCAGTTCCAGTCCAGTTCCGGTGTTTTAGACACCTCCGTTCTAGTCCAGTTCCGGCTTGGAACAAGTTCCGTGCCGTCCCCTGTGTTCCTGAGTGGACCTTCCGGTCCAGCTTCCAGTCCAGTTCCAGTCCAGTTCCGGTGTTTCATACACCTCCGTTCAAGTCCAGTTCCGGCTTGGAACAAGTTCCGTGCCGTTCCCGTTTCCTGAGTGGATCTCCCGGTCCAGTTTCCAGTCCAGTTCCCAGTCCAGTTCCAGTCCAGTTCCGGTGTTTTATACACCTCCGTTCAAGTCCAGTTCCGGCTTGGAACAAGTTCCGTGCCGTTCCCGTTTCCTGAGTGGACCTTCCGGTCCAGTTTCCAGTCCAGTTCCGATCCAGTTTCCAGTCCAGTTCCAGTCCAGTTCCAGTCCAGTTCCGGTGTTTTAGACACCTCCGTTCAAGTCCAGTTCCGGCTTGGAACAGTTCCGTGTTTCCTCAAGTCCAGCTCCGGCTTGGAGCAGTCCTCCGTTGGACGCTATCCTGTGTTAACTAACTAACCTGTTTTGCTCCCGTGTACAGCTTTGGGACCACCCCAACGCTTAATAAAGTTCCACTTTCTGTAATCTGTCTCCTGGTCGTTGCACTTGGGTTCGTCCCGTATCAGGATCGTAACAGAACGAACTGGCCAACAATATGGACCCAGCCGATCTGGAACAGATTCGCCACGCCTTCTCCTGCCAAACTGCGATCAGCGACCAACAGGGTCGCCGTTTGGATGATGTGCTGGAAGTAGTTAGGGGCATCACGGAGCAAGTATCCCAACTTTCGCTCCACCAACCGCTACTACGGATTCCAGCCAACCCTACTCCTTCCTCTCCCGAACCCCATCCGGAGGCACCGGCTCCCACTTCCAGCCGTGAGCCCCGTGTACAACACCCCGAGTTATATCGCGGGGGGTTGGGGAGATGTCGTGAATTTCTACTTAAATGTGACATAGTGTTTCGGATGCAGCCCTCCTCCTTCGCCTCTGACTCCAGCAAGATCGCGTTCATTATGAGCAGCCTGGGAGGGAGCGCCCTGGAGTGGGCTACATCCATCTGGGACAGCCAGGCTCCGTTATGCAGCAACTTCGCAGCCTTTACGGCAGAGATGCGACGTGTGTTTGAACACCCGACCTGTGGACGTGACGCTACCCAGCGTCTGCTTCAAGTTCGCCAAGGCAACCGCAGTGTCGCAGAAATGACCATTCAGTTTCGTACCCTCGCCGCGGAGTCAGGATGGAATGACGCCTCCCTCCAGGGGGCTTTCCGCCAAGCTCTCAGCGAGGAACTCAAGGACCAGCTTGCCACTCGGGAGGAATCCAACTCCCTTAATAGCCTCATCAGCCTCGCTATAGCCATCGATAATCGTCTCCGCATCCGGGCCCGGGAGCGGGGAGGAAGTTCCGGGCGTCATTCGCCCTCCGTCGTCTCTAATGTTCACTCACACTCCATCACTGGATCTCGGGCGCCTACGGCCGGGTCCGAGGAAGAGCCCATGCAACTGGGCAGAGTTGCGGTCAATCCCGAGGAGCGTCAGCGCCGTCAGCGCACCAGATCCTGTTTCTATTGCGGCAAGCCTGGCCATCAGATCGCCTCCTGTCCCATTCGCCCAAAAGAAGGGGCTCGCCAGTAAGACTGGGCGTACTGACGAGCCCCATCGTTCCCAACCATGCTGCCCAGGACCGCCTCATGTTCAAGGCTACTCTCCTTTGGAGGGACAAGACCCTATCTTCTTCGGCCCTAATTGACTCCGGAGCTGACGCCAGCTTCATGGATATCACCTTCGCCAGGAGGGCCGGCATTCCCACGGAACGTCTCACTTCACCCATTTCAGCTCTAGCTCTGGACGGCAGGAGTTTGGGGTTAGTTACCCACTCCACCGTTCCTATCCAATTAGTTCTATCTGGCAATCATCGGGAGTCCATTCAGCTATTACTGATTAACTCCCAACAATCTGCTCTGGTTTTAGGTCAGACCTGGCTTCGCCTCCACAATCCCCATATTGACTGGAAAGCCGGTCGCATCCTGGCGTGGAGTGCCCACTGTCTAGCCAGCTGTCTCCGTTCTGCACTACCCCCTCCGGGGCCCAGTAAACCCTGTTCCATGCAACCTATACCGGATTTAACGAATGTTCCCAGCGAGTATCACGACCTCGCGCAAGTATTTTCTAAATCACGCGCTCTGTCCTTACCTCCTCACAGGCCGTATGACTGCGCCATTGACCTACTGGCTGGAGCTAAACTGCCATCGGGACGCCTCTACAGTCTGTCTGGACCGGAGAAACTAGCCATGGAGGAATACATCCACGACTCCCTCGCTTCGGGTATTATCCGTCCCTCTTCATCCCCAGTCGGTGCAGGGTTCTTCTTCGTTGGGAAGAAGGATGGCTCCCTGCGACCCTGCATCGACTACCGGGGCCTCAACCAGGTCACCATCCGTAACAAATACCCTCTTCCCCTCATTAACACCGCCTTTGAAGCCCTCTCTCCAGCTGTGACGTTCACCAAGCTCGACCTCCGGAATGCGTATCACTTGGTGCGTATCCGTGAGGGGGACGAGTGGAAGACTGCTTTTAATACCCCGTTGGGCCACTACGAATACCTGGTGGTCCCTTTCGGCCTTACTAACGCCCCAGCAGTCTTCCAGAGCATGGTGAACGACGTCCTGCGGGACCTCCTAGGGAGGAGCGTTTTTGTTTATATCGATGATATTTTAATTTTTTCTCAATCCCCGCAGGAGCATGTCCGTCACGTTCGAGAGGTTCTCCAGCGGCTGTTGGAGAATCAGCTGTTTGTTAAGGCTGAGAAATGTTCCTTCCACGCTTCCACGGTCCCGTTCCTCGGCTTCATTATCGAGGAGGGCAGTATCCGGGCGGACCCTGTGAAAATCAAGGCGGTGACAGAATGGCCCCAACCCACCTCCCGCAAGCACCTTCAACAGTTCCTGGGGTTTGCAAATTTCTACCGCCGCTTTATTCGCAATTACAGTTCCATTGCTGCTCCCCTGACTAAACTCACTTCCGTTGCCCTGCCTTACTGTTGGAATTCCGATGCCCAGCGAGCTTTCGAGCTACTCAAGGCTCGGTTTTCCTCAGCACCTATCCTCCTTCACCCTGACACTTCTCGGCAGTTTGTCGTTGAGGTGGATGCCTCCGACACCGGCGTGGGGGCCATTCTGTCTCAACGGTCCGCCTCTGATAGCAAGCTCCATCCCTGCGCATTCTTCTCCCGGAGGCTGTCCTCCGCCGAGAGGAACTACGATGTCGGGGATCGGGAACTGCTGGCGATAAAACTGGCTCTTGAGGAGTGGCGCCACTGGCTGGAGGGGGCAGGTACCCCTTTTCTTGTTTTTACCGACCATCAAAACCTCATTTATTTAAGATCTGCCAAGAGGCTCAATTCTCGTCAGGCTAGATGGTCGTTATTTTTTGCACGCTTTAATTTCTCTGTTTCTTTCCGCCCTGGTTCCCGTAATATTAAAGCAGATGCCCTGTCCCGCATTTTTTCCCCTCCCTCCAGTCCTGCTGATCCGGAGCCCATTTTGCCGGCCTCCTGTGTGGTGGCTGCGGTCTCCTGGGAGATTGAGGGCATTGTGAAGGCCGCCCAGACTTCCCAACCGGACCCCCGCAATAACCCTAACTCCTGTCTTTTTGTCCCCGATTCCGTCCGCTCCCAGGTCCTCGAATGGGTTCACGCCTCGTGCCTGGCATGTCACCCAGGTGTCGCCAGAACTATCGCCCTCGTCAGGAGGAGTTTCTGGTGGCCTACCCTTAAAGGGGATACCCGTGCCTTCGTCCTGGCCTGCTCGGTGTGCGCCAGGAGCAAGGCTTCCCACCAGCCTCCCTCCGGTCTTCTCCTTTCCCTCCCCGTCCCTGGCCGTCCTTGGAGTCACATTGGTGTGGACTTCGTAACCGGTCTGCCGTTGTCAGAAGGTAACACCGTCATTCTGACAATAGTGGACCGGTTCTCCAAGGCGGTTCACTTTGTTCCCCTCCCCAAGCTCCCGTCCGCCCTTGAAACCGCTGAGCTCTTGGTGCTACACGTGGTCAGGCTGCACGGGATCCCCTCTGACATCGTGTCAGACCGTGGGCCCCAGTTCTCCTCCCGAGTTTGGAGGGCGTTCTGTGCAGCCCTGGGTGCCTCTCCTAGTCTTTCCTCGGGTTTCCATCCCCAGTCTAATGGTCAGGCAGAGAGGGCGAACCAGGACCTGGGGGCCGCCCTGCGGTGCGTTACAGTGCGCAATCCTGCCTCTTGGAGCCGTTTTCTCCCCTGGGTCGAGTACGCACATAACTCCCTTAAGAGTGCCTCTACTGGCCTATCCCCGTTTGAGTGTGCTTTAGGCTATCAACCCCCTCTTCTGTCGACCCAGGAGGCCGAGATAGCTGTCCCCTCTGTTAGGGCCCATGTCCTTCGTTGTAAAAACATTTGGAGACTCACACGCACCGCACTCCTTCACGCCAATTCCCGCTCCCAACGTCTGGCGGACCTTCACAGGACCGCAGCCCCACAGTATAGGGCCGGTCAGCAGGTCTGGCTCTCCACTGCAAACATCTCCCTTCCCTCTTCATCCAGAAAGCTTCAGCCCCGTTTTATTGGTCCCTTCCCCATCATTTGTCTAGTTAACCCGGTGTCTGTTAAACTTTCCCTCCCCGCCTCCCTCAAAGTTTACCCTGTGTTTCATGTGTCCCAGGTTAAGCCTGTCTCCTCCAGCCCCCTCAGTACCCCTACCATCCCGCCTCCTCCCGTCCGAGTTGTTGACAACGCCCCGGCCTACACGGTGAACCGTGTTATTGATATCCGCCGCAGGGGCCGGGGTTTCCAATACCTCGTCGACTGGGAGGGGTACGGTCCTGAGGAGAGGTCGTGGCTCCACAAGAGCCTGATCTTGGACCATTCAGTAATCCAAGACTTCCACGAACAGTTCCCTGACAAGACCAGGCCTCCGGGTACGCCAGGTGGCGTACATTGAGGGGGGGGGTACTGTAACGTTCCGTTCCCGTCCTGTCCGTTTTCCATGTTTTCCTTGTTTCCTTCCGTGTCATGTTGGATCCCTTGTCCGTGTTTCCCTCCTGGCTGTGGACTGGGCGTCTCCCTCGGGTACTTTTGGTTTCATTTTCCACTTTAGCTTCCGCCTATCACTCGCCCCTCTCGTTACTCACATTCCTCACTGCTGTGCTTCGGCAATCACTCCTGATTTAACATCACACCTGTTTCTCGTTTTCTCCTTCACTTCCTGCACCATTTAAACCCCTGGCTGGCTGCTATTCAGCGCCAGTTCGTTGACTAACCTACCGTGTTTGTTTCGTATCCCGTTTCTGGTCCAGTGTTTGTGAACCTGCTGGTTCATACCTGTTCGCCTGGTTTCCTGACTGGTAGCTATCTCTGCTAATCTTTCGCTGCTGCATGCATTTACCTGTTTCCCTTCAAAACCTCCAGACGCCGCAGTTCCAGTCTTCCCGCAGCTGTGTTTGTCCTCCCCGTGTTACGTACCTCCCGTACTCGTGTTGCAGTACCAGGACCTCTGCATGCCAGCCGGCTTACGCCAGTATTGCCCGAGCTACGCCGCACCTTCCAACTCGGCGGTGCATTCACCAGCTACAGTCCTGTCACAACACCCTGCCTTTAACCTCTGCTTTCTGCCCGGTTACTCAAGCTACCCGGTCCAGTTTCCAGTCCTGTTCCAGCCCAGTTCCGATCCAGTTTCCAGTCCAGCTCCAGTCCAGTTTCCAGTCCAGTTCCAGTCCAGTTCCGGTGTTTTAGACACCTCCGTTCTAGTCCAGTTCCGGCTTGGAACAAGTTCCGTGCCGTCCCCTGTGTTCCTGAGTGGACCTTCCGGTCCAGCTTCCAGTCCAGTTCCAGTCCAGTTCCGGTGTTTCATACACCTCCGTTCAAGTCCAGTTCCGGCTTGGAACAAGTTCCGTGCCGTTCCCGTTTCCTGAGTGGATCTCCCGGTCCAGTTTCCAGTCCAGTTCCCAGTCCAGTTCCAGTCCAGTTCCGGTGTTTTATACACCTCCGTTCAAGTCCAGTTCCGGCTTGGAACAAGTTCCGTGCCGTTCCCGTTTCCTGAGTGGACCTTCCGGTCCAGTTTCCAGTCCAGTTCCGATCCAGTTTCCAGTCCAGTTCCAGTCCAGTTCCAGTCCAGTTCCGGTGTTTTAGACACCTCCGTTCAAGTCCAGTTCCGGCTTGGAACAGTTCCGTGTTTCCTCAAGTCCAGCTCCGGCTTGGAGCAGTCCTCCGTTGGACGCTATCCTGTGTTAACTAACTAACCTGTTTTGCTCCCGTGTACAGCTTTGGGACCACCCCAACGCTTAATAAAGTTCCACTTTCTGTAATCTGTCTCCTGGTCGTTGCACTTGGGTTCGTCCCGTATCAGGATCGTAACATCCAGGTCGCTATTATTTTTTACTTTTATACCGTATACACTTTTTCAGATAATTGACAAATTACAATGACAAAGATTTGGGAGTCAATGGGCACATTTTGAAAACCGATGCAATAACATGTGGATTCTTTAACATATTTCACTGCTTATGACATCAAATGCCTTCCTCTACAACACTGTTATGACCCAACAATACTATCCCAGATGGTTTGTGTCACGCTCCGTGTCTCTACGTCTCAGTCTGTTTCTGGTTTTTCCGTTTATATGTATTTTCGGTATTGGTAGTCCGTTTCGTGTTTTCCCTTTCTCCCCATTTTGTGTCTTCGCTTCCCCGCACCTGAATTGTGTTTCCTCATGTGTTTCTTCTCACCTGTTCCTCATTGTCTCTTTGTTAGTGTGGCATATAGTCTCCCGTTTCTTTGTTCTGTGCCAGATCGTCTTGTACCCTGCATTCGTGCTTGTGTATCAGCTTTCCATCGTTTTCTCCTGCTTGCTCCCTGCCTGCTCCCTGCCTGTTCCAAGTTCCTGTGTTTACCCGTCCAGTTCCTGTTCTCTTGCCTGTCCTGCCTGTTCCTGTCCAGCCCTGCTCCAGTCCTCCTGCCCTTCCCCGCCCTAGCCATGTTCCCTGTTTGCTGGACTCTGACCCCTGTCTGGATCTGACTATGAATCTGCCTTGCCTGTATTGCACTGTTTACTGGACTTCGACCCTGTTCTGTCGATCTCGAATAAAGCCTTATTCCCATTACTTTTTGTGTCTGCGAGTGGTTCTGATCGGTTCACAGATTTGACATTACCTTTTTCTGCTTTCATCACAATTCATTACTTCTTTGTATCACTTCCAGGTTCTTTAAACTACTTACTACAAAATACATCACCATATTTTAACACTTTTTCCTTCTTTAGAACCCTTTTATGCCGCATTACCACTTCATACCATTTCCACCTTTTATTTACCACCTCACACTATACCATATTACCATCTTTCTATACCATTTCCAGCAATTGATACCACTGTGAAGCAACCACACATACAATTTCTTTAGGAATGGTTAATCTAGTTTTCTATACTATTCGTATTGAAATGTGAATTCATTTGAAATTAATTAGTTGGCTGCCATATTGGATAATGTCTACTACTGCCGCAAGAGGGACAATGTACATGTATTTCCCTTAAAAAAATTAGGCTTCCTTTAGGTATGCAATATATGGCTGTCAAAAGTCATGCTTGCCTAATTAACCCTTGTGTGGTGTTCGGGTCTGTGGGACCCGTATTCAATGTTTACTAAAAGAAAAATTATACAATTCATAATTTTTTCAACCTGAGACTCATTGGCCTTGGCTCATTTTCTGTGATAAACATGTAAAAGAACACAAAAATCGCATTTTATCACAAAAAACAAATATCACTTTTATTGATAAATGTGATCTAGCAGAGGTAAATGGTCAATATTAACCATATATGCTGTCTATATTGCTTGTAATTGAGATAAAGTCAATATCTGTGAAGTATTTTTACGTAAATTGTTATGGCTTTATTGTTTTAAAAACCAAATAATGTTGTGGGTCCACCAGACCCACGAACACTGGGTGAGTAACAAAAACACAAACACCACACAAGGGTTAAAACCATACCCCCACCATAAAAACTGTTAACAATCTACTCGACTAAACACACACAGGTTTGATGTATTTACTGATGTCTCTTCCCAGAGTGTAAGAGCACGCCATTCAGTGCTGTTCCCCTAGACACCTTTTCCATCTTTGACTGATCTGAAGCTGGCAAACATTGCAACTGAACTATTACTCTCTATCTATCTGTTTTTCCATTCAGAGATTTTAACTACAGGATATTCAAAAAAGTGACTTTAGCCACATAGCATGCCTCCCTCCTCTATACTAACTTGCCTCTTAAACATTTCTAGTGAGTCATTTTCTATTCCTTTCTACTTCATCCCTTGCCAACTGTGATGAGCTGACGCTGGTTTTTTACTGTGTCGCTGTCCCTATGGCAACGACTCTACAGTGGCACCTTGCCTTGCCCAAAAGATATTGTGTCGCCGACCAATTTTCAAGATTCTAAGCTACTGTCCTGGAAGACAGATGCCTTGTTGCAATGAGGTTACTGCTTTTAACACTATAGTGTGCAATCGGGACTGTCTAAATTACAAAAACTGCCCTTCCCATTGATTCTGGCTTCTGTTGAACAATTATAACATGATGCATGGCAACCTGACAAAAAAAAAAAGAAAATTGTTTTTCAAAAGGAGGGGGATGTGCCTATGACTTCATTTAATTTCAAGCGAGCGCTTTCTCGCCAGGTTTTTTCTTCGATGAAAATATTTAGTTTCAAAGGCTCAGTCTCTCTAAGGGGAGTCAGACACATTTGTCATGTCTGACTTCTTTTTGTACCCTGCCCATCCCGGCATGCAGAGTCTTTCAGGCTCCTATGTGAAAGACTGCAGGCAGGGTTGATATATATAATTGCATCTCCCCTTGCGGAGGAGTTTAAGCCCATGGATTTCCATAGCCACACACTATGCGCTGGAGTCTTGTTCTTCTCACGTACACTTACCCTCTCTGGCAGGCTTGTAATGTCCCTCTCCTTCACTGATGCTGTTTGGGGTCTTCAAACTGCCCTTCTTGTTTTTCTCAACTTTCTTATTTCCGGGTTTCGCTGGGAAAGCATCACAATTTCGTTAACACCGTGAATAGTACACATGACACATAGGGCCTGATTTACTAAGACCTTTAGCACCGTGAATAGTACATATGACACATAGGGCCTGATTTACTAAGACCTTTAACACCGTGAATAGTACATATGACACATAGGGCCTGATTTACTAAGACCTTTAACACCGTGAATAGTACACATGACACATAGGGTGTTACGATCCTGATACGGGACGAACCCAAGTGCAACGACCAGGAGGCAGATTCAAGAAAATGGAATTTTATTTAAGCGTTGGGGTAGTCCCAAAGCTGTACAGGAAAGGAAAACAGGTTAATTAACAAACATAAGTAGAGTCCCTTACGGACTGCTCCAAGCCGGAGCTGGGCTTGAAAGTCAAGGTAGGTTCCAAGCCGGAACCAAAAGGGTGCAGGACTAGGAGTCCAAGCCGGACTGGGTGCGGAAGTGCCCTACAGTTCCAAGCCGGAGCTGGGTAGGGAAGGTGGAGTAGCGGCACCGGGTCAGGACTGGAACTGGACCGGGAGGTCCACACAGGAAAACGGAAGGCAGCACGGAACTTGTTCCAAGCCGGAACTGGACTTGAACGGAGGTGTATAAAACACCGGAACTGGACTGGAACAGGACTGGAACTGGACTGGAACTGGACTGGAACTGGACCGGGAGGTCCACTCAGGAAAACGGAAGGCGGCACGGAACTTGTTCCAAGCCGGAACTGGACTTGAACGGAGGTGTATAAAACACCGGAACTGGACTGGAACTGGACTGGAACTGGACTGGAACTGGACCGGGAGGTCCACTCAGGAACACGGAAGGCGGCACGGAACTTGTTCCAAGCCGGAACTGGACTTGAACGGAGGTGTATAAAACACCGGAACTGGACTGGAGCTGGACTGGAACTGGACTGGAACTGGACTGGAACAGGACTGGAACTGGACTGGAACTGGACCGGGAGGTCCACTCAGGGAAACGGAAGCCGGCACGGAATTATTCCAAGCCGGAACTGGACTTTAACGGAGGTGTACGAAACACCGGTACAGGACAAGACCAGGGCTGGAGCTGGACTGGAACTGGATAGGTAGCTTGAATAATCGGGTAGAAAGCAGAGGTTAATAGCAGGGTACTGAGACAGGACTGTAGCTGAAGAAAGCTCCGCCGAGTTGGAAGGTGCGGCGTGGCTCGGGCAATTCTTGCTGACGCCGGCTAACATTCAGGGATCCTGGAACCGTAACTCAAGTACGGGAGGTACGTAACATAGGGAGGACAAGACACAGCTACAGGGAGGCTGGAACCGCGGCGTCTGGAGGTTGAAGGGAGACAGGTAAGTAGCATGCAACAGAGAATGTTTCGGAGGGATAGCTACCAGACTGGAAACCAGGTAAACAGGTACAAGACAGCAAGCTGACGAATACAGGACCAGAAGCGTGACATGACGTAAACACGGTTGGTTAGTTAACGAACTGGCGCCGACTAGCAGCCAGCCAGGGGTTTAAATGGTGCAGGAAATGACGGAGAAAACGAGAAACAGGTGTGATGTTTAATCGGGAGTGATTGCCGAAGCACAGCAGTGAGGAATGTGAGTAACGAGAGGGGAGAGTGATAGGCGGAAGCTAAAGTGGAAAATAAGCCAAAAAGTACCCGAGGGAAACGCCCAGTCCACAGCCAGGGGGAAAACACGGACATGGGATCCAACATGACACGGAAGGAAACAAGGAAAACATGGAAAACGGACAGGAGGGGAACGGAACGTTACAGTACCCCCCCCCTCAATGTACGCCACCTGGCGTACCCGGAGGCCTGGTCTTGTCAGGGAACCGCTCGTGGAAGTCTTGGATGAGTGAATGGTCCAAGATAAGGCTCTTGTGGAGCCACGACCTCTCCTCAGGACCGTACCCCTCCCAGTCGACGAGGTATTGGAAACCCCGGCCCTTGCGGCGGATATCGATCACACGGTTCACCGTGTAGGCCGGGGCGTTGTCGATAACTCGGACGGGAGGTGGAGGGATGGTGGGGGTACTGAGGGGGCTGGAGGAGACAGGTTTGACTTGGGACACATGAAAAACAGGGTAAACTTTGAGGGAGGCGGGGAGGGAAAGTTTAACTGAAACAGGGTTAACAAGACAAATGATAGGGAAGGGACCAATAAAGCGGGGCTGGAGTTTCCTGGATGAGGAGGGAAGGGAGATATTAGCGGTGGAGAGCCAGACCTGCTGACCGGCCCTATACCGTGGGGCTGCGGTCCTGTGAAGGTCCGCCAGACGTTGGGAACGGGAATTGGAGCGAAGGAGTGCGGTGCGTGTGAGCCTCCAGATGCGTCTACATCTAAGGAGATGGGCCTTAACTGAGGGGACAGCTATCTCGGCCTCCTGGGTCGACAGAAGAGGGGGTTGATAGCCTAAAGCACACTCAAACGGGGATAGGCCTGTAGAGGCACTCTTAAGGGAGTTGTGCGCGTACTCGACCCAGGGGAGAAAACGGCTCCAAGAGGCGGGATTGCGCACTGTGACGCACCGCAGGGCGGCCCCCAGGTCCTGGTTGGCCCTCTCTGCCTGACCGTTAGACTGGGGATGAAAACCCGAGGAAAGACTAGGTGAGGCACCCAGGGCTACACAGAACGCCCTCCAAACCCGGGAGGAGAACTGGGGCCCACGGTCTGACACGATGTCAGAGGGGATCCCGTGCAGCCTGACCACATGCAGCACCAAGAGCTCAGCGGTTTCAAGGGCGGACGGGAGCTTGGGGAGGGGAACAAAGTGAACCGCCTTGGAGAACCGGTCCACTATTGTCAGAATAACGGTGTTACCTTCTGACAACGGCAGACCGGTGACAAAGTCCACACCAATGTGACTCCAAGGACGGCCAGGGACGGGGAGGGAAAGGAGAAGACCGGAGGGAGGCTGGTGGGATGCCTTGCTCCTGGCGCACACCGAGCAGGCCAGGACAAAGGCACGGGTATCCCCTTTAAGGGTAGGCCACCAGAAACTCCTCCTGACGAGGGCGATCGTTCTGGCAACACCTGGGTGACATGCCAGGCACGAGGCGTGAACCCATTCGAGGACCTGGGAGCGGACGGAATCGGGGACAAAAAGGCAGGAGTTAGGGTTATTGCGGGGGTCCGGTTGGGAAGTCTGGGCGGCCTTCACAATACCCTCGATCTCCCAGGAGACCGCAGCCACCACACAGGAAGCCGGCAGGATGGGCTCCGGATCAGCAGGACTGGAGGGGGGGGAAAAAATGCGGGACAAGGCATCTGCCTTAATATTGCGGGAACCAGGGCGGTAAGAAACAGAAAAATTAAACCGGGCAAAAAATAACGACCATCTAGCCTGACGAGCATTAAGCCTTTTGGCAGATTTTAAATAAATAAGGTTTTGATGGTCGGTAAAAACAAGAAAGGGATTACCTGCCCCCTCCAGCCAGTGGCGCCACTCCTCAAGAGCCAGTTTAATTGCCAGAAGTTCCCGATCCCCGACATCATAGTTCCTCTCGGCGGAGGACAGTCTCCGGGAGAAGAATGCGCAGGGATGGAGCTTGTTATCAGAGGCGGACCGTTGGGACAGAATGGCCCCCACGCCCGTGTCAGAGGCATCCACCTCAACGGTAAACTGCCGAGAAGTGTCCGGATGAAGGAGGATAGGTGCTGAGGAAAAACAAGCTTTGAGCAGTTCGAATGCTCGCTGGGCATCGGAATTCCAACAGTAAGGTAAGGCAACGGAAGTGAGTTTAGTAAGGGGAGCAGCAATGGTACTGTAATTACGAATAAAGCGGCGATAGAAATTAGCAAACCCAAGGAACTGCTGAAGGTGCTTGCGAGAGGTGGGTTGGGGCCATTCTGTCACCGCCTTGATCTTAACAGGGTCCGCCCGGATACTGCCCTCCTCGATGATGAAGCCGAGGAACGGGACAGTAGACACATGGAAGGAACATTTCTCCGCCTTGACAAAAAGTTGATTCTCCAGCAGCCGCTGGAGAACCTCTCGAACGTGAATAACGTGTTCCTGCGGGGATTGAGAAAAAATCAATATGTCGTCAATATAGACAAATACGCTCCTCCCCAGGAGATCACGCAGGACGTCGTTCACCATGCCTTGGAAGACTGCTGGGGCGTTAGTAAGGCCGAAGGGGACCACCAGGTATTCGTAGTGGCCCAACGGGGTATTGAAAGCAGTCTTCCATTCGTCCCCCTCCCGTATACGCACCAAGTGATACGCATTCCGGAGGTCGAGCTTGGTGAACGTAACCGCTGGCGAGAGGGTTTCAAAGGCGGTGTTAATGAGGGGAAGAGGGTATTTGTTACGGATGGTGACCTGGTTGAGCCCCCGGTAGTCGATGCAGGGTCGCAGAGAGCCATCCTTCTTCCCTACGAAGAAGAACCCTGCACCGACTGGGGATGAGGAGGGACGGATAATACCCGAAGCGAGGGAGTCGTGGATGTATTCCTCCATGGCTAGTTTCTCTGGTCCAGACAGACTGTAGAGGCGTCCAGATGGCAGTTTAGCTCCAGCCAGTAGGTCAATGGCGCAGTCATACGGCCTGTGAGGAGGTAAGGACAGAGCACGTGATTTGGAGAACACCTGTGCGAGGTCGTGATACTCGCTGGGAACATTGGTTAAATCAGGTATAGGTTGCATAGAACAGGATTTACTGGACCCCGGAGGGGGCAGAGCAGAACGGAGACAGCTGGCTAGACAGTGGGCACTCCACGCCAGGATGCGACCGGCTTTCCAGTCAATATGAGGGTTGTGGAGGCGGAGCCAGGTCTGACCTAAAACAAGAGCAGATTGTTGGGAGTTAATAAGTAATAGTTGAATGGACTCCCGATGATTGCCAGACAACATAAGTTGGATAGGAACGGTGGAGTGGGTAACTAACCCCAAACTCCTACCGTCCAGAGCAAGAGCTGAAATAGGTGAGGTAAGACGTTCCGTGGGAATGCCGGCCCTCCTGGCGAAGGTGATATCCAAGAAGCTGGCGTCAGCTCCGGAATCGATTAGAGCCGAGGAGGATACGGTCTTGTCCCTCCAAAGGAGAGTAGCCTTGAACATGAGGCGATCCTGGGCTGCATGGTTGGGGATGATGGGGCTCGTCAGTACGCCCAGTTTTACTGGCGAGCCCATTCTTTTGGGCGGATGGGACAGGAGGCGATCTGATGGCCAGGCTTGCCGCAATAGAAACAGGATCTGGTGCGCAGACGGCGCTGACGCTCCTCGGGATTGACCGCAACTCTGCCCAGTTGCATGGGCTCTTCCTCGGAAACGCCCGTAGGCGCCCTAGATCCAGTGACGGAGGAGTGAGAACGAACGTTTGAAACGACGGAGGGTGAATGACGCCCGGAGCTTCCTCCCCGCTCCCGGGCCCGGATGCGGAGACGATTATCAATGGCTATAGCGAGGCTGATGAGGCTATTGAGGGAGTTGGACTCTTCCCGAGTGGCAAGCTGGTCCTTGAGTTCCTCGCTGAGAGCTTGGCGGAAAGCCCCCTGGAGGGAGGTGTCATTCCATCCGGACTCCGCGGCGAGGGTACGAAACTGAATGGCCATTTCTGCGACACTGCGGTTGCCTTGGCGAACTTGAAGCAGACGTTGGGTAGCGTCTCGCCCACAGGTCGGGTGTTCAAACACACGTCGCATTTCTGCGGTAAAGGCTGCGAAGTTGCTGCATAACGGGGCCTGGCTGTCCCAGATGGATGTAGCCCACTCCAGGGCGCTCCCTCCCAAGCTGCTTATAATGAACGCGATCTTGCTGGAGTCAGAGGCGAAGGAGGAGGGCTGCATACGAAACACTATGTCACATTTAAGTAGAAATTCACGACATCTCCCCAACCCCCCGCGATATAACTCGGGGTGTTGAACACGGGGCTCACGGCTAGAAGTGGGAGCCGGAGCCTCCGGAGGAGGTTCAGGAGCGGAAGGAGTTGGGTTGGCTGAAATCCGTGGTAGCGGTTGGTGAAGCGAAAGTTGGGCTACTTGCTCCGTGATGCCCCTAACTACTTCCAGAACGTCATCCAAACGACGGCCCTGTTGGTCGCTGACCGCAGTTTGGCAGGAGAAGGCGTGGCGAATCTGTTCCAGATCGGCTGGGTCCATGTTGTTGGCGCCAGTTCGTTCTGTTACGATCCTGATACGGGACGAACCCAAGTGCAACGACCAGGAGGCAGATTCAAGAAAATGGAATTTTATTTAAGCGTTGGGGTAGTCCCAAAGTTGTACAGGAAAGGAAAACAGGTTAATTAACAAACATAAGTAGAGTCCCTTACGGACTGCTCCAAGCCGGAGCTGGGCTTGAAAGTCAAGGTAGGTTCCAAGCCGGAACCAAAAGGGTGCAGGACTAGGAGTCCAAGCCGGACTGGGTGCGGAAGTGCCCTACAGTTCCAAGCCGGAGCTGGGTAGGGAAGGTGGAGTAGCGGCACCGGGTCAGGACTGGAACTGGACCGGGAGGTCCACACAGGAAAACGGAAGGCGGCACGGAACTTGTTCCAAGCCGGAACTGGACTTGAACGGAGGTGTATAAAACACCGGAACTGGACTGGAACTGGACTGGAACTGGACTGGAACTGGACCGGGAGGTCCACTCAGGAAAACGGAAGGCGGCACGGAACTTGTTCCAAGCCGGAACTGGACTTGAACGGAGGTGTATAAAACACCGGAACTGGACTGGAACTGGACTGGAACTGGACTGGAACTGGACCGGGAGGTCCACTCAGGAACACGGAAGGCGGCACGGAACTTGTTCCAAGCCGGAACTGGACTTGAACGGAGGTGTATAAAACACCGGAACTGGACTGGAGCTGGACTGGAACTGGACTGGAACTGGACTGGAACAGGACTGGAACTGGACTGGAACTGGACCGGGAGGTCCACTCAGGGAAACGGAAGCCGGCACGGAATTATTCCAAGCCGGAACTGGACTTTAACGGAGGTGTACGAAACACCGGTACAGGACAAGACCAGGGCTGGAGCTGGACTGGAACTGGATAGGTAGCTTGAATAATCGGGTAGAAAGCAGAGGTTAATAGCAGGGTACTGAGACAGGACTGTAGCTGAAGAAAGCTCCGCCGAGTTGGAAGGTGCGGCGTGGCTCGGGCAATTCTTGCTGACGCCGGCTAACATTCAGGGATCCTGGAACCGTAACTCAAGTACGGGAGGTACGTAACATAGGGAGGACAAGACACAGCTACAGGGAGGCTGGAACCGCGGCGTCTGGAGGTTGAAGGGAGACAGGTAAGTAGCATGCAACAGAGAATGTTTCGGAGGGATAGCTACCAGACTGGAAACCAGGTAAACAGGTACAAGACAGCAAGCTGACGAATACAGGACCAGAAGCGTGACATGACGTAAACACGGTTGGTTAGTTAACGAACTGGCGCCGACTAGCAGCCAGCCAGGGGTTTAAATGGTGCAGGAAATGACGGAGAAAACGAGAAACAGGTGTGATGTTTAATCGGGAGTGATTGCCGAAGCACAGCAGTGAGGAATGTGAGTAACGAGAGGGGAGAGTGATAGGCGGAAGCTAAAGTGGAAAATAAGCCAAAAAGTACCCGAGGGAAACGCCCAGTCCACAGCCAGGGGGAAAACACGGACATGGGATCCAACATGACACGGAAGGAAACAAGGAAAACATGGAAAACGGACAGGAGGGGAACGGAACGTTACATAGGGCCTGATTTACTAAGACCTTTAACACCGTGAATAGTACATATGACACATAGGGCCTGATTTACTAAGACCTTTAGCACCGTGAATAGTACATATGACACATAGGGCCTGATTTACTAAGACCTTTAGCACCGTGACCGTGAATAGTACATATGACACATAGGGCCTGATTTACTAAGACCTTTAGCACCGTGAATAGTACATATGACACATAGGGCCTGATTTACTAAGACCTTTAACACCGTGAATAGTACATATGACACATAGGGCCTGATTTACTAAGACCTTTAACACCGTGAATAGTACATATGACACATAGGGCCTGATTTACTAAGACCTTTAACACCGTGAATAGTACATATGACACATAGGGCCTGATTTACTAAGACCTTTAACACCGTGAATAGTACATATGACACATAGGGCCTGATTTACTAAGACCTTTAGCACCGTGAATAGTACATATGACACATAGGGCCTGATTTACTAAGACCTTTAGCACCGTGAATAGTACATATGACACATAGGGCCTGATTTACTAAGACCTTTAACACCGTGAATAGTACATATGACACATAGGGCCTGATTTACTAAGACCTTTAACACCGTGAATAGTACATATGACACATAGGGCCTGATTTACTAAGACCTTTAACACCATGAATAGTACATATGACACATAGGGCCTGATTTACTAAGACCTTTAACACCGTGAATAGTACATATGACACATAGGGCCTGATTTACTAAGACCTTTAGCACCGTGAATAGTACATATGACACATAGGGCCTGATTTACTAAGACCTTTAACACCGTGAATAGTACATATGACACATAGGGCCTGATTTACTAAGACCTTTAACACCGTGAATAGTACATATGACACATAGGGCCTGATTTACTAAGACCTTTAACACCATGAATAGTACATATGACACATAGGGCCTGATTTACTAAGACCTTTAACACCGTGAATAGTACATATGACACATAGGGCCTGATTTACTAAGACCTTTAGCACCGTGAATAGTACATATGACACATAGGGCCTGATTTACTAAGACCTTTAGCGTGGGCAAAACCTTTAGCACACGCAAAACTAATAACACAACCAGTGATTAGTGCAAAACAAATACCATGACCAATCATTGGTCATGTTATTGGTTTTGCATGTGCTAAAAGGTTTTGCGCACGCTAAAATCAAGCCCATAAATAGGTATTTATGTAGGTCATGTGACCCAATCTACAGTATGTTCAATGTCTGAGTGGTGCTGAACAGGAAAATAAGTGTAAGGTTTATTTGCAGTGTCTAAAGGCAGAAGTGTTCAAAATTGTATTGGCTTGAGACTAAAAGGCAAGAAACTCACTGTCATATGAATTAGAGTAGATTGCAATTAATTTTGTGTAATCACACCTTCACACCAGCTCCCTAGGAGACCCAATGGGTCCTGGTGTAATGATCTGGCACTTATTTTGGCATCACCAATTGCAGTCAATGCTGTACCGTCCACATATGTGTGACAAGCAAGTGAATGGAATTCAATCCATCTGTACACTTGCCTGCAAGAAAGGAATTATATTTCACATGACAGGCCATAGCTACAGTACTACTGGTGAGGTAATAAGGACCAGAGCAGAGGGATATCTATCACTACTGGCAGCTGTAAGCCTGCGGGCATTGAGTATCATTGGAGGAGCTGATTCAATGGTATCCCAAGGAGGCATGACTAACACGCATGGAAGCCCCCACTAAATCTGTCAGGAACAAGCCAACCTCATCCCCTATGCTCCCAGTGCCAGGCTTGGACTGGTAATACCCAGGCTCTAGGCAGAGGTGGCAAGTCCTGGGGTCCGAAAGTAAAAGTCCTGCCATGTATTTCTTCCACCCATGAACGCAGCCAGCCGATTTCACTAATTAGTTCTACCTCCTGGCTGAAGAATTGTGCTATAAGCAAATCCCCGTGATTGGAACAAAATACGGGGAGGACTTTTTACTTTCTGAACCTGGACTTTTCATCTCTGGCTATGGAGTTCCAGCTTGCGCTCATGGCTAGCCCATTTACCAACTGAGCTACTCAGCTTTAATCATATCTCCTTGATAACTTATTTAATTTGCTAAGAATACATACCTTCAGAAGGAATTAGTATTCATTTTTATGTACATCAACTCAGATTCTGATTTTTGGAAGCACTTTTTCCATCTGGATTCACTTACAGACAAGTGAGAAGTCTTACCAACCCTACATATTCAGAGCATTATAAAGAATTAATTGTATTCCTTCAATAATAATGGTCCCAAAAAGGATATAATGATTATGCTGTCTGTCCTGTCAGGCCTAATTATATGTTCATTATGCTATGCAAATGACTATTGTCACATGATGATGAAGACTACGTGTTCAGTAAAAACACAGAGGAAATGGAGCTTAAAAGGGCAACAGGAAATGCAATCACAGAAGAGAGTACAGACTTAAATAAACAATCAATCACCTATTGGAGATAGTAAGTGTGCCACCGTTGAGTATAGATAAGGGATTCCGCTAGCAGGCAGAGGAAATGGAAATAAACAAAAGCAACGAAAGAAGATACATTTGCGCAAAAAAGTGGACGAATCCTCGCAGGCAGCGTTTGTTTGTGCAGATACAGCTATGGTCTTTGTTTGTTGTCCTCTGCATAAATTCATTTATGTCACGTCCTGTGCCTCTGTGTCATGATTTCCAGGTTTCCCCGTCTCTATGTATTTTCAGTATTTGTATTCCGTTTCACGTTTTTCCCTTTCCCCCATTTCGTGTCTCCACTTCCCGCACCTGATATGCGTTTCCTCATGTTGTATCGTCTCACCAGTTCCTCGTTGTCTTGTCATCAGTCTGGCATATAAGCTCACCTGTTTCTCTGTTCTGTGCCAGATCAGCTTGTGCCCTGCATTTCTGCTTGTGTCATTACTTCCCAGTGTTTATTCCTGCCTGCTCTTTACCTGTTCCGAGTTCCTGTCTCCAGTCCTGTTTTGTCCCGTCCTGCTCCTGTTCTCCTGCCTGCCTTACCTGTCTTCGTCCAGCCCTGGCCCAGTCCTCCTGCCCTCCTACCCACCTCCGTCCAAGCCCCGCTCCAGCCCTTCGCCCTCCTGTTCTCCAGCCCCACAGATTGATCTCCCGGTTCCGACCCCTGCCTGTACTGGACTTCGCCCTGCCTCCTCCGCATTGCTCCGGTTGTTTGGACTCTGACCCCCGCCTGGACTTGACCACGATTCTGCCTATCCTGCCTTGCACTGTTTGCTGACCCTTTTCTGTGGATCTCTACTACCTCTTGGTGTCTGCGCGTGGTTCCGATCGGTTCTCCTAACAAATTTAATTAGCGCTGAATCGTCTATCTAAACTCAGTGGGCACACACACACTTCCCCAACTCCTCTAAGCGTGTGATTGTTTATGTGTGGCTGTGCCCCCCTCTTTGATCGCAGCGAGAAACCATAAAAAAGGTAATGAGAGATGGTGCCATTCTGGGGACCCAGACAATAGTAATAGTGAGATGTATGCGCAGGAGACAGTGCAATTGTCACACACCGTAATGCTTGGTAATTATACACTTCTGCCAGTTGAGAACAATCTGATAAGAGTAAGATGAGGAAGGTGATCTAGATGAGTGAATGAGAGGATACAGAATGCTGAGCAGGACAGTAAGTAGTTAAGCTCTGAGGGGAGCACAGGAGCCAGTGAAAAGAGCCCAGGGGACGGAGTGACACGCGAGAAGCTCCAGACAGCTTGATTTACCGGATAAAAATGTATTCACATCTGCTTCTGTGAGAACCCTAAAAATGCCACAAGGACAGAATTTATCGTGGATATATTTAATCTGAAATATCCTGTACGCGATTTCAAACATCTCAAACGGCGGGGATGTTTGATGTGCGCGCCAATCTTTCATTTCAGCAGCCCGTAGATCTTGAGTCTACCGTTTGGCTTTGATGTTGTGTTGCCATAGCTACATTTCCCAAACCTCTTGTAGCATTAACAATAGCAGGTGCACAATTAAACTCTCAGGAAAGGAATGAAATATCAAGCACAGTTTATAGTTTGATGCAAAATATGCGTACGCCTTGTTAAAAAAAACTTCAAGCTGAAGAAAGATTGTGAAGATGAAGGCCTCATCTTCACTATGAGATTTTTATTTTAGCGATTGAAATGTTTTAAATGTGTTAAAACAACTGGTCTTCAGTTTAAAAGCCACTCTTTATGTGATAATCATCAGGTATACCTTAAACTGGCCTTTCAGGAATCGTCTGTGATTGACTAAAGCCAATTGCACAGCTGTTGGTCACCACAGTTAACACGGGTTAAAAGTAGGTGTGGGAGGAGCAAGAAGGAAATTTGAAACCAGGTTGTGTTGTCGAGTGTAAATCTGAGGTTTCTCCATTTTAAAAAATAATAAGTAACAATTTTTTCTAATACTCTTACATGTATCCGATGTCCTTTTTAATTGCTCTACAAGGCAGAGCAAAGAACAGCCTTGTCGTAAAGACAGGGGCATTATGCCATCACCTCACCTCAAGCATTTTACAGCTTCCCACCATTGCGCAATGAATTTGAATGGGCACGATAGCCAATTACCGAAGCTGGCAGTGCACTGAAAAGCTTCACTGGCACTGAATTGGCTGGCAGGGGAGGGTTCAGAGAGAAGGCAAGCTTAAAGCCAAGCTGCCTCCGCTGTAAAAAATGTACACCTGTAGGAGGTATCCCTGTTGAGGCGCGTGTTCAACCATGCCTGAACACGTCTCGCGCCGCGGACACAGCTGCCCCTAATTACCCTCCTGTCCGCTCCAGACTCGAGTCTTTCGGACTTAAGGGTTCCTTCCAAACTGTACAAAAGGTCAACCTGTTGTGCAAGAGAGCTGCGCTAGAAAGAGCACTGTCATAATCACGCCTGCAGACCTCATGGTTCTGGTTTTTTCCAGTGCTTCACATATGTGCGTTGCGTTTAATGTGTTCCTGATATACCCCCGAGGCGCTAAGTACGATTCTTCTTATGGGGACCACCTTGCTGTTGGCAATACTACATTCTTGTCTCTGATCTCTGGGCTTCGGTGTAAGTGTCTACACAAAAAGAGGCCACCAAAAGGGAAATCATATTTTCGGAAGAATAGTTCTTTATTTCACTTCCATACTGAAACTTGACCGTGTATATATGCTCTTAATTTGTCCCTTTCCAACGTAATAAAGAGCACTTATCTCATTTATCATTTATTTCCTTTGAACTAATCAGGTTTGTTATTACTGACATTTTATTACTGACACAAGTACCTGTCAGTAATGGAATGACAAATGATTTCAATTAATTATTGAATTAATTATTTGTTAGTTTGTATTTTCAAAATAACTATTTTTTGCTTGTTACCTGATCAAAAATATAATCTACTCTTGTGAATATTGTACCTCCTGCTGTGTGTGTGGGTATGTGTATAGTGTGTACCCACAAACGGCTATTATTATATTCTCAAAACTAGAAGTGTTGATTGCACCAATTACTTTTTCATCTTCGCCAATATCATCTGAGGGTGACTCCTTTTTATGTTATGTACTTATTAAAATTATTTTACAGTATGTCAGACCTGCTCAGATAAATATTAGCAAATGATTATTTCCTAAAATGCCAACTCCTAACTGCATATTACTTATAATCTCTGGCTTTGGCTGGGATTAACCAAAGAGCATTTTAATTATGACCTCAGTATTAGTCATTTGTAGTAAACAGAAGGGGCTCCAGCACTGTGTAGTGGTGAGAATTCTCCATGGGTATAACAATGCACCGAACAGCAGCAGTTATTAACATTATTATAACAGCATGGCATTCTATTCATAGTGCCGTTTCTGAAAGATATGGAAACATTTTGCCTGACGTTGTGTAAAAAACCTCTGGTATAGACAAAATAAGAGCGTCGGGTCAAAGCAGAGAGAAGTTACCTGTTTTAGCATCGCTGCTTATTTTGTCCGTCTGACTGGATTTCACCCTCTGGTCCTTGAGGTCTTTCTTTGCGGTTTTGGGGCCGGGTCGTTCCCCGCTCGGGGGTTCTGGGGCCTCGGAGGAGAAGGACGCGGGGTCCTCCGGTCCCGGGAAACGAGAGTAGAGCTCCCGGGAGAGGAGCTCCCGTATGTAATAATCCTCGTCCTGAGAGGTGTGGCCGCGGCTAACGTCCAGGAGCGACCCCAGCAGCCCCAGCAGCGAGAGGGTCAGGAGCGAGCGACAGCGTCCTCCGTGCGTCGGGGAGAACATGATGAGCCCCGTCCCGTCTCCGCCGAGCCCGCTGCAGGCTGCTCGGGCGTTCGCGAAACTTCCCCCCGTAAAGCTCCAAGTCACTGACTAACGCTGAAGAGCTGGGAGGGGGTCAATCTGAATTCTTGCTTTGTGGGGGAAAAAAAGACAGGGGGAGAGAGTGAGAGAGCAAGAAAAAAGGAAAGACAGAGGAAGAAAGGGAGACTGAGAACCAGAAGGAGCGGGGTTTTCTGCTTTGGGTCTTGGCAGGTGGTTTTGAGCACTAAAAATTCTCAGAAAGCGCAGATGATTTTTTTTCCACAACTTTTTTTCTTTTTTTTCTTTTTTTTTTGTCAAATGAAAACAATGGACACAATTGTTTGAAAGACTGACTAAGTAAAGCGAAATCTCTTAAAGATCACGCACGTTACCCACATTTGCTTTCAAGCTGCTGAAAAAAAAGCAGCTTGATAGGTTTTTCTTTCGTAGTCATCTCCCACTCCAAACAGTGCTGCTGTAATTTGAGAAAAGTTCTATTTTCAGTGAAAAGGGAACTAATGAATACCAAACCCACTTGTCACTCAGAACTGGCGGTGACTAAAACAATATTGGTTATTAATAACATAAGTTCCCTGAGACAAATACATACTCCCACACAGTAATTCAGCAGTGATAGCTATGATAACAGTTCCTTTAATAAAAATGTAAAAAATAAATGTTTTAAAAACCCTGTAAAAAAAAAAAATTTAAATAAAAAGAAACATGCACTGTGTGTCTGATACCACAAAGTACACCTGTAAATGTCATGTAATTTTAAGTTAAACAAATGTTCCTTTGTCAAAGAGCGAGTGGATCTTTAGCCCTCGCATTCAGCTGTTTCTGAGTTTGATTTGAAGTTGATTTTATGCTACAAAAGAGGGCCTTCATTCTGTAGCGTTCCCTGCTGACTTTCTTTCGAGAGATACTTGCTTTAGCTTTATTCCCAAAACCCGTTTGGACGCAGCTCTGCTTCCATGAAGGCAAACAGCTGAGGTAATGTCAAATTTTCTCCCGTGCAATATCTGGACATGTTTGAACAGAGGAAGCTCTGTCCCCGGTGTCAAAACCCATCACGTCACCGGTGTCTGCGGCTTGCTGCTACCCAAGACGTGGCCAAGAACGCACAAACAGCAATGTCATTTCGCCAATCACGAGATGTGCACTCTCTACTACCGTGTGGTATGGGCCTTTCCTCTACTACTTCCTTATCCATGTCAAATTGCTCATGCTGAGAGGGTACTTCATTTCTACCGAGGCCACGTACCAGCCGGAGTGTAACTAGGTAATGCATATACGCTTCAGTTGTTTTCTTTCCAGAGTATAATCGGCTCAGGATCTTATGCCGTAAACAAAGGTGACCGGGGAGGAGAGAAAGATATGAGTAAACAACTTCATTACCTCAGGTCAGGATTTGTATCTGAAAACGGAACGAAGTAAAAACATTAAGCAGATCTCTGTGCGCCACAGAGAGACAGGGCCAGGCGCTGTGGGCCACAGTCAGGGCCTGAGGAAGAGAGAGAGAGAGAGAGAGAGAAAGAGAGAGAAAGAGAGAGAGGGAGAGGTAAGGAAAAGGCTCCAGTGAACTCCAGCATGGAGAAAGGAGAGAGAGTTCAAAGAGATTACAATGCACAAATAGTAGTAGCCTCTGACATTTAATCACTTTAGAACAAAAAAAAAAAAAAAACAAGGTTTCCAGAGTGTGCAGAATCCTCCATGCCTTTCCTTGACATCCCCCACATAGCAGATTAGATGGCATGCTTTGTTGAATACAATTTAAACTTACTGCTTCATTACACTTTTTTTTTTGTTGGGGGGGGGGGGGGGGCATCGCACACAGAGCCCTCAGTAAAGGTCGGTGGAAATTGGTCTTCCGCCCCCGCGCTTGCAACCATCCGCTGAAAGCAGCATTGAATGGTAGCGGGTACCGGGAGGCCGCGTGGGCGGACGGCGGACAGGGGGCGGGAGGACGGCTGCCGTGATTTGAAAGGATGTGCGGAAAGAGGTGGGGGCTGGGAGGGGGGCGGGGGGTTGGTTACGCGCACGCCAGCCAGGGATCCCTCTCATTAGGTGTCTGATTTAGGGAGCTCTGCGAGGGGTTCCCTTGCTCGCCAAATCAACCGGCAGTTTCTCCAGAAAGAGAGCGGAAGGGCCGTGAGCGCTGTATGGCTTCACTGCTTAAACAAAGGCAGCTATGCCTTCCCCATCCACAGCTGTAAGATTCAAAGCCTGCCCTTTAATTACAGCAAATACAGCTTCCAAAGGCCTGCTGGGAACTACGGTACGCCAGAATACTATTTATGCTAGCCCTGTAAACCTGCTCTACTGTGCCACCTGCTGAATCGACAGACAAAGGATCCTTTGTTACAGAATGTAAATTACTCCTGAAAACCAGGAATGGATGATAAAAAATGAACCAAAACTATTTAATTCTGTTAAAAGATCATTACTGGATCACAACTGAGCATCCAGCAGGACAGACACCACACCACATATACTGTATGCAGGTCCCAATGTTGTCTTCCTTCTTTTAACTACCGATAATAAAAATATGTTGTTGAAGTGGAAAAAGGAAATAATGCAAAGATATATACTAGACTAAAACATTTAAACTATACGCTGGCGTGATTGAGGCTAATCAGAACCAGAGGCTCAAACCAAACCACAGGAAACACCGTGCCAGATAGCCTGAGCCAACAGCCTGACTGCAGAGATTGCTATGGAAACATGACATTTTAACCAGGCCTCTATACTCATGCTTCATACTTCACAGTTACTCTGCCTCTTACTCCCAATCTTAAGCAAACTCAAACAACTATTTTAGAACAAGACTCATCTCCATCTTCCCAGCTGAGAAAGTAGTATACATTAGTGTAATAAAATATAATTTAAGTATACAAAGGTTATCACAAGTATACTTTTCATTTTTGTACTTAATTTGAAGTATGCTTAAAATGTACTTTTAAAAAGTGTACTTCAAGTATAGTCTCAAACACACCGTAATACTTTTAAAGTTTGTTTCAAACGCACTGGTGACATAATGAAATTATACTGAAATATACTTAAGTACACTAAAAATAGTCCCATTTTAACATACACACTGCATATGAAGTACACTTAAATACGACTTAAGTTCTACTTTTGAACAACTTTAGTGCACTTAGGGCCAAATCCACAAAAGGATTGCACAGCGTTTGCCCGGGCAAACCCTGTGCAAATGAGTCAAAAAAATTGCATCCAATCCACAAAGCACATGCAAAGGCTGAAAGGTATAGCAAAACTACACCGACGAGCAAATAGCTCCACGGCTGCACCCCTCTCATTTAAATGTATGTAAATTAGGTACTTGCCTGCAAAATTGCCCCAAGGAACGCCTCCACGCCTTGCGTGTAATCCACAAACACCATGAGCTAATTGCCACACACAGTTAGAGAGGTGCAAATACCACTTTTGAAAAGCAGGTATTAACCGGACGAATTGGATGATAAAACCTCTTAAGGCCTATTTTGTCGCGAATTAGCGACAAACCGACTCTTTTCAGAAACGGCCTGATATGAATGTGCATTGAATAATATAACACAAAACCTCTATTTATTTTTTCTTTTGAAAGTAAATTCCGTCCATAAGGGGATTTAAGGGCGAGACATAACAGGCTGATATTTCTGAAAAAAAAAGTGTGGTCTGTCATTTTCATTAAGAACCAATCTGTGTCCTGAAATATGGAGAAAAGCCTGAAACACTTTTTGCAACTGACTCCCAAATATGGTTTCTCTCACTTGGGGTGAGATTCCGCGACTGCAATTTAGCTGCATGTCTCTGCACCTCGTTGGTGAGGACATGCAACTCGGTTTCAGAAAATTTTAATTTGCGCTTTCTCTCTGCCATTGTCGTTGATATTGTGTTCTTGGCACAAGCCAATATATAGGCTGCCACATGGCTAATTGCAATCATCGGTGCAAAGTGCAGAGAGGTGGCAAATTTGTGGGCGTGTTTGCCCGGGCATATCATTGGAGCAAAATCTTTTGTGGATACCGTGGTAAACTGGTGAGGATTGCTTTTGCAATCTCTGTATTAACTTTGAGCTAATTGCCAGGAGCAATCCGTTCTTTGTGGATTTGGCCCTTAGTATACTTAAAGCGCTGCCAATTTAGCACAAAGTACATAATTAGTACAAAAACTACTAACAGTATACTTTGAAAAAGTATGTAAGTATCTTTTTTTCACCTGGGTTCTCTCAGCCACATCTGCTGCACAGTGACATTCGAGATGTATAAGGAAAAATATACAAAAATCCCTATATATATGAAGATTATACAATGCAGTGCATAAATATTTGGACAGTGACAATTATTTTGTTGTTGTTGTTTTGGTGCTGTACTCCAGCACATTGAATTCAAAATAGAATTATGAATATGAATTTAAAGGGCAGACAGTCAGCTTTAATTTGAGAGTATTTCCATCCATATCAGGTTATCTATGTAGGAATTACAGCCCTTTTTATCCATACACCCCCCCCCCCCCCCCCCCCCCCCCCCCATTTTAGGAGAGAAAAAGTAATTGGACAAACCAACATAAACTGAAATAAAGTCATCATATTTAATACTTGGTTGCAGATCCTTTGCATTCAATGTCTGCCTGAAGTCTGCAACCCAAAGACATCACCAGACGCTTGGTATGTTCCTGAGTGATGCTCTGCCAGGTCTGTACTGCAGCCATCTTCAGTTCCTGTTTGTTTCTGGGGCGTTCTGCCTTTAATCTTGTCTTCAGCAAGTGAAACACATGCTCAGTTGGATTCAGGATGAGTGATTGAGCCGGTCAAAAACATTCCCCTTTTTGGACCTGAAAAACTCCTTGGTTGCTTTAGCAGTATGCTTGGGGTCGTTGCCCAGCTGCAAGGTGAAGCGTGTCCATTGAGTTTTGAGGCATTTGGTTTGATCTGAGCAGATGAGATATTTCTGTGCAATTCAGAATTCTTCCTGCTGCTGTCAGTAGTCACATCATCAATGAAGACGAGTGAACCAGTTCCAGTGGCGGCCATACATGCCCCAGCCATAACACTAGCTCCACCACCATGTAGAAGTGCTTTGAATCATGAGCAGTTCCTTTCTTTCTCCACACTTTCATTTTTCTATCCCTTTGGTACAGGGTAATACTCAACTCATCTGTCCATACGACTTTGTTCCCCAGTTGAAAATGTAGTATACTTTGGTATAATAAAAATATAATTTAAGTATAAAAAGTATACTTTTCCTTTTTGTACTTAATTTGAAGTATGCTTAAAATGTACTTTTAAATAGTTTAGTTCAAGTATAGTCTCAAACACACTGTAATACTTTTAAAGTTTGTTTCAAACGCACTGGTGACATAATGAAATTGTACTGCAGGTAAATCATACTTTTTGTTAGTGTACTTAAATATACTTAAGTACACTAAAAATAGTCCCATTTTAACATACAGACATAGTGCACTTTAGTATAATAAAAATAGTCCCGTTTTAATAAACACAATGCACATGAAGTACACTTAAGTACAACCTAAGTTCTACTTTTGAACAACTTTAGTGCACTCAGTATACTTAAAGCGCTGCCAATTTAGCACAATGTACATAATTAGTATAAAAACTTGCGGTGAACCCTTTGAGATGCTGGTGTAGTCTTCTCCTGATGGTAGTCTTTGACACATCTATGGCTACATCCTGAAGAGTGTGCATGATGCGTTTGACAGTTGAAAAGGGGTTTTTCTTCACAATTGATAGTATTCTTTGGTCATCCACAACAGTGGACTACCAGGTCTTTGGTCATCCAGGTTGTTTGCTATTACTGAGCTGACTAGTACATTCATGCTTCCTAACAATGTATCAAAGAGTTGATTTTGACACACCCAATGTTTTGGCTATGTCTCTGATCAATTTATTCTGAATTTGTATTATAGCATTGGCACTTATTTGGTCCTCATGTTGAGAGACAACAGCAACAGACTCCAAATGCAAATTACACATCTAGAATAAACTCTAGACCTTTTGTTAGCTTTCTTGTGTATGAACTAATAATGCAAAAACTCACAACTGGCCAAGAAACAGTTGGGCAGCTAATTATCCAATTATTTTTGCTCCCCTAAGATGGGTTGGGGGGTGGGGGGGTGGGGGGGGGGGGGGGGGGTGGGGGTGCAGGTCTGTGTGTGTGTGTGTGTGTGTGTGTGTGTGTGTGTGTGTGTGTGTGTGTGTGCGTGCATTCACTTGCCTGTGTGTGTGTGTGTGTGTGTGTGCGTGCATGCACGCTTGCCTGTGTGTGTGTGTGTGTGTGCGTGCGTGGGCGTGAGCTTGCCGGTGTATGTGTGTGAGCGCATGTTTCTTTTCTCCCTCAGGTGTGTGTGTCCTGTTATAAAGGAGCTGTTGCAGCATTCTGGTAAGTCAGTGTTTTTCTTTATTCGGGACAGAATGTTGCCGTGGCGATGGCACGCCTCCCAGTCCCCACTTTGTCACATACTGAACGGTGCTGAGTGGCATGGCGACAGGCCGGCCCAATGACAGCATGTACTTACCTAATTGACAACTACACCCCGTAGCTTCCCTTTAATGCCACACTAATTGGGTACCAAAGAGCCCAGTGACAGGTTGCAGAAAGAGCACCACCCGCGCACTGTCACAATCCTCGCTGTGTTTGCGTGGCTCTGCAATTAATCTGAGAATAAGCTCCGCTGCTTTGGCGGAAGTTACTATGCGTTGGCTTAGTTTACATAAAGGAGAAAACATTAACTTTCTCACCATAGTAACAATGATCAAAAGTAGAGGGAGAAAAGAATACTTTTTCAAGACGATAAAAAAAAAAGTGTGCCCTCTCACCTTTGAAGAGTTTATGTTTCTGTTATCAGTCACAGTCTCACGAGAATAGCGGTTGCAGTGACACAAGCACAACTCTGCATAATTAAACACGGCACACACCAAAGAGACTGCATCTCTGGTTCAACACATTTGATTATCCTCATGACTGCGTAGTGAGGTGCAGTATAGTTTAATTCAAAATGTATAGATTTGGACTAAAGAAAACAGAATATCACATACTGTAGCCAAGCCATCCTTATGCCATTTTGTTATCAAAGACTACATTTATTTAAAAGATTTTTGTGGGGTCCATTGGGTGAGCTATATACGAGACCCCCACTTGGGTGGATGTCCGTTCTCCCCACCATGCCCTTAAATGAGCTGTGATTCCTTCTCTACCTGTTACCCTCTCTGCTTTGTACTTGTCTGAATAAATCAATGAAAGATATTTTTTTTAATATGACAAGGGCAAACAGTCTGCTCCCCTAAAAAAAAACAACATTATTTCAGCAATGTTTCTCTCTTTAAATCAATATTTGTCAGGGTGCAGTAGGGACTCAAGCGCAGACAGTACTTGAAAAATAAAAAGAAGTTTTAAAAGACGAACACACAAATAAAAACGAACAGGACCGAAACAGACGTAACAGAAAGAACACTATAGTATCCCCCCTCTTACGACCACCACCTGGCGGTCTAGCAGGCACTTTAGGGTGCCTGCGGCGAAAGTCAGTGATCAGTGAGGGGTCGATAATGTCCCGGGGCGGAACCCAACAGCGCTCCTTAGGCCCGTACTCCTCCCAGGAGGCCAGGTACTGGAAGCCACGCCCCCGACGTCGAACCCCCAGCAGACGGCGCATGGTGTATGCCTCTGATCCCTCGATGAGGGATCAGAAACTGACCAAGCATGTCGCGGAGGACGTCATTAACCAGGGCTTGAAGACAGTAGGAGAGTTAGTTAGCCCGAACGGCATCACCAAGTATTCGTAGTGGCCGGTGGGCGTGTTGAACGCGGTCATCCACTCATACCCCTTGCGAATTTGGACTAGGTAGGCCTTGCGGAGATCCAACTTAGTGAAGATCTTCACCCCCTGTAGTAACTCGAAAGCAGAAGACATGAGAGGGTAGCGGTTCTTTACTGTGATGGCGTTGATTCCCCCAGTAGTCGATGCAGGGACAGAGACCGCCGTCCTTCTTGCCCACAAAGAAGAACCCCGCCCCGGACGGAGAAAAAGAGGGACAGATGATACCTGTGGCCAGTGACTCCTGGATGTATTTGTTCATGGCCTCCCTCTCGGGTGGTGTTGTTCCGGGCAGGAGATAAATCACGCAGTCGTAGGGATGCTGAGGCGGCAGTGAGGTGGTGCGGGACTTGCTGAAGACCTCTCTCAGGTCCTGGTACACAAAAGGCACGGAAGAAAGGCACGGAACAAATCAGCCGCCTCACTCCTCGGGGAATCGGACGGAACAGCAGGAACCTGAGCATCTCGGAGACAGTGTGGCAAACATTGGGGGCTGGGCTCCACTCCAGGACGCAGTTGTTCGCCCAGTCAACCCATGGGTTATGATTGGTTAGCCAGGGGAGACCCAACACTACAGGTGCTCGAGGAGAGTTAATAATGTAGAACACAATCTCCCGATGATTGCCAGACAACAGAAGACTCACTGGAGGGGTGACGTGGGTAATACGGACCAGTGGGGCGCCGGTGATGGCAAACGCTTCCAGTGGGTTCTGGATGAGGATGCTGGTCAGGTGTAGCTGGGAGACCATTCCACGTCCATGAAGTTCCCATCTGCACCAGAGTCCATCAGCACAGACACCACCTGGATGCGACCGTCAAGCAGGAGTGAGGCAGATAGCAGAGAACGGATGTTAGAGGATTACTGAAGAAGGGTAATGCTCCCCTGTAATCCCCTATCTACGGGTCAGCGTTGGCTTTTAATGGGGCAGTTGGCGATGAAGTGGTTTTGTTTCCCGCAGTAGAGGCAGGATTGGGATGTGATCCTGTGTTGGCGCTCCGCTGGGGTCATACGGGTGCGGTCAATGTGCATGGGTTCCGGATCGTTAAGCAGAGGTGCGGGTCCCAATGGGGTCGGAACAGATGACTGGAACGCTCCGGATGTGGTGTCCGCCTCTCTGTGTAGCAGATGGCCCCTCATCAACCTCTCTCTGCCACGGGTGGAAAGGTGCCGATCAATCCGTATGGCCATATCGATAAGGGTGTCGAGGCTGGTCCGGCAGTTCGCGGGTGATGTTCTTGACGTCATCTGCGAGACCATGGAGGAAGGCGTCATACTGGGGCCTCCTGATTCCAGCCGGTGGTGGTGGCCAGAGTGCAGAAGTCAATGGCGTAGTCTGAGACCGTGTTCCTCCCCTGGCGAATCTGGAGCATCTCTCGGGCTGCCTCGCGGCCTTGCTGGGAACGGTCGCTTCATCTCCTCCGTGAATGTGGCGTGGGACGAGCAGACAGGAGACCGTGCATCCCACACCGCCGTTCCCCACTCCCTGGTTCTGCCGGTGAGGAGGGTGATGATGTAGGTGATTCTGGTGCGGTCAGTAGGGAAGGTGGAGGGTTGGAGCTCGAACATGAGTGAGAAATGCAACAGGAAGGAGCGATTGGTCCCCGACTCACCAGCGTACGGCCCAGGGGGTGGTAGACGGGGCTTTCTTCCCGGCGCTGACACGGAGGCTTGACGGGCTGGCACCAGGTTGGACGGAGTGGCTTTTCTTCCTAGCTGGAACTATTGAAACTGTGCTGTCAGGCGATTCATGCTTCCAGCGAAAGTTTCAAGAGTCCTGCTGCGTGAGTCCAGCTGTGTTTTATGCTGTCCCAAAAGCACTCCCTGCCGGGCCAGAACGGACTTGAGTTGGCTGCTGTCCGCTGAGTCCATCTTGGCGAGTTCGTACTGTCAGGGTGCAGTAGAGACTCAACGCAGACAGTACTTGAAAAATAAACCGAAGTAGCAGGGGTGAGACAAGACTTGTAGCGAAACAGAGAAGCCATTCAACTGCGATGAACTTGCACTGAACACAAGACAAAGTGGAACTTAAATACACAGAACTAACGAGCAAATGAGAGACAGGTGAACAGCAGGGCAGGTGAGACACATAAGTAATCAGATTGGGACCATGTACCTGCTGTGCTAGAAGTATGCTACTTAAGATCAAAAACCATGGACATGCTGTGGTACCCTACTTAAGATCAGAACCATTTTCAAAGTTTTAACTTGCGTCATGAATATACACCATCATTGGACTGAAAATATGGTGTTGTACGGGCTCCATACTTGGGAGACCCAGAAATCCCTGTGTTAATGCAATCCAGCTTTACAAAGGGATAGATTATAATGTGATAGTGCTGTATTGTGTCATTTAATCACATTCAAGCAACGTTTGCTGCAGAAAATAGAAATATTATTATCCACTGTACAGTGAAGCTTATGGGTGAAGCTTATGGTGTCAACTTTACAAGTTATCTACTTGAACATATGCATGGAAAACCAAAAATAAACAGCCCAACGTCCTGAGATATTCAGTTATTCAAATAAATATGGCACGCTCGTTTCCTAACCATGGCTTGGGTCTCTCAGTGACAGCGCTGTATTAGACATCTGGTGGCAGAGGGCACAATACTGTTGAAGCAATAGGCTAGTCGGGGTTTGGGGCTGATTGGCTTCAAGTGATGTAGAGTGATATCAGAAGGGCATGGCGGCTTTGTCGCTCGCATATTTATTAACCTCAGGAATGAAAAGCCCTTGATGCCGTAATTGGTTTGACCAGACACAACAATCTGGAAACAGTCCACACTGAAAAACAGACGTTTCTCAGAACAAAAGCTCACACATTTACAGGGAAGAATATTATTATTGTCATTGTTATTATCATATGACTGATATTATTAAATGTGCAATTAAACAATCATCATCATAATGAAATAATCATCATCATAATGAAAATAATAATGAAAGCCCCAAAATTGTGCACAATTGCTGCTTGAATTGTGAATAAGTGACACATTTGTGGATCAAAAACTGGAAATATAACCCAGTTTTATAAGCCAGGAATGCACTCTTCATCATTACAATATACATGACCTACTTCTCCCAGCATAAACAGACCACAAAAGAATTTTATTTAAACCACAAAAACTAGAAGTTATGCAGTGAGTTGCAAATGTGAAAAACAAAACATCCTCTCTCTCTTTCTCTCTCTCTCTCTCTCTTGAACTTGAAGTTCAAGTTCAAATGGCTTTATTGGCATGAATCAATCATTGTTGCCAAAGCAGTACAGTATACAACACATATTTATAGAAAAAAAATAATAATAATAATAAATTAATTAATATATACATATGGTACAGTAAGTGATGATATGTGGTTCTTATATTAATTACATATTATATAAGTGGATAAAGTTAATAAATAAAAATAATAACCAAATCAATGAATAATAATAATGATTCTCTCTCTCTCTCTCTCTCTCCGGGGGGTGATTTACAAAGCTACTAATATGGCCTGAACTTGTCCTGGATACCCATTTCTTAGGGGAGTGTGCAAAGAGTTTCACTATGTATGTAAAAGCAAAGAGCCAACTTAAGCTTAGTGACTTCAATAAATGTGGAGTTAATGCACAAAGTTCAATTTGTTCAGCCTGAACTGCAAGAGATTAACAAGGCAATGTGGTTGACAGTATGAATTCACTCCAGACAAGTACAACGTCATGAATCTTCTATTAATCCAGGAAAATCTTAACTAAGCTTGAGTTCATGTCTAAGAAAATTAATATAATTTAAATACTATAATGATGGCGACTTCCACTATGTGACACGGTTCCAAGTTTCAAGTGAGATTATTTCTCAACAGTGTTTTATGAGTAAGATTGTGAATCTGGCAGTAACATTTAAGGCCCATATATTAAATGATTGACTTTAAATATGATCACTGGAGGCATGTAAGACTATTGGAAAATGATAAATTTCTTGTGGATTCTGGATCATCTAGTGTGTCTATTAAAATCAACACATACGTAAGATATATAGTCTACAGCTCAACATTTTAACATCCAAGTATACTAAGGACTAAACAGAGAGAGAAAACTAGAAAACAAAATTAATCAATAATTCCTTTGAGTGACCATGGAAACTATTTCAAATATGGCTGAATTGTTGCTTTTCCCACAATGCCACTGTGCCAGATACTGAATGCTTTATAGTGTGCCAGTTGGGATAGGCAAGTCCCAGTTCTAGACTAACAGGATGAATTTTGTTATGGTAATGTCTGCCAAACAAATAGGCTAAGTAGGATTCTGCGACATCACTGGATCCCATATAACCTGGCATAACCTGGTTATTTTTCTTTTCAGTGGATGCTGGAAAAATTAATTTGGACATGAGAGAATAAGCAGGCTTGCATCACACTGTGAATCAATCGTGTAATGAGGCACCATGACTCTAAACCTCTGCAACTGGGGTGGTCTGACTTACAGCGCAAAACTGTCCTGCGGATTCTGAAAAGAGTGAGAGAGAGGCAACTAAAATTACTGTCCAAATGTAATCCATCCGTCTGAATAATGTTTGGCATGGGAGCACTTTGGTTCATCAGGGCAATTTGATGACAATCTCTTCGGCTGTAACTGCACTGTTACTACTAATACTACTGTCAGGCCAGCAGTGTAGTGTTAGGATTGGGCCTTGGACCCTCAGTTTGCCGGTTTGAGTCCCCAATGGGACGCTGTTGTTGAGCAAGGTACTTAAGCTGAATTACTTCAGTAAATGTTCAGCTGTATAAATGAATTGTGTGTAAAAGAGTTACTAAATGCCTTAAATGTAGTTATTTGCTAAATGCCTTAAATGTAATGTATGACTACATAATAATAAGTGCAGTTATTACATAAAGTGTGCTCAAAGCAGTATCCTAAATAAAATAAAAAATATCATTATCAAAAACTCATAATGATAATATCGTTATCATTATCAATATTGACTAGTCAATATTGTGTGTATAACATTTAGATTTAATATAAAAGACGCCCTGTTGAAATATGTTCAATGTGCGAAGAGTGTATTATCTGTAAGATATTCTCAAAACAACCACTGTTGAATTCAAAACTCTTGAGTCTCCAAGACAGCATATACAGTAGCATTACACTACTGTAAAAGAGTGGCCATTCTCAAACACATTAAAAAGGCTTTAAAACAGACTGAGAGTAAATAGTATCAAAAAAATAAATAAATAAAACTTTATTAAAATTTATATAAAATCACAAGCAGGCCTACCATCTCCACCTGGTGGATTCTCTGCACACAGTGGCATATGCAGGTTATATACTGGCCACATGGCCTAATTATCAAGTCACCACACCTGTGGGCTGCTGCTACACACACACACACACACACACACAATTAACCGTTTAACACTTAACACAGAAGGGATTAACAAGACGACGGTTGAATTGGGTGCATCTGATGATCAGTACTCATACTCGTTAATGAAGGCCTTGATAAATGGAAAAACAAAAACACAAAACTTGAACACAATACAATGCATTTAACTTTAAAACAACAGACAAAACAAACGATGATGCACCAGAATCAAAAATGTGTTGGCCTACTGGCTTAAAAAAGGAATTCCTCAAAGTTAAGTGGAAAGCATGACAGAGGCTGTGTTCCGAATACGACCCCTACACCCTTTTGAGGGCGCATATTTGAGTCCACTTCGTCAAAAAGCCTTTTGAGTGGCAACTTTTTCTCACAAATGGGGGCACTTAAAATACCAGGATGAACTCCTTATTTCCGGGGTTTTGTTGAGGGAATATAGGAGCACACTCATCTGCAGAACGATGCACTCATCCGACAATTTCAGTAAGTAACCCGGAAGTAAAAACGTAAAAGACATAGAGCATATATGCGTATCTATGGTCCAAGATAGGTTCATATTACAAACTACTCTTTTTATTTTTGTTAATTCTATTTTCATTCATAATCTACACTTTGTAACAATCGTCATATGTTAACTGATTGATATTCTCAAAAAAAAAAAAGAATAACAATAAATATAACAAACTACTTCCTACTAGTTTGGAAAGAGTTTTGCGGGATTTCTTTTGCACACTGCTTGCAAAGGGAGGGGACAGGGCACATAGTAGACAGGGGTCTGAGTGAACAGGGGACAGTGGACTGGGAACAGGGGTCATATTCGGACACAGTCATGGAGTCCTCCAAGCTCTATCAAACAAGGCTTATTAACTTAATCAACAACAATCCCTATTCACATAAGTGTCAGGCCCTGGAACTTTGAATTATAAATAACAAGCACCATTCACATTTCATTGTGTGATTCCCTTTTAGATACCAAATGACTAATTATTGAATTTAAGAACTTAACTACTCAGAAATTGACATTTAATGCAAAGTAGGTGCCTTGAAAATAGTTAAAAATCATCCAGATAGTTGTCTGAAGTTTGCAACAACAAATACTTTCAGCAGCTGCTGCACTGAAATCTTTATCTTCTGGTTCAGCACAGGTGGCTAACTGATGACTCCAGTGGGGAATCAGAAATGTAATTAAATGTGTGCTCTCTTAGCAGCTAACACGTGTGAGTGATTTCTGATGATGGTCAATATAGTCTAGGCCTTAGAGGGTAATGTTTTTTTTTTTCTTTGGGTCTGAGTCAAAAAGTAATGTGCATATGGTTGTACAGTACAAGGCACAGCGGAGCATTAACATTTCGTTCATTGAGAATGAAAATACGCACTAAAGCGCAACGGGAAGGTCAAGAGATAACCAATATGGATGCAGTGCACATCTGTTCAATCAAAATCCTCCTGAGGAAATTCATGGTAACAGAAATTCATTCTGGGAAAACAGTATGAGTTACAGATTATAGATGTTGTCATTTTCCCAGCTCTTCCCTTTTCCCAGTAACACACTGGGCCCTGTTCTTACACCCGGCGCTAAGCGGCGCTAACCCAAATGCAAGTGTCTTTGCTGTCTTACACCCAGTTCAGGGGTCATTATAGTGCCCAGCGCTCACGTTGTTTAACTTCTGAGTGAACTCGCGCCCATAGCAAGTGAACTGGGCGGGTTGGTCTTAAGATGAGGTGTGGCCAGGATAATTTTTGCCGTATTGCTATCTTGAGCTAAAACCACCACAAACCTGGTCTAAAGTCACGTTGCAGTTATTTATATGTTATTTTAACAGCGCAATATAAGTGCATCTCCATAGGCATGTACACAGCATGCGTAAATCCTCCTGTCTGTTACACACAGGGGTGCTCACAAGCATGCATACAAGATATCAAGATTAATCTATATTGTGAAATAGGATTAATATAAAAATATAAAACGCTATTTATGTTATTATGAGAATATGAAGTTCGGATGAAGCTTGAACTTCTCTAGCTGAAATGCATTGCGGAATTGATGTTTGACAATGCTTCATTGTATAATCAAACAAAATTCATTAAACAAGCAGGCGTTTAATTTGGCGTTTCTATGGTCAGACGGAAGCCATGGCCTATTCTGCTTATTCTCAGTGGTTGCAGGTGCTTTTTAACTAAATTAAACCGCATATATTTTCTAAAATAGCAGCACTGTCGAGAATTACCGGGAACCTGTGCTGGTATTAAACCCTAATGTTAAAGACTATTATTGTGTATATCAAAATGCGTCATAATGGTTACTCCAAATAATATTGATCATACTATTGATCCATATAGCCTATTCCTTGCTCGCACGCATTAACTACACAAGCACAAGCATGTCTGTTTCGCCATCATAGCAATCCTCCAAGGTGGATGTGCATGTTACGCCCAATACACACCTATAATTAAAGAAGAGACTAAGTTCAGCCAATTTGCACCTTGCGCCATACTTAGCGCTCAAATAACACACCGTCTAACTAGCAAAAGTTGACTTGGACACGCCCTTATTGCACTTGCGCCATGCGTTTTTAGACCAAGCGCTAAGATCGTCAAGATAGAGCCCATACTGTTCGTCTGGCATGTCCACCTCATCCAATGCCTGGGATCTTCACTTTCCTAGCAACAGGAGAGGAAGAACATTCTTCTGGAATTCCTTAACCTAGATCATGCTTCTTAATCTTTCATTTCCAAAACAGTCAACTTGTTAGTGTTGTAAATAGGTTCTTTCTTTCTTTCTTTTTTGGTTGCCTGATATCCTTTGGTTGTGTTCGGACCATGCTGTGGGCTAGTATGTGTGCAGCCTACTGTGTGTTACAGAAAATAAAAAGAGCTTGTTTTGTTCAGCTTTGCTATGTCCGTGTTTTGTTTATCATGTTTTGTTGATTATGACGTAGATTCAGGCAACATGTACTGTACAACTGCGTGTTTTCACAAGCACATTTTCAGAAGTTTATCTTATCTAAATATGTTTGAGGATAAAAATCAAATACTTTTCTTGCATTTGTTTCTAAGCCAGGGTTGAGGGTGAATGTTGAGTAAACCCAGGCCTTTGTGTATATAAATTCTTAAAACATGTAAATCATGGGAATCAGACGCCAGACTAGAAAGGCCACAGAGTCGGCACTCTGCAGGCTTTTGGTGTGTTTCAGCACTTAAGTGATCAATTTATGTCATTGTTTGGCTAAAGAGGCTGTACACCATATCTCAGCAAATACTTCCAGCAACCTTCTCAACAGACAGGGCCTGAGTTAGTAAGACCTTTAGCGGGTGCAAAAACTCACAAAAAACACACAGAAAACTAACAACACAACCAATGATTGGTGGAAAACAAATACCATGACCAATCATCTGTCATGTTATTGGTTTTGCACACACTAAAGGTCTTAGTAAATCAGGCCCTAAGTCTGTTGAGAAGGTTGCTGGAAGTATGTCTTGTTTCGGCACTTAAGTGATCAATTCGGCACTCAAGCCCTGAGTGTATTGTTTCAACCATTTTTAACTTGTCCACTATTCCCTGACAAAAATGAATTCATTGGCTTTTAACTATTGGCTTTGAAACAAGTGAACCTTCATGCAATGGCTAAACATGTAATGTATAAAGCACTGGTCGAGGTGCTCTCTAATGGAACGAATACAGTAGTCTTGCCCCGCATGAAACAGACGTCTCCAAACCAGCAAGTCTAAACAATATTATTACAAACCTTGCAAGTGATAGTCGGTGACTGTAGTAACATAAAAGGCAGTCTACCAAAATGGGTATGCTCTCTGCAAGCATAAAAAATGGCCCCGTCAAAAGCATAGAGCCCACAATTCCAACAAAAACGTGAAACACACGTTCATTTTGTGTCTGGTGAAGCTCTAGAGTGAAGACAGGTAGAAAGTAATGAGGGGATCTGGGAACCTTTCATTCCCCACCCTTGCAAACATAGGGCCGGATTCAGAGATACCCAACTTAAGTTATACGCTTAAGTGCCTCTCCTGCGTGGATTTAACGCGGGATGAGATACGCCGTATTCTAACCTGCGCTACGTGGGTGCATTTCTGAAAATGTGGTTTGGCACAGGGCATCATATTCTGATGACCTGTTTCTTGTACCTGCCCCCTGGGTTGCCAGCCTTCTACTAAAAAAATGTGTGAAATAGGGATTTTCAACGTGTTAGTGACATTGCCTTTAATAACCTACCTTTGTGCATCGTAGTCGCTCTTGCGTGATGGGGAAGGCGGTGAACGTATTCATCCGTCGCATTGATAAAATGATCATAGCTCCTATTGACTTGGATATACCCACCACACAATCAAAATAAATAATCGCTGGACAGTGGTTGCACGCAATATTATTAAGTAAACAAATAATTCGTTGGAAAAAAAAAGATTTAAAAATCTAATCTTTTTTTAACGATTTACCTAATAAAGTCATGTAGCCTACGGTGGTTGAACACAATAGCCTATATGCGACGTCTTCAACTTAATCATTTTGGAGAAGCTGTGCTGACACAAATCGTCTCTCTGTCAAAGCGTATATAATCCAGACACTGTCTATCAATTAATCCATCTAATATTGGTCTGGTATACGTATGATATACCAGACTGTCAATTATGGCCTACTTTTACATAGTTTTCTTTTTATAACAGCTCTTTGATGATTGTAAGTAGGCTAGGCAAAGGAGAATAAGACCAATATTATTTTCAAAGAACATGCACTCATTCTAATATCCATTTTTGTGAAAGATGCTGTATTTTTCAAAATAGACATAAACTACCTTTTTTTCTGAACAAAGTTGCGCGGAAAAAAATGATTAAGTTTAAACTCTGAATATCTCAGTATCTTGCAGACACGCCTCCTTTTCATCAAATCTCCACCCAATGCGCATGTACTGGAGAGACGCTTAAAACAGCGGATAAGTCAAATATCTGAATTACAAATAGCTTAAGCTACACGGAATTTCAGGAGTAAGTCCCATTTGTGTGTCATTATCTCAACTCTGAATCTGGCCCTTACCTTCTTGTCAGTAATTCAGCAGTGAAATGGTCCGGAGGATATTAAAACTTTTATTTATTTATTATTCTTTTTTTACTTCGCACATAATTTAAACAAGTAGGCAAAGTGAAAAAAACATTTTTGCAATGAGGACATGGGGAATTATAGTGGGTATGGGAGGCTAGGGATTCTGTAGCCAATTATATGTAAGGGGATGATTATGTGGTCAGCTGTAGACAGGCAGTTTTAGTGGGAATTGGACCAGGACACTGTGGACTCTTTCCAAATGTGCCATGGGATTTTTAACAACCAGATTGAGTCAGGGCCTTGCTTTAACGTCTCACCTGAGTGTCCCACTTTAGATTTTTCTGCACCATTTCCCAGAGGGTTTTGGATTTCCTACTTGGGCCAGAGGGAAGACGGCCCTCTACTGGCTCACCTCTCTTCCAGCAGCAACTCGCTTTTCCCAGGTCTCCCACCCATGTGTAAGCCCAATCCTAGCTTAAACAGTTAGCTTAAACAGTTTGATATAAGAAGGGTACAGGATGGTATGGCTGCTTGTTGGTATGCATGGGGGAGTGGCCAGTCTGGTGCCGCCGAAGCTCCAGACTAAATATATTTTCTCTCTTCTGGTTCTAGTAGTTATTGTTATGTGCCATAATTGCCTTGTAACTCACTATGGACAAAGGCATCCATGGACAACTCCAGAAATAAGACACTGGACAGTGGCATTCGCTGGACAGTGAGGACAGGTCATTACTATTGGCATGTGTATGGGCACCTCGATCATCACATAAATCTGGCTGTATAATCACATTTGCTTTACAATATGCCAAATAGCCTTTTCAAATATGTGAAAATGCATATTATGTCATGTCTTGTGTACATAGTGTAGTAACTTAGACGGACGCTGCTGGTTGTAATCCCAGTGAAATGAGCCACTATTGTTGTGCCCTCTGGCAAGAGGCTTAACCTGCATTGTTATAAAATATGCATCTGAGTTATACTGTATTTTTATAATGAATTGGACATATATATATATATATATATATATATATATATATATATATACATACAGTATATATCAAATAACATGTCATGTAATTTCTGTCACTATTAATAAATATTACTTGAAATTAAATGTGCCCCACAGATTCCAGCAGGTAGTTGACATTAGGAGTATCTGATATTCTAACAATCCCATTTAGCCACAATAGCCTTCTATACCACTGGAAAGTATGCAAGCCACAAGGCTTGGACTAAAATTTACAGCACTAATATGATAGCTCTCTAGATTCTACAAGATGTAATGTATGTCATTTACATTCTCTCTAAATGCATTTTATCACCTCTGTATCAATTTGATAAAATACTTGTATTCTTATCTACAGGAAGGGCATCAGTCTAATTTATGTTAGTTTTAAAAAATACACAGAACAAACAAATTGATTTCTAAGCCAACGAAGTTACATTCTGACAATATGTTGAAAGCCTTTGTTTTAACACTTTGTATTAATAGTCTTTACTTGGCACTCTTAAAATGTAAATTAATTTGTAAATCCTCATTAAAACTATCCAGAGAGAATATATAATTCTATAAAACACTTGTATTTTCAATACTGGCACAGCAAGTGCGGTAATTGTGCTTGTTTGAGTGTATAAAAATGCACACCCAAAATTCAGAGGGAGCAATTACCACTCTTTCGTCTGAATCCTATGCCATATATGAACATCAAACCATAGCCATGGCAACGACAGCAGTGCCACGTAACTCTTTGGCATACGTGTGACGCTTTTCTAGCAGCTGTTTCACATATCCATTTAGTAGCCGACTCAACACACTCATACGCTCAGCTCATTCCAACATCAACACGCGTTGCTGATATTCCGAGAAGAAAACTGATTTCGCCGGAAAAATCAACGACGATTCAATCAAACTTCATCAGACTTTTTTAAGAAGATGTTTTTCTGGCATGCATTACAAAGCTTTCTATGGAAATGTATTATACCATATTTGTTTCAGATGTTTGTGCATTCAACCGAATCCCCTTCCGCACTAATCATGATGACCAATGAGGGGAGGTTCCTTTTTTAATTTTTATTTTTACAAACAACAGTCTCCTCTGGCAATGCATCACAAAAAAAGACATTCGCTGGATATGAGGTGGTTTTAAATGAGCCAATAGTGTAGAATAGAACTGGATGTCAAAATGGACCTAGCCAAAAGCTATCACCCTCTCGCACCCAGGACAGGATAAACAGTGTGGAATTTCATTAGTGTTTAAATTTGACAACTCTGGAAACTGGAACTATCCCGGGAGGGCGCAAGCCTCACTTGCCCTGTATGGGGTCGCACCGCTTAGAACTGCAGCTGATCAGAACTGACAGGACAAAACAAAACAGGAAAGGGTGACATGGAGCTCCTCTCGACTCCGGAAGATCCGGTGACCTGCCCCATCCCACAAATGACCGCAGAGGCAGTCCGGCATTTAGCTCGTGGACGACAGGGCTTCCAGACAACGCATTGTCTCTGCCTGCAACAACAAGAAGACCGTGAGCTAGCCACGCCCCTGAGGGTCACGTGACCGCGTGGCCAGATTTGAACTCATGCTTGTGTTTGAGATACTGGTTACCTTTGATGTGGGTCATGTCGGGTACCAGGGCAATGCTTCAAGCCCCAGTGGATTCACATTTTGACATTTTGTTCTCACATATTTAATGTATTTCCGCTTGTTATCATCAGTTTCATACTGAAAATCCAATTAGGCTGATAGCAGTCTCTCTCTCCTCACTATTGTGCTTACTGAACTGCCAAAAATGATTAATGTACCGACGATGGTTTACGTTCAGAGCACGCTCTTTTCTCCAGCACACAGGAGACCCATCTCAAAGCGAAACCTCAAAGGCAACCTCGTGTTTTTTACCTGTATCCCCTCATTAATCCTTTCTCCCTCTTCAAAAAGGCAGAAAAGGGGGACTTTTCCTCACTCAGGTTGCACATTAGGATTTATGAAAATATTGATGTCAAACTCTTTACTCCGAACCATGCGCTTTGAAAAAAAACTTTTCCTCATGGTGTAGCGCTTGTTCTATCCGATTAATGCAATTTGAAAATAATTTGACCAAATAATAATAATAACAATAATACATTTAAATTTAAAAAAACAAATGCGCTGATTAACTGCATTTGGGAAAATGTGTTGTTTATCTGTATCACTTTACCTAATTGAGAATCATGCTTGTCATTATCAGAAGGGAAGGGACAGTATGGAGGCTACTTGCGTCAAGGTGGGCTATACTGACAGATTTCTCTACTAACTTTGTTGACTGTAAATAATTACTTTTCACATAAAAGCAGCCTGTGGTTAGCTCTGTAACTAAGACGAAGGCAGAAAGTAACAGCTAGCTAGCCCTACAGTTTACCCATTAGTGCAACTTGCAAGTAAACTCCTGAATGCAATATAAAGCATCCCATGGAAATTATGAGATGGCCAGAAGTAACCTGTAACAACAACACCAAGCAACATTCCTACAATAATATATTTTATTATAATAATAAAGTGGACCTGGAAGTGGACTTTCTAATAATAAAAGTAGGCTAGTAGCCGTAGCAATGGTAGTAATATCCATATTTAAAATAGCGATGTTATATATGTATGTACTGTGTATATATACAGATCCTTTCCAAAAAATGTGAATATCATGGAAAAGTTTTTTTTTTCCATGATTCCATTCAAAAAGTGAAACTTTCATAGATTATAGATTCATTACACACAAAGTGAAATATTTCTAGCCTTTATTTGTTTAATTTTTCATAATTTTGGCTTACAGTTCCAGAAAACCCCCAAAACAGTATTTCAAGAAATTAGAATAGTGTGTCGAAAATCAGAATTTACTTCAGTTATTTCAGAGAATGAGTGGATTGGCTTGACTCGAGGAATCCGACAGTTGTAGCCCATGTCCCGGATACGTCTGTACGTGGTGGTTTTTGAAGCACTGACTCCAGCCTCAATCCACTCCCTCTGCATCTCCGCCAAATTTTGGAATCGTCTTTGCTTGACAATCCGCTGAAGCCTACGGTCATCTCTTTTGCTTGTGCACCTTCTCCTGCCACATTTTTCCCTTCCACTAAACTTTCTATTTATATGCTTGGACACTGCACTCTGTGAACAGCCAGCCTCCTTAGCGATGACCTTTTGTGGCTTACCCATCTTCTGGAGGGTGTCAATAATGGTCTTCTGGCCAATTGTCAAGTCTGCAGTCTTCCCCATACTGAACCAAACTGAGATAAACTTTGCAGGTGTTTTGAGTAAATTAGATGATAGTGTGACACTCAGTCTAAAACATTCATTCTCTGAAATAACTGAAGTAAATGCTGATTTTCGACACACTATTCTAATTTCTTGAAATACTGTTTTGGGGGTTTACTGGAGCTGTAAGCCAAAATTATGAAAAATGAAACAAATAAAGGCTAGAAATATTTCACTTTGTGTGTAATGAATCTATAATCTATGAAAGTTTCACTTTTTGAATGGAATTATGGAAAAAAAACAACTTTTCCATGATATTCTAATTTTTTGGAAAGGATCTGTATATATAAAAAAAGCCATAAAGCAATACCTCTATACAGCACTTTCCTAGAGGTTCATTAAGAATATTATCTTTTCATATCTCTCACATTAGAACAAAAGGTATAGTTAATTTAGTGCTGATAGTTTTATTATCTGTTTCTGCAACCGCCATTGAATTTCTAGAGTGTCTGTAAAAAAACAACCTTTGTGTAATATGAAGCCCTTTCAGTGTTATCCTTTGCCAGAATCTATGCGGCAGATGTCAAAACTTTCGGTCTTTCTTTAAACATTGTTGGCCTTTTTTGAAAATATATATCAAGAGTCTGGGAGGCTAAATTAATTGGCTGCCATTTTTTAAAAGGGAACAAGAAAGATCATTAATACTGAAAAAAGACTCAGTTTAGTCAGCGTTCAGAGATAAGTGTATGTTCTAAAGAACTACATGTGCTTATTTTTTTATGATGTATTTGGTGATATACAGTATAGTATACCGGCCTACCGGCCTGCGCCATTCTGCCTCTTCAACTGATCCAGAATGCAGCTGCCCGGCTTGTGTTCAACCTCCCGAAATTTTCCCATGTAACCCCCCTGCTGAGGTCACTCCACTGGCTGCCAGTTGCAGCCAGGATCAGGTTCAAAGTTCTGACCCTGGCCTACACTGCAGCCAATAGGACAGGCCCCGCCTACCTGCAGGACTTAATCCAGAACTATGTTCCTGCTCGACCACTTCGCTCTTCTACAGCAGGGCAACTCGCACTTCCCCCCCTCCGTGTCAACAGCTCTCGCTCGTCCCGACTGCGGAGCTTTTCCACCTTAGCTCCTCAGTGGTGGAATGAACTTCCCATTCCCCTACGTTCTACTCGAACCCTGCCTGCATTCCGTCGAGGCCTGAAGACACACCTCTTCAGACTCCACCTTGACTGATGTTCTAACCTAGGAATATCAGTTCCCTGTGTTTACTAGTTCCCTGTGTTTTTCCTGTCTGTTTGTTATAGTTTATAATAGTATTTAGAATAGAAGTGTAGATTTACCCACAGCTTACTGTGAACTACAGTCAATGTTCATTACTAGGGATAGCTGCTACATTATGGGAAGGATGTGCTTTGTCTTGTCTGTTCTGTAGTGATCTTGATGATGTCTCTATGCACTTATTGTACGTCGCTTTGGATAAAAGCGTCTGCTAAATGAATGTAATGTAATGTAATGTAGTAGGATGTCCCTCAGAGTCCTGGGAGGTATTTCACAAAGCAGGATTATTGAGTTATTACACTATTGAGCTGGATAACTGCACTGAGTAAAATCCAGGGCCCAGTTGTTCAGAAGTAATCTGATCGGATTTCGGCTATCGGATTGGATCAAATCTTGAAAATGGGTTGTTCAAAAGAAAAAAAGGATTCTGAAATCGGATTAGATCAGGTAATCCAGTCTTGGTTTTGATCTGGATCAAACCTTCAGTATGTGTTGTTCAAAACCTTTTAGTAGGATTGGGATACCTTTGATCCAAAAAATCAGGATTATCCTGATCCCAGCAGAAGGGTGGATTCAGGGTGGATTTCAGGAACAAAATGTAATAAAACTTTAAAATTGGTCAAATAATACAACATTTCTATCATGTTAACTATTGGACATTTAGCCTTTTTATGATTTAAAACACGTGTTTAAAATATCCACAATGTATTTGTGAATAATGTATATTTGTTTGTTTTTATTTATCTGTTGTGGGTCAGATGAGGGGTCTGACTGTTTAAAATAAATTGAAAATGGAAGGGGATGTTTGTATTGTTTTATTGTGCTATTTTCTGTCTCTTCAAATAAGAACACTTAGTGACCCCACGCTGGCTATTCTACCTGTTGTTCTTTACATAGCTAGTAGCCTACATTGTGATATGTAGTCCCATTTAGAGCACTGGTAATCCGGATTTGGTAATCTTGAAAAATTTGTATCTGGATCAGGGTGATCCAATCCAATGTTGCTTTGAAAAACCGACACAAAAGTAAGATGGATTACCTGATCCTCGATAGCAAAACATAGGATTTTCAAATCCGGATCATTCTGATCCAAATTAAACTTTTTGAACAACTGGGCCCAGAACAGCTATTTTTACTTCAGTCCATGTTCTAGATTTGGGAGGGTTCCGGGTTTTAATCAGTGCAGTTATCCAGCTAACTCAGTAATCCTGCTTTGCGGAATGCCCCCTGAACTGAAGCAATGTTCTGGCACTAATTCATTCATGATTTAGTCCTTCTCTGCCCCCTGGTGTAAGAAAAGTAAATTGCTCTGTCCTTCATAGGCCTACAGATGCTTTTAACGGAACTTTTGACTTTTCATATTTATTGAAAAGAATTCTGAAATTACGCAAAAGTAAGCAAAATAATTTCTCACAAGCCTGTGTACCCCAATTTGTAGTTTCAGGCAATTGCTACAGGTCCATATTGTGCTATTTTATCCCCGTGCCTCATATTCGGAGTTGGGTTTAATTTTTATTTTCTTAAATTACTTCACTAACACAAAATCAAAATCCAATTCAGGGCATTTTATTTAGTCCGCTTTTAATTGTCTGCCCTCCAATGTCCACGAGGGGAATTAAAAACCACCTGAGGACGAACATTAATTATGTCGGCTGAATTAATCCAATTGCGTAGTTAATTTCTAATCCAATCACAGTGCAGCTCTCTCGTTTCCTTATGGTAAGAGGGTGTCTGTTTACCGATCACTCGCTCATTCTCCAGCTGGCTCAAGCGCGATTCTTATATCGACTGGGTGTAAAATCATATTTCAGACAGTCGTTCTGGGTAGAACACCTCAATCGTAACAAATTAAGCCTTTACATTACATTACACGAATTGCATTACAGAGACTCTTAGACAGAGTCACTATGATGTAGGAGGAGCATGAGTGCACTCATATGGAACATGAGTGTGCTCATCTGATTAATATGAAAACTAGTACCAGACCTGGCTAACAACATCACAAGACCAGCCAGTAAAGATACGACAAAACAGAAGCACTGGTGTATTTTAACTATGCTAACCAAGAACCAAAGTACAATTTCTAAATACATAGACACTACATCCATAACAAGCCAAAAGAAGATAAACATAAAACCGTAAGAATATTAGAGGCCACACCCCACCGTTTTTTACCTGAATAAGTACAAAAGGTGGTAGTGCTAAGGAGTGGGAATCGGAAGGAAACAAAGTCACAGTCTGATGAAGTGGTGTTCAGTCTGTGTCCGAAGATAGCCAGTAGAATCTTAGCCTTTAAAACTGCATGAACAATTTCACACACTAAAATATAACCAAACCTCCAGTATTTTATTATATTTGTCTTGCTCTGAAGGATGAAATAAAATCTCATTTACACTTATCATTCTCCAGAATATCCCCTTGCTTTGACCTATGCTAACTTTTGCTGAAACTTTAAATTTTTTGTCACATCACCAAGACAGTGTAGTAAAGTACCTTATAAATTTACTGTTTTGAGATCATTGTATTAATTACAGGTTTCAGATTCATACCAGATCCATGACATGTATTTATTATAATAAGCTAGCAGGATTGAGCACATGACCCTCTCTCTCTCTCTCTAGTGCTGTGACAGGTACCCAGCTGGGTGAGTCATAGTTGGAAGGCGTGAGAACTAAAGATAGGGTTTCTGTTTTTGGCTGGCCTTTGGCCTGCCTATTTCAAGCAGAACAGCCTCCACTGGCAATGACATGCAAATGTGAAAGACCACACTGACTAGCAAAGACTGCAGATACGTGACATTAATAAGCAGATTGTGCGAGTTCCATATTAAAACGGAAAAAAGCATGAATTGCCATGTACCTATCTCTTGAGCGCCACTGCAGAAAGATACTGAAAAGCAGGGCATCTAATCATATATGGCAGTAGTGTAATACTATGCAGTGCAGATATCTCTTTTTTTTACCGGTTCCAAACAGAGGTACATCAGTGATATAATATTAAAGCATTTTCAGTGCTAATATTGAGGTATTTCCAGAGTTAATATTAAGGCCTTTTGGGTACTTGTGGTGAAAATGGAATATTAAAGGCATTGGTACTGAAATTACACATTCCTGGATTTAGCAAACACTTACCTGCACATAGATTTTACATTACATTACATTTACATTAACCATTTACAGATGGAGATTAAAAACAATAAAATGATGAGAGGTCTGCTTGAATCTTGTTTTTGGTGTGAATTCTTGCTTGATACAGCGCACACAAAAAATAATATTTTCTGCAGAAAATGTGAGGTTAATACTTTTGTGCATAGTTTATCTAGCAGCAACTAGGAAAGGCACACTTTCCTAGTTGCTGCTAGATTGATTTTAAGTTTTATAGTTATACTGTGGTGTAGCAGTATACTATTGGATAGATTCCACCTACGTTGTATCCAGAGGTGTAAAATCCAGCGGTCAGAAAGTAAAAGTCCTGCCATGTGTTTCTTTCACCCATGAAAGCCAGCTGATTTCACTAATTAGTTCTAACTCCTGGCTGAAGAATTGTGCTAATTAGCAAATCCAGGTGATTTACTTTCTGAACCTTGATTTTACACCTCTGGTTGTATACAGTATATGAGTTTGTCATGACACCCTTTAATTTCATTTTCAAAACATAAATGTCATCAATATTTCAAGCATCTTTCTTCATTGACACATGACTGGATGGCGTGTTCCCACTCCTCTGTAAATTGATCATTTAGAGTGGATTGGAAAATAAATTGTATGGCAGCACTCAAGGCCAGGGTTATAGAGTTAGAGGGATAATGTTAGGAAATTAGGAATCAAATCGTTAGTATATTAATCTCCCTGAAAATAATTTGTGTTGTATACTGCATGCTTATGAGTGGTAGCCTGGAATCAGAGGTGTAAAATCCAGGGGTCAGAAAGTAAAAGTCCTGCCATGTGTTTCTTCCACCCATGAGCTCAGCCAGCTGATTTCACTAATTAGTTCTCCCTCCTAACTGAAGAATTGTGCTAATTAGCAAATCCAGGTGATTGGAACAAAATACTGGGGAGAACTTTTACTTTCTGAAACTGGATTTTACACCTCTGCCAGAAATCCTAATTGCAACCTGGTAACTTCCACCAATCATGAAATGTAATAAATTGTTTCTACATTTTAGCCAGTAGGTGGTAGTGTTGTACAATTAATGTTTCATGCCGAGTTCCAGTAAAAACATTTTTGGTTCCAAACTGTTATTTTTAGTGTCTGAATTGAGTTGCATACTCTGTGTACTTTTTTTCACAATCATTTTTGATACTTTTTGTACTTTCTGCATATGTTGTCAATCACAGTTCTATAAACAAGGAATATCACTCGAGGGATTTGAGTGCATACAACTGAAATAAATGTTGAACCATTGCACGCATAGCGCTTGAAATTTTATTAGTATCCTTATCATAATAATTGATACGATCATCCTGAAAAAAGCACACATGGCTCCAATGATCCAATAAATAAATAAAAAGCAGGCTCCTTGGTCATTATATAGTGCTTTATTTTATGGAAATAGCAAAGCATGGCCAAAAGGGAAATGTTCCCCCTGTTCAGTATTGTAAAAACAAGATCAGATAAGATAAAATGTTCTGTGCCATTTTGCATCAGTGACTCTTCTCTCCTTCATAACTTAAAATAATTTAAATAAAAACAAAGATTCCCAATGCCGATTTTTTTAAAACGACCAATAATGCATTCTCTTTCATGAACAAAATCATTTATATCATGATTTTTTTGGATTGGGACTGATTCACATGTGTTTGGAATGGCCCTCCCACCGGAATGACTCATTTCGGAGCACTTTGGCCAGCTTCTCGTTGAAAGGAGAGTAAAAATCCCGGAGGATCTCCTTGGTGACAGGGAGCATGGGTCCCAGGTTCTTGTCGGCCGGCCTCCTGGTGTTGGACGCAGGGCTTTTGGTGATCTCCGCCTCCTTCTGTTCCGTCAACGGCCCTGGATTCAAAAAGCACTTGCATATTAAAACAAACAAAAATGCCATCCTTTCATTTTGCAACTGTTGACTTTCACTTTTATCCTGAGTTTTTCCAGTTTCGTTTTTGAAAGGTGTGATTACAAATTACATTAGTTCCAGCATCAGTCTTCAAGGCAAAATCATCTGCATCTTTAAAGCACACTACACTTACAATAAGTGAGGCTATGCCCTGCAATAAAATTGAAACTTGCAGGAAATTTTTGAAATTAGTTCCGCATGTTGCAATCAAGGAAAAGTCGGGCTCTGTGGTAGTAATTTCACACCTGCTTGAGGTGCCATCCCTTTGAAGAAAGTGAAGCAGAGCTTTGGGCAGCCAGAAGCCCTGTTATGTGGGTTTGAAAGGGGCCTATGAAACAGCAGGGCTGCTTAGGGCGGGTTTCAGCCTGACCCGACGCTTACATTTTCAGCCCCCTGCGATGACCAACCGCCTCCAATTAGCTTCCAAATATATTTGAATGCAGACTGAGAGCCAGATGTGTCAGGGCCACTGTTTGTTGCTGAGTGAGGTAAATCCTCCCATCTTCACACAGGAGGATTTCCGACAGAGGTGCATTATGGGACGGAAAAGATATAAGCAAGATTGCGCCGCCTCTTGGGTAAGAGCTGAACAGAGAGGCACTCACAGCAGGATGAAAGAGGCATGTCCACGCTGTTTGATCATTCTAACCTGATGCGCAATGGAGGATGCCAGTGACCTGCTGCCTATGGCTTGCACGCTTACCCAAGCTGAGGAAGTCGAAGACTTGGTGCATGGTGTACTTCCGATTTGAGGCATGGTCCTCCAACCTCAGGACCAAAATCTGATCCCTGTGGAACACCGTCAGCCAGTCCAGTAGGTACACGATGTACAACCCCACCTGTAATCGCACCTGGAGATAGAAAAACAAAGATTCCCCCTATTATAGGTGCATTCTCTGCTATCTCCCAACATAATAATAATAATAATAATAATGCCTTGCATTTATATAGCACCATTCTCACACTCAAAGTGCTTTACAATGATGAGGGGGAAACTCGCCTCAACCACCACCAATGTGTAGCACCCACCTGGGTGATGCAACGGCAGCCATTTTGCGCCAGAATGCTCACCACACATCAACTGAGGTGGAGAGGTAGAGAACAATTTTTGGCCAAGATTAGGTGGCAGATTGAAAGAGCCAGGTTGGGAAATTATGACACAGGGGAAACCCCTACTTTTGCGAGAAGTGTCATGGCATCTTTAACAAATCGCTTTTAAGCGAGGTGGCAACGTGGACCTAAGGGAACGCAGTCCCCGGTCACCAGCTCTGTTTTTAATCTCTTCCGCACGGCTCAGTGGCCTAAATTCACGAGGTTTGGCGGGGACCGGGGCACTGGTGCCACGGGGAGCGTGACTGATGACTGCAGGATGCGGTTCAGCCCCGGTCGTTGAGGACGGTCACCTCGTCCCACGGGTTCCCTCCCACCAGGCCTCTGTGACCGTGAACCCTCCAGCTGTCTGACCACAAACCTTCCACAGGCAAAGAATGTCTGGGCTCAGTCTGCCCTCGGCACATATTCCAGCACAAAGACTGAAACCCTGCAATTACCCGGGGTATCTGTTCATGGTAGATGCGCATGAATAAAACCCGCACAATCACCGTACAGAAATGATAAAACTTGCAGCAGACTTTGGCAAAATGTAAACATGTCACAAAGAATTGTATGTTTTTAAATGAGCCATGCACTTATTGTGAATTCAGAAAATTCTGTACAAATAAGCATTTGAAAAGAGCATAGGAATGGTATGTGCAAGAGATAAGATGTGTAACAACGGCATGTGTATGTGATATGGAATAAATATGCAATTTATGCACCCCTGTAGGCAAAACATCAAAGTGATTTCAACACTAAAAAAATATAATCCTTGGCTAGTGGTTGCATGCAATATTATTAAGCATGTGTAACTTCAACTGATTAAGTTGAAGACGTCATGTATACTTAATAATATTGTATGTAACCACTGTCCATAATTTTATGAAGTAAATCCAACAATTTATTTAATTTCATAAAGAAAATCCTTTTTCTTTTTTTTTGAGTGGAGACATGGACAGAAATTGTATAAAACTAGCAGCAACGCTGCTTTAATATTTGTTTGCCTTCTTTGTAAAGATGCCAGGTATAATGGTTCATGAACTGTGCTTGTAACCTAAAGGTTGCGGGTTTTATTCCCAGGTCAGACACTGCCATTGTATCCGTGAACAAAATACTTAACCTGAATGGCTCCAGTATATGTCCAGCTGTTTAAATTAATACTGTGTAAAAGTGTAACAGTTGTACATCCGCTAAATGCCAGTAATGTAATGCATAGAAATGGAGGCCCTGTTTATGATTGGTGGTTATTAATTAGTGAGTTTATTTAAAATGCCACTAATAAGAAAATCTATTACACCGGCAGAAAAAGGGGGTACAGTAGGGGTCATTGTTTATGCTCTAAAGTACAATGATCCCTTTCTGGGTCATGTTTGTACCGTAGAATACTAATCTAAAACTGTAAAGGGTACATTGGGTGTAACTTTCAAGGTACTTCCCCAGTGACAAGCCATTGTACCTCTGTAGGTACAATTTTTGCATATGTTCTCTGACAGTATAGTTGTGATATTTTCATATGACATTATTTGTATTCCACAATTATACTGTATTATTACATAATACTCCATCATGTAACAGATCACATGGTGAAGACACATTTGTGCAGTGCAGCAGATGACATATCTACAGCAGAAGAAACGCGTAGGAAATGAACTGCTGACCAGGAGCCGGGAAGAAAACATGAATACCCACAGAGGGAATAAATCTCCCAAGATCCTACGCCTGGGGCTGTCTCGCATTGCAGGAGGCTGGCGGTTAAGAGGGGCCGAGCTCCGCCCTCTCGCCCCTGCAGCCCCGGGGCACTGTGGGAGTTTGGCTGGCCGCCCCACGCCAGGGCCTGCCGCAGGTATTTAGCTTCTCCCTCTGAGGGGAACTGACCACAGAAAGAGCTCCGCTCACCACCTCTCTCGCTGGCCAGCTGAGCGCTGCACTTCCCAACTTCCTTCCGGAACACTGCGTTAAATGGCTCCAGCTTTACAATGGCTTTGTGGAGCGCGCGTGCTGCCAGTTTCGACAATCAGCAGTCTCGCTTGTTTTTGTCCTCAGGAATTATTCTGCTGTACTGAGAGGAGAAACAAGTGGAACCTCTCGTTTCCAGTTTTTGTCTCATTCTATATTTCGATATTTCGTTCAGTCTCTTTTCTTCTGTCTATGTGTCCTTCTCATTCATTCTCTCCCTCTCTCTCTCTCTCTCTCTCTCTCTCTCTCTCAGCCCTCTCGCTGTCTCCTTTGCCCTTTCTTTCGCTCTCTCTCCCTCATCAATCTCGTTTTGTTTCTACGCCCGCGTGCGTCACATATTGCGCAAACAGTTCAAACTGATCTGAGGTTTGTTTATGAGCCCCCCCCCCCTCTCCCACGCACACTCACAGGCATGGCGTTGTTGAGGGTGGTGTTGTACACGCAGGAGCGCATCGAGAATTCGGCCAAGCACCCATCGAACAGCTGCAGGGACTCGGACACCTTCTCGTGGAAGTCCTCCGCCGACTTGTTGGCGATGCCGAAGTAGAGGTAGTCGGAGTACAACCTGCGAGAAATCGAAACGCAGACAAAACATTATCATTCCCGTGGTCTCGTCTGCTGAAGCTCTGTTTACACAGGACTAAATTATAAAGGCCGCGTTGATTTGACACTTTGCCCTTTTGCTCAATATGAATTCACAAGGAACATGGGCTGAGCTAGCAAATACATTTCACCGTTATCATTGGTAAGCATATGATTTAGCAGTAGGCGTTACCTGGAACTTATCATGCACACACACAGGTAAAGACATGTTTTTTGCTTTAAGTCTATGTTTAAAGAATAATAATTAGCAACTCAGAATGGCAATCGGATGGATGCCTACGCCCTGTCAACCTAAGTATGGATGAAAACAGTAGGCACTAAGGCTGTTAGCGGGCAGACAGACAGACAGACACACAGATGTGAGTGACTGTAATACCCCCACTCACAGCGATACGCGCACGTGGGTGTAATACAATAACAATTGAATTTTGAAGGACAAACGATTTCATGTTGAGGGAACCCCCAATGTAAAAAAAAATGTCAATGCTTTTCTTTTGAGTATAAGTCATTCTTTTGACTGAGTCGTTTTTCATTGCTCCAAGTGCAGGCTACAAAAAGAGCATATTACATTTTACAGGCACTGTTGTAGTAGCCATGTAGAGAGCCGTGAACATATGTTAAAATGACCAGGTTAAAGCAGTAATTGGCACTTCGCCAGAGGTCCAAGATCTCTCTCAACGGCTTCACTTCCATTTGGACGTTACAGCAAATTTTACTTGTGCGCAAAAGCAGCCTTCCAGATTGCTTAACGCTGGAAAAAAGTGGCATTGTGCGATTTTTTTAGGAAGCCTCATTAATCAGTCACACGCGAGACTGCAGAATTTTTAATGCCTAAATGCTGATGGAAGCACACCTGGCGTATACCCGCGCGAGCGGAATCACGCGGCGCGAACAGGCTCGACGTCCTGCTGCCCTACCTCTCCACCGGGTCTCTCAGCATCACTATGAACCTGGCGTCCGGCTGGACGGCGTGGACAAAGTCCTGGATCAGGAACGGGGGCTCTCCCTCAGTGGCATTGTCGTAGAAGTAGACCCAGGCGTTGTTGTCCCACATCGTGGACGCGCTGGCCTCGCCTGTCGCGAACGTACCGATTTCACTCATCGTTGTCTAACCTTGCGGCGCAGCATAACGGTTAAGCCTTGTACCTTGATTGTAGGTTTGGAGGTGAGGTACTGATGTATCCTTGAGCAAAGTATGCCTACTTATCCTGAATTGTTTCAGCAAATATCCAGCTGCATAAATGGACTGTACATAAAGAATGTAATTCGCTCTGGATAAGAGAATCTGCTAAACGCCTAAAATGTAAATGTAGATATAATGCTGTGGTTTCCAACCTCTGGTCCTGAAGATTCCTAATTGGTCCACTAAAACCTCCCTGGTGGTCCACAGGCAAAGTTAAAACCTTATGATTAATGAATCAGTGACTGATAGGTAGCTTGTTACATTACCTTTCATTTTGGCATTTAGCGTATATGCTCTTATCCAGAGTGACTTACAAAGATTAGATTTTAGATAGAAAACTATTTAAACAGCTGGATATTTACTGAAGCAATTTAGGTTAAGTACCTTGCTCAGGGGTACAATGGTAGCGCCCAGCTGGAAATCAAACCCACAAGCTTGTGTTAAAAGCCCAAATCCCTAACCATTAGACTGCACCGCCACCATTGATGCTACACTACGGTATTGATACCGCAATGCTTTCTCAGACAAACAATTATGCATGACACTACATTCATTTTGCAGTAGGCGCTTTTATCCAAAGCAACGTACAACAAGTGCAGTAGGTCACTGAAACAATCTCAATCAGGTCAAACAAAGTCCTGTTCTATCATGACGTAGCAGCTATCCACAGCCATGGACATCAGGTCTAGTTCACACAGTAAGCTAGTATGGCTATAGGTCTCAAGGCTAAGTCAGTGAACTATGGCTAAGACACGATAAACTACTACATCAAGTTCAAGACACTAGTGCTACATGGAAGTTTTTGAGAATCAGGATACATTAAAAAAGATACTAAATATATATAAAAATAGGGTAAATGAATGTTTCTTTCCGCGCTCCACGCACCTCTTGCTCAAAGCAGTTTTTATTCTGTTTGTAAGATGCAGCAATTTCTCTGCCTGTCCTTTTATGCATTTGAAATGTGATAATTTTGCAGTGTCTTGTACTGATATTTTTTGGATGATCTGTTGAGATCTTTATTTTTTTTTTTCTGTGGAAAGAGAAGGTTGAGGTCCACCGGTCTAGTCAATATTCAATACCGGATATACTGTATAAAGCATTCTTACAGTAAATGTAGTAATGCAACTACAGTACATACTGTAAAAATGCAACTAATAAGAACTAGTACTGTTTATTGTGCATTTGAAGCTGGTGTATCTAAAACAATGGGGTCTTTGGCTTGGACAGCTGCCAAAATCACAGATCAGAGCCCACATACAGCTTGGAATTCAATTTCAAAATTCGAATGACTGCGACAATCCCAAGATTCATTTTTGAGTTAATGGAATTTCATTTAGATCCCCTTGTTTCAGGTTTAACTTTCAAAATTCAGATAATTTGCTTTTTTACACTTGGTTTTCTCTCAATGAGCCTTATTCAGTTCAATGGCACACTACGCTCTTTTTGGAATGTATCCTGGAATGTCCCTGGTAAAGTGGGATTAAACATAGGAGAGAGTGGATACAAAAAGAAAACTTTCTCAAATCTCAGAGGCCCCAGAGACCCAGAGTGAAACAGAAAGCTCGGTAAAATGCGCTTAAATAGAGAACGGGGGTGGAGAAAGACCCCGCTTTCCATTTCCAGAGAAGCGCCTCTTCATTGAGATGGCAGGCCATTTCCACGAGGAGCCCCCATGAATAGCCAATGAGCTGCCGGGGAGTGTAATTACACAACACGTTCTTCCAGCAGCGCCTCCTCCCTACAGTAATATATCAGCACCCAGCCTTGCTGTGACAGGCCTGCTCAGCAGTGTGCGTTCTCCTCAATGGGACTAAAATAATGCAATACACAAAACACTGCTTCTAATTACCATCCATCAGTACCAAAGTTCAGCCGACGCCATTACGGCTCCATTACGGCTCCTTTAAGGCCCATTCCTCTGTGTTCGAAGACCTCAGCTGCATTCCCTCAATTTTCTCTCTTGCACAAGGTTCGGCCAAATAAAACACAGGAAACAACAACCAAAACCCTTCAATCTTTAACCGCTGAGTTACTGATCAAATGAACGTTCTCATGAACTCTTGTGGTCAGGAAACATCGTATCCGATTAGTTTTTGGTTTAAATACAGACCTACCAGAGCAAATGCCTTGTATAGATGTTGTAAATGCTATATAGAATGAATAAAATATTTGGTCATTGCCCAGGCACACCCAGGGTCAATGGTTGGTTATTTTTGGGGGGGGTCTGTGTGTTGCATATTTGTAATGGACACTGTCGGGGGTTGTTTTTAAGAAGGAGAGACTATCCTCCATTCTGCGCCCCTGCTGCTCAGCCTGGCCTTCACCTTACAGTCCTGTCAAGGTCCAGTGTGGATATTAAATTGGACTCTGGCATGCTCCTTATCAGAAGGCTTATTCATTTTAACAGGTGAGGCAATCCTGGCAGCACACTAACTACCTTCAGTGCAGATAGTCTCATGGAAATGGCATTGTTGGAATCCTATCCGTTTTTCATTAATTTGCCCTTTAAATACCATGCAGGGGAAGTATATATTATACTGACACATCTCCGGTTGCTAAACATTTCATGTGCGCACGTTGATTACGCCGCGCCGTAAAAGGAAACGTGTTTTTATAATTATGTATCTGTCTGGAGGCCGGAGAGCTGAATCCACTGTGACGGCGTAGTATTTCACGCTGCACGGGACCTAGAAGACCAAGCTCTTTATTAATATGGACCCGTAACGCCGCACCCTTTCTCTCGTCCCCTATTTGTACATCGCACTCCGATAGGCCTCGTGCTTGTGGGCTTTTAAAGGTGTCAGGAACGGTGGGCACGCTCGCTTCATGACGACTCCTAATTAGCAGGAAACGTACAGCAGCCGACGCTCGCATTCCTTTGCACGCTTCAGGATATTAGCCCAGTTAATTCCGTGAATTCATCACGGTTTTCAGTGTAATCTTCAAGACAACACAGAAAAACACATCAAAGAACAGAACAAAGAAAATTTGATTTAAAAAACCTAAAATTCATTGGGTTTTTTTCTGCTCGAGTGGAGGAAGTACTTATTGGCTGGCTTCCATTACAGTCTGTTAGAAAGTACATTTTAGTAAAGACATCACTGTGGTTTGTGCAAGCTTTGTGTTACAAGAACACAAACAGAATGCAGAATAGGATGAAAAACCCGAGTACGTCTTGTTCTAATAATGGCAGCAGGGGTACAGTACTAGAAATGGTGCGTCAAGCAAAAAAAAAAAAAAAAAACCTTTTGGCCAATTGCAGCGTAGCCCACAATGCAGGTGCGAAGGCGCACTAATGAATCCTGAGTTCACTTCGAATCCCGGCTCTTTTGTGATGGAGTGGCCCTCGCTGTGCCCACTCCAATCCCCAAGCCCTGCTACAGTACGCCCGGCCCGCTGCCCGCTGCTCCATCCTGCCTCTCTAATAAGAATAGCTACTTCACCCGTCTCTCAAGAGGGACCGAGCTCGAGGTCACTTTCAGTGAGAGGGGCGGGCCGCAGCAGCTGGCTCCGCGGCGTAGGACACACTCCGCTCTTTTCTCCAATACTGTGACATCACATGAGGGACACGCCAGGGAATCGCTGGCTACTCTATGTCATCGGAACTGTCCCCGGACATCAGCATCTAGTGCGTCACTGATCCTGACTCCCACTGAGAATGAGACGGCGGGAAAGCTTGAAATGCTCAGAGGAGTGAGTTAAAGATGTTCCATGTTCAAGGGGGTGAATGATTAGTATTTATATGAGGGCACTGTATACTGTACATTAGTGGCATTAGTCGCACTGAAAAGCTGTTCAGTTTTCCATTATTAAGGTCATGAGGCCAGGAAACGATTCCCAAAGGAAGGCGACATGTAATTGAGTCAATTTTGGCCACCGCTGAACTTCCCTGATGATCTTTAAAGAACAAAAAAAGAACAAACAAACGGGAAAAGGCGACGGTTACCTATAATGATGTTGTGCTTGCTCCAGCCCCCGGACGAATTTCCCTGCAGGTGATCGTGGATCTGGTACGCGGCCGGATCGAAGAGATCCAGGTAATCCTCCACCGGGTAGCGGTCGTGGAAGCCCTCGCTCAGCCTGATGATACCTGCGGACGGAGAGGAAGGGGGCGTCACCCGATTCCCGCGCGCCAATAAACGAAGCCGGGAGGGTCGTAGGATCCTCTGTTCATTTCGCGCGGAAGGACATCACTGGCGAACATCCCTTGGATACATATTTACTGAGCTTGGCTGCAGGCCTGCCAAGATGATGAGTTGAAAGCTCGGCTCCTGTTACACAAGCTCCTCTTTTTAATCACTCGTCTGTCTATAGTACAGGGGCAGCTTTTGATGGGATTACATGATCACATGGTGGTAATTTACAGATGTCCATTTTCCCTTGAGATTAGTAGCCAACCTAAAATATTGGATGGGAAGAGTCGATGCCTTTGCATTTTCCCCCAGGTAAGACCACAGAGTTTGTAATTCAGTGCCTATAAACACATGACAAAGTACGTTTCACAAAACTTGATACTGCAATCACATGTGGATTACAAACATGTGGTACAAGCCTCTTATTGGTGTTCTGTAATTTTGGGGCGCAAAACATCACCGGTGGTGCAAGCTTATGGGACCTTGGTATTATGTCCTAAACGAGCCTACATTACTTCAAGTTAGGCACACTCCTGCAATTGACGATCAAACAGTGTCACAAAAAACATGGTTTAAAGGTAATGTGTACTACAGTTTTTATCAGTGAGGCCTTTAAATGAATGCATGGCAAGTGAGCATTTAGATAATTTTCCAGTGTACAATCATCCAAAAAAAAGTCTTGATTACAAAGAAACTGAAATAAACATAAAGCTGTATTTTATCATTTTTAAAAAAATTTGAGTTTCTCTGGATGAGGGATTCATCCATTAACACAAAGAAAACAGACTAATTTGCCAAATACAAAGGAAAATGTTTTTTACATTCTCCAGGCCAAACAATTTCCAGGGTTTTGTTCAGAAGTCTATAAGAGCATAAGAGTTCAAGGAGAACCTCCAAGCTCAATAACAATATTAGTGATAAGTGTGGGTTGTGGTAAGTTCTGACCCAAAACAAAAAAATATTTCTTAAAACTGACAGAAAGTAACTGCTGAATCATGGAAACCACGACATTAAAAAAATGTAAATTCTGAGTGACAAGGGTAGTCTGAAGAGGGCGTGGTATGACAGGAAAGTGCTGATCATGCGTGTAAAGCACTTGCCGTGCCCCTGAGATTGAGCAGATAAAAGCATGGGTTTCAGCGAGCTACAGGAGAACATGGTGTCCCGTGTAGGACTTCATCACTTTGGGGACCATAGCTCCCCCTCTCCTGAGCTCTCTAGCAAGTGTAGGAGGAACAAAGAACCACTTAGCAACAATACATTCACATTAGGATCAAAGCTTATTTCAGCCTGCACTGTTGTGATATATACCGTATATACTTTATGGATTACGTATTTATTTAATCAAGGTTGAAGAGGACCACTCTTTAAAAAAGACCATTTGAATTAACATGAAAAGTACACCTAATGCACAAATGGCTTTATGAGTTCTGATTAGACTAATGTTTTTTTATGAGAGTGAGCAGCAATTGCTATCCTGATGCACGGCCTTTTTATTTCCGGCTGTATAAACAGCTCTTGTTCACGACTCTTTTGATGTGAACAGTGTTCTGAATGGGTTTCTTTGCTTTTTTTTTTAGTGGGAACCGAAAGCCAGACCAATCCTAATTCAGCATGAAAATCCCTCACAGCTGTCTTCGGAGTGCGGACATGAACGGCTGTACATGGTCAGCAGTCTTGCGAGGGTCAGAGTGCGAGGTTAAAAGAAAAGGGCTGGATATCTGAAATCGGCAGCAATGCGAACACTGAGCCATTACCAAAGAGCCAGATTGTGTTGACATCTGAGTCAGGCACCAAGATGCCTCCCACACACTTCTCACACAGGGGCCTACTACAAAACATACCCTCCTTCAAAGTGCATTTCCTGCCCAATTATTTATGAATCTAAGCCCTTTTTTTTCCTCCCCAGAAGAAGAGATACTCATTCTATAAATAAAAACTATCACTGGCAGATAAACATGTTCATGTTCCCAGTTTTGGTTACATTAAGGTTGACTTGGCAATTAAAAATGTGACTTATCACTGGCAAATCCACAACAATTTAAATTGAAGATAGTACTTTTGTGTGACCCATTATACTCTCTTCCAGTTCCAAGCCAAAGTGTACCATATCTTATCAATATACTAATTACTTTCATTCACACACTACAGAAGTCTGTGTTTCCCCACTGTAAGACAATTTTCTTTAAAATATTGTACAATATTTGAGTTCAAAAATGTTTGTAAGAAAGTTTTCCGACAGTACGAAATACTCATTATTCTCCAATGTGCTTACTTGATTGAAAATAAATATATTACACTCCGACGAGAGATTCCTGCAGGGTTTGAAAAAAATAATAACCCAGGCCGTTTACATCATGCAACATGGAGATTTCTACCGTACCAGGGTTGCAATCCATCAGTAGTCATCCAGTCTAATCTACACACCCGCGAAAAATTCACAAGAAATTTTCTACGGTAATAGAATGCAACCAAATGTACCATGGCAGGCAAACACTTGATTGGGGGATCAGTCAGTGAGACCATGAAAATCTATGTAAAATAATGAGAAATAGTTGAATTACTGTAGCTCAGTTGACCACCTTCCACAGACTACATGAAGACAAAGAATCTAGTGCCGAGAATGTTTTTCTTCTGGGAAAATGATTTCCTGTCGTGTACCTCGTAATGTTATGCATACACTGCATGGGAACACATTATTAATGTTAAGTTACTATTATGCTACTGTACAAAGCACTATTAGTTTCCAGTCATTTAACAGCAGCTGTTAAGGCTTCAAAGAAACGAAAACATTCCCTCAGACTGAAACAAAAGCATATTGTGTTTCCCCTTTTGGAAAGAGATCATTGTGCCTATTATAGAAGCTCAAGTCCGAAACCCCATAATGGAATGTCTAGTGAGTGCTAACCATAGAATTATTTAACATGGTATTCATGACATACAGTGAGGGACCAAAAGTTTGAGGGCAGTGACACAATTTTTGTTGTTTTGGCACTGTATTCCACAACATTGGATTTGAAATGGGATCAGTGACTATGAGGTTGAAGTACAGACTTTCAGCTTTAATTTGAGGGTTTTTACATACATATCGGGTGAACCGTGTAGCAATTGTAGCCCTTTTTATACATAGTCCCCCCCATTTTAGGGGACGAAAAGTAATAGGACAAATTAACATAAACTTAAATAGAGTCCTCATATTTAATATTTGGTTACATATCCTTTGCATGCCATGACTTCCTGATGTCTGTGACCCAACAACATCAAAAGACTCTTCATATCTTATTTTCTGATACTCTTACAAGAGTTACTATAACCTCTCTGTATTTGAATGGATCTCTATGGGACCTGGGGGAAAGGATCTAGATTAAGCTGTCAATTACGCTGGAACAGTATGGATCACATGGTTGGCTAAATGGCTGTAAGTCATCAGGGGTCTGAGGTATCAAATGAGCCTCAAACCATCACTCTGCTGCCAGATATGTGGTAGATATGGATGATCACTTTAAGGGTTTCTTCTCCTGACTTATTTTTCCATTCCAATAGGAGAGAACTGTGTAGTCAGATTGAGATTTACAACCATTTATTTAAAAAACAAGTGTTTCCATCACAGCAATGCAAAAATAAAATATAAACCAGGGGATATTAGTCAAATGCATGCTCCATCACACTGTGTCGATCTCTGATAAGGCTTCAAAATCTGCAAAGAACCAGGATGCCTGTTCCTGCTACAGACTAGTACTACGAACTAATTAAAATGTCAACTGCTGATGATATACAACTAAAGCTGCTCGTACTTCACAGCTAAGCTCAAAAGTGTAATGATCCAAGTCACCACAACAATGTTTTGAGCAAAAGTGCAATTATGGCAGTAGTTCAAAACATTGCATAAAACACAATTTTCTTTAAAAAATACCAATGCTAAGATTGGGTGCATCTGATATGTCTTGTTCTCAGTGAAGCACTGTGAATTAGATGATAATCAAAATGGCAAGTGTACTATAACTGGTCAACCCCTTTAGTCTGCAGTTCTGAATAACGCTTCAGAGCGACTCTGGGCTCCTGTTCTTATACAACAGGAGGGTTATGGGTTAGCCTGTCGAGGGTAAATAGCTCAGTAACACCGAGGTGCCCAGATTTGACCGCTCCAGTTCAGCCAAAATGCTAATGATGAATGCTCTATAAAGCCCTCCTTGTTGTTACTCATAGACAGTCTTTGTTCTACTACATTCTTTCTCCGGTGCTTGCAAAGTAGTTTAATTTCCAACATGCTGTGAATTAAATTAATGTTTGTCAGCACTAGCTTGGAAAACAAATTAACAAATTGATGATCTGCGGGTTATAGCTCACCAATCTTAAAGCAAGTGCCGATGATGATGCGTGCTTTAAGATAGCCAGTGCTTATGGACAACCAATGAAATGTTTATGGTTGGACACATAAAGCATTTATAAATCTATCTACCCCTTAAGAGAACTTGATATGTTTTCTCTGGATTTGATTGTTATATAAAATCATACATTTCAAGTTGAAATTATATTTGCTTGCTTAACCTTTTAAAGCAAGCACTGAAAGGTATTTCAGGGAACAGTGCTAAATGGCCTTTATACAGTTGCGCAGCGTAGCACTGCGTCACCCAAAGTAGTGAATGGGAGAATGAACAGCATGCAGCACGTTTGCTGGGTGCTTACCATTTCTTGCAGCCTGGCAGTGGATTCAGTTTTAACGTCCATTCATTTTAATGAGGCAAAACACAATGGACGGACGTGTGTCACACAACAAGGTTCATGAATGAACACCACACAGCAAGGTGGAAATAAGTGTCTAGGAGCATAATATAGGCGACAGTGTAGTATAATGGTTAAGGAACTGGCCTTGTAACCAAAAGGTTAGATTCCCAGGTAGGACACTGCCGTTGTACCCTTGAGCAAGGTACTTAACCTGAATCGCTTCAGTATATATATCCAGCTGTATAAATGGATAATGTGTAAAAAATGCTAAAAAAAAAAAAAAAAAGTTGTGTAAGTCGCTCTGGATAAGAGTGTCTGCTAAATTCCTGTAATGTAATGTAATGTAATAATATGTACCAGGATTGACAAATGCCATATGTATTGGAGTAGCTACTTCAAAAAAAACACTCAACATATATAAATCAAACCGACTATAAATAATTCCCGTGGCAGTTGACCTTCTGTTTGTTCATTTGTTTGTTTTTGTTTGTGTCTTTCTTTCTTCCTTCCTTCCTTCCTTCCTGTCGTTCTTTCTTTCCTTCCACAAACTTTCTGGTGAAGAGGAGCACTGATTAAAAGGGTGTTTCCGTGACTGATGGGCATTACTTGCTCTAATCAACAGAGAGCAGCCCAGCAACACGGCTACATGATCATTGGACAGGGGGGCGGTGAGCGAACGGGGAAAGCGTGCGTGATTGATGATGCCAACCCACACGCCTGGGAAATGTGAACCCCGTGCGGGTAAGCCTTTATCTGATTAGACAGTGACACAAAACTCCTGAGAATGGGGTTGGGTATAGTGAGAGGCGCTGTGTTCACCGTCGAGCCCCCCCCCCCCCCCCATACACATGGCACGTAGCAGAGAGAACACATTACGCATGCTACGCTAAGCATGTACAGTAGAACGCGCAGGAATCCAGGCCCATGTTCCCACCACCCCCCTGTCTGGGCCAGGCTGCATTCAGGCTTAAGACAGCAAGTGCAGAAGACATTTTATGCACATACCGTTACCTTCAGGCAGCATTGAACATAAAATCAGAACACGTACTGACAGCATAATTCAAAATAGAGGTGCAGTAGTATTGAAAGTTGTTTGTGAAACCACTGAGCTCTTCCTGTAGGGCCAATGGTTCAGAGACTAGGAAGCTTTCCATGCATTTCTACCCAAACCATTAGTGTGCAGAACTATTCAGCTGTTCCAGTTTTTAACCATTTATTGCCTGGCCATGGTAGTGCTGAATAGAAAGGCTCAATCTTCAAACAATCAATCTTGTGAAAAACATTGTGTACTTTATGCTCCAAATGTTGTAAGTGGTAGCAAGAACAGATACACTTTCACATTTCTCCACCCCTGTCAGTCATTTTCTGTATTCTTTAAGCATGTATAGATGATACTGTACCACAGTATTCAGACTTAAGGTCAAAGGTCAATTCCTGACACATTGGGGTCATGGATAATTTAGGTACTCATGTCCTCAGAATACTAGGTCTTGATCTGGAGACTTAAACAGAATACCATGACAACCCTACGGTGAACTTTAATGCATTTCACACAACTCCAACCACACAATTCAAGTAAGAAAAACTAGTGTTCCCGGAAAATAAATAAGACATCACAGTTAAAAGATAAGCTATAACTATTTTAAACTATAAATCTTAAGCTATATTTTTGAGAAAGAGACATTCACTTACCGAACCTTTTCCTGGTCCACCAGTGGGGCTCTTTGAACGTGGTGAACCTCACATCGGGGTGTAACCTCAGTCTGTCGTAAAGGTCAGTCGTGCCACACTTTGGCTGACCTATGATGTAAAAGTAGGGCAGGCACCGCAGGCGGTAGTACTTGTTCCCGCGGTGATACAAATGTTCCCTGAAAGTGTTCCTCAGGTGGTCAAACGCGGTTCGGAAACGCTTGGAGTAGCGGGCGTACAGGTTCGCACCGTAAGGGTCGCCAGTGATATTCCCAGAGTGCTCCTCGTACCAGCACGGGTTCTTGACGTCCGGCAGGAACTTACGGGGTATAACAGAAAACATCTGCAGAGGTAACACAATAGCGGGTCACAAGCCAAGATATGGTAATCATAGTTTCATACGCAGCATAGCTCATGGTGTAACACTTGTTCGCTACATTGAGAAGAGAGGTTTCCTAATATAAATTTAGTACAGCATTCATTTCGAGTTACTACTTCCGCACAGGATTGTTCTGCGGTGTCATGTTAGCGGCTGGGTAAATAGGCTATTATTCATGCATTTATGGTGCAAAGTAATATCAATTATGCCCACAAATTAATTATGTATATCCTGCTCAATAACAAATTAGGACTGCCAACTTGTATCTCACCGTGTATGACTTTATTACAATTGTAATTAACTACTTAAACTAGTTTAAATGGGATTAATAGGGGGCAGAGGTTTAAGAAAGTCAGATCTCATTTTGTCTACAATATTTTGCATGGTAAGTGGTTTTCTCTACAGCAAACTGAAGCTCTTTCCCTAAAACTAGGAAATGTGCTGCTGTTTTGTTAGCTGGTTAAATAAACACTATAGGAAAGAATGTGCAGTTTGTATACGTAAGTACTTAAATTGGGGAACCTTCTTTAAATAGATTTTTGTTCATTTTGGAAGCATATTTCATGTTGCTTGTCAACATGTAATGTAATCCCTGCTGATGTACTATAGATGGGCCTGGGCAAGACTGTAATCGGTATATAATTTCACTATACGTATCTGTTTCTAAGGAAAATGACTGATACAATCATTTAAATCAGTCACACAATAAGTTGAACAGGAGATACATTGTAAGTTGTTTATACTGTCATATCAAAAAATATTTTGTAAAAACGCAACCAGTGCCCTCAGCTTCTGAATATTCCAGACATCCAAAACCTAGTACTCACATGTGGCTCACTCTGGACCAGGTCCTTCCAGTCAGGAATCGGCCTGGAGCTGAACTCCACCTTAGACGCAATGGTCTTCACTACCATTTTAATGTTGGCATAGTCCTTGGCTGAAGAGAGGTTGAAGGGAAGGGGCCCTGGGTTGACTAATGAAGAGAAGTGGTAAGGAGACGGGGTCAACAGGAGTCCCTTCTTGTCCCCGTTCAGGATGTAAGAGGCCATGATCAGGAACATGGCCGTGAGCGCGAAAAATAAGCCGTACAACCTGGCCTTCCTGAAGCAGGCCAGGGCACTCCATCGCCGCTGGGAGCCCCTCTTCACCTCCAGCACGGCAAACAGGTTCATGGGACTGTCCTCCACCTGCAGCAGGAGCGGCCTCTCCCTCAGCAGGCTGAACTTGTAGTCCGTCTGGGTCATATTCCCAGGGGCGGACGTGCGTGTGGGCTCTCAACGCCGGTGCGGGGTTTTGGCCACAGCGTCGAAGGGGCGGGAGGTGCGTGGAAGCAGGCCGAGACCCTCGTCCATCCTGGGTCTTGAGACGGGAGTCAGGGGGAAGCTCGTCCAAAAGTTGTACCTAAAATCCTTGGCGTCCCTGTGAAGAGGAAGAACATCCAGTGAGATTTGCCAGCTGTCAGAAAGAACGGTTCTACCGTTTTTAAAAGAATGGCTTTTAAGGAAGTACAACCCTGCTGACGCAATCCGCCTCATGAAGAATCCTCTGTAAATCATTTGAATGTGAACTGTGGTTAAGATTGTGACACGATAGAGGAGATGTTTTTCGGATGTTGGTCATCCTGTTAAAGTTCGCCCTTCGCACATTCGAAGAAACATTGCAAAACTGATGGCAGTAATGCTTCCAATATGCGGAATTGCGTTTCTTTCCGTTTCAACATGCGTATCAACCCACAAAAATGAGTCAGACAGTAGAATCATCCCTCATACTATGGAAAATAGTCATCATGAGATTGGAAAGATGCTTTAACAAGCATCTTTGCAACCTCCCCCCCCCATTGTGAAAGAGAAATACCTGACTAAAAGATATCTCAATGTGTGATCAATGGAATCTGGATTGAGAAATTTAACACTGAATAAAGGGTTCACAATTGAAACACAACTGGAAACTACATTACAAAAACAAGCCAGGTGGTTAACATCCATTATGCTACAAAAATATTTGACAGATTTAATATGTTACCAACCTCAACTGATGAAACCACCCAGTGTATTTTGGGACAGTGTTTAAAATGTAATCCATTATACCTCTCGACAGCTGCAGCTCACGGGCCGTTAAGAGCAGGCAGAAACCATCGGCTGTCTATGATACATGAGGCAGAATGGCCACAATAGATTCCACTTGGGCGTCGTCAACAATAAACAGCTTTTTAAAAAACTCCCTACTCAGCTTATGCAAAGGTCTTCATCGTCTTTACTGTAACGTGTCAGCTAAGCTTTATGGCCGGCTCATTACATCCCAGTGCCATCCAGGGTTTAGGTCACAGTTCCTCAATCTTATCCAGTAAGGGCCGGTGTGGGTGCAGACTTTTGTTCCAACCAAGCAGTAACGCACCTGCTTCTACTAATCAAGGCTCTTCGCAAACACTCTAGTGGTTGATTAGTAGAATCAGATGTGTTACTGCTTGGTTGGAACAAAAGCCTGCACCCACACCGGCCCTTTCTGGATAAGATTGAGGACCCCTGGTTTAGGTGATGGGGCTCAAACTGAATTCTGCGCAATATTAAATGCTTCCCAGTGTCTCGCTTAATTTTGCTAATGCAACACAGTTATCGCCAAACTAACTTGTTTGTGATTCAGATACAGTCACAAGTCCGCAAGTTGTGTCCACTCCGTTGCGTGGGCACACATTTCAGAGAGAAACTGATTAAATGATTCTGACGGATGTTAAGTTAAAGTTCAGGTGGTTGCCATGGAGTTCATCTATTTTTTTCCCTGCAATTGATTCCCGCCCTCTATGCCCGTGTTCCAAAAAATCCTGATTAAACGGCATCGCTTCAGTTTGACTTTTTTCACCCGTCACACTCTCGAATCGCAATGTGGAGGGTCTGATAAGGCGGCCTGTTTTAAGGCTGTAAGGTACGGTATTGCATTCCCGTTAACACTTCGCAGGGAGGGAGCGCGGGATGCGAGAGTTTTCAGGTGAAGGGGAGTGAAAGGATTATATTATCAGAGGGTGCCATTCCTCTGTGACCCGCCGTACCGATCAGAAGGGCTTTGCTGATAAAGGGAACGCCTTCCACCTCAGTGAAAATGCCGGAGTCTTCAATGGCAACACAAATTAGGATTCTTATACCTTCTCTAGCAGGCTTTCCTAGTATATCTTTGGCACATAATGCCTGATTTCTGCTCGGTCCTTCCTGGGCCTGGGAAACGAATGTAGCACAATGTTTTTCAAGCTGCCGTAGTTCAAAAAGAAAAATTGGACATACCGCATTGCCATTAAACAGTGGCTAGCGCCACGCACAAAGCCAGCCTCATTTTGTCTCTAAATACAGCGCATGGTCTCCTCATCAAGTGTCTTTGCTTATTACGAAGAGTGTCGAAAATGAGTCACCGCTGCTCGCGGCTGTTGCTATTGCTTCCTCGCCATCTTGCCGCCAGGAGAAGTGGAGATAACAGCAGTGCCCGCGTAATGCAATTTACCTCCAGCTGGGGCCAAGGCGCCTCCAACACTATGCCAGGCTCTTGGCCTGATGAGAGCAGTGATGGGAGTGGAGCAGTCCGACCCTGACAATAAACTTCTAAACTTGCAATCTTAGCCCGAACCGACACAAAACCCAGGAAGGTCTGTGGTGTCAGAAAAGCCTCCTAAAGCTAAAATAGGGAGTGATCATGATTGTTATGTCCTCGCATCATAACAGTGATTGAAGAATGGGGCTTATAATCCTATGAAAGTAGGCGGAGCTAACATATGTGATTGGTGACACACTGATTTGATCCAATCATTCTGTTTTACTGTGTAGAGCAAAATGTCTTCATTGGATCAGGCAGGTCAATGATTGATGGTCAGTGTAGCTTCACCGATTAAGGAGTTTACATAATTCTCATCACATAATTCTCAGCTGTAATCCGAATACAAAGGTCAAATTAGTCATGAAACCATTCTGGGAAAGTAGTGTAGAGCATTTTCAATTCACACTAAATAAATGTTCCACTGACTCTGCTAGGCATCACCAGTTAATGTTAAAGCTTTAATGAAACCTTAACCAATCTAAATTCCAGAGATTAATCCTCAAAAAGGGTGCCAGACAGTTCATTTTCATAATTCGAGATCCCTAGCAAGGCTCTTTCTCCTAATCATGACAATGAACAAGCACTGTGATGGCATCTCCACGCCATCAATGTTTATCGATTCAATCAAGGCTGAAGTCAATATAATAATGGCCGTGCCTTAGGCTGCTGAGGGAGGGAGAGAGAGAGAGAGGGAGAGTTGAGAGAGAGCAGGAGGCGCGAGGCTCATGCTAAAAATATATCTGTAAAGGAACTCATGTGGGAAACAGGAAAGACAACACGTTCATTCGTACATCCACTCAACAACTCACCCAGGTCTCCACCCAACTGAAGCACAGGAAAGAGGTCAATGGTCAAGAAATTGTTATTGCTAATGGTCTTCCCCTTTGTCATTTTTCTTACACTGCTAGGCTGTTAAAGATTTATAAGAGAGAACTCTCACTTTCTACCTGTCCTTAAACATCAAGAGCTGAGGCAGTCAGTTATGTGTCTTTGGGGCAGCCTTATCACTGCAAAAATTCATAAACCTTGTTCACAATAGAAAATATTTATGTTTTTTGCTACCAAACACTGTCTAGTCTCTTTCAAGGAAACATACCTCCTTATTTTTGGTCCTCAAAGAAAATATTGTTCCCTGTGGGCTTTAGAATTTTCAGACCTAAAAAGTACATATAAAGACTTAAATATGGACATTTTGTTCGAAAATATTACTTTAACTGCTCACAAAAAACCAAGTCCTTGGTGGCCTAATATTTGATGTGACTCGAGTGTCAAATGGGGAGCTGCATTCATTATCAGAGAACACTAGCTACTTTGTCCCAGTTCTGAAAGAAACTTTCTTGGTTCTTTGTATGTCTTTCCATTACTATGCTTCCGATGGAAAAAAAAAATGTTACATAAAACCTACTATGCATTACTTGTTTTGTTTGTTTACATGACAGATTCAACTTTATCAGAAGGAGCAGGGATTTTGGGTCTAATGAACAGATCTCACGTTTGGCCCCACCACCCCTGGCCAGTGTGGACACACCTTCCTTGCACAATTACAGTAACCACACCATATTCTTTTAGGCCCCCTGTCAGTCAGGGCCCTTTGACTCATGCTAACCCCAGGCCCCTCCCACACACACACACACACACACACACACACAAAAGCCTGTTTCGGTAACCTGAAATAGCATGGAATGTTACTCAAGATTTTACTTAGTTGAGTCAATAAGCTCAAGAAAGTACAATCCACAGCCCTGAAATCTCCTAAAGCAAATAAAGATCCTTCCAGATACTTTACTGATGTACTATATGACAGGGCCCGGTGGTCAACCTCAGAAATCTCTGGAATTTGCGGTTGGCAATAGAGGCATGGCCTTTACTGCGGAAAACTATGACACAACACCATCACAAAGCAACAACAACTCAATTAGCCTACCTCAATACATGAAAACAAATGAACAAAAAGATTTTGCAGCTGTAGGGAAAGCTAATTGGTTACATCTAGTGGGTCACGACACTTCAGTTGTTACAGAGGCGCAGAACTCTCACATCAGGGAATCAATATTCCAGAACTGCACTGGACAGTCTCAGCCACGCATTAGGGTCAGTGTGATGCCTCCTCTATCAGGGGTCTATGAGCCAGCACCTTCCGCTCTTTGTGGTACGTTTTTTTAAAAGGCGCACAGAGGGGCTTTGTGTATGCCACGCTCGAGTAGTGAGCAGTGGGACAGAGAAGAGAGCCAGGCTGCAGAGTACAGGAGAACGCCGGCAACCAACAGCCGTCTTCGCGTATAGAAAGAGTTCAGCCCAAAGCATGTAGAATATTGTACACTCGTAAGAATCTGCCAACTGTGGACCCGTCAGCTAAAACAAAGGTAGACCACTCAGGAATGCTCCTGTTTGTTCGCTTGTCTGTTCTGTCCTATTGTGCGAAGCTGAGAAGGTGTTAGGAAGAGCGAGTGACAGAACGTATGAAAGAGTGGGCCCGCGGTAGTTTTTAGAGGTCCTCTTCTCAAAACGCAGGAACAACACGCCATAATAGTGGCCTGTCCTGGCCATAATAACCATTCTGAATTTTGGCAAGCAGGATTTCAAAACAAGTCTATTTCTAACCGCCTCTCAGAGATGCCGTCCACAGTAATCCAGCCGGCCTACATGGAAAAAGCTTTGTGTTTCACAACCAGGAAAATAAAGGTTTCATAATTGTCCAAGTTCCTCTTTAGTGCTCTCATGAAATAAACAAGAAAGAAACTGCAGGGGAATATATCAATGTCAAAATCTTAGTGATCTACAGACCGATATTAACAGCAAGGACTGTGTAAATTTGGGCCTGCAGAGCTATAGTGGATTTTAATGTGATGCAAATCACGTTTTGTGCTATGTGCCTATTATCACTTTCATCCAAAATTTCCAGCAGGGTTTGTAACTTGTAGTGTAACTTTAACAGCTACTGACCACTGACATCCCTCACTGATGCCAAGCTGAACTGAATATAATTTTTTTCCCATGATGCAGCTGGTTGAAATTAAAATCTAGCAGCAAAATGGGCTGAATAAATACCAGCTCAGCCCACAATTTGCTCCCCGCACTCCAAAGGGCGCCCATGTTCATTCCGCCTACTATTTATGGACCAAAATAATTCCCATAATGCTGCATTGCCTCAGTCCACTCTGAATTAACTGCATCCATAACTACTACCAGGAGGTTGTTAGCACCCAGCTTCTTTCCAAGTCAGGACAATGCAGGAACTCACCAAGACAACAAACACTTTACTAGAGAAAGTAAAAGTTTATTTTCTGACACCCAATACCTTATGGCGCCTAGATGTCCAGTCAGGGAGGACAGAGGCCTGTCCAATCTCGGCCTTTGCCCTCCTGCCATGCAATTTAAAACCAAGGATCCGAATGCCCTCACCTGCTACACTAAATCATTGATCAAGACACACATGCTTAACAACTCTTAAGGAAAAAACTCTGAACCCATCAAGGTATTAAGGTGTGCTAACACCTAAGTAAACCATAATGCACTGAATATGTATAGAAACAAATATTCTTTGAGTACGTATTATTGGCTACTTAATATAAAAATAAATTGTTAATTCTGTTGCTGTCATCAAACAGTAGGCTGCAAACACAGTCCAAAAATGACGGGACAAAGGAAGGTTAATAGGCCAATTGAATATCCCTGGAAATATAGGCCTAATTAAAAATACTACCCTTGCGTTTGTGACTGCAGTCAGGGGTGCAAATGAGTCTGAAACCTGGAGGTTTTCTTATCAGCTTAGCGCACATTTTAATTAAATTCAGTCCGTTATGTGACATTACATTCGGACCATGATTTCAACACTAAGCTGTCAACTGCAGACAAAACCATTGCTGTTGTCAGACAACATTATGAGAAGATGGATCCATTAATCACCTGTGCATTGAAGCATTGGAGAACTGTACTTTGAATGTACCATGCTATACATGTCCTGAAAATTAATACCAATTATATAACATAAATAAAATAAGGCTAGCTAAAAATGTAGCCTAAACAAAAAGATATTTGATATTCCACTCCTGGTTTTACAAAAGGAATACTGTAGCCAATGATGTTTCTGTCCCATGTGCTCAAGAAGAATGACTTGCCCTAAAGATCCATAATAGAGCATTACCCTAAAATGGACGCTATTACATATTGAATTGTAGGTCTAATAAGATATCAATAAACCGAAGATCAACCATATCATCATATGATATTGAAAATAAAGTACAGTTTTATTCACTGTGATATTTTTGTATAGCGGTCATTGATACCTACTGTATGGCATTGCTAAGGCCACTGACTGTAGTCAGTTGTAAACCACTTCATTTATGAGCTGAATGTACTGCTCTTAAGTAAATTGTGAACTGTGTCATATATCGCATCCGTCATTCTTGGCATAGGAACCACCGGGCGGCACCACTGTGGGGGGTAAACTCAAAATGACCTTGAACCAAAAGCAAGCCAACGACTCTGAAGTACCCCTCTGTCACGGTGCTCTTTCATCATAACACTGGGCCAGGAGCACATCCCGTCCCCTAAGATAATGTTGATGTTTTGAACGAGGATCAGAGGAGGAAGGCCACTTCAGCACTTTCTCATCTAATCTTTTATTCATTATTATCATTTCCTCGGAAGACTCCCTAAATCAGGACTTCTGTGAGGTGGATTATAAGCTTATAATGGTGTCATAAATATTACGGAAAAACAAATATTAAATTATTAATTACTGTAATGGGTGTATGCTGTATGGCCAGAGGCACCGTAGTTCTTCACAGAAATGTTGATGCAGCTAGCATAATAATAATTATGATATTTCAATTTAAGGAATGAAAACAGGCTCACATTATACACTTATTCAAAGGCTGAATCTTGGATTACATAAAACTGGAGGATACCTTCCAGGTCAAGGTGTTAGCCTAATTTGAAGAAAAAAAACAGAAGTTGAAGTTCAATTGTTTGAAGTTTTAATAAGGAACTACAGTTCATAGGTCTTTAACCCCCCAGAGATACTTCATATAACATTGTAGAAAAATCGATAATAGGCCTCTATTTAACAGTACTTTTTATGCAGCAGTTGCGCAATGAATAATTCAACAGATTAAAAAATATAATCATAATGCATATATTTCTTAGTTGCTATATTGCTAAAGTTCATTCATGCATACCATGACTAATAAATTGACATTTCTAGCAGAACCCTTTTTTTACATTTGCATACTTATTTCAATGTCACCCTCACTGACTTCCTTTTCTTCCCAGGTTATCACAATGTTCTCCAAACATATAATATAATATAAATTCTTGCAAGCTTACAACTGAACCTGTTCAAACACAGCCTATTTCTCCACTCTCTGTCCCTCCACATCATACGGTTGTCCTCTCCATCTCTGTGGTCCTCCAACTACTACACCAATACAAGGAGAGGGGATTTTTCAGATGGGCAATGGGGCATTCTGGACTCCTCTCCCCTCTCGCCTCCATTGGCCTATTTCTTGAAGTACCGTCTCACATCAGCTACTGATCTTCAAATTCAGACACAACTATTACGTAGGCATTCTTTTCCTCACACACGCTCCCCACTTCTCAGGTAATTCCTCTCGTTTCTGTTCAAACGTTCTGTGTTTGCCTCTCCTTTTCTCATGTTCTCCATCTCTCCTCCTCCCCCAAAGAAACCTCTTTGATATTCAATTTTTTTTTTTTTTTTGTGGTCAGTACTTTGGGAGCCTGAAGTGTGAAGCGCTGAAAATGAGAAGCGTCGCTGACAGTGGTGTGAATTTGGCACTTTTTGCCCGTGAACGGCAGCAGCGTGTCCTCTTGTTGTGATCGTGTTGGTGTTGTCAACCAAGCCAGGCAGCCGAAATACCCTGCTACTTATAGGGTGCACATGATAGACATGTGAGCTGAGTTATATGCGCAGGAAAAGCTGGTGCACACACGCTTACTGAGGGGAGCGCCAAATTTACAGGACAGACAGCAATGTGCCTGTGAAGCTCCCTTCCATGAATGCACCTTAAACCCCTTTGAAAGGGTAACACCTTCTTTAGCGATAGCCATACAAAACATGGATTTCCCTTGCGAAGCAGACATCTAATTTATGCCATTAGATTTACATTTGATACAGATGCCTGCTGGTCCAGGGTGAACATTCAGAACCTCAATTAAATTGCGGAGCCTTTAGTGATACAAATGATGTCATTGACACAGCACCTACCCATGTTCCAATAGTCCTACAGTTATTTATAGTGAATTGCCAGCATTATAGTTAGCTTGTGAATGTTGTATCTGGCGTTTTAAAATTAATTTCAGATCCTCCTGTCAATCAATTGCACAAATGCCCGTCGCCATGGGCAACAAGGCCATACTACCTGCCGATGTGAACGAAAGTGCCAGAGGCCATTAATTGTTGACTGCAATCAATATGAAATGTGAATTTAAAAGACGTCGGATTTGTCTGCTGGCTGTTTAATGGATGCAGGGTGATACAGGCAGCCCAGCGTGCTCACCGTCGTACCCTCAGTAAAACAGGAGAGCCGCAGGTGAGTCATACCCGTAAGTAAACCTTCAAATGAAGAAATACTGTGTGTCTTCAGAGGAATATCTGTGCTCACACCCTATTGGCTGTGATTTATACATTTCAGAACATCCAGGATGTAACATGAGGATGTAGCAATATGTTTGGATTGAAAGCGTCCTGCGGTTTTAAAGGTGAAAGCACGCCATGCACCAATTTATACATCAGATTTTGCTTTTGTTTTACCCTATTTAATACGTTGCAGACCAGTGTCTGAATCCAGTGGCACACATCTCCTTTTGATCCTGTGCACATATGTCAAAACCATAGTATTGGAAATTGCACTTTTTTCAGTACTTTCTTTTTACTTTACTTACAGGTATACACACAGATGCACATACACACAAACAATATTTGCAATAAAAAAAGTACATATGTTTATGCTCTTGAATTGATGAGACGTCTGTTATCGCAGGCGTGAGCCAAACAGCGAGGAGCACACTTCTGAAACACGTCATCCCAGTGTCTTACCATCACATCCTGACAATGTGCTCACGCTAGCTTACCTCTTCCTATGAAACTATGGCGGCTCCTCACAAACGCCTCAGTAAAACGATTCGGGGCTGCGTGAAGCAGAGACGCACGGGGGGGGGGGGGGGGGGGTAAAGCATCGAACCAATGTCGGAGGGATTCGTTCACTGTGTTAGAGAGTGAGCAGACGTACTGAGGTTTGACTATTATCCTCTCCACTAAACCTCTTTCCACAGGCTACTGACAATACTCTCCCCTATCCTGTAAACCAAGGCAATTTGACCACCAAAAGCAAGCAGCAGTCAAATTGCTGCTTAGTTCTCAGGAAAACCAGAGGGGTTGCTTATGCGAGTTGCCATCACATTTCTTTGAAGACGAGAGAAGAGCTCTAGCCCCTGTTTCCATCCATGTTCTAAAAGAGGCAAGGAATAGGAGTCAGCTCACTTTCCCTCCACCTACTCATCTTCTCTGTGTTTTCCCATCTTCTCAATCTAAGTTTAAGGTCTCCTCATGCTTGTTGTATAAGTTCATTCATCTCTGCAGCTTGGTCTGCTATGGCTTGACCAACACAGAGACTGGAGAAAGTGGGAGCCTAATTAAACCACTCTGGATGTGTACTATGTACACACTGCGCACGACTGTTGGCCACAGTTCAAAACTGCTTGTATAAAATTCAGGGATTTTTATGGAAATGGAAAGTGTGCGTGTGTGGGGAGGGATGGGGTGGGTTTTTATGATTTGCTTGTGGCAAGCTATTTATTTAGGGAAAGGTTATTTTAAGCTTGTAGTTGTGCTTTCATTTAAGTTATTTATTTTTGTAATTAAACCTGTTTCAGCTCAGTGTAATCGCTTGCATTGACACATTCATGCAAAGATTTGTATCTTTATTTTCACATTCAAAAAATACCACAACAAAAAAACATTCTGGAAATTCTCATCTCTGCCTACTTAAAATGGCGTAGCCTGAATCAACCAATTACCAAACAAATAAACATAAACTTCATACTATGAAAACGCTATTTCCTCACTGGTTATGAAAAGAGCAATAAGCGTAGAAACTAAGGCTTGCGTAAAATCAAACATAAACCCATTTGCTTATGGATAGCTAATCACAAAGCCAGTTTCCGAGGTGGCTCCATTTTGAAAGCTCAGACCTTCCTTCACCCACACAAATATTAACTAGCAACTGAACTATAATTACCACCAGAAGGCAGGACAACCACTACCTGCTTCTGCAGGGATGAAAGAAAGCTAAAGCTTGGCTTTAAAAGATCCACTCTTGTTTCAATAAAGATTATAACTAGCTTCTTTAATCAGGTACATAAATCTTTGGCTGGAACAGTTGGCAATGCTGGCTCTTTCTTTTCAACCTCATCTAAAGAAAACATTGAAAGTGGATCTTTTGTGGCTGTGAATGCTAAAATCGTACATACCTATTTTTACCCGATGGGTTTAAGATCACACTTCACTTCTATTGAAAATGAATGGTTCTTTTAAGGCCGGATGCCATGAGTAAAGACCTCATTACAGTCTTACAGCCACTCATCACAAGACCCTCTCTAATTAAGTTGTAGGCCTGGTAATGTTGGGTACATAAAGACTGCAAACAGAATGCCACCATTTCACAGGTTGAATCATCTTCCCAATCTTTGTACAAAAATGTATCCTTTATAAATGTAGCTATTATTATTTGTACGTGTTTACTTTAGTCAGACATTTTACAAGTGTGTGGGCTTTGTTATTAATGTCTTTGCTTTTGTTGTTGCCTGTTATTTTCTATTATCGGGAAAGTACTTTTATTGTTATAAGGTTTATTATAAAGATTATGGTGACAATGATTATTATTATTATTATTATTACCAATACTTTAGGACAGGTAATTATCAGGTAATAATAAGAAGAAGAAGAATAAGAAGAAGCATCATCATCATTTTATTATAAACATTGTAACAATAAAGGAATTTCCAGATATTAGAAAATAACAGGTGACAATAAAATTAAAGACAGTACTAATAAAGACCACACACATGTAAAGTTTCTGAAAAAGTAAACACACGTAAATAAATATAATCAATAGGTTTGGTTGTGCAGTCCAAAGTATCGGCCGTTTTCTGCATTCAACTTCCAACACTCTCGTATTCTCTCTCATTGCAAATGCAAAACTGACTTTGTCTCTCACACATGTTGCTGTTGACAGGATTCTTCACATGCAGGCCAAAGTACTCCTTGTAAAGAGTCCTCTCGCACTCTATTTCTCCCCCTCTTGAAGCCTGTAACAGGCCAGAAACAGGAGTGTTTATTCCACTGTAATGTATAACCGCTCCGCACATGTCTGAATCCACAAGCACCAACTCATTTAACAGATGCTAACCAGCGACAGGCAAAGGGCACTAGTTCTTTGAAAACTGCTACTTCAGCAAATTTCTTCAGAAGCAGACGTTAGGGAATTTAACAAGCGCAAACTTCATCTGTGTGTTCTTTAAGCCGTCATTAACATTTCACTTATAAAAATGTTAAAAGAAACTATGGCTTGGATTCAATCAAAATTTATCCTTGACTGTGACTCTACAGACAATGATTTTTTTTCCCACAAACAGTTTGGCCAATTCAGTAACCACTGAAAACATATTTTTCCCATGCACAATAGACTCAGAATTGTGGACAAATGTTGATTGAATCCAAGTGTATGGATAAAAACTATATTACTATAAAAAATGTGCTAAACTGTGCAATATGCAGGGCATTCATTTATCTCTAAAAGCCAAGCTGTTGATTCAGTGCACAGTCTCATTCATCATATGGCAATTTAGCATTTTTTCAGTAGAACTGAAATCTTTACAACTGCAAGTTCATAATTATTCATTCCTGTGAGATGATATTCAGAAGGATTTGAATATATTAACTGTCAGTGAAGTAACATGAACCTGAATAAACAGAGATTCTCAGCAGCAATACACACAGGTGTAAAAACATTCAACGAATAGCGGGAAAAGCAGGGCAGAGCATGTGAGAGTCCACTATAGAAGACACATTCCCACAAGAGCAATTAGTTGTCCATGCTAGTCACTTGGGTCTTCAGAGCGGTGAGATAATGGTATCTCTCATTGTGCAGTGTGTATGATGGGGACCGTGGATTAAACCCTATACAGCATGACGCGCCTCCATTACAACGGTGCCATGACCCGGATAATGCAAACTGATGCCTATCGGTCGGCTGCAGGATTTTAAAAGGTGGGGGGTGGGGGAAACACAACAGAGCTGATTGGCTTGAGATTCCAGAACAAGAGTGTTTTCCGGGCTTTCTGCAAGGTACCGAGGTCTCCAGGTCAATGAGCTCATCTTGCACCCTGACACGCCTTCCAGACAGTTCCGGATGGTTCAGAGCAATCACCTGACCTACCTCAATCACCTGACCCACTTTAGCCATGCATACTTTTTCGGCACACATCAAAGGAACTCTTTCTTTTCCCCACATGCTACCCATCCTGACATAATTGCCATCCTTACAGTATATGGAGGTCTTGTCTCCTCCACCTTTAATTTTACGATTCTAGCCAATATTGTGACTGTCACCAGCAATGTAGCAGTAGAGAACGGGATAGCTCAAGATGGCCGTATACAAACTGAATAAAAAATTAACCAAAGGCCTTTCAGTAGGAGACCCAAAGTCCATGAAGTTAAGAGTGTGTTGTGGTACAGTACAGCCTGTGAGCCAATGGGTTTTCCACACACAACACAGACACAAAGCAGAGACACAAACTACAGACACACAGCACACACGCAGCACAGACACCCGGAGTGTTTACCACACAGGGAATCCTCCTTGGGACCCCACCGCAGGCCCCCTCTCAGTTTACTTTAGCTGCTGGCTAAAAAACAGGCCCCTCCTTTATGTTTACTTAGACAGCCCACTGATCTCAGACTGGGGATGTACACATGAGTGGGCAGCCAGTGGCCCATGACCCTCCCAGAATGCCTGTGGATTAATGAAACTTATTACTGGCAAGCTAGCGGCTCCCCTCTCTCTGTCCGAGGTAGCGAGTCGCTGGGCAGGTAGCACAATTCGACCTTGAAGCGTTCGAGAATAAACCTGGCAAAGCGACGACACAGGGTTTAAAATTTCAGTTAAGTTCAATTTCACATGTCAACCTGTGCTTCAGCTTCGCTTTAATGGGAAGAAAGTTATTTCCGAAGCTAGACGGGATGAGGAATTAATATTCAGGCAAAGGAGTGAGTTTAAAGTACAATATTAAATCAAACTGAATGAATTGGTCAAGCAAGTGCCTCCTATCGTAATTACAAACAATTAATATTCACTTGCCATTGATCCCCGTTTTATGTGCCTCATAAAAAGTATTCCCTACATGCAGAGTCCCAGCTGGAAAAAAAAAAGAGTAAGGTGCTTTTGTGAGAATAAATCTCAATAATATACCCATTCCATCAGTGTGCAGACTGCAAGTAGATTGTAGCGCAGGCAATTTAATCACAACTGTATCTGCCCGGCCAGCTTGTGACAAATGGAGCAGGAAACAGAAGTTATGACAACGGCAGCCCATTCATCTCCCCTGGTTAAACTCCCCATAATGCCGGCCTTCACCGGGTCTGCCAGGCTTTACGATTGCCACACGAAAAAATAACACACCCCACCAGGTGGGCGGGTTCTAAACGGGTTCTCAACCACAATATGTTAAACATTACGGGTACTGCAGCACGGAAAAAAGGCTTTTAGAGCCGACCGGAAGAGTGAACACTAGCTGGAGATAGGGTGCTCATGTCTAGGCACACAGTAATTCTGGGACTGCTAGAAAAGTGTACACTAGCTAGGGATAGGTTGAGCATTCATATGCATAGATTAATTTAGTGCCTGCCAGAGTGAACACTAGCTGTGGATAGATTGCCTTTGTCTAAGCACACAGTAATTGGAGTCCTACTAGAGTGAACGCTAGCCATGGACAGATCGTCTCAACGTATTTCCCAAAGTCTGAGCAGGAGAGAAAATTGGAATGGCGTAGGGCAAGGTTCCCGAGGAGGCGACGTCCTCTGGAAATTTTGAGCGTGCCCGGCAAACAGAACTAGACGATGACCTTTCACCTCCGTCTGACACTGAGTCATGAAGGCGCTTGCCGGTGCGCAAACAGCAGGGAGTGTTTTCTTTGTGTGTTGCAGAGGTAACAGGAAGGTGTGGAGAAATTTAGTAGATTTTTGCAGGGGGAAAACATCCAAAGAGTTCCACTGGGGAATGAACCAGCCTCCCTAATGTGGTCATCAAGCAGTGCACCGGGCAACCAACACAGCATGCACGTTGATCAAATGTAAACTGATTAGATTAAACCTTAAGTGGGCAGCTATCGGTGGGTAGAGACAAACCCCCAAGTCCCCAGAGCTATCCAAACAGCACAGATTCTGGTTTTATGAAAGGGCAATAAATAACTGAGCGATTGCAACAATCCTCCAAGCAATTTGTATCGGAGAGCAGGAAGATGAAAAAATTCCCAGTCGACAGGTTTTCATTTACTCGTTTCCACCAAAACCTCAGAGGTACTGTAACCGGAGAATTAACACGTCGTTTTACACGTGCAAAGATCGGGCTCCCGTCAGGTCCTGGTCACGGACATACATGAAACCCACATCTGGAAGACAGATGCTGCGGCAAGGAGACGCACACGGGAGCTTGCGCGGCAGAGCTTTCATGCTGATTGAGATAATTTTCCCAGGTCCTATATAACCTATCCTACATATTCCCTCTAAGTAGGGAATTTCCTCTGCCTCCACAATGCTAGTCTCCTGCCAGTATTGGCACAACCATCTGCACCTGAGGTGCAGAACAAAGTGCATTGCTAGACTGAATCAGCGTTACAGGGCACTGTCAGTTCTGGTTTGCAATGAAAAGGTGTAGAATTAAGTAGAATTAACAGCCCACTGCTGGGTATGAAGCACACCTCAGGGCCCAGCCATGGCTATTTCCAATAACCTGGCCAAGCAAGTCAACTGTTAACTGCAACTGAAACAGCTACAAATTCCCCGTCCTCCTAGGAAAATATTCTGTTATCTTAAGAATTAAACCTGCAACTAAAACAAGTAAATGCACACTGTCTTGAAAATTGCTTTGACAGAACTATACAAGGATTTGAATTTCTTAAGATTCAACCACCGAAAAACATCATAGGCATCACAATGCAAGAAATTATGCAAATAGCAACATAATATTAATGGACAGTATGCACTACATTTTATGAATATGTAACACTGTAAGATGTAGATGGTATATTGCAATATTCCTTTGAACATTCTAATTGCCAAAAAACAGTGTATGTCTTTGAGAATATCAAAAGGTTAATTCCCCCTTTTGGTAATATACTTTTCCACTCTATTAAATTCTATTCAATTTGGCTTCGAATTCCTTCCCCGGATCCCGTGAAACCTATGCAGTCGGATTGTAAATATGAAACCTGATTATAATTCAACTTCAAAGCTCCAGCATTGGCAAGGAATCGAACTAAAGCCATATGCCATTTTTCATGTCTCTCCACTCTGCCTATCACAGTCCCGATCTCCACTATCAGTTGTTGGATGTCCTCCCCAAACTCAGGTCAGCCATTACTTTTTATAATTCCCCCCCAAAAATACGTACAGTCACCTCTGATCAGTTTTCCCAGGGGTGCCGCGCCACAGATGATTTTAGAAGATATAGATATATTTTATACGCCCTATTACATTCGGATGGATACCGATCTTGGCAGCGAAACCTCTCCCAGAGGCAGGGGTGGCCAATTGCGGTTTTGGAGGGCCAGGGTGTATGCAGGTTTTTGTTTCCAACAATTATCCTGGCTAAATGAGTTAACTGGCTGTATACACCAACACTGGTTAGATCGCAGTAAAACCTTTCATACAGGGACACAAAAAAAGTCTTAGGCCGTCATTCATTCGCTCGTCAAGAAATGCAGCTAAAATGTCAGATGGCGTAAACGGGCTAATTACGTAATTAAGGCCAGAAGGTATTGCCATGAAAACCAGGACAGATATGGCCCTCGTTTCCCACCTCTGCCCAAAGCGCTTCCTCCAAAATCCACCTATTTCCCCCATCATGCTTGCTCTAGTGGAGCCAATAGGATGTTTGGCTTGGGCGGCTAATGCTACATAGCGGTCGGGTGGAGCTCAATATCCCAGAGTCTTCCCAGCAGCCCTCGAGCTTATCGTCACTCCAGAGGCTCCACCGGACCGCCCCCTCTCCCGCACGGCCTCTCCCAGGGAGCCAGGCTGTGTATGTTCTGCAGAGATAAATCCCCCCAGAGATAAATCATCAGATACAGGTCAACGCCTGGCAGATCTCTCCATCCTCATCCCCAGAGGAATGCAGAGTACTTTTTCGACTCCCTTTCTGCGTTCGGAAACGAAGCGCCTGTCCCATATCGCTGTAACTCCGCATTCCAATGAGTAGACGGTAACCCAGTGAAAATTATCCATTCATCGTCACACTGTACAGCAGACTCAACGGTGACGCACGTTTCCCTGCACGTCGAAGAGGAAAGACCTATAATGAATCACTTGGGGGGAGACAAGTGTATAACACCTCCTGGTTATAATGTGATCTCGTAATCCTGTTGTCAGGTTTGATTTGGTTACTCTAAATTAGGTTTTGGATCAATGCTTCAGCGTCATGCGCTGTGTCTAGCAAACAGAGCACACGCCGGGGTGTTTACTTCAAGCTATTTCACAAGCCTCACCTCACAAGCAACTAATGTGTTTTCCTGGGTTCAACTTTTTTTGCACAATAGTTGCTGACTGACAGTTAACTTACAACAAGGCCTCATCGTCAATAATGTCAAATCCTGAAAATGCCTTTACCATGCACTTGGTGCTCTCGTGTGGTTTGAGTGGAACACCATCCATAAAACATTTTAACTGAATACTGTGATAGGTTTGCGTTAGGACTTAGTTCAGTTTCATACATATTTTATGAGACTTAAACTGTAGGTTTATAGATATATAACAGATTTATAAGGAACTTAAAGATGGTTTAATAGCGAACTATGCGGGCGTAGCCTATCGTATTGTGTTAAAAAATCATCCATGAAGTAGTGAATTATGGAGCCTTGATATTATTTGTGAGTTGGCTGTTTTTGACTGCAGGGAACCTCTGTGTTTGATCACTTGCAGCTCATCAATCAACGGGACAAATGGCTCTGGAGGGCTGGAGGCAAATTGCCACAAGCAGTGAGTGTGGGGGGCTGAGCACCGTCTTGGAGGAAAAGGAGGAGCCAGCGGTAGTCCTAAACGCTTCAGGCGGGGGATACGCGGCTAACATTAGGAGTAAACAAACGACTGCTCTACATCAGAGATGAAGCGATGACTGCTGGTGATCGCATTTTAATTGTGTGCGCTGCTGCTGTCAGACATTCGTTCATTAACTCCAGAAGCCCAGGCTTGCTGTCACAAGCACAAAGCTCTTCAGTCACCTGCTTTCACAAAGCCTTTGCTACACAGAGATTTGTGACATGCATGCGTACCGCACGACCCCAAAGCTAAACGCCGTTTTTTTTTTTTTTTACTTTCTGTTCATACATTTAAATTTGAAATCTTTTTTTGTTTTTTTGTTACAATGAATGGCTTTTCGCCACCTCCGTGTTCTGGGTTTCTCCTCATTTCCTTCACTGGCTCCTGCGAGACGCTGACCTGAAGTTACACGCCCTTTTCGTAAAACGGCGAATTGTCACGGCGCTTGACTCTACGCCGCGTCGCGAGTGGCACCATTGTTCATGCAGGAAATGGATCATGCCACGCTCTCATTAATGAGCTGTCACTTCAGGAAGATTTAACATTCCGCTGAGATGAATCTCTCTGTGCAGGCACAGCTGCAGGGGACCGCGCGATCATAAGGCGCCCACTTCCACATCGCCATCGGCAACAGTCCGCTAAAAGGTCAAGTAGACCCCGGTGCAAAATTTCAGCAACAGGGGAAATATCCGTGAAGGAGCTCACGGTAGCAGGTTCGCGGGCAGCCGCAGCAACCGCCGTGTGCAGTTTCTCTCTCCCTGTTGCGAGTGTCCGCTTATGGTTTAATTTAAAAAAGGAAAAAAAAAACAAGCACACTTCAGGCCTGCTCCGCAACCAAACCATCAAAAGAACAACATCAAATAAGAAATATCTGGAAATGTTTTTTTTTTTTTAAATGTGTACTGTATTATAATATGCATGTATCTAGTTCTGGCACTTTCAATAAGGTACTTAATGCGCATACTGTTAAGTACATGTAATAAATCCAAATTATGGCTTGTTTTGACATAGTGCCTTTCAAGCAGAAATCCCATAGCCCTTCACAGTTAGGATGCAGCTATAATGCATACAGCAATACCCACTAAGGTAATGGAGAGCCGCCATTTTGCACAGGCCACCACGCATCAGTTACAGTGCAGAGACAAGAATGTAAATATGCACTTAAGAGTTCGGTATGAGTTTATGGCCGAACTGACAGAATCAGTCAGATAACGCGTGTTATGACTTTGCTATAAACATCATGGGTTTTTAGGCTGCAATCACAATCCTACCTTGCAATGAAAACAGTGGTGAGATTCATTACAGCATGGGGAATAGTGGTCTAACCTTTTCCCCATGACTGTATCATTTATAATGCCTTAAACAGCTGAGTTTACTATTTTTAAAGGTCCCTGCTTTCTCCTGAATAACTCAGTGATGTTTTCAACCAACCTGCTGGAAGTTGTGATTCGATGCTCTTGCATTGCAATGACATTTGTGTCCATCTCTTTCTGTGATTTCATACACCTGTTAGGCAGTACATTTCATACACCCGTTAGAGTATTACAAATTGCTTGTTTATAGGCCATAGTCAGACAACATTTAATATGAAACACCGCTGCTATACAAAATGATCTGCCTTCTAATGATTCACTCAAACATTTATTGTTCTTTGTTCAATCCAGTAAATACGTTCACATCCATTCTTGTTTAAGTTATTTTTCACATTTCAAAGAGCCAAACAGCAAGCTTCATATTTATATAGAATGACAAACAAGGAGCTGTCACTGTGACAAAACAACTGTTTAGTAGAAAGATACCCGATATTTGTTTCCAAATGCATTTTGACAGTATAGCAACCTATTCCCATCACAATTCTAAATCATTGACGGCGAATGTACCTAGAACTTTCAAGAACAAACACAATCATGAAAAGATCAGTCTGGTCCATCTGAGATAAAAAAACAAGTTTTCACTTAATTTACAAATACCACATGTCTGTGTTTTTTTCCCCCCTGCATGGTATCATCATCCTGGCCAGTCTAGTCTCCACAGAGATTAAAAGCCAGAAGACAGAACTCGGTTTGCGCTCCAGGCAAAACTAATACTGCGAACAGGCCGCTGAAAATCCTCTAAGGGCCTCAATATTGCTCTGTATTTTCTTCCCTTATAAAACATGGAACCATGGGAAAATAAAAAGATTAGGGTTGAAATTAAAAGTGAGCGGGCATATTTGTCCAAGCTGCAATGGGGGAGTAGTGGGGGGTGGGACACGTAGCGTCATGTGTCTGGTAGGCTACCTGGAAGTTGATAGAAACCTGAAGAATAGGTCTGGGATTCTACAGCTGCTCGGAGAAAAACAAGTCCGTCCCAGGAGAGGACACTAGCAGTCTATGGCACCTCTTCCCCCTCCTTCGTCTGTGACAAGGTCTCCCTGCGTTTACTGCAAAACCAAATGAGGGAACATGCAGAGAGGGGATTTGGCGGCCAGGGGGGCCAGGATAATGGGGTGCGACACAATGGCTTTAAGTGGTTTATATTTCAAACCAAAGCAGACTGGCCCAATGCTTTTACATCTCAGTGGGACCATGACAGGAGCATTATATTTCTACATAATGATAATATTTTGTTTCGGAAAAAATGCTCAGAACCCAGCAAACACGCTCAGGACCTAGCAAACACAAGTGTTCAAAAACTATTCCTGTTGTATTTCAACATGAAAACAACATGAAAACATTGTTGTATTTCAACATGTAAATCAACATGAAAACAAACCAAGGACCTCTTGCCACTATGAAAACATAAAAAAACCAAGGAACCGCTTTTTATAGCTATTTGTTTGGGAATTCCCAAGGATTTTTTTTTTTTTAACCATACAGCCTCACAAGTGCACTTGTACCGCTTTACACAAAACCCTCATGCAACATCTTCAAATCACATTCTGAACACAATCGACAAGTTCTGGAGTACTCTGAATACTGGGAGAAGGCTCTCGCATTCATGATTTCCCTCAATGCAATTTAAGTTTTGAAACACCAAGAAAACACCACATGATCGTATCCTCATCAGACCAAATTTAGGCTGAAACTCGTGTTAATCCTCATGCTCAGAGCATGAAAGACATACATTTATTCCGGAAATGTCATTCTTATTACACAGGAAGTGAGATGAATGGACTAAATAAAGTAGCCTTATCAAGACCAGAGGTGGAAAGTCGAGGGGTTAGAAAGTAAAAAGTCCTGCCATGTGTTTCTTCCACCCATGAACTCAGCCAGCTGATTTCACTCATTAGTTCTACCTCCTGGCTGAAGAATTGTAAGTAAGTAAGTAAATTTTATTTATATAGCGCCCTTCCCAGCACGGATGCACAGGGTGCTTTACAAACCATGAGTATAAAATAAAAACATATTAAAACAGGAATAAAACAATAACAGTCAGTCAGGTAATATGTCATCGCAAACAATTGTGCTAATTGGCAAGTCCAGGTGATTAGAACCATTCAGGTCTAGGGAGGAATTTTACTTTCTGAACCTGGGAATTTCCACTTCTGATCAAAACTAAACTTGTGTTCAAGATGGCTGCACAAAAACTTGCAATTAACAAAACTGGAGTCCCTGGATTTATTATGATAAAATAGCACTCTGAGTATAAAATGGAAATACAGGCAGAACCTTGACCAAAGAACTACTCATTATCAAATTTTACTTGACCTCATGTCACAAATTTGTAAAGCCATATGAAAGATTGTGATTTTTTACTGACCAGCAACCAAGTAATTAACCGAGGCTGTGCTAATGCACATGTGCCTTTCTGCGTGTGCGGCCACATTCCTTCCCCTTTTAATCATGAATGTCAATAAAAACACCAATTTAAAAAGAGGAATCATAAGGCCAATGGTAAATACAAACCCTGTTTTGTAAAAAATAAAATACAGCGGTATTTATTTTACAGCAGTTTCTTTTCAGTCGTCGTAGCCGGTTTCTGCCCAACAAAAAATTAACATGTTCGATCGTTTCATATTTTGACCGTTACTCATGAGAGTTTTCTTACAGTGATCGTTGTGAATAGCAACTGCAGCATCGTGATTAAAGAACGCGAATGATCGCGGTTGCTACTTTAACGACAGATTACAGCATGAATAAACAATTTTGGTCGAACATATTTTACATAAAAACAGCTCGGCGGCTGGGTGTTGACATCTTACAGAAATGGAGCCAGTCACAAGGCTTTGATGAGGTGAAACTGTTGTTAATGGCATTGCCAAATGCATATATTATGAAGTCAATGTGTGCAGGAAGATGCCTTTTATACAGAGATCATTGAATTTGTGAAACATCATGCTTGTTTGTTTCCAGCACAATCTATTACTTAATTAGCATGTGTACTAATCCCATTAATGAAGGCCATTAGATTGTGATAAAATAATGGGAATAATCATTTTAGCCTATTGGAGGAGATACTCTTGACCATGTTTTGAGGTTGTTTATGCACAAAGGAAAGCAGTGACCTTTTCTCTTTGTCAAAGGTGCATGTAGCATCCATAGGGACCCCTCAGACCCATTCACTTAATAACACACTGAACCTACCAATGGATATTTCTATAATTCTTGGTGCTCGCTGACCTTATCTAACGTGTAAATGCATGCAGACACACAAGAGGCACACACACAGACACACACAAAGGGAAAGATAAACTCTTCAAAGCACCCTTGGATCTACCGAAACAGGCACGCGCAGTATGTCAGTGAGACGTGAGATGTGTGCGAGCGAAACGCAGCCAAAGGGATGCGAATTAATTTGTAACAGTTATGAAAAATGCAGAAAAAAATCTTTTTTGAAGCCTCGTTTCAAAATCAAAACTGTACGCCCGGTGGAAGGAACGGCAGCCTGTTATTTAAATCTTAGTCTCGTACTGTTCATCCCACTCACTGTATAATAATGCACTTAACTGCACTGCCTGTGCTGCACTGGAGGAAATGACACTACTTTATCACCTCGCCTACACTACATTGTTCTCAGATTTTACCAGGGAAAAAAAAAATCTTTTTAATTAACCGGCGCGGAATGAGAACACGTGAGAAGGAGTGCGTTTCCGAACCTTTCGGCGTGCATCACGTGCCAAACCTTTAAAAATGAGCTTAAGTGAAGTCTGTAAAATGTTGAAATCTGCACAGACAGTTGAGTACACTGACATTTTGGATCATATGTGAGAGAAAGAAATCCAAACAAGCTCACTTTGTCATTTGTACCGTCGTTTCTCCTTTCTGAAAACACACGCCCAGACGGCAAAGGTTCCTTTGCAATCCCAGGTGCTCAGTGGCCTTCTTTCCTTTACTTTTTTTCAAATACGCAGGTTAATCATTTACCACCCATTTTATAATTCAATGCCCCCCCCCCCCCCCCCCCCCCTCCACCACCATTAAAAAAGCAAAGCAATCACATTTCAATGCGAGAGAATGTCTGTGTTCTTGCATAAGACATACTGGGGAAAAAAGTGAGTTTGTTGTGGGAACATTTCTGCATCATCTATCAGTCTTTCTGTGGAATCGTTATTCAAAGCTTCTGCTTATAATGACTCCCCCCACCCCCTACATGCAGTAGCGAGTTCACTTGCTTCTATCTGAATACAGAAGTGTGAAGAAAGTGTGATGATAATAAACAGTCCATTTTATATGCAGGCTGTGCTGTGCTGTGCTGTTCCAAGGTCAGAGGACTGATGACTTTGGGCCCTGAACAAAGCAACTGTAATTTGAAGGGACCAGAATCAATTTGGCGCACAAAAAAAAGTGCCGTATGCTGATTGATTTAAGCAAGCTTTGAAATGATGAGAATGTATTCCCCGTAAATTACATTGTATAAAGTGGCAAATTAATTTCCAGTCTTCGTATAATTGGCTGGTAGTCTTACTGCCAAAGATATGGATCAAGACTTGAAATCAGGAGGCTGCAGGTTTTAATGTGTGAGGCGAACACGTTCTCACTCCCAACTCGTCAACATATGGACGCTTGGTCAGGACCCCTTGTCGTCACTTTTCAACGCACTGGGTACCCCTATAGCGTCATTTTTCTACATGCAGGGTAGTCCGATAGACTTTCATGGAAGGTTGGGTGGGACCGTGGGAGGGACGCTCTGCTGTGATTGGTTGTTAATCTAGCATCAACCTTTTCCCAACCCCTAAACATGAACCTCACAGGAGTTCACGTAACTCGGGCTCATGCCCGAACTGTTAAGATAGCGTCCCAGGGTCCCGCCCAGGTCCCTCCGGGCTATCCAATCTAGCATCAACCTTCCACTAAAGTCTATCGGACTACACTGCACGTAGAAAAATTACGCTATAGGGGTACCCAGTGCGTTGAAAAGTGACGACAAGGGTTCCTGACCAAGCGTCCATATGTTGACTAGTTGGGAGTGAGAATGTGTAGGTGAGGCATGTAAGAGTTACTTGTATAAATGTGCAGCTATAAAATAGTTAATACAAGAAATGCAAGACACTGAAGCTGAACAGGAAACAGAAGACTGCCGGTGCAAATTATTAATGCAATGCATTCAGCTGCATGGTCGATATACACCGATCAGCCACAACATTAAAACCACTGACAGGTGAAGTGAATAACATTGATTATCTTGTTGTTATTTTGGTTCTGTACTCTAGCACTTTGAGTTTGAAAGGATACAATGAAAATGAGGTTGAAGTACAGACTGTCAGCTTTAATTTGAGGGTATTTTCATTGATATCGGATGAACCGTTTAGAAATTATAGAACCTTTTGTACATAGTCCCCCCCCCCCATTTTTGGGCAGCAATCAATATTGAACAGTTTAACATAATGTAGAACAAAGTAATCAGTTTTGATATTTGGTAGCATATCCCTTGCATGCCATGACTTCCTGATGTCTGTGACCCAACAACATCAAAAGACTCTTGATATCTTATTTTCTGGTATTCTTACAAGCGATAGTATAACGTCTCTGCATTTGAATGGATCTCTATGGAAATTGGGGGGTGGGACTAGATTTAGCTGTAAATTATGCTATAACAGTATGGAATACATGGTTGGTAAAATGGCTGTAAGTCATCAAGGGTCTGACGTATCAAACAAGCCTCAAACCATCACTCTGCTGCCAGATATGCAGTAGATATGGATGGATCACTTTAAGGGTTGTTTCTCCTGACAAATTTTCCTATTGAACTCTAAGTCAGGAGAAGAAACCCTTCAAGTTATCCATCCATATCTACTGTATTTCTAGCAGCAGAGTGATGGTTTAAGGTTTGTTTGATACGTCAGACCCTTGATGACTTAGAGCCATTTAGCCAACCATGTGTTCCATACTGTTCCAGTGTAATTTACAGCTAAATCTAGTCTCACCCCCCAATTCCCATAGAGATCCATTCAAATGCAGAGAGGTTATAGTATCGCTTGTAGGAGTACCAGAAAATAAGATATCAAGAGTCTTTTGATATTGTTGGGTCACAGACATCAGGAAGTCATGGCATGCAAAGGATATGCGACCAAATATTAAAAATGGTTACTTTATTCCACATTACGTTAAACTGTCCAATATTTTTGGATGCCCAAAAATGGGGGGACTATGTACAAAAGGTTCTATAATTTCGAAACGGTTCATTCGATGTGGATGAAAATACCCTCAAATTAAAGCTGACAGTCTGCACTTCAACCTCATTGTCATTGTATCCTTTCAAACTCAAAGTGCTAGTACCGAAAGTACAGAACCAAAATAACAACGAGATAATCAATGTTATTCACTTCACCTGTCAGTGGTTTTAATGTTGTGGCTGATCGGTGGATATACAATACTTCATAGTCAACGTATGCTCCATGCAGTTTTCTTTTTTTTCTTTAATCAAGCCATCATTTACTGTATATCTGAAAAGACCAGTTGCTTTGAAGCAGTTAGATTTTTTTTTGCTTTTACTGATCAAGCCACGTGCATGTATATGTCTGTAGCCTTACACTGCTGTTGAGATGCAAAGAGAGTGTACCGAAATGTAATACCTTCATGAGGTCAGGTAGAGGAAACTCCAAGGACAACAATATATCACCTCAATGTCTGACAAATCCCAAACATTAAAATCAGCAACAGTAAATACTGGTTGTAGTAGAAGGACAATAACCTTGTTAATTACGTATTTGGAATTTGTTCTGGGTTAGTCATATAACTGAAAAGAGAACCAATATTTATGGAAGAGAAGAACAGAAATGGTGATTCTCAGACACGGACTGAATTCCTCTTCACATTCATTCTCATCCGTGGCAGCAATAAAGTAAATAAGTATTTGTTGCGCAGAGAAAACTAATCCGATGTCAAAAATCCAGACAAAGGCATTTGCACACCAAGGTGTAACAAGCACTCCTTCACATACAACCCATTCATCATCTGAGGCGCAAGGTTGTTTAAAAAAGGGAAATAGGCTATATTGCAATAAAAATGCAAACTAAATAAATGAGAAAAAAACTATTTTAAAAATGCATCTGAAATTGTAAAGTATGCTGTCAATCAATTCTGTGATACTGTTTCATAAGCATTTAAAATGCATACGCACGTTTGGACCCACAGTGTTGTTACAGTATTGCCAGAGTGGATCCCTCCACACAATAGCAAGTGGGCGAATCCCTCACACGTTCAGAAGTAGGTGGGAAGTTATCAGAGTTTATCACATTAATACAGCGGTGTCCGTGTGGTGTATTGTGAGCCAGATAAGCTGGGCAAAGCCACATAAAATTATTGACAATTCCATGTTTCCTACATCTTTTGTTTTCAAGGCAACCAAATAGCGAGTAGACAATAGAATCGTTTTCAGCGAGCACACCTGGTTCGTTGACACATTTTGTTTTACACTGCCGGAGTGCCCGTGCTACTGATAACTTACAACTTTACTAGGTCTGGCGATATGATATCAAAAATATGTGTTTTGTTCTTTTTAAATGTGTTCTTGTTATGGAAGTAATTAGACAATATAGCCTTGCCTTGGTCACAACTAAAATGCACGTGTAGCCTACTAGCTCGTGCACTCCATTCAGATAATTCCACAGAAACTGCGTAGATCTAGAGTTTAGCGTTCGGCTATAAAGATATCTGAACACATAGAAAGTCTTTCATCCGGCACCAGACGCTCGCAGTGAAAGACACCCGTTATACTACCGCGTCTGCTTAACATGAATGAAAAGCGAATGGAAGTGTTATAACACACCAAGATGCAATATAGCGGTGGTCACGCAACTATGCATGTTGCGGTAGCCTACACAAGGAGTAAAATGACTGTGCGCTATTAACCAACAAAATGCTGCACTAAACCTTGGACAAAAACTGAACTTAAAACAATGACAGCAGGAGGTAACCGGTTCTCCAATCGCGTGCCTCAATTACAGTCTGTAGGTTAATAGATCTCGAAATGAACTCATACGTGTAGCCTATTGTGGAGTCAAACATTTTAATTACATTTATTTTTTTTTATATATATATATTTCAAAAACATACCATGAGTGTGGATAATTTACTCTGTGAGGTCCAAGCTTCTTTTCAGGTCAGCAACGCTTTAACAAGTTCCTTCATGAATAATGTTTAATCCCCATACCGGTTAAACAAAAGAAAGAATAGCGCTTGAAAATCCTTGTCCTTTCTCTCACTTGCAGCGGGTTCTGAGTTATACATTTAATGTGTAGGTGTGAATCCGTTTGAATGTCGTCGCAGATCGTACTGTTTCCATCCTTCTGAGTAGGTGTTTCTGAATGTATACGGCTTTCTCTCCCTCAGAGTGATTTTCAGAGCTGCAGTCACATAGTCGAATGGGGTAGCTTGTGGGGGAGGGGGCGGGGATAAAGAGGGGTAACAGGACTGGACAGCTGCACCGGACCCCGCTCTTTGCCCACACCCTCCTTTACAATCTCAAATCCTAAGTGTCTCCAGCAATCGGTACAAAGGTCTACAATGTAAAAAAAAAAAAAAAAAATACATTAAAAAAGTTGCCTTTGATCGATGGTAACTTTGCCATCCTCATCATTTACGAATTGATCATTCGTAATCTTAAAAATAAACTTATGTTTAATTTTATAGTAGACATTAAGTGAGCTACATATCACAAAAATCACAGTGGACCAGTTAAGTATGGCGTGGCAGGTGGATGTAATACTACTACTACTACTAAAAAATAAAATAATAATAATAATAATAATAATAATAATAATAAATATATCTGCAAGCAGCAATTCCAGGGGACCGAGCAGCATAACCAGCATTTGTCAAACACAGAGACTCCAAAATGATGGACAACTCAAGACAGAGTTGACCCAAAAAGCAAATATCTATGTTTCTAATCATGGCTTCTGTCATTGTTGCAAGTTTGAAATCTCTTCAAGGGAACACTGAAATTTTGGATCTCTATAGCTCCACCACATGGTTTGATTGGGCTAAGCCTTTTTAATCGGAGTCTTGATCTAACTCTCAATCACCCCACCAAGTTTCAGAACTTTATGTCAAATGGTTTTAGAATTATTAGCATTTTTGTGATAAGCCACGCCCAATGCAAAATTCATTGGCTTGTCATTCAACCATTTTTTGACAGGCCTTAGAAAAGTAATGCATGTATGAAGGGACGAGAGATGAGTCCCTCAAACAAGTTCTGTGCAAATTGGTCAAATTCTCTAGGAGGAGTAGTATTTTAAGTGTTTTACAAAAAATGCTAATTAAAATCCAAGATGGCAGGCTTTATGGGTCCTTGAGGCAAATTTGTTTGGCATGAGCAGAGGGACCTGTACACCAAATTTTGTGACTAGATCAAACAGGGCGTCGGCAGTGGGCGTGTCAATGTCAAAATTTTGTCACATGCACTACAGCGCCACCAGGTGTTCAAACCGTGTCATAATTTACAGGATCCAAGAGTTTGACCATCCCAACAAGCATGCTAAGTTTGGTGATTCTAAGACATACCAGCTCACTGGAATTTTAGGTGAAAGGGGAGAACAAAAATAAAGAATACCAACAAAAACAATAGGGTACCAGCATCTGCGCTTCTCGGTCCCCTAATAATAATTGTAATAGTAGTAATAACGATAATAATGAAATAGTTCATTATTATTATTATTGTTATTTTCATTATTATTATTATTATTATTATTAGTAGTAGTAGTAGTAGTAGTAGTAGTAGTAGTAGTAGTAGTAACTGGTAGCAGTAGTATATGTATGTGGTTCCGCCAGCTAGTGTGACAGTGTATGTGTTTGTCTCAGATGGACTTGACTGTTAATGCCAATGCCATGGTAATTTTTCAGACCTGTAGATACAATCAAATAGAAAAAAACTAGACTTCAGTACCCTGCTGCATGCCAACTTCTGTGACACACTGATCTGGCATGGCTTAGTCATCTTGGTTGGCTATTGACACTGTCCTGAACCCAGTGCTTATAATAGCAGGTTTTATTATTTTTGAGCAGGCCTTTTTTTGTACAGACAGCCTGATTAGAAAAAGACTTGGCATGAGGATTAAATGTATCGTGATTTCCAGGTGTGCAATAAGATTATATGTCAAATCTAGAATATTAAGTGATAACAATTTCTTATCAAAAGGCTTACCTCTCCTGCCTCAGAGAAAATCTATCTAAAATTTCTGGGATTAACCTTCACTTTAGCATAAATACTTTGTTGATGTTTTTCACTGCTTAGTCTTGGATGGGTTTAAACTTTTAAACCAATGTCTATAGGCCAGCAGGGCCCCACTTAAACTTTCTCGTAGACTTTTTGAGTTGTTTAGCATCTCTATTTGGGGAGATTAATCATCCCTGTAAAGAAAAGCTAATTATTTTTCAACTTCTACTCTATTCAGTTTCATTTAAAAAATGTAACTGAAGCTGCTGATCCATAAATAAATAGGCCTCGCCGGCTGAGATTTCACAACTCTACTTCATTTGTATCTAATCCCTTTTTTGATTGCATTTGAATTGCCAGAAATGTTGTTAATTATCAAATTGAAAATATTTTTCAGTTTTAGTTCAGTTAATACATCTTTATCATCTTTTCTAAAAATTTCTTCCAGGTTCCTGCTTGGCGATGATAGTTTGGACTATGGGAGATCAGACAACCATGGACTCACACTTTCTGGCTCAAAAGACTGAGGTAATATTTTCCAGCCAAATACTCTCGATGAAATTGCCCAACAAAAAGAAGTTCAACATTGCAGACTCATAGTAAGGAACACTGAGCAGTCATATCAACATTACATTACATTTTAGTCATTTGGCAGACACTCTTATCCAGAGCGACGTACATTAGTGCATTTTCAAACTAGGAACAAGTGCGTTAAAACAACCCTAAAAGGTAAATACAATTTCAAACACCAGGCGTAGTCAGTATGATTTATTTATTTATTTAATTTATTTATTTCAATTTTTTTTGGGGGGGGGGGGGGGGGGACCACACAATATCGATCATTGGCGTGTACAACAGTAAGCCAATAAGTAACCTTAAGTATTAAACTAGCAGCTTGAACCACTTAAACAAGGATTCAGAAAAACACAATCAAGGGAGGTCACAAGGAGGTAGGGAGGGGTGGAGAGAGGTGCAGCTTGAAGAGGTGAGTCTTTAATCTGCGCTTGAAGGTGGTCAGACTTTCTGTTGTTCTGACCTCCACGGGGAGCTCATTCCACCACCGTGGGGCCAGGACAGACAGACGTCGAGACCGGGTGCTAGTATGAAGTGGGGGGGGGGGGTACCAGTCGTCCTGAGGAGGCGGAACGCAGGGATCTGGTAGGTGTGTAGGGTCTGATGAGCTTTTGGAGGTATGGAGGGGCTGATCCTCGGACTGCCTGGAAGGCGAGCACCAATGTTTTGAATTTGATGCGAGCCATCACAGGTAGCCAGTGCAGGTCAATGAGCAGGGGGGTGACATGGGAGTGTCGGGGGAGGTTGAAGACCAGGCGCGCTGCTGCGTTCTGGATAAGCTGAAGTGGTCTAATGACCGATGCTGGCAGGCCAGCCAGGAGAGAGTTGCAGTAGTCCAGGCGGGACAGCACCATCGCTTGGACCAGGAGCTGGGTTGAGTGGGTGGTGAGGAAGGGACGGATTCTCCTGATGTTGTACAGGAAGAACCTGCATGCCCGGGTTACCACTGCGATGTTCTCGGAGAGGGACAGCCTGTTGTCCATCACCACTCCGAGGTTCCTGGCACAGGGCGTTGGGGTCAGTGGAGTGTCCCCTAGGGAAATGGAGAGATTGAGAGGGGGAGAGGTTAGAGCAGGAATGTAGATGAGCTCAGTTTTGCCTGGATTGAGCTTCAGATGGTGGTTGTCCATCCAGCTCTGGATGTCTCTCAGGCAAGTGGCGATGCGGGCTGACACCTGAGTGTCAGAGGGTGAGAAGGAGAGAAAGAGTTGAGTATCGTCAGCATAGCAGTGGTAAGAAAGACCATGAGCAGTGATAACAGGGCCAAGGGATTTGGTGTAGGTGGAGAAAAGGAGGGGACCAAGGACTGAGCCCTGGGGGACTCCTGTGGTAAGGGGACGGGGTGCCGATACTTCACCAGCCCAGGCAACCTGGGAGGAACGCTCCGAGAGGTAGGACTCAATCCAGGCCAGGGCCGAGCCGCCGATCCCCGCTGCAGACAGGGACGACAGGAGGATGGAGTGATCTACGGTGTTGAAGGCGGCAGAGAGGTCTAGGAGTATTAGCACAGAGGAGAGGGAGGCTGTCCGAGCTGCGTGAAGCATCTCGCTGACGGAGAGGAGTGCGGTCTCCGTTGAGTGGCCAGGTCTGAAGCCGGACTGGTGGGGGTCTAGTAGGTTGTTCTGGGTAAGGAAAGAAGACAGTTGGTTAGAAACAGCATGTTCAATAGTTTTGGAAAGAAAAGGAAGAAGAGATACCGGTCTGTAGTTTTGGATGTTGGAGGGGTCCAGCGTGGGTTTTTTCAGGATCGGGGTGATGTGGGCTCTCTTGAAGGATGAGGGGAAGCAGCCAGAGGTCAGGGAGGAGTTCACCAGGGAGGTCACAAACGGGAGGATATCTGGGGTGATTGCCTGGAAGAGAGATGAAGGGATAGGGTCGAGGGCACAGGTAGTGGGGCGATGGGAGAGTAGGAGATGGGATACATCGGTATCAGACAGGGGAGAAAAGGTGGAGAAGCAGGGGGGGGGCACGGAAGGGGTAGAGAGAGGAGGAGAGTGGAAAACAGTGTCCGTGAGGGGAGGGGGAGTGGGGAAACAGGGGGGGGGGGCATAGAGAGAGGGGCTAAGGGGCTGAAGGAGCTGCGGATGTCTGCGATGTCCTCATCAAAGAAATCTGCGAAGTCGTCTGCAGTGAACGAGGATTGAGGAGAAGGAGGGGATTTGCTGAGGAGGGAGGAGAAGATGAAGAACAATTGACGGGGGTTAGAACTGTATTTGTGAATTTTGTATTTGTGAATATCAACGTATACAGTGACATCATGTACTGGAAGTGGAAATTAGATTATTTAAACTGCACTACTCTACTGAAGCTAAAACTCTTTTAAAACCAGGCTAGATGGTGTTAGCAAATAAATCTTTAAATTCCACTTTGACACAGTTCCTCAACTAAAAAAAAAGCTAGATCTTTTCTCGTCTATGTAACTAATTTGAAGTGTTATATATGGCAATATTGCTATATAAGTATAAATGGAAATCTTTTAATATTTCAGTATAATCTTAGTAATACGCCAAATGTACAAGGAATGCAAAATCTTTTCATTGCCTCATTGCCTGGCAGAACAAATTATAATTGTTCCTTTCTGCAATTAGTACAGAATGTCGTGACAAGTATCTTGATATCACTATCACTTACAGTCTGACAACCATGGATTGGTCACCCCAAAAAAAGGTTTGGGGTGACCAAAGCTCCCCAAAGGTGTGACATAACTATTATTATTACCAATCAGCATGGTGGAAATAGTTTGTAAAAATAGGTCCAAGTCAAAAAAAAAAACAGTTATCCTCTAACCAAATCTTTGTGAAATTTGGTTTGTTTTAAAAGTGAGAAGGTTCTGCCTTAGGCTACGCAGGTTACGTGACTTTCACAGAACAGCTATTTATTAAACTCCCTTTTAATTATTATACCACATTGCCAAACTGCTCTCTTTGCCATGGCAATAACTGGAAATATCATGCCAGTTATGAAATGACATGCAAACTACGATACATTATATGGGCACAGGATACCTCACAAAGGTTTGCAGTAAGGATGAATATCAGAGAACACTTCCGCATCCCATACCAGAGAATAAGCTAAATTTTAGGCCATACAGTGCACACCATAGTGTACAATTTCATAATGAATATGATGCTGTTACCACAGTTGGCAATGCATTGAGTGTATTTAAATGGTGTATTACATTTACCCTAAATGTATTAAAGCTGTAAACCTATGTCCAGGATGCACAGCTATAACCTAATAAGGTAATAATAATGAGAGCTACCTAATAAGTGTAGCCTATAAGAACCACCCTGTACTGCTTTATGAGCAGCTTCAAACAATAAAATCATAATCGGTTCTGACAAGGTTTTGACAACTTGTGAAGGCTAGAATAGTTAAAAAGGGTGTTTTACAAATAGGCTAGCTGTTCTGGGGAATTTGGAAATAAAGTAACCTGTGTTATGCAGAAATGTCACGTTTATAACAAGCAAAATTTTTACGAAAATAATAGTTGAGAATTAAAAGAGTTATAGTAGATTTTTATCAGGGGAAGTCTGACGGTGTTCAGTGGCCGAGGTGTTGTTATTATGGGGACAAGACTCTAACCAGAGTCCATCGAGGGGAGGGAGAATTGTCGCCGAATAGAACCACTCTGGGGTTGATTGACGTGGATCAGCATGCTCGTGTTGCATCGTGTTGTTCATGTGAGCAGTGAGGGTGGTGTGTGAGTGGTATAAGTGAAGTCTGGCGTGACATGGTCTGTAGAGAAATCTATGTATGCTGTGGAATGCTTAACTAGCTTAACCATGTAACCTGATATTTCTTTGCAGGGCTAATGTTTCCTTGGATATTGCAGCTGTGAAGGGGAGAGACCAAACCAGACTCCCTGAATCAGGCTGTCTGCCTGTGAGCCATCTGACTCATAATCCAGACTCGTGAGCCACAGAGCAGATGACGTGCCGACTAGCATACTTGAAGCAACGCAGTTATTAAAACCTATTTATTCCAAATAAGTCAATACTGGCACTGGTACTTTAACATACAAATATAAAATGCATTTGAAGTCTTTAAGCATAATAAATATATTTATCACAATATTCAGAAATATTCAAATGTAACAGACCTTCATATATGAGAATTAATATGAGAATAATATAATAAAATACAGTAGCTGCCAATTCATTTGGCTGGAACAAAATAAAATCAGGAGGAATCTTGCAATAAGGTATAGTTAAGTCAGTGAAATTGCTTTTCAAATTTTTTAATTGTTTCACATTTACAAAGTTGTAAAAGCGTTGGTATTCAAGAAACAAACAGGGCTCTTCCTGTTATGGGTAAAGAATTACGTTGAATGCAGATGAAAGTCTCTTTGGTGCTTGAATTGATTTATTGCTCACTTAATCGAGCTGCATGTAAATTTGCGAACAAGAAAAGGTTGAAAAAGATACACTCAAACGTGCGCAGACATATTTCACGATAACCTGAAACGGATTGCCCGCTGCATAATATCACGAAGGCAGGTTTATTGAGGCTGATCATTGATTTATTTTTACTGGACTGCCTGTTTGCCGCCTGGATTAATTATTGTGCTTGTTCCTCAGGGTCCCTTATCAAGATGTGCTAGATTTCCCTTCCAGATAAACGCCTTGCAGGCAGCTTGGTGCTCCATGTGGCGGGAGGCACCTCAGCACTCAGTAGCACCAGCCAGCTCACGGAGGCAGAGACGCCAGCTTGCAGTTCCTTATTTACGTAGAGGAGATGAGAAAGATAGTGAAGGATTGAAGGAAAGCACAGTTAAGATTATTCATTGCCCACTCGGTGTGGATCTCGACTGTATAGAATGGCCCCTTTGCTGGCTGTAGCAGGTGGCGTTTATTTAAATCTAAAGAAACATTCAGGCACATTTTAATAGAGTCTATATGAGCACAACTGCTGGAATTTCAGCATTGAGTCTATATGAGCACAACTGCTGGAAGTTCAGCATTTCTTTTGCAGCAGTACTTTTTTGTACTTTCATTCTTGCATATGCAGACAGGGATTGGACGATGTTCCAAAGGCTCGGCGCTCTGGTTTTTGCATTTTAATTCTATGATGACATTACCTCTCTTGGGTGTAATACATTTCTCAACTGGAAATAAATATAGCTACCTCCCAACAACAAAGAGAGTCACCGGCGTATATGAGCCATGCACCATGCATATTTCATTTCAAAAGGACTCAAAGGAAAAATGTTTCCTATTTAATATTTTCAGAAACACGTCCCCCACAAAATATTTAGCAATATAATGCCTGTGTGGTTTGTGTTTTTTTAAATGTCACATTTAATCTTAATTAACTTTATAAAATACAGAAATAGGTTAATCAACCCCCACCACTACCATAAGGTAAACCACCACCTATCCATCGATTGAAGGTGGTTGAGGTAAGGTAAATCTATCCCATTCTCTGCAGAGTTTTGAGATTGTGAAACAATATGACACATTATTATGACATATTTATAGTCAGGTACAGGTACATATACACTGCCTGGCCAAAAAAAAAGTCGCACACTCTAATATTTCGTTGGACCGCCTTTAGCTTTGATTATGGCGCGCATTAGTCGTGGCATTGTTTCGACAACCTTATGCAACGTCGCAACATTTATTTCCGTCCAGAGTTGCATTCATTTTTGGCCGAGATCTTGTATTGACGACGGGAGAGTCGAACCACTCCGTAAAGTCTTCTCCAGCACATCCCAAAGACTTTCAATGGGGTTAAGGTCAGGACTCGATCTGGTGGCCAGTTCATGCGTGAAAATGATTCCTCATGCTCCCTGAACCACTCTTTCACAATTTGAACCCGATGAATCTTGGCATTGTCATCCTGCAATATGCCCATTGATGGGATAACCTGGTCATTCAGTACATTCAGGTACTCAGCTGACTTCATTTTATTGCTGCATAACGTTGCTAAGCCTAGACCTGACCAATTGAAGCAACCCCAGATCATAACACTGCCTCCAGAGGCTTGTACAGTGGGCACTATGCATGGCGGGTGCAACGGTGACTTTTTTTTGGTCAGGCAGTGTAGTAAAACTCTTTCCAGTTTTCTTTTGCAAAATGAAGTATGTACAGTATGCTTGTATATAATTTAACCTGAGAGGATGACAAACGACAACACAAAACTCATTACTGAGGACATAAAACTGGAGAATTCACTCCCACTAATGGCAGCCAAAATTAAACTTAAGGTTAAACTTGTGTTAAACTTTCATTATTTATTTACTTAAATGTGTTAATTAAGTTAAACTGGTAAAATTGAAAAAAAATGTCCAAACCTTTCACAGTTCTGTAAGTAAGAGGCTGAATCTTGTCCACTTGGTCTTTAATGGAGAACCAATGACAAAGGGCTAGAACAGACTGTAAGTGATATCAAGATACTTGTCACGACGTTCTGTACTAATTGCAGAAAGGAACAATTATAATCTGTTCTGCCAGGCAATGAGGCAATGAAAATATTTTGCATTCCTTGTACATTTGGCGTATTACTAAGATTATACTGAAATATAAGAAGACTGCATCTGCCAATACACTACCAATATATGCTGATCTTGACTGCCCTAATATGGCGGCCATATATAAGCAATACAATAAATAAATATCTATTAATTAATTTAGTCTCTTTTATGTATTTCATAGCGTATTTATTTCCACATATTAATTATTACTGATGGTTATTTATCTATTTAATTTTATCGCATTGGTTTTCTATAGCCTACGTCTGTAGCAGCTCCTGTCTGTGACACCAAATTGATGTTAAAAAGTTAGCCCAGGAAATCCAAAAATAAGACGGCAACAGTAAAATCCAATAAGTGACTATTTACTCAACAATGCGCACACAGGGAGAGCACCTCAAGTGCAGTCCAAGAGACCTCTGAAAAATGTCCATGATGCATTCATATTTATGGATAACAGATGGCAGAAACGCAATATGAGAGATCATACCCACAGAACATAACCACCAATTATTGACCCCCACGTCGTTTATCACGCCACTGCCTGCTATCAGGTCATGAGCTCCGTCTTACTCATAACGGCCTTGAAGCAGTGACGTCTTGATACGCATTGGTTCCCAAACATCATGAAGACGGCGGAAAACAAGCGAGATTAGACAGAACAGAATAGCACGTGACAGGATTTGTTCGATTTGTTTGTCATTTTCTTTGTCATTCAATGGATGGGAATTAGATTTGTGGAAACAAAAGAACAGAAATATCAGCGCTCCCTGGCTGAAACATACATGGAGTTTAACTGTTGGGTACATGACTTGTCTGATCATTATAGTGGAGGATAACATGAGTACTTTTATTCATTTACATACAATTTTAACTTTATATCATTGTGGAAACTGAGGAAAACTAAGCAAAAACTGAGAGTATCTAACTATTTTATCATAGGACATGGAATTGAGATTGGTCCCTCTATTTCAGCATCTATAGTTTAAAAATCTAACATGGCACATCAACCTTTTCTCTCTCTCTCTCTCTCTCCCTCTCTCTCTCTCTCTCTCTCTCTCTCTCTTTCTCTCTCTGCGGAATCAGAATCTGATGATTTATTAGTATTAACCCCTATTAGAAAGGCAGTAGTGATCAGTCTGTTGTGTTGGCTGAGCAGCTGGCCAAAGATTGTGCGATTGCTTTTTTTTCTTACTTGTTTTTGATCGTATCAGTCAGTTTTAATCTGGATGAGGATCTTTTAGGGCTTGAACCCGTTATGCATAAGTGAAAGAGTAGCTGTAATTTGTCCGCCTGCCTCTTGGCGTAATCCAGTCATGTTGCATTCACTTTCATAGTCTGCGCCGTACATTTTTCTGTTTCGCTCATGGCTCTACAGAGTTTAACCTCAAAATCAGACAAGCCTGAGTGCTACAACTAATAACGCAGATCGCACGAAGCTCTAGTTTCTCAAGCCGTCCACCGTGAGAACTAAATCATCCCCAGTGATCTAATCTGCCTTCCTTTCTCCCAACGGGGACAGTTTGCACTAGGAGCTGTCACCCACAAAAAAAAAAAAAAGTTACATTTGTGATGCTCAGACAAGGATGAGAATTTGGGATCCCGAAGCTCCACTGAGGAGGGAATTTCTTCCCATCCCGACCGGGATTTTGTCGAGGTGGAGAGTCAATATTGGCCCAAGAGGTGGAAAATCCTGCCAGGTCCTCGTTCCTATTTCTGGCCTTTTCCGCCTGGTTTTCCTTCCTTCCGTTCGTTTACCCAACATTTCCTTTTGAAATCAAAATGACCGTCCGTCCACTGCTGCATTAAACAAATTTTAAACATAAACATCAGTTATTTGCCAATGCGCCACATAATAAAATAACCAAATATATCCCTTAATGATTGCAGTCATGCTGAGAGAACTAAGAAATGCAGAAATATTCACTTTTGTCAATAAATGCACAGAGGTTAATATTGTACAGGCATTTAACAGGTCCCTGAGAAACTAACCTTTCTCAGCATTGTGTCCTGCAGACCAACAAAGGTCTTAGATACACACACACAGACACACACACACCAACAACAACAACAACTGCATTATTATGATCTCTCTACTAAAGAATAATGAATAGGGGAGAAACTATTTATTGCGGACCAGTCTGTTTACTGTGATCAACACAGGGCAGTTACCCCATAGCCTCCACAGGTATAACCAATATGAATAAATAACATCACTGAATAGACAGATCGGTGGACCCTATCAGGATCAATGCCTGATGAGATCACTGTAGTGTTGTTTAAAGAATGACTAGATAGACCATGCTAAGTGAAGACAAGACATAAAAAATTAAATGTGCAAAATGTCACCTTCCCCTTGTTTGCAACAGCAACAACAACGAAAGGTTTCGCTTCCAGCGTTGGACACACTTGCGGCTTTAATGGCCGAGAGAGGAGGCAGATGGAGCACCAATGGTACAGTCTAAAGATAAAGAGAAAAAGTCTCTTTCCAGACAGGATCTTCCCAATTATGAAAGAATTGGTGTCAGAACAGCTAACTGGGAAAGTTAAAAACAGGTTCTCTCTCTCTCTCCATCCATCTCTCTCTCTCTCTCCCTCCCTCTCTCTCTCCACCCCTCACTTCTTTCTCTCTCTCTCAATTTCAATTAAAAAATTTTATTTCAAAGTGCTTTATTGGCCTGACAAATACAGGTACTTCTTATTATTATCATTATTATCATCTCTCTTTCGCTCAGCATCTATAGTTTAAAGTCTATCATGGCTCATCAAGATTTTATATTTCTCTCTCTCTCTCTCTCTCTCTCTCTCTCTCTCTCTCTCTCTCTCTCCCGCCCTCCCTCCTTTGGCATCACACGGCATGATTTTTTTCATCTCCGACCGAAAACAGATCACATTCGGTGAAGGCTGAACAAAGAAAATATTTCCCTGTGAGGTCACATGATCTAAGCTTCCAATCAAATGATTCCACTGTTACAGGAACTTGGCAGAAGGGCTGCTGTTTATCCCGGAATGAGGGCTGAATGTTTAATATAAGAAGACAGCGAGTATGTGAGCCACCCTGCTCATTGTACTGTACTTGTACATTAAACTCAATGATGATTCCTCTCTGTTCGCCCTTTCATCTGCCCTATATAGGCCCTGGCAGCGTTGCCACCCACAGAGTTTGTTTTTAGTCAAGCGGAAGTTAATTGACTAAATTTGTACTTGCACAATTTGTACAAAAATATCACTGCGTGAGAGAGAAGCTTTCCTGCGCTTTCTACAGGAGCAGTGTAGATGAAGAAATAAGCTTTTTCAAGGTTACCTCCAGGGTTTCTCAGAGCGGTGGTCAATATGGTGCATGACCTTGTTTTTGTCACTTCACATATTTGCCAATCTAGGGCGCTGAGATTCATTTCACCGCCCGGGGAAAGTCAATAAGCAAATTGCCAATAGAAATCCCGGGAAAGAGCATGATTGAATGTACCAGCCATTTTCCACAAGGGAATTTCCATGGCTGGTTGGTCAGTCTGATAGCGGATGACTCCCACTCTACATCTGTTTTCAGCTTTGCGGCGTTAGTCAGACTTATAGGCTCTGTCTTGTATTGCACAAAAGGGAACGAGTGGAGCTTGGCATTCATTCAACTATCGGGGCAGTTTTCATGAGCAAATAATGTGTTTAGAGTTAGGGTTTACAATAAGAAAACATTCACAATGAAAGCATTCTGCACGCATGCGTAGAGTTGCTGCCCCTGGGTGGTTTCCTTGGAAACAGAAGGACTTTCTCACATTGGTTCCAACACATATATTGTTGAAAGGCTGATTGATACACACTTTAGTGTGTTCAACCAAACACTGCCCTTGGGTTTGCTGTTTAAAGTCTCTTCATATGTGGCTGAATGAATGGAGTGTCTGTGGCAGTGAATATTTCTGAATAAAGGGCATGACTAAGTGAACCTGTGGCTGCTTTTTTTCAATAACCACATATTTGTGTTTAGGGGTGGAAAGACTAAACATTCTTTTGCCTTGATAGCTTCTTTCCAAGAATTGATGTGGATATATTGAACAAAAAAAGTGCTCAAAGCCAGCTTGATATAAAGGAACGTTCTATATTAGCAAAACATTTAGCAATCATAAATGTTAGTAATACTTGTATGTTATATACTGTATATACAGTATTCTTCTATCACTACAATGATGGGTGAGATATGGCATAATTAGGCTCAAATAAAACAGTTAAAGTTTAAGTCTGATAACTCTGACTGGCAGAGCCTTTTCCTGGTGGTTCCTGCAGACAAAATTTATTTTATGGCGTGTATATCACACTTGCTTCGTAAACAGAAAAAATAATGTAAAGAAATGATTGATGAAAGATGATGGCATAGGTCAATGAATAAAATTTGGTACAAGAAAAAATAGGACAAAAATGTTTCAAAAGAAATGAAAAGGACTGTAAACAAAATAGTAGAGTTATTTTTTAAAAAGTGCAAAGCGGTTTACATAGTTCTTCTAAACCGGGGCCTAGATATTAGATTAGATCATCCAGTGGGGATTCTCTGGAGTTGTTACCCCAATAGAAAATAACTGCTGTTTAACACACATTAAATGCAAAATGAATCAAAGCTGCTGATGTATCTTTTTGAATAATTGGATCAAACCATATGTTGGGAAAATTTGTCATGACTAGTTTGTGTTTATTATAAAATGAGTTAAAAAAGATCTTCAATAAACACAGAGGGCCCTATCTTACACCCGGCGCAAAGCGGCGCTAACGCAAACGCAAGTGTCTTTGCTATCTTACACCCGGCGCTAGGTCCATAATAATGCCTAACGCTTACGCCGTCAAACTAGCATGTTTGACGGCGTAACTCTTGCGCCATCATTAGTGAACTGGGCGTGTTGGTCTTAAGATGAGGAGTGGCCAGGATTCTTTTTGGCGTATTGCTATCTTGAGCCAGCAGAAAGCGCTTGCGCTAGAACCACCACAAACCTGGTCTAAAGTCAATGTCGCAGTTGTTTACATGCTATTTTAACGGCACATATAAGTGCGTCTACATAGGCGTGTGCACAACGCGTATACCCTCCTGTCTGTTACACACAGGGGCGTGCACAGGCATGACTAAAATATCTAGATCACAATGTGAAATATTATTATTGTGTAGGCTATATCAAAAATGCATAATAATAAAAGGTTCCATAGGTCCACATACCTTTCCCTCAGCGAAGGGAAACAATGCCACATTACATTGCTCTCAGCCCACTCCATCAACATCCAGGCGATGTGCGATGGTACGGGACAATGGCTATCCATTAAAAAGGAGCTGATAACACCTATAGCTATCAAGCCTAATGCGCGAATTGTCTTTGCACCTAATGCGTGAATTGTCATTCAATGGAAAACTCGGGCACGGCAATAGACGGACATTTAAGTTCTGAAAATGCGCTTCAGATGTCATTACAATACAGCTCTGTTTATCTATGAATACAGCCTGTAAGTAAATAGAATGGTTTGTGACTGAAAAAAGTTCAAAACCTTGTCCAGTGAATATTGCATTTATTGTTTTTCAAATAGCCTAGGCTACAGCGAATTCGCTGTGCATAAGGTTTTTTTCGATAGCCTATGGTTAAAAAACGGAGATGTCACCATGTTAACTAAATTGTAACCTTAGCTATTCTTCGTCCTTCATATTTTTTTAAATGACAGTGACCAGGTTTCCATACTCTCACCGTTTAAAACCCAGCTGATTTCACCCGTTATTCCTTAACTGAACAAAACGATTTTAAAGAGAACTAAGCATCTAATTAGAAACTAAAACAAATTTGCAGCACGTTACACAATTAATTCACAATTAATTTTAATGCCATTCTCTGCACGTTTAACGGTCTTCCTGGGAAAGTGGATTGTTTTAAAGGATTACGCTACGAGTAAAACAGGTTGGTCACATTTCCATAAACAGGACATTATTAAACAAGGGGAAATATGCGTGAACTTATGGGTTGCGAACCTGACAGCTTTATTGTATGGCTATTTAGTGTCATCATTAAGGCAAAATAACGGTATGTATGTTATTAATCAATATTAGCCTACTATGCAGGTAGCCTAATGAACTTTGGATGAAGCTTGAACTTCGAGAACTCCATGAGAATAGCCTCTTGGAATTGATGTTTGACACTTTCATTGCATAATCAAACGAAATTCGCTGAACAAGCAGGCTAATTTGGCGTTTTCTAAGGTGAGACTGAAGCCATTGATAGCTTATTCTCAGCTGTTGCAGGTCCTTTTAACGAAATTTAACCGCACATATTTTGTAAAATAACAGCCCTGTCTGGAATTACCGGGAACTCATAGGCTAATGGTTAGTCCGAATAATATTGATCATACTCCATTTAGCCTATTCCTTGATCACACTGAACACGCACGAGCATGTCTGTTTCGCCATCATAAGCAATCCGCCAAGGTGGAAAAGCAGGCTTTTAAAGGGAATGGGATATGACATTTTGATTGGTTTATTGAATGTCACGCCCAAGACACACCTATAATTAATGAAGCGACTAGGTTCAGCCCAGTTGCGCCATGCGCCGTGCTTAGCGCCAAAAAAAACACGCCGTTAAAATAGCAAAAGTGGACTTGGACACGCCCTAAATGGACTTAGCGCCATGCGCTTAGACTAAGCGCCAAGATCGCCAAGATAGGGCCCAGAATGTACAGTTATATAATCATTTTGAAATAATTTGGTGTCAAGAGTGGCATTAGCACCAAATGAAGCAATGTTTCAGTTTTCTGACATTTTATTCTTCTTGTGTTTCTCTCTAAAAATAGATTCAATAATGTGTATGAATTCACAGGACGAACACACTGAGCCAACCATTTTAATTATTATGTTTCAGGTTCGGCGCAAGGTTATTTATTGCAGTGAGATATAATTTCCAGCAGCAATAGAACTTGGTTGTTGATATTGCATTTGACTTTCTTTGCTATTTCTGCTACACTGTTTGGGTGCTAACCAAAATGGAGTGAAAACGTCCGTATGCTGTCGGTTCAGTAAACGCGCTTCGGGAGTGAGTTTCACATGTAATGGGGCCTGTTTTTTTGTCTATGCAGAAAGAAGCAATCCAGGTCCCTGCTGTACTGCGAGCATTTCCAAAAAAAGTGGATTTGACTTGCCCCGCAGAGTTATTAAAAAGCATTCCAATGCATGAGGGTGGAAAAAAAAGAGCATTATTTCATGCCATTTGCGTTAAAGTGTATACGTGAGGTTTTCCCATTGATAATTCAGATGGATTGCTCCTTCAAGAGAGCAGGCATTGTGGAAACGGAGACCGCACTGCTGTGAACCTGCCTGAACACATTCAGCACCATACTTCACCAGGATTGGTTGCAATCAATTCCCATTTCCATGCAAATAAGAATAATTAGAGTCAATTTCGCACACATGCCCGCTCAATGGATGTTCCGTCACAGATCAAATAGAAATCATTTCCATTATGTAATACAAAATGAGTACCTTGTATGGCATAATGTGTGAGGGATTGCTCGCAGCACACACAAACAGAAATATAAGCATAGGTTGTAATGCTGGGATGTCAGCCTTTTCACGTACACAAGCTCAAAGGCAAGCAATTAATCATTAATGTTGGATTGTGTTGTGCCCTTTGCTACCGTGGTTTAAATGAATTGCAGCAGAACTTTTTCAAAGTACAAAAGTGAGAAGTACGGTGGCCCAGAGGTGCCATCCACATTTCTAAAAAGCAATATTTGTTTCTAAGTAGAAATCCTCTAATCTAAAAATCCTTGTTTCTAAATATAAATCCTCACTTGTAAAACAAAATCCTTGTTGCTAAAAATAAATCCTTGTTTCTTAATATAAATCCTAGTTTCCAAAATAAAATCCATAATTCTAAATAGAAATCCTCATTTCTAAAACAAAATCCTTATTTCTAAATTAAATCCTTGTTTCTAAAAAGAAATCCTTGTATCTAAATGGAAATCCGTTTTTCTAAAAATTTGTCCGCGTTTCTAAATTGAAATCCTCATTTCTAAAATGAAATCCTTATATCTAAATTGAGATCCTCATTTCTAAAATGAAATCCTTATTTCTAAATTGAGATCCTCATTTCTGTAAAGAAATCCTCGTTTCTATAAAGCCTGAAAGCTAAATGCTACAGTTAGCCTATGCGCAAAGCATACTGGGACCACATGGCGTATGCACGAGTGTGTCCGCAAGTCTAACGAGAAGCTAGTCCATTGACTGGCATAATAACTAGCACAAAATTGCCGAACAAACTAAGGTTAGGTTTTCTAGCAGACATAGGCTATTAGGTTAAAGCCTGTTAACAAGTAATTTCAATAATTTGAGGAATATAACGGAAACTCGTTCGTAGGGAACTGCTGCTTCACAGCAGCCCATGCAATCATCTGGTTCGCTGTTATCAACATCCAATAAAAAACAAGCTTTTCGTTTCCCATTCATTGTTGCACTGTACATAGCCTACAGTAGTCTACATTTTAACCAGCTAAGTTACTTGTTGATGTGAAACGAAATTGACTCGTCAAATGAACTCAATGTAGCCTGCGCAGTCCAGACAAATTGCTAACTAGCCTACTGATTGTGGTCAATTTACATACTTTGAGAGAAAAACAAAGTTAACCATTTTTGATGGACATAGTAATGAATTGGGACGAATTATAAGGTTGTACGGTGTAACTGTCATAGATAGGCTACAAAAATAGCCTACTGTAAATCCATGAAAATACTGTAATATTCACCTGGTGCAAACTGCACAGCAATAGGAAGACAGGTAGCTACAATAAGCCAATATCATTACGATAGAGTAATGATTCTTACATTTTTACTGTGTTAATACTTATTATTTTATTCAATTTCCGATTACAATCTTTTGTCGATAGTGTTTAGCCTACATTCAGCAATCTGTATTTGGCCATAGCCTACAGTATGACACATGCATGCACACATAGTAACTCAGGTAAGGTTGACATGGTGACAAACAGACGCCAACATGGAGCCCAGTGAAGTTACAATTATGTCGCTTTTGCTCAATGTCCGGCACTTTCAAAGGCAGGATTGGCATGATAGGAATTTATGGTAAGACGAAGGAAAAAGGTTAGCATCACATAACGTTAGGCTACAGTGCCTTAAATAGCCTACTGGTGCAGCAATCTCCGCTAGGTACGATCAGTTGTATATCAAATCATAGCCGGATAGGGTTGCTTGAACGTCACCGAAAAATTCTAATTAAATGCCATATTGTAACCAAACAGTGACCTTCCAAGGACTTTAATAACATCCTAGTAAAGTTTTTAGGACATCCCTATGGAACGTCACATCATAGCTTTGAGAGGACTAAAGTGGTATGTCCCTGGGACGTCCACTGATTGCTGCGTAGGTGTTAGATATGTGGAAAGAATCAGAGAACATCACAGTGCGCCCTAAATGTTGCTGGTCTATATTTTAAGTACCTAGGTCAGAATAGGTTCCAGAACTTCCATATTATCGAGTTCTAAGGGTTGTTTCCTGAGTGCCATTGATCTTTCCCATGTGGATGTAATAAATTGAAGTGATTTTGTTGGAAAGGTTGGATTTTTTTCCAGTTTTTAAGAATACATTTCTTGTTAATATGATCAACAGCTTATTTTATTCATCATGTTAAAATCAATTTACATATGTCCAAGTGCAACAAATGTGTGTCACAGTTGGCACAAGATTATACCCTAGCTCTTTCGTGTATGATATGGCTTATTGTAGCTAGCTCTATTCTCGTAGCGTAATGTGGTGCTGCCAGCCCGCCATCTACTGGGCGAATAATAGCTACTGCAGCATTTCCACGGATTTACAGTCGCCTATTTTTGTACAGCTATCCGAGAGTAATAACTCATTATCTTATCATTCATCACAAATCATTATTTATCACATATATCCATCAAAAAATGTTGACTTCAAAGCATCTAAATTGACCACAGTTAACCTGCACATTGTCTGGAATCTCTGGACCACAGGCTACATTGAGTTCGTTGCGATTTGACGAGAGTCAATTTCGTTGCACATGAGCAAGTAACTTATTATGTAGGCTACTGTACGTACAGTGCAACAATGAATGGGAAATTAAAAGCTTATGTTTTTTATTGGAGGTGATGATAACAGCGAACCATGTGCTTAATTTGCTGTAAAGCTGCAGTTCCCTACGAATGAGTTTCCATTATATTACTCAAACTATTGAACTTACTTGTTAACAGGCTTTAACCTAATAGTGCTAGTTATTATGCCAGTCAATGGACTAGCTTCTCGTTAGACTTGCTATACAAATAGCACTCTCTCAGACACACTCGTGCATACGTCATGTGGTCCCAGTATGCTTTGCGCACAGGCTAACTGTAGCATTTAGCTTTCAAGCTTTATAGAAACAAGGATTTCTTTACAGAAATGAGGATCTCAATTTAGAAATAAGGATTTAATTTTAGAAATGAGGATTTCAATTTAGAAAAAAGGATTTCCTTTAGAAACAAGGATTTCATTTAGAAATAAGGATTTAATTTAGAAATAAGGATTTTGTTTTAGAAATGAGGATTTTGTTTTAGAAACGAGGATTTACATTTAGAAATAAGGATTTGTTTTTGAAATGAGGATTTCTATTTAGAATGATGGATTTTATTTTTGAAACTAGGATTTATTTTTGGAAATAAGGATTTAGTTTTGGAAAGGATTTCTATTTAGAAATACAGATTTATGTTTACAAACCAGGATTTATATTAAGAAACAAGGATTTTCTTTTAGCAATGAGGATTTATATTTAGAAGCAAGGATTTATATTTAGAAGCAAGGATTTCTTTTAGAAATGAGGATTTATATTTAGAAACAAGGACTTATTTTAGAAACGAGGATTTCCATTTAGAAATATGGATCTCATCTTAGAAACAAGGATCTCTTTTTAGAAAAGAGTATTTATATTTAAAAACAAAGATTTATTTTTATAAATGAGGATTTATATTTAGAAACAAAGATTGTTTTTTTGAAATGTGGGCTACCATAGAGAAGTGATTGTAACAGATAATAACAGAATTTTGTTTTAAATGCACACATGTAACATTGCACCAATTTAAATGAATTGATTTAAATAGCCCATTGGTCAATTTAAATTATGGGTAGATTATTTAATTTTAGCATAGGAGTGTTACAGGGTATTTTTCCCCAGATCCATCCTGGTGATGATGATGTATGTAGGTATTAGGAAGCCATCGAGATCATCAATATCCCGGGTGTAAATGCATGTATCTTTGTCTCTGAGAAACCAGGAGGAACCTGTCTCAGTGCAGTGATCCATTGCTCTCAGGCCTGTATACGTGAGGTGGATAACCCAGGCAGGTCTAAGCAGCCTTACACGATTTCACGGCCAAACATTTCCTGCGATGGTTCTTTCATAATACCTGCAATTTTCACAGTCTATACCAGAAGACCTTTTTGTACTGCAGGAATTGAATTGAACGGGAGTGGGTCATTGCTGTATTGGCATAGGCCAGGGGTCTTCAACCTTATCCCGCAAGGGCCGGTGTGGGTGCGGGCTTCTGTTCCAACCAAGCAGTTACACACCTGATTCTACTAATTAATCACTAGAGTCTTTGCTAAGGACCTTGATTAGTAGAATCAGGTGTGTAACTGCTTGGTTGGAACAAAAGCCCACACCCACACCAAGGTTTATGACCCCTGGTATAGGCACTACACTCATATAGCAGACAGGACTGAGCTCAGGGTTGTCTTTTTTACGCAAGGCTAATTAAGGACACAATGTGCTCAATAGCATACGACGTGAACAAAGTGGAAAACAGATGTGGGACATGTAAGTTTAGACCCGGATGCACTATTTGCTGAGTCGGATCAAAGAATTGTGGGCGGAAAGAATTACAGGAAATTTTTGCTGAGCAGCCTTTTATTCACAAGGCCGGCATAAAGAATGCAAAGTGCTTTGTGCACAGTCGTGCGGCCAAAAGCACTGACACATTTATGTATGGCGACGCTGTGGGTAGAGCAGTAAGTTACGGTCGTGGCGAGCTGGGGCTTTGCACGCTGATTATCAGGTGAACCTCTCCAATCAATGAATCCGGAGGGACACGTCTCAGTGCAGCCTATGAAAGCATCTCACCAGATCATTTACGAGCCGCCGTGCTTTCGCAGTCATGTAATCCTAGTCCTTGACCGAATCATGAATGAGTGTGAAAAAAGGCCTTTCTCGTGAAGGAAACGAT
>CM056379.1:99302520-99653715 GCA_029718625.1 Synaphobranchus kaupii | reverse complement strand
TGGATACATGTCGGTGGGCAATATATTCATAATAATTTATGTCAGGTTAACAAGCCTTCAGATCATATATCTGGAAGCCACATTTGGAATGGGGAGCCACCATAGTTCAATAAGAGACATCTTTTTTAACAGTAATACCATGAGATGTGCTCCCTTTTTGGCTTGCTCACTGCCTTGCTGTTACGCTAAAAAAGTTACATCTTCCTTACACCCGGCAATTAATTTGTGTCTGTAGGGGACATGAGTTGCTGGTCTTAAAAACCATATATTATATTTTGCTGAAACCTACACTACAAGGGACGTTCAAAACAATAATAATAATAATAATAATAATAATAATAATAATAATAATATTGATAATATTATTTCACTGCACATGTTGTGATCCAAGATACATTTCAAAAAATGAAAATACTACAGGGGGGGGGGGGGGGGGGGGGGGGTACCAGGGGGGTACCAGCTACAAACATCCAGAACCTTTTCTATAATAAAAGTAGAGAAGGAATAGCGATTAGCACTATTGTCGATTCCTGAGTCTGGCATGACAGTTTGTGACAGAAAAGGTTCTGGATGTTTGTAGCTGGTACCCCCCCCACTTCATACTAGCACCCGGTCTCGACGTCTGTCTGTCCTGGCCCCACGGTGGTGGAATGAGCTCCCCGTGGAGGTCAGAACAACAGAAAGTCTGACCACCTTCAAGCGCAGATTGAAGACTCACCTCTTCAAGCTGCACCTCTCTCCACCCCTCCCTACCTCCTTGTGACCTCCCTTGATTGTGTTTTTCTGAATCCTTGTTTAAGTGGTTCAAGCTGCTAGTTTAATACTTAAGGTTACTTATTGGCTACTGTTGTACACGCCAATGATCGATATTGTGTGGTTCCCCCCTACGCCTGGTGCTTGAAATCGTATTTACCTTTTAGGGTTGTTTTAACGCACTTGTTCCTAGTTTGAAAATGCACTAATGTACGTCGCTCTGGATAAGAAGCGTCTGCCAAATGACTAAAATGTAAATGTAAATGTAGCGGTGGGTAGAGGACGCCATTGTCTGTGATCACATTTGGGCAGAGGGCATAGAAAGGACACCGGGCGCCTGATCAGGCCACCTGCAGACTCTAACCACTCGCCAGGCTGTGCACAACAGCAAAGATCCTGGCAATACTCGGTTGCCCAATCAACGTGGATTTTTGGCAGCCGGAGGCATTGTTTGTGTCTAATAGAATCATGTGAATTACCATGGGTTGGCGCATTCTCCCCCGTCGCCTAATTCAAGAGGCGAGTACCTCAATGATGCCGTGATGTACTGTGATGCATTTATATTCTAAAACCTTTTAAAACAAAGTGCATATAAATGCATTACCAACTGTGCTTAGAGTATTACGCTCTGTGAGGTCGGCACACCACACTTCTTTGTAATTCATTACACATACCAAAAGGCATAAATGGTATTTAAAGTAGGAAATTCACAAGTTCACATTCAGTCACCACTGTGTTTAAAATTTCATTTCACACAGTAAATACCCTTGTTTGACTGACTATCAGCTGAAAAAGACTCTTTTCATGGAGAATATTTCATGTCTTTGGCATAAATTCCTTTAGAACTGCAGTATTTAGACTGACCTCACGGGTTCTCAAGGGGTTCAGACTTCATAAACTTCATAAACTTCATAAGTTTTGTAAAAGCCTGCAGAAATAAACCTTGGGCATTCCTTCCCTTACCCCTCTGAACAGCATAATTTCAAGCCACCGGTTTTGATATTTTTCTTTCGTGACCAAAAAGCTGCTGCTCGTATGAAGCCAAGGGAGATATTCCTGTTCATAAATTTCCTTTAGCACTTTCACACGCATCACCCATTACCCCAAGCCGTGGAACCTCAGAGGGAAAACAGAAGGATTGTTTTCAGTCAGGTTGGCTAAAGTCGAGGTCAGCTCAACAAGCCTGCAATAAAGACACCCACATCGTTGTAAGGCCTAATGAAAACAAGGGTTTGGATCACTACTGCTTTTCCTCTTATTAACAATTACATGGAATTTGCTTTTCAGAACTGATTTCGCTAAAGGAGTTTTTTTTTTGTAGCCGTTGTTTTTTTTGCAAAAGCGCAGATCAAACATTTTAGATGGAAACCTTGAATTTATGTTGGTGTCAATAGCTCACAGGGAAATGATCTGCGTCTTTGATACGCACCAGCCAGCCACATTTTGTCTGCTACCGTCACTGGCAAATACACGTAATGGCAGCAGTAGTCTCGGCAGGTAAAGACTTGTGATCCATTAATAGATGTGGATGCATTCCATGCAGAAACAGCTAATTATAGTCATTCCTTTAAAAGATCCACATGCAGACTTGGGCGAAATGGAAAATGTGTGTATGAGCAGTGGGTGGCAGTGGTACGTAATAAAAAAATAAAATGGATGCCAACTATTTGATCGTTATTAAATCGATTTTTTTTAAATGTATTTAATGAGGAGTTAAATCTGTTTTAGCATATGTAGGTATACTGTATATGCATATGTATGAGTGTGAAACTGCAGGGGGCCAGACGCTGGTAAGATCTTCACAGCCCAGACCTTCACACCCTGCCTTCGAGTCCAAAGATTTCTGTGGCTCACATCATACATATAATCTGGTGTAATGCCTGGTATCAAAGTGTTGAGCCGACCGTACAGTACCATTTATTTCAGTCTGCCGGTCTCTGTCTCTGTCTGTTTGCAGCTGACGTGGCCTCTGAATTAGCGAGTTTAACACGTTTTCTGTGTTTGTAAGGAGATAATTACACAGGCATAACACTCGTGCCTACTTTTGCCACAACGCCGTACCACCTCTCAGTCTATTGTCGGTAACACCTCCGTCACCAGGCAGCACCAGGACAGCAGTAAGTGAAATTCAATGTTTCATTATTTTACAGTTAATGTAAGGCAATGACCAATCACAATGATGGACATTGCTGACACAGCTTGTGGACCCACCCCCTCCAACCCTTCCTCCCTTTGGATCCCCAGAGATATGCCAAAGAACCCTTGGCAGGCAGGCAGGCAGGCAACACCACATCCATGCATACTATACACGACACCACTGTACACTCCTAAGACTGTAACTGAGTGTCCCCTACACTGCACTTGAGACTCCACTATACTGGAGAGATACAGTAGCTAGGGAGCATGTACACAGACAGGTGGGATGAGGAATCGACCACGCCACGATGACACCACAGAATAACAAGACTAGGCTAGCCCCGGGTACTCCCAGGGGGAACAATTGCTCTCAGAAACTGAGGTGTACGATTTTCTGGCCATAAATGGTACCGCACCCTTGTTTTCCCACAGGTTCGAGAAGACACTCCCTCCCCATTGAGAGTCAATGACACCTAAATTGGGCGATCGATTTTGTCAAATGTAATTTTTGTCAGTGGACAACCCGCGGCTCATGCAAAATGCAGCAGCCAGGCTGCTGACAAAACAAAAAAGTGTGATCACATTACCCCAGTACTTAAATCCCTGCACCGGCTCCCAGTTAGTTTTAGAATTGATTTTAAAAGTTTTATTGAGTTTTATTTTACTGAATTTTATTATTGGCCTTTAAGGGTCAATGTGGGATGGCACCTGAATATATACAACACATGCCTTATACCTTAGCAACCAGGGCGAGCATGAAGGACTACTCTATGTCCCAAAAGTTTGTTTTAAAACCAGGGGGCAGGCCGCTTTTATGTTTTATGCCCTGAAACTCTGGAACGCACTCCCCCTTGGTTCCAGTTCTTAAATCACAACTAAAAACATACTTTATTCAAGAGGGCCTTTAATTGAGCTTTCTTTTGTTTTATTTTATTAACCTGTTTTGTTGTTTTGTTATGAACCATCTAAATTTGATCACTTCTGTTGTGTGTTTACGGTTTAATTGTACCTCTGTCAAGCACTTTGTGTTATAGACATGTATGAAAGCGCTATACAAATAGAAAGCGCTATACAAAAAGTAATTTTATTGTATTTTTTGAAAAATAAGAAGTTATGGCCCCAAATGTAGCATCTATAACGCCGAATGTCTGTGCTTGCGCTGATATAAACAAGGCAGCTCGTGTTGGCCCACACCCTTCCCGCCTTTTCCGAAGCAGCGTGATGTCCTGCGTCACTGAACATCGCTTGCGACAACGACGGCAGGCGGCATTTCAGCTCCGCGCTAAAAAAGCGCTTCCACCTGTCTCGGGTTTCACAGCTGCGTCCGTGCCTCCCTGATATTCAGAAACCGTCACCTTCCCTTTTGAGGAGATAAGCTTTTATCACCTAAGGGTGATTTCCCCCCCCCCCCCCTACAAGACAGAAGCAGGACTGACAACAGTATGACATGGTGTGGGAGCATTAGAGATCAGTCAGACTAATCTGCGATGTTCAGTCTGTATTGGACTGCGCTGCATTTAAACTGGTAGGCGCTGCACCAGAATAGGTCTGCAGTGGGAGCGCTAATTTGTGTGTCAGTCTTTTGAGGGGGTGTTCAGAAAATTTGGTTCAGACGGTTGAGCGCAGCTGAAGACGAGCAGGTTCAGTGTGTCACGAGATTACCATTCAACCGGTGTGGTGTTGCGTTGCGCTCACGGTAGGCCCGATTGCAGAACGAGCATTTGCGAAGAAAATGCATGCGGAGTCACAATAGGGGTGTGACCATATGGTCCACACAGTTGCCGAAACCGCCAACCCTTCCCCCAGCTGTATAAAGTTTCCAAAGGCGACTTTTTTACCTCATAATCACACATCTCCAACCGAGACATTCGAGATATCACCGCCAACTCTATTTGCTTATTTTGAGAAAACATCTCCAAGTGAATCTGTGCATAAACAGATGGGCTCAAGACAGCTGCAAACAATATTGGGCTTTTTGCGGCATTTTTCTTTCTTATAATGACTCCCTTTATTGCGCTAAAGCAGGTGTTTTTCCAACCCCGTTCTCTCAAGAATGGCTGCAGTTTTTAATGTTGATTCCCGGGAAGGAAACGGGCATTCTGTTTAGATGTGGTTTTGAGGACGTCTGTGCAAAATTATGAACGTGGCAGCCGCCATGATTTATTTAGACTATCGCTGCCAGTGTTATGGTTTTTGGCAGGGCTGCTGTTCTATTAAGCATTAAATGTGCTGGCACTGTCAAAACCGAGCATTGACATGAACATAAATATGTGGCTGAAAATTATTCCTGGGTTTAGATTTAGGAAATTGTTGTACATGTATACACTTTGGAAAATTTGGCCACTTTACTACGTCATTAATCTTGCATCTTTCTGTTTTATAATTTTTTCAATGTTTTTAACAACATTGCATGCCTGCATAATTCTCTTAATTGATCTGCCTCATCACTACATTAGCTGCCCCTACAGTAACAACCCCTAGTTATTGACTCCTAATATAAAACAAAATATGCGCAGCCACTCTTTTTAGAGTAAAGTCTCTGTCTGACATATTCACACAATGGAAATCTTACTTGTATGGTTATAACGGGATTCCCGACAATCCCGAGTGTTTATTGATTAGTCCGAGCCCAAGGCTGTTAGGTTGCTTTGAAGCAGCCTTCACCTTAAAAATGTATTTCTATCACTTATCAAAAACAAATAAAGTTAGCTCAGCGGGGAATGTTTTTAGCACAAGCATACAGGAAGTGCCCATCTCACCACACCCTGTTTTTGTTTCCTTCGTTCCCCTGTCATAACACATCAGACATCACTGAGATCATGAAACAATACAAGGCTGATGCAGGGGAAAAACTCTACTAAACTACAAAAGGGGGTGAGTAGCTCACTGGAGACCACAATATAAAAACTAGCCACCACATATTTTTAAGGATTCCCAAATTCTCTTTGAGTCTATGATCCTGTCCTGACCACTCAAAATCTCATTTGAAATGTACCCACACCTGCTCGTTTCGGGAAATCCGTCTTTTGCCTTCTAGGACTCATTTGAGGTTCTGAAGATTTGAGGTGCAGAGACTGCTGGTCTTTCTGCATAGTGCCAGTAGTAGTAGGGGGTGGGGGTGGGGGTGGGAGCTTTGTTGTCGAGGCCTGTCAAGAAAATTCCATTTCATGTAAGGGCTCAGACACATCCCCTAACACATGCAAGCACTAATGTAGGCATCTGTGAGAATAACAAAAGGATACTACCTGACATATAGGCAAAAAGCTGTGTGAACATTTTTTTCAGCACAAATTCCCTCACCATACCTTCTCTGTATTTTGGATGTTGTTGGCACTTGTGGCGTATGCTATTGGTTGTATTTTTGTATTCTGTGATAATTTCCTCAAATTCTCTATAGGTTTCTCTGGATACGGAGCTCTGCCAAGAAAATACAGTATATGTGTCGAAGAGCCACATATATAGAGTTTATGAAGTAGACAGGAAATTCCTTGTATACAGGAAAAATAGCTGAAATACCTGAACTGACCTGAAGAACGACACCGAAGCTGAATGTTTGCCTGTTTGAGTCTCTAATTCACATTAACTAAAAGTCCATGAACTTAGTCTTGAGAGCGTGTGCGCACCGAGGTGTCGAATGGGCCGCGCGGCACTCCGAGTGTTTTAATTTCCTGGCGCAATCGGAACTTCGGGTCTCCTGCGGGGCAATCTCGCAGAACGATCTCGCCGTGAACTATTTAGGGGATTTTCCTGAAGGCATAAAAAAAAATATCTAAATATAGGCTCGTCTGTCTGCGCGGACTTGGCAACCTTGTTGAACAGTGGGAGGGTTGTGCAACGACACCACAGGAATGTCTGGTGCTGTAGCATGAGCACCAGGGCCCGTTATACGGGCTCTAACTCTGGGGGTCCGAACACAGGGGCGCTGATCAGAGAAGCGGGAAAATCTTCCCACGGACACTGTGGGGTGATAGCAGTGAAACACCCAAAGGACCGTTACGCAACAAAACATAAATCCCATACATTCAAAGGTAAACTGCAGCACATTGAGTAATACATTTGAGTACTCCAGATACATTTCTGCTGAATAATACTTAGATATTGTTGCTTAATACTGTTGGTTAATAATAAATATCCCACTGACACCAAAAGAGTAATGATTGGTATATGTTGTACTCCTGCTAAGCAATTCATTTTTTGTCCCCTGTGGGGGAGATGAGTCTCTGGTTATATATTCTACTACATTGAAACCTTCACTACAAGGGACATTAAAAAAATAATTTTTTATATTTTTGAAAAAATATATCACTGTAACATGTTTTTGTCATCAAGACACTTGTATTGTGTCAAAAAAACTGAAAATACAAAAGTCTTTGTCTGTCAGGTCTCAAGAGGTTTGTATTTTCCAACACATTTCTTAATGCAATACTATGCATTTGTGTACTGTAATCAAATGCTAAAATGTGCTCTGAACCTCCTTCCATTGTCAAAAGTGACCAATCAAGATTTATAACCCTTGTATGAAACCTCACTTATGTGAACAGATAGCAGGCAAGGACCTTCATAAACCTCTGTAGACATATAATTGCCTTTAGATAGCCCAACATACCTCTGGTTCCTTTGAGGATTTCTAACATCTTCGATTGGTGGCAGTTTTATTTTTCATTTCTCTGCAAGAGCCTTGCTTTTAGGTCTCAGTTAGTTCTTCCGCTTGCCTACTAACGTCAGAGAACGGTGCCGACCACAGAGCTGCGATTTATTTTCCAGAGTATCCCACGTGAAAAGGCTACTGTTGTATCTCCTGCGCCTTGTGGCCCATCCCTATTCCTGAACGCAGTGCAGAAGCTCATTAGATTTCAAACCTCAAACCTGACGTGAGTGCATTCCCATTCACTGCATACACAGCCATTAAAAGTTTACGTTCTTTATGCCAGTCTATCAACAACGCTGGCGTTTGACGGAGATGGATCTTCCAAGTGCCTAAAGTGCTGCTATCCTTGAAAGTCTAATGAACTGGCCGCATAATTGCATCTCATCCAGACAGCTCCACTCTTGATTTACTGTACATGTGAAAGAAGATGGAATACTCATCCACTCCCTGTAGTGGAATACTGTAGGGATAAAATTGACTTGCCTGCACGCCATGTTTGGTGAAGATAGAAGTGGAAAAAGTGTCAGGCTATTGCAGAGGCACGTCTAATGGCCTTGACTGAATGCAGAGGGTTCACTGAGGTTACTAGAGTTCAGATGTTAGTGAAACAGGTTTGTGTGGGGGGGGGGGATGCGGAACTGTGAGCTGTCAGAAGCAGGATGGGGCAAGGATGGATCTGCATTTCATTTCCTGCCATTGTTTTCCCTCTCGATAACTTCCCAAGATGGCCAAAATATTTGGCCTTTTTTTTACGTATGCAATCTACAAAATGTGTATGTGAATACTTGGGATTTCATTTTGAGGATTCTCTGCTGACGTGATTTTTCATCTCTTTATTGGCTGATTATTTTTTTGTGTGGAGGTTGATGGTCTCACGCCGAAAGCTACCGTTTACCTGCACCATTGGGCCTCTGTGTTTTCAGTGACAGCTACGAGATTCCTGTGTGCATGCTCTCTACTATAATAGAACATGCATAGAGGCCGTCACAGTCCAATTCTTGTCATCATTTGTTTTGTTTCTTTTTCTTTCCATCTGATGTTGCAAGAAAAGGCACGGGATGTTGTCATCATACACCATTTTGAATAAAACTGATGATTTCATTTGTTTTTTTTCAGTAGCCCTCTGATTGCTGATGATAGAAACATGACATCATGGCCTGTGTGTTTGCCATGCTGCATGTATTGATTTCCATGTAAATCCACACAGGTTCAATCACTGTGGCCATATTTAAAGATGGTACGGCTCTCAGACAGAGATTGATAGTGTGTTTGATAGTTTCCTCTGAAGTTGTTCCTTTGGTATCTGCATTATTTCTGAATGGCACAAGAGGCCATGGAGATCTCTTCACTCAATGCCCAGAATTCACTAATGTATTGGTTTTCTCTTAAGCTATAGCTTACTGCATTAGGCCTACTGATGACCGTGGTATTCTATTATAGCTTAAACTAGCAAATTGCCAAATACATAGACGCGAATACTCAACTCCCACTTACACAGAGGCAGACACAGACTGACAGAATGGAACAGTTCCCTCACCTCCTCCCGTAAGCCCGGTGCAAGCTTCCTGTTAACACTGCCAGCTGTCTCAGGTGCGGAGACAGAAAGAGATACCACCCCGAGCTCGGTTCATCACTCCGCCACTTTGTCTCCGTGACAACATCATCAGCGCTGTGATAGAGAGGCAGATGTCAGACCCTGGGCCGCAGGGCGGGAAACAGCTTAATCAAGCGTACCGAAGAGGGCGAGGACACAACCAAGGAAAACATGGAGGACGGCTTACCTCACAACGCCGCAGCCAACCAGGGAGCGGCAGGCTGCAGGATACGCGTGGAAATGCGCTTTGAAAACGCACGTGATGAAAGTCTGCTTTTAAACTGCATCTACTATACTTTTAAAGTCTACTATGGCACATTACTTTTATATTTATATTATATCTCTCTCTCTCCAGATGTTTGAAGAACAATTGAAGAACACAGGCAGATAGTTTTGATTTTAATATCAATGATTAACCTCATAAATAATTTGAAATGTTGAGGTTGCATGACAACATGCATTATTCAAGGAGCACGAATGGAGTTGTGAAGGACTTTTATGTGACTGAGGCCCAAAATAAAACATCAAAATGGGCACAGTCCCTCTTTTGAGAAGACCGAATCACTTATAACTATATCTGTGCACATCTCTCACACATGTTAGTGTCTGGAAGTCTGAGGGGGAAAATAAAGCCCTGCTTTCAGCTGCATCCGGAGTAATGTAAAGGCCCCGTTCTTCTGCTGAACACTTGCCAGGGCCTTGGAGGGGCTTAGCGTTGTAGGCTTCATCAGTAGCTCAACGTCATGTTGGCCGTCTCCATGTCCCTGTTTCTCTCTCTCTCTCTCTCTCTCTCTCTCTCTCTCTCTCTCTCTCTCTCTCTCTCTCTCTCTCTCTCTCTCTATCACTCTCACTCTCTCTGCTTCTCTCATCCTATTCTCTCAGCCTTCCCTTCCTCCAGAACAGTGAATTAGATGGCTCTGGGTTTATAATGGTTCGGTGGATTTCGCGTGCTGCCAGTTTCTACACCGATTCGCCTTTCTTCAAGGTGTGACAGTGAAATTGGTTTCTTCTCTCTCACTCTCTCTTCCTCCTTCGTCTTTCTCTCTCCCACTCTCTCTCTCTCTCTATCCCTCTATCTCTCCCCTCTCCTTTCCTGATGCCAGGGAAAGAGAAGTGATTCAGCTGGAAGCCACAGTGCCTTCTACCCTCAGTGATGAAGAGTAGGTTGGTTGCTGACACAGGAACATTATCACAAATGCTCTTGTCCAGCTCTAATTACAGCCTAAAGCATCTAACTACTTAGAGCATGATAGCCAGCAAGCAAGGCCTTCCATATATCCACACGCACAACATGCAGTTACCAATATGACAAAAGTTTCTTATAATCTAGGGGTTGTAAGATAAATGAACAGCTATTATATCATAATGAATATATTGAGTGCCCAGGTGCATATCTATGTGCCTGGAAAAACATAGATGTCTAGCATCTAGCAGTAACAAAGATCTGAATTCACACACCACTTAGTGCATATGTGTAGGTGTAAAGGAACAAATTGAAGTTATTTTGGTGAAGTTACACAGCAGTCATTTTTGTCAGAAATTCTCTGCAAACAGCCCTAAAATTCCTTATTTGCTTACATTGTCAAAATTGAGTACGCGTATGTGATCTTTGCCTGATATTACTGACTATGTAACAGAACCTTCGCTCTCTTGCAGGTGAGTGCCTTCTGCATTCCATCCACAGAGACCTTTTCAACTGGCATGCACTCATATGAAGCTGTCTGAAACCCAGTGCGTTCTGGGTATTCCCTTCCAGAAAAATCTCCGGAGTGAATGTGCAAACACGTATCGGTGCCCAAGGAGGGCGGCCTTACCTGCTACTCCGATTCAACTTCAAATACTGTTTATTTTCATGACAAGTGAACTTGCGCTGCAAAAGCATTAAATTATGCAGATGACATTACCATGAACCACCCACGTTTGAAGAAAAAAAGCAAACAGGTAAACCCTCTCTCCCCACACCTATACAAATGCACTGCACCGTGAAGGATATGAAGAATAGACTTTAAATTAACAAAATATGACACCTGTGTTTCACAATTAATGTAGCACAAATTATAGTACTACAATGAAGTGCTTAGCCCTCTCTCCCTCTCTCACTCTCTCTCAAACTATGACAGGTAAAGAAGTATTGGGCTGCCACCTGTGTTCTAGTTGCCTCTCTCTTCAGCATAATTCCAACATCCCTATTTTCTACCATTCAAGGACTATACAGTAGTATAGTCTTGTTTGAACATGGTGGTCAGTTTTCCAAAGCTGGTCTCCCTCACCGATCAGGCTGATGTAATACACAGCGGATCGGGCAGGCTGTCCCCAAGTCCCTGGAGATTGCTACGGCTACACGTCACTGCTAATTTAATATAAAAGCACATATAAAATTGCAAAAGCACTGAAACGGTTCAAAAGAAACTGCCACCTTCTCAGCGGGTGACCCATTCAAACAAAGTCAAATATCTCTCTTTCAGCACCCCATTTTCAATTCTATTTTATTATATGAACATAAACCCTCAGGATGGGTCGGCGTAACTTGGCTTTTGAACATATGAAAATGGCATTGCCAATTACAGAGAGATAATTGCATTCCTTCAGGAGCGGCATAATTCCATCCAGAATTAATGGGAGGATTTGGTGTTGGATGTTACTGTGAATTTGGACCCTTTGAATATTGCGACGGGTTAGAGAAGAACAGAAGGTATATTCCCCCTGAGAAGCTTAACTGCGAGGACTAGGAACCAGCGACACCCACAGCGTCTGGCCCACCACAACTCCCCCTTTTTCTGATTCCAGAGTGGAAGCCTGCCTGTTACTACCGCGCCACCCCGGCCTCCCAGCGCACAATCGTGGGATTGTCAGTCCCCCGCACTCCTCTCAAAGTGACTGGCTGTTACTCCATTCCACTCCCACGCCAGCGGTAAATGGCGCTTTAAAGCTGCCCACACAAGCGTGAACGCTTTTTTGCCATTTTTTTTCCCTCCCCCGAGGAGTTAGATATGTCTATTGTGCTTTCTGGAATTGCATTTTATGCTTTTTAGCTGTTACTCACTGCTGGAAGAAAAAATAAACTGCTAAGGAGCGACTCAGACTGCATTTCAAAAGCAAGACACAAACAAATAGAAAAGAGATATATACCGTATATATGCAGTACACTCATAAATATAGATGGGAATATTAATACTGAGGAAAGGCAGTGATCATTTGTAGTTGTGTTAAAGTCCTCATATCATTCCCCTTTTACATTTTATTCTTCGCTCTAATGCAGGCTGCAGATATGGAGATGCGGACACTTCCTGTCTCTGGATGTGACACGTCATTCTTCCCATGCAAAACGCATGGCGATAAGACCAAGTCGTTATTCCCCAGTGTACGTGATTTTAAGACACTGTTCGTCCAGGGAGAGACGGCCGCAGGTGAAATGACCAAAAACTAAAGGGCACGGGTTACATAATGAAGAATGATTCCACACATGTAGAGTATTCTGGGGGCAATTGTAACAGGGGGCAATTGCAACACCATAAGATTGCACCAATCTGAAACAAGCTAGAGCTGAGATTCTATCCAGCAAGTTAGCTAGTTTCATGTGTTCAGGATTGGGGGCAATTGTAACAAAAAATTGTGTTACAATTGACCCCCGTTACAATTGCCCCCAGAATACTCTATATCCTACAAAGTATTGAAGTGACCACTATTTCCACAAACATCAGCTACCAGTCTCATCCTCAACAGGTCTACACATGTCTGTTTGCAGGACAAAAAAAATGCCTTCTCCACAGGTCAGGTTGTGCTCCGTTTATAGATTATTTTGTTCACATATATATCTACCGGTATTTCTTGGCACCCTGGGTACAGAACATATCTACAAATATCCTCTGATGTCAAACATAAACAGGAAGCAAACCTGGTTGTTCTCAAGAAAGCATTTTATTTATGCATCAAAAGATTTCACTTGAAAAGAAAAGCGTTGAGGACGATGGCATTGCCCTGCTATCTGTGCGGACTAAAATGTCAAACGTGAACGGGAAGAAAACCTGCTTGTTCTCGAGAAAGTATTTTATTTATGTATCGAAACATTTCACTTTAAGAGAAAATGGCCCTGTTATCTGTGCAGAGTAAGGCTTTTTGTGTTGGCAGCGCCGAATCGAAATAAGCGGGGACAGGAGTATTGAGTAAACGGGATACGTCTGAGAGGAATCCTTTTTAGTCTGATACTAGCAGATAATGGCTTTTCTGTGCTTCTTGGACACCGTTTAGTCGCAGCCTCTCCCCCACCTCCCCGAAAGTAGCTTTTGTCGAGGACAATGGCCGGTCTGTTCCTAAAGCCGTGTAAACTCCATTGTGCAATGCACCTTCACTGATGGATTTATATGCAGGATTAGCCAAATTACTTTCCACCAAAATGAATTCATTAATCACTGTACCACTGACCTCCATTTCTTTGGAAAGGGTGGGAGGCATACAAATTACAGGCGCTACACGATTGTATAAAGTGTTCTAACCTGCTGCACCATCTTCCATCAAACTCCTTATTTATTTAGTCACTTATTTATCTACTTTTAGCCAAATTAATTGCCAAGTGCTTCCATCTCACCTTAGCAAAAGCAATACACTGCTTCAGGGCATTAGCAGAACATATTATTGGATTTAAGTGCTTTTTAAAAAAAGACAATTTTCTTGCCCAAACCGCAAAGTGCCATCCAGGGGTCAACTCAAGAAAAATAGCCTGTTGTCCAGTTTTGATGTTCAGTCTAGAGGGCTTAATTACATTTTTTTTTTTTTCAACGCACACCAGATCTGATCGCTGGAGTCCACACTGTGCAGCAGTCCCCTGGAGGGGACAAGAAGGCACCATGGTAACAAGGCTTGCGATTTCACGATCCGCAATTCCTCAGCTCCTTGCGAGATTTGTTTTGATGGTGACATTGAAATCCAATATGTGGACACTATGGGCAAGGGCAAAATAAATAAATAAATAAATAAATGCATAAATAATTTAGTGGGAACAATGCGCGCGCTGTGATTGGTTGGCATCCTCGCTGACACTAATTGCAGCAGCTGTCAGAGTGGCTGTGCATGGTGGAGATGAAGCCGTTCCAAATGCCTGGACTGATCATTTCTCACCACAAACCCCCACCCACCACGACTACTACTACTTCGTCTACTTCTTCTTCTACTTCTTCTTCTTCTTCTTCCATTTGTTGTTTTGATATGACTTTGTGATTCTACAGAATTCTCAAGCGAGGGGCTGAATGTTATACGGACATGCATATTTTCCTCCGTCATGAATTGGTGGCAAAGCTGTTTTCGTCCAATAAGGCATTAACCAGCTGTGCGATGCGTTCGGTGGGACCATTGGAGCCTTCTGCCATTGACAAGCCATTTTCGGGATGTTGCGCACCATTAAGGACCGGGGTATACAAAAAAGAAAATGTTATTTGCTGAAATAATTAAACAGGGATTCAGAGGAAAATGAACTGCAGCTCAGTAGCAATAGCTTCCGCGTGTTTGACCCCTGTTTGACGCCTGCCTCTTGGGCGCGGCAGCGTGTTTGATGCACATCGCAGCGGTCCTCTCTCTCACACTCCAACTGGGGATAATGAGTTCTTTTCAGGTCTGAGCTAAAAACAGAAACCAAGGGGTTTGCTCTGATTCGCCAACGTCCACAAGTGTGAAACTTCGCCCACAGACAGCTTCCCATCTCCCCACCCCCGCACACCCCTCCATCCCATACTTCCTGCCTGAGGTCTGACACCGAATCTACGGGAAAAACAAGAGACTCAGCGGGCAAGATTATTCAAATACGGTCACCGCAATCAAGAAAAACAAAATCAAAGGAATGCTGAACCTGCAACAAAGAGTGTTTTTCTTAACCTAAGTCCAGTTTTAATAAACCATATTTTTCAAGGTGGGTATAATTTTTCTCATAAATGGTAAGATATTTACAGTTTTATTTTCAGGGATTGATATATTTATAAGTATAAAAATGTGAAAACTACACCAATTTAAACAAAATGTTGATTCTCTCAAAATTGGTAAAAGTTGGCTGAAGGCTTTTTGGAAAAACACTCTTCAAATATGTACCAACTCTGTTGCGACACAAGACTAAAGATGCATAGGGCTAGGTAGCTAAAGCGACACGAGATGCATAGGGCTAGGTAGCTAAAGCGACACGAGATGCATAGGGCTAGGTAGCTAAAGCGACACGAGATGCATAGGGCTAGGTAGCTAAAGCGACACGAGATGCATAGGGCTAGGTAGCTAAAGCGACACGAGATGCATAGGGCTAGGTAGCTAAAGCGACACGAGATGCATAGGGCTAGGTAGCTAAAGCGACACGAGATGCATAGGGCTAGGTAGCTAAAGCGACACGAGATGCATAGGGCTAGGTAGCTAAAGCGACACGAGATGCATAGGGCTAGGTAGCTAAAGCGACACGAGATGCATAGGGCTAGGTAGCTAAAGCGACACGAGATGCATAGGGCTAGGTAGCTAAAGCGACACGAGATGCATAGGACTAGGTAGCTAAAGCATCCAACTCAGTCCCTACAGGTTGCAGGTTTAAATCCTAGCAGCATTATTGCTGTTGTACCAATTGAAAAACGCAGCAGAAAAGGGGCACAGTCCTGCGCATAATCCTTTGTGTGAGACCATGCCCCCCCTGCATTTATTTAGTTTCATCAGTGATCCATTTAAATAATTATGGCACGCCCGCAGCACCACAGGACCAGGATTGCATGCCATTTCTGAAAAGTGCACTGATTGTCATCATACAAAAAAAACGGCAGCTGCATAAACAGGTTATGAAAACCTTCTCGTCACGCTAGAAACAGATGTCTGCTAAGAAAATATAACAAGAAAAAAAACTTTTTATTTCCCTTTGAAATAAAAAGGTTTTTCCACGAATTAACATCTTGGCTAAGTTTCCAAAAAGAAAAAAAAAAGTAGGTAGTCTAGAATTGACTGAATCCCCTCCAGCTAAGTTTTTCCTATGGGTAGACTGACGTCCGTGGTCCTGGTTTCTGTAAGGTGTCTTTGTTGTGTGACCACTATTCTTTCTTCTCAAATAGCTGATTGTTCACTGAAGCCGTGCAACCCTTAATCTCCCATATACAAGGTATTTCAAACACAGTCCCTCTGCCCCTCCTTTGCAATTACCACCCAAGACAGGCCATGCAAATGCACTCATCAACCCTGTCTATCGTTTTGATTTTGAACCCAGGAAATAAGTGCCTTCTGGATTCCCATTTCTTCTGTGGAAAGCTTTGAGCATTTTCCAAGGTCAATGTTTTTATTCTGTTTTTTTTTTGTTTTGTTTTGTTTTGTCTCTTGGCTTTAATCTGAGGACAGGATGTGCTTAAATTCATCCACCGAGAGGATGACAATTTAATCTCACCCAACACTGCTAAACCTTGGGGGTAACTATAAAAAAAAAATTGGGGGGGTTTACCCTGCTGGAACGTCATGGACACATTAAATGCATTTGTGGTTTGGCTTCTCACAGGATGAAAGAGGGTTTGGTCATCATTTGGCTATTGGCATCTACCCCTCTGAAGCACTTTGTGTTAAATATGCGGAATGTCGATTGTGAGCTTGAAGTACAAATGAACACAAAAGAAAGGTAGAGGAAAAGTGGGAAAGTAATTATTCACACACACCCGCACGCACGCACACACGCACACACACACACGCACACACACACACACCCCTGAAGTAATCCTTTTGCAACCCCAACCACGAGGTCAAGCCAGCCCACTAGGCAAGTCGAGCCACATGTCTTCAGGCCTACCGGCACTGAGAAGGAGAGGTGCTGATTAAAGCCTCTGATCAGGGGTACATAATCCTTTTACTCCAGAGAGTCCAGATCCTGGTTCAGTCCTTGGTTCAAATAAACACTGATTTAACTGAAACAGTTTAAGCACTTCTCCCGGTTCTAATAACCAAAATACCTTGGACTGGGTTATCTCTGTTGGAATCATTACAGAAGATTCGCCAGACATCCAAAGACATAATCAGATTTACTGAAGAAATGGACCGCTTCGCACCTAAAACTGAAACTGGGTAGAACTTGCATTGGTGCTTTAAAACATGGGTGAATGTTAAAATGTCCAGAAATGCCAACTGAGAATGCTGTACCACAGCAGCTAAAAACATGTTTCTCTTTCTTCAAGCCATTATGAAGGAACCTTAGAAATTAAATCCAAGTAAAAGCATGCATTTATGAGAAGAATGTCAGTTCAGAAATAGCGCTGGTCAAGTAACCATCTCACTTAAAGGTTGTATCAGCGATTTTGGGTGGAAACATAAATGATCACATTCATCTGATTTTTCCTCACGATCCGCTAGCTGCCCGCCCCATAAGCAGGCCGTCAAAAAAACCGCGTCTCTGTAGGCAGCCTATGCTCCGAGATCGTACACAAAAACAAATGGTACTACCAACCACTCAAAACCAAAATAAACAGTATTCCAACCAATCACAATGATCTGCACAAACGCTAATACTCTTATCTCGCTGAAATCTTGACGGATTTACAAACGGTTTGGTTTCTTACAAACGTTATTAACGTGGTTATAATGCTGGATGCTTGAACACTATTTTTTAAAACATAACATAATTATTCATAAGTATGTTTGTTTGGGATTTCGCTTCAGAAGTGACGTCACGTTTGTGCAGATCATTGTGATTGGTTGGAATACTGTTTATTTTGGTTTTGAGTAGTTGGTAGTACCATTGATTTTGTGTACGATCTCGGAGCATAGGCTGCCTACAGAGACGCGGTTTTTTGACGGCCTGCTTATGGGGCGGGCAGCTAGCGGATCGTGAGGAAAAATCAGATGAATGTGATCATTTATGTTTCCACCCAAAATCGCTGATACAACCTTTAAAGGGCTTAGAATTGCCAAGACCCTGAAAATGTAATGTTCAGAGGCTAGGAAACTGCCAGCAGTTTACACAGTACACAAAAGTCCATTATTCCTGGTCTGAAGCTTTGAATTGAGTATAATGTATTGGCCCCGATGGTTAACAGAGCCTGTTTTCTGTGGATAATCAAATGTGCGACGGACATTTCCAGAGGCCTCTCTTTGTGTCTGGTTTGGGCAGCGGGGGCAAGGACAAACATGATCACCGCCTCATTTGTTCACGTTAATCAAGGTAAAATAACCCATTCCCAAGGCGTTGTCCTCCCTGACAGAAATAATAGTCTGCTAGAGGGCAGACAATACATTCTCTTTGCCACCCCCCCGGTTTAATAACCTGCCGTAATACCCAGCAAAGCAATATTCTCGCAGTCGGTTTAAATATGTTTTTAATTTTAATATGTTTGAATTTTGTTTATTTAGAGAGGGAAACACTTGATTTGTATAATTATTATTTAATTTTTTTATCACAAGGTCTTTTTCACGATTTGAATATAATATATGCCATTCATATTCACATGGATATAAATAAGAAGTCTACACGCAAAGCAGACAGTAACCTGTATAGAATGAAATCTATCATCTCTCCAGTTACACAGTCACACAGAATAGCCACAAAAGTGCCACTTTACTGAAAGATGTAAAGACAAAGGGCTCTATTTTAATAAACCAAACGCAATGGTGAACGCAAGAGTAATCGCTTGGCGGTATCGCTCTGCCAAGCGATTGCTGTAGTAATTTATGGATCACAATCCACACCACCTCGTCTCCCAGAAGTTCGGAAGGCACGGGAGGAGGTGGCGAATGCATTAATTAGCCTACATTAGGTGATGTAGGCATAATTATGATTCAAATGGTAGGCTTATGATTCAACTGTGTCAATGTGTAATTTATATATTATAAGCTATTGGCCTACATGATCGCAAGTTTCTTGTAAGCTGTCCTGCTTTATTCTAGTAGTTTAAATTAAAATTAATTAATTAATAATAATTATAGGCTATTTGTTCATTAAATGGAAGTGTAATGTTGGCATCACCTATAGACACTACATAGAACTACATGACGAATAAGTTGCCAAATTGCCAGAGTCTATTGCGTTCCCGCTAAGAGGTGGTTCCAGCAGATCATAACGCAATGGGTTTTCGTTGGTTCAAATTGTCACTGAGCCGAAAGTATTTTAGAACACGCCCCAGACAGCGCCACCCATCCCACTGCAGCGCAAGCGAAAGGATGTTATGTTGAGAATTTGTTGATCCTAGCGGTATTGCTGAGAAACGCCATAGCGCCAGTTTTAAGACGTTGATGCTGTCAACAAGCTTGCGTTTGACTATACCGTCCCCTTGCGCTGGTTTGAAAATAGAGCCCAAAGATAGAGTCGAGGAGTGCATACCACACGCAATACCCTCTAGTGGCAAAATAACTTCTTGGGCTCTATTTTAATAAACCAAACGCAATGGTGAACGCAAGAGTAATCGCTTGGCGGTATCGCTCTGAGGGCGTGTCGGCGAGAAATTTGGTCATTTCATGACGGCAATCTTGGCGCATCTGATGGCGGTATTGCTAAAAGGCTGGGTTTAAGGGCTCTATTTTAATAAAACAAACGCAATGGTAAACGCAAGAGTAATCGCTTGGCGGTATCGCTCTGAGGGCGTGTCGGCGAGAAATTTGGTAATTTCATGACGGCAATCTTGGCGCACCTTATGGCGGTATTGCTAAAAGGCTGGGTTTAAACGTCCAAGGTGTGTCTCTATGGTAGCGAATCAAATTGTTGTTCTCATGCTTTAAAACGCAATCGCGTTGGAACGCAATCGCTCCATGCAATTTCATAATGAGCAACCCAAACGCACTGGACCGTCAACGACAAGATTTTCCGCACAGGAATCAGACATACTTGCAACAGAAGTACAGGCTAGGACTGTAGTAATTTTTGGATCACAATCCACACCACCTCGTCTCTCAGAAGTTCGGAAGGCACGGGAGGAGGTGGCGAATGCATTAATAGCCTACATTAGGTGATGTAGGCATAATTATGATTCAAATGGTAGGCTTATGATTCAACTGTGTCAATGTGTAATTTATATATTATAGGCTAGTGGCCTACATGATCGAAAGTTTCTCGTAAGCTGTCCTGTTTTATTCTAGTAGTTTAAATTAAAATTAATTAATTAATAATAATTATAGGCTATTTGTTCATTAAATGGAAGTGTAATGTTGGCATCACCTATAGACACTACATAGAACTACATGACGAATAAGTTACCAAATTGCCAGAGTCTATTGCGTTTCCGCTAAGAGGTGGTTCCAGCTGATCATAACGCAATGGGTTTTCGTTGGTTCAAATTGTCACTGAGCCGAAAGTATTTTAGAACACGCCCCAGACAGCGCCACCCATCCCACTGCAGCGCAAGCGAAAGGATGTTATGTTGAGAATTTGTTGATCCTAGCGGTATTGCTGAGAAACGCCATAGCGCCAGTTTTAAGACGTTGATGCTGTCAACAAGCTTGCGTTTGACTATACCGTCACCTTGCGCTGGTTTGAAAATAGAGCCCTAAATGTCCAAGGTGTGTCTCTATGGTAGCCAATCAAATAGTTGTTCTCATGCTTTAAAAAAAAGCCAGTTGGAACGCAATCGCTCCATGCAATTTCATAATGAGCAACCCAAACGCCAACGACAAGAGCGATTTTCCGCACAGGAATCAGACATACTTGCAACAGAAGTACAGGCTAGGACTAGTAATTTATGGATCACAATACACGCCAAAACTGGTGTTATGGTAATGGCAGATATGAATTTCACATTAACAGAATACTCAAAGCAATATAATAAAATGTGAATGTGAGTACCAGATAAGGGATAGCACATAGCTATCCGTATGATGAATTGCAGGACATCATGCAGTGATAACCCCAGGCTCTGACTCACATGAAGCAAGCCGCTCATATATGACTCACTGCGCGTCTGCAACACCGATGAGCGTTCGTTTGCAGCTTATCGCTCGGCGATCCGATCGCTCGCTCGTTCCGCCGGCAGGTTTTATGGCGACTGTGATGGATCTTCCGAGCGATGCCACCTTTTTTCTCCAACTTTGTGTTTCCATTTTCTTTTCATCTCAGAGGCTCTGTTCAATTTGATGTATATTATTCAATACGTGTTTAAATGCGAACAGCGGGAAATGTTCTAGTGGCATTTTATTTTCATCTTGAGGTGGCCTAAAATATCCCCTTGTGGTAGCCTACTAAGCTCATAGTCGGGGTACAGTTATAGACTATGTCTTATGTGAAACACAAGGTACAGTAGGCTGTATATGTATTCTTTGGCCCGTACACACAGTCCAGTCAGTCTGCTACTAATTGGTTTGAGGGCAAAGGCTTAATGCAAAAAGTATCTTGTTTCAAAAGTCGAACACTTCATTAGTCAAGTCAGCGCTGTGGAGAAGGCGGAAAAATCCCAGCATGCGCTCGATGACAGGCTTCCCCCTGTTATTGAATGACATTACTTCCTGACAGCACAATACTTCCATTTTATCTCAGGCTGCAGGCCAAGCCGTTGCCTGGAGACAGTTTGGTCACGTTCGAGACTCAGCCTAACCTTTCCAGCATAAACACATATCATTTATTAATCTCATAACGCGGTGTTGTGAAAATGTCTGGGGTCCACTTGTTCCTATATTTCTGTTTTCTGCCCTCTGTTTTAATAGTAGGCAGACATGCTGAGAGGCAGTTTTGTTACCCAGGGATCATTTCCAGAAGATTGATGGGCACATCTGGGAGCAAATGTGTTGCATTCCTTACCTCTCTGAATGGCTTTTTACAGTGCAATCGATGCTGTGGCCAGTACAGTGTAGTATGCTGAATATATTGATAGTCCATAGTGTTCCAATTAAAGCCATAAATATAATAGTTCATCCTCCAGTGTAATGATTGTGTGGTTATTATTTGACATATTTTATTAAGTTTCACTGACTATATATTCATATTTCCCATTTTCTGATTGGGCAAACCAGGATCCTGATTCACTCTGGACATTAAAGATCCATTTTCATTTAACTGAACGTGAAGGGAGCTCCTTTCTTTTCAGGTGAAATTCCCAGTTTTACGATAAATTAGCCCCCAGTTTTAATTGGCTACATTTTGCTGAGTTTTCCGGTGCAAAATGGTTTCCATGCCTCCCCATATGCAAGTGCCTGTGGTCACACTCCTTCCTCACAAAGCTGTTTGGTATCATTTACATAATTCATCAATAAGTCTTCCACTGCCCACTTTTATTGTGTCTGACTGTGGAGGTAAAAAAATTAATATATATCGCAGAATCGCTCTACAAAGAGTCAAATTTAAGCTTCATGACTTCCCACCAGCCTTTTTTATGTGAAAAATTACATGAGACCAGCATGAAATTGTAACCAATTTTAAGCAATCGGACAATAATCTGTAGCCTGCTATCTGAGGAACTACTTTATAGCACTTAATAGCTTAAATGCTCCTTGGAGGTTGCCGGATATTTTCTCAAAGAGCAATTAAACCTAGCAACCTGACATTAGATTTGTATCCTTAGTTTGTGGTGGCGCCGTTATCCCCAAACACCAGCAGATCAGGAAGGAGTCTGAATACTGAATAGTTCCAAGCACATAAAATAAGAAAAAGATGAATAACATATATAGCCCAACAAACATTATGATATATTAAACAAATGTCTATTCAATATTCAATTAAAAAATGCATCTTTAATGGAAAAATGCCTCTTCAGTTCAAAAGAAAACCAAATTTGGAGTTTTCCCACCTCTCCCTATATCATTGACAATCTTTTAATTTTCTATTGAACAGAAAGCAGCAGGAGGAATTGTGTAGAGGGTTTATTAACCTAAATAAAATAAACTAAACAAATAATGAGGCCTGCAGGGCTAGCCATCATTTAGGCAAGTAATAAAGACTCGCAATGATTAGTCAAGTCTAGCCCTGCTAGTCGCTGTAACGCAGGAGGCCTCTTAAATGAAACACCTTGAAAATGCCTGGGCTGTGTCCGAATCAGAGCCGCATTTACTGCGCCCCATCTCCTGCCTACAGTGCACTGTTTAATGTGCACTGTTTAGCAGTCCGCAAAAAATATCCGCCATACTATTTTCCAACCGTGTGGAAGTGTCGTAAGCAGGTTATAAGACACCACCAGTGTTGCCATGTCCACGGTTTTACAGCAAAATTGGGATACTTTCAAAGTGCAGTCCAGGGTAAAAATGAAGTCGCAAAGCACCCACTTATTTTAAAAAGTAAAAATATGATGTTTTCTATTTAAAATACGTTGGTTTGGGTTAAAAATATATTTTGGTTCTGAGTTCTGAGTCGCCATTTGGCTGGAAAGTCTTGCAAGATCTGACAACCCCGCACCCCACCCTTGCGCTGCCATGTCACGCGTTGTTTTTGTTGTATTTTAAGGAAAACATCAGTGAAGCTGTGCCTCATTTTTTTTAAACGAAGTCTCACATCATATTTATGCAACCAAAATGCTTGTGTACTTCTTGCAAAGTGTGTTCCCGAATGTACCCAGCGAAACCCCGGAAGTAAGTGTGTCATCCGGGTGTTTCAAGTATACTGCAATTTGAAAAATTTGCCTACTCAACGACTTTCTCGTCCCATCTACTCACCAAGGCTACTCAATAGAGTGGAAGAGTGTTGTTTCGGACATGGCCCAAGGCTTCCAAATTCTCTTACAGCTTATCTTCTGTACGTCTGATAACTATAGAATGAAAATCTCGACCTAAAAGACCCAAATATTTTTTCTTCTTTGATTTTTTTTGGCAGATTTTAAACCAACGTTGAGGTGCATACCGCCACCTACTGTACCGGAGTGTGTAGTTCATGTCTTTACCATTTACATTTTAAATCCCATTTACTAATCCTGTGTTATTAATAAAGCAGAACAGTGCCCTACTTACTTCCCATGTCCCATGTCCCATCTCCCCCTATCCCCAATATTCCTCCCAAATCCCATTCCCGTCCAGCCTCTCTCACCCTATTACAAAACCTTTCCCTTTCTTCATTGTACTTTGTGCAGTGCAGTAATATGTGAAGACCCAAATCCGAGAAGCCTACCTTTTTTAATGGCAACAGGAAGGGTATCATCACACCCTCATTGGACAAGAGAAAATGCGGCACAGCTGCTCTCAACAGTGGCGCCCCCAGCTGTACGCAGAGTACGCAGTCTGCGTACCTTAGCAACAACAGCAAAATGAGTATTTCCATTAAAACTGACGTGAATTGTCAAAGTCTTTCCGTCTCTGTTTCTACGATGTTGAGGAATGATATTTGCTTATTGTCTTCGTTGTATTGCCTGGTTATTGTATTTTCCAAGTTTTGTATCTTTCAAACATTTGAAAGTGATTGGAAGACAGTTGAAAGTGATTGGAGGACCACCTTTTTCTTTAAACCGGGAAAACTTTAGAGTTGCCTTTTTACTTGTCAGTCAAGATAACTAACTTAAACGAATACAGTAATTGACGTTAGCCAAATATGTCAAAGAAAAGAAAGCAGCTCAGCATTGTGGAACTGTTGAGTCTGAAAAAGAATGAAAATAACAATTCGGAGAATCAGCTTTCGGAGAACCAGTCCTCAGCTGAGGATGAGTTAGCCCCGCCGGGAGACGAGCTACCCACCAAAATGTTTTTTTATTTGCAGTTACTTGCTCTTGCTCGTGCTCTTGCTCTCTCTAACACACACACAATTGGCGTGCATATAATATTTTATTAGAAATTTAAGCAGTGAATACATTTTGTTGAGCATGTTCGGTAGTTACATTGACTTGTCAGAAGTGTTTTCATTGTGTTAACATTAACTGTGCTGTAAGTCGCGTAACAGCTTGTTGCGCGCAACATTTCCATTCTATTGTGAGGTCTCTCCGGTTTTCCTGATGAAATATCAGGCTACTGTAAGTCACGTAACATCTTTTTGCGCGCAACATTTCCATTCTATTTTGAAGTAAGTCTCTCCGGTTTTGCTGATGAAAGATCAGACTTTAACGTAGGCTAGGCCTACTCCTACGTTAGAACTTCTTGTAATATGCGACCCTATGAGTGCAAAATATATCGGTAAATTACGTTGTAACGTTAATCCTAAGTAGTGGCTTTGTTTTCATGTAGCCTATGGCTTTTGGCCTACTCTGTTGCGTACCCCGGGAAGAAATCCTGCGGGCGCCCCTGGCTCTCAATGACCAAGTAACTGCCAGTCTCCAAGACACTGATGAACAGCTGATCCACATAGCCCTATAGTCAAGTGTTGAGTCAAAAAACATCTCAAATTGAGTGAGGTACAAAATCAAGATGGCAAAATCGAGAAGAAATAATTGATCTAAGCGAAAGCGAAAACACGTACTGATGGAAACTAGCAAGCGCCATGGGATAGGTGACTGCTACAAGCTTTAGGTCTCTCCCAGAAGGCATAGCAGATCGAGCCATTAAACCAGGCCTGAAAAAACAAAGAGCAACACCTGAGTTGATAAACAATCGCTCCCAGGTGTGCATACCTGTAGACAATGCAGCTGCTGTCGAAGATCCTGAAGACCTCCCAGGTTTTGGGAGACACTAGAACATGCAACAGCGGCTAAATGCAGGGAGCGGCCCTCTTTGTTCCCACCCTATCACTCTCAACATCACAGCCTACAGCAGGGATCCTCAAATCTGGTCCTCCAGGCCAGTAGTACTGCTGGTTTTTCTACCTGATAGTTAACTGATCGGTTAATGCCACTGATTGGCCTGAGATTTAACACACCTGGTGTCCTGATTAGAGGGGAAGAATATAAACAAGGAGTACTACTGTCCTTGAGGGCCTGATTTGAGTATCCCTGGCCTATAGAGTACTGTTTGTGTTTGGGTGTGTATGTGATGTAATAACAGTTGGATTACGTTCACAAACTTTCAATTATTTTATTTACCTATTAAAAACCGTTGCTCTGCGCACCACATAACAAGAATTGCCAAGCAGATGGACAGTAATGGCTTATATTGCCTTAACGTGCTGGAACATCATATTCGGTGGAGTCCTGTATATATTAGGATTCAGCACTTTCTTAAGTTCCTGGGGTACTGACCCGTACTAGGCCGTGGGAATACAGCCCTGCATAAACTGCTTTATCTCCTTGTAAAGGCCCACATGCACAAAGCATCTACAAAGCACTCTTATTGACTTTTAATGTTCCCAGTGGACTTTTATTTGTGACATTTAAGTGACTTGGTACTGTAGCTTACTCTGAGATTCGATTTCTCCAGTACTTCCCATTATGCCAAAAGCTAAACTCATAGATATAGAACCATAGATGTGACATGTCATGTAATGTAATAGTAATTTGAAATTCTGAAATGGAACAATTTGGCAGTCATCTTACCTGGGTACAGCTATAATAGGAACCTATGGCAAAGTGTCATGTACTTTCTAACCCACTGTGATGTCATAATCGGGTCTCAGAAGCCAGATAGCTGATGACTGGCTCATAGATATAAAACCATGGTTACTGGCCACCATTTTACCTGGGTATGGTCTCAAAAATTGTGCCACTAACTATGACATATGTCACATCTATGGTTCTATATCTATGGCTAAACTCCTCTCTGTGTAATGGAGCCTTTAGCACTTCTGCCCCTAAAATTTGTAATTCCTTACTTCAGAACAGATCTGCAATAACATTTTGAAATCTGAGCTTAAGAGCCATCTGTTCAGCCAGGCACATTTTTAATTAATTGTTAATTCTTTATCATCTGTATGGAGATGAGAGCACAAGCAACTCAAAGACGGCTACCTATAAAGTATGTGTCATGGTTTTCAACCCTGTTTTCCCATGCGGTCGCTTTCCTCTGTGGCCACGCGGGGGTGCTGTCCTTTTGATGGATGCTTGCTCCGCCCTGCTGAGTTGGCGTGGCATTTGTTAAGCATTTTCACCTGTGTGTAGTGGCCGAGAGTTATATAAGCCTTCCGTTCCCTACGTTCGGGGCTTCGACATTAATTGTTAATTGTTTTGTATTGTGGTGTATGTTTGGTTGTGAGTGCTCGTACCATTTTGGCTACTCGCCCATTTTTAACGTCTCTTGGTGAGATAGGGCTTATTTCTTGCTGGCTTACTAGTGGATTATCTCGTAGAAGTTTGGGACTGTAAAATCTCTGCTCTAGTTTCGCCTGTGTGCGTTTTCCTCCGTGTATGGAGATTTGGGCGATGGTCGGAACTGTGTTCTGTTCGCCTCTCGGTGCATGTGGTCTCATAGGAGATCTGGCGTTTCGCTTCGGCTGGGTTGCTTAGCTTGTCGAAGTGTAGAGTAACTGTTCTTTGTTCCTTTTCGCCGGTTAATGGTTTTCTTATAGAGAGACCTGGCGTGTTAGCTTCTACTGATTTCCTGGTTACGGTAAGCCAGTTAGTAGCTTGGTACGGTTTTTCCCTGTTGTCTCGTTCTCGTGGACTACGTTCCCCTTTGTTGTTACTCAGGGTTTTTATTTATATTGAGAAGCTGTCGTGCTATTTTGCGTTGGTCTTTGTTGCAGCTGTCCTCCGTCCTTTTTACCTACGGGACGATTTTGTTTCGGAACTATTGTTCCGTTCGTTTCCGGGTGTGTTTTCTCCTTGTGTGGAGTTTGGGCTAGATTATGGACATGTTTGTGTGACTGCGCGTAGCATGGTAATTTTAGCTCTCCGTTCCATTTTCGCCTCGTTTCATACATTCTTTTACTGAGAGGCTAGGGCGGTTGTTCCTATCTAAGTTTGCGTGAGTCTTTTGGATAGTAGTTATGGGACGACGGGTCTCACCGTCGGCTCACCTGTAAAATGTTTCTCCCTCCTGGGAGATCGGGTGTTTACCGCTTTGCTTTCTGCATTTGACTGCTACTTATTAAACTAGCCATGGAACGTTAAATCTCGGTTCCATTTTCGCCTCGTTTAATTTATTCGTTTATTGAGAGGCTAGGGCGGTTGTTCCATTTTAGCTTGCGTTAGTCTGTGCATAGTAAAGTTATGGGACGACGGTGCTCCGTTCGGCTCACCTGTAAAATGTTTCTCTCTCCTGGGAGATCGGGTGTTTACCCTCTTTGTGTTCTGCATTGGACTGCGAGCCTATTTATCCCGCCATGGAACGTTAAATCTCTGTTCCTGTGCGCCTCATTATATTCCTCTTCATAGAGAGGCAGGGTGTTTATTTTCAATAAATCTCGCTTTGGTCTAGCCGGTAAATTTCCGGTACTGCCTGTCCTGTTCGTTCCTTTCGGTGCCTTTCTCCTTGCATGGAGTTTTGACGATTTTGTACGGAACTACTGTTCTGGTTCGTTTTTTAGGTGCATGTCTTCCATTAGGGAAGCTTGGGCGATGCTGTGGACACGGTTGTGTTTGACCGCGAGTTTGAGAGTAGCCTGGGAACATTGGATCTGTTCCTGTCGCCCCCTCTCTTACCATCGTATTATTTTGCGGTGTTTGTTTGTTGTGTTATGTTTGTTTGTACGCTACTCGCCCGTTCTTATTTTTGTCTCGTTACCGAGACAGGGCGCGTATTGATTCTGGCTGTTCTGATCCCTGTCCTTGCGCTCTACTTAGCGTTTGACAGTTAGCCGGTTAGTAGCGTCTCTAGTGGTGTTTGTGTTTCCTTGTCTTGTCTCCTCCCTTATCTGCGGGTATCCCGCCTTAGTGGCCTAAGGGCTTAATGATTCCCCTTGCTGCGTTTGGCTCCTCCCACCTCACACGTCACGCCCCCTTACAGTATGATAAAGGAAATGGTCATCTATTTTCTTTTTTTATAAAGCTACAATACTAAAACTGTTCAAATGTATTTATATTGAATGCATGACGGATAACAAAAAAACTAAAGTAACTGTGTAAGTATTCCTGATATCCAGGAATTATATTTATAGTTTTTGTTCAATTGCTTACACACTAAAATGAAAGTTAGTGAAACCTGACACTCAAGGAGCAAAAACCTCAGCCCAGATCTGCACAACTATAAGCACATTCTCAGCCTCACACTTTTTGCAAAACACTACACACAGTGTTTTGCAAAACACTAAACACACCTCTCTACATTAGACACAGAAATCTAACATGCTGTCACTTCTTTGCCATTTCAAGGCACCGCCTTTCAAAATACCACACCCATGAACCAATTGATCAAACACGGCCATCAGGTGTGCAGACACTTAGGTGATTAATTGTAAACTCACCAATCAGGCGTAAGCACTTACTGTAAAAGGCAACAGGTGAGTGTACCTGTCTTCAACAAAAATGGAAGGCAACGTTGCAGTAAGAGGAAGAGGAAGAGGGAGAGTGAGGATGAGAGGGGGAGCCCACGGAGGAAGAGGAGTAGGGAGAGGAAGAGGTAGAGGTAGACCTGGAGGAGGACGTGGACAAAGAAGATGTATCAGATGACATTCGAACAACATTGGTTGACCATGTTGTAAACCATGAGTTGACATTGAGAGAGGCTGGACAGAGAGTTTAGCCCAACCTCAGCAGATACTGTTGCAGTAATTCAGACATTTTGACAAGAGCACAGGTGAAAAACAACTTTTCTCTACTGACTACAGTAAAGAGAGGGCTATCGTAAACATGGTTTTGGCCAATAATGTGATACGAAATTCAAACAAACATCCTGAATATCCATCAGGTCTCACTGGGGCGAATCCTTAAAAAACATCACATACAGATGAAACAACTCTACCGAGTGCCATTTCAAAGAAATTCTGAGAGAGTAAAAGACCTGCGGCATGAATATGTGGAGGTAAGTACACTTCAGTATTGTGCACTGCACACAGAACCTTTTTACATGTACATTTACTGTATAGTAGGCCTGTATTGAACTACACAATGTTGTATTTTTGCAAATGGATGCTGATGCGATCCCGCATGAATTTATCTCCAATGAGGCTGGGTTTAACCTGACAAAAGCAAGAACAAGAGGGAGAAACATCATTGGCCACAGAGCTATTTTGAATGGCCCGGGCCAACGTGGTGGTAACGTCACAATGTGCGCTGCTATCTCACAGAATGGGGTCCTTCACCGCCATGCCAACTTAGGTCCTTACAACAAGGCCCACAGACTACACAACAGGAGGAGACCAAATGGATGCAGGGCAGATGAGATACATTGTCATCTGGGACAATGTATCTTTCCACCGATGTGCTCTGGTCCAAAACTGTTTTCATCAGCATCCACAATTTTCAGTCCAATACCTCCCACCATACTCTCCCTTCCTTAACCCTATTGAGGAGTTTTTTTCAGCATGGCGGTGGAAGGTTTACGATCTCCAGCCCTATGTCAGGATGGCCCTCATTCAAGCCATGAAGGAGGCCTGCGACCAAATTGGTGCAGGGTTTGTGCAAGGATGGATTCGCCATTCAAGAAGATTCTTCCCTCGCTGTCTTGCGAGAGAGGACATAGCCTGTGATGTGGACGAAGCGCTATGGCCAGATGCAGCTAGGCGAAGAGATGATGCTTAGGTTTTTTTTTTTTTTTTTTTTACAGAAATTCATGCTTTCTTTTTTGTCTCCACAAATGTTTTTGCTGTGTTTATGTATGTACTATATACTATTTAGAATATGTTCTGTTCTGATTTTCAGTGCAAAATGCAATCTTTGGAAATGCATGGATGTATTGACTGATTTTACAATGTGGAGAGAAATAAATATTTTCATCAGTGTGCAGTACTGGTCTTGTGTGTTGTGTTTGGTCAATATATTCATGTACTTTACTCTACCAATATCTCTGAAAAAATCAAAGTTTTGTAGTTTTGAAGGAAGTGTTTAAGATCTGAGGTGTTCTGCTACTTGTGTGTGTGGTTGTGTGAATTGTGTGTAGTATTTTGACAAAATGAGCCCTGTTTTCAAAACCGTGCTTAAGCAATCGAAAAAAACTGTAATGTTCCCATTTTCTGGAAAAAAAATAAATGGCATTCATGAAATCATGGCAATATTTTAAATATTAAAAATTAATTTCTGTGCCCTCTTTTGCATTGCATGGAGCTAAGCACGAGGCAAGATTCTGTCTCACTTGTCATTTTAGCATGACAAATTGCAACATCGCTGTAGTGGTCAAATTCGATCGACGGCAATTGAACGGGAAGATTTGCTTGTTGTCGTCCCATGACGATCTACAATATCACAGCACACGCCTCACATACAGCCATTCAAGGGAGTATGCAACAGGTGTGACATTTACATTGTATACAATGCAGCTATATCAAAACAAGCGGCAGAGACGAGAACCCGCCATGGGGCCGTTTGTTGACGCTGAAGGCTATCCAGAGCCCTGCTAAAGCCAGCTTGAGTACCACCGCCCCCCCCCCACCCCACCCCACCCCCACCAACGCTCCAAGGGCTTGCGTATATTAGGCTGGAACGGGAAGTAGTCCCATTGCATCATGGTGCCGTATCTTTGATTTAAGGGCCCGCCTTGTAGACTGTCTGGGCTACGTCTGAGCCTATTGATTAACTCTGTTTCCCAGGATGCTTGTGGAAGAGGCGGGTTTATGAGTCTGCTGTATGGGTTGAGCTTTGTCTGAGGTCCCTGCAATCAGAAGCAACTATACTGAAACATTTCAAAGCCAATCACTGTAATGGTTGTTTTTGTCATTTGAAAGGACAGGAGTGCACCCAGGAAACTGCGGTAGTGTTTTTCTCATTTCAAATACATTACCGGGTTTGTTTTTGTGCAGGAGGGAACCAAAGAAACATTTGCAATATGTCTTGAAAAGGTGTAGTAGCTCGTAAAAGATTGTGTGGGTTATTAAGGACAAATATGTTTCCTTTAAATATAAAAGCTGCTGCAGCTTTGGAGTTTGTACACATGTGTGTGTATGTGCGTGTGTGTGTTTTGTGTGTGTGTGTGTGTGTGTGTGTGTGTGTGTGTGCGCGCGTCTGTGCGTGTGTCTGTGTGTGTGTGTGTGTGTGTGTGTGTGTGTGCGTCTGTGTGTGTGCGTCTGTGTGTGTGCGTGTGTGTGTGTGTGTGTGTGTCTGTGTGTGTGCGTACGTGCGTCTGTGTGTGTGTGTGTGTGTGTGTGTGTGCGTGTGCGTGCGTGCGTGCGTGCGTGCGTGCGTGTGTGTGTGTGTGTGTGTGCGTGTGTGCATGTGTATTCATGGGTTATAAATGCAGTCACCGGCATTTGACAACCTGAGTGACAGTGAGTGATGTTCTGCTTTGAAAAGAACGATGGAGAAACCTCGAATATAAAGTGTGCGCCTCTCACAAAATAATAGCTCTTCCCGAGGCTGCATTTTGAACAAGACTCAAGCCCCGGTTCCACACATGCCACTCACTCACATGCTCAGAGCAGATTGTCACTCCTCAAGTTTTTTTTTTTTGACAGATTGAGGTCACGCTTAGACTGTCACCCGCTTGTTAAACGGTATGGTAATCATCGGCGCATTACATACCTCCGCTATTCCCTCAAAGGGTAACTTGAGGGGAAAACATTTCCCCCGCACTGAATGGATGGCAGGCAGCTTTGATTGAGACATTGTTTGTAGCGAGCAGTTTCTTCCCATCGCTGTCATGTTAAAATCGCTTTGAGCCCCGCAATGAGATCAGAATTCGCCCAGAAGAATAGGGCTGGATTGGAATCAGAGTCGATCTTTTGTTCGTCTTCGTTTTTTCTAATGGCTTGTTCAACATACAGTGCGACTGCGTTCTTGGGAAATAAAGGCCCTTGATGCCAGCGATGCAGATGAAGGCAAAAATAAAGACGTAGATAAACGACTTTGCAGAGAATTTATCTCAACCTCTCCACATTACGTGCAAAAGAAAAACAAGGGTCGTGTAATTGGATCGGAATATAAATGCTTTGCAGTTCGACTGCCCTGCGGCAGGATGAGTGTATTCATGTAGCGCAAGTCACGGAGAGGCCCGTCGCTTGTCCCACTGTAATTACTGTCTCCGACCAAGACCGCCTTGATATTGCCATTGATTTTCTGCACTAAGGTCAGCGCCTCCGCTAAATTAATGTCGACATACCTCGTTAGTAATTAATTTGCCTGAAGACAACCAAGAATAATGTAACTGATTCATTTAGCAACCTCCCGTAATGAAAGCAAATTCCCCGTTGCCCTTGGACATTGGTGTAAACATTGTCTGTGAAAGGGGCTAGAGGTTTAGCATAGCATGGAGAGCAATTATATTTTAAACATACTTATCTGATTCAGAGGTTGGTAATGATTATGTTTTAAGCATGTCGCATGTTTTTTTTTTGACAGCAATGATTTACGCAGGGGGTAAAAATGACATTTAATCAAAGGAGAAAATGTGGAATCTGCTATTTATTAAATTCAGAATTGTCCCTTCACGTTATCGAGTGGAACGTAATCCGAATAATAAGGCAGTCGTCAGCTGATGTCGTCAACCAATTACGATTAATTCCATGTAGCTTTGAGAAGAATTGCTCTTGATGTAAGATGTCACCCTGTAATTTCTAGTGGCCTCTGAAATATTCGGGCCCACGATTCCCAAGCTCCCTGCATCTCCTTTCACCAGTCAGTACGCTGTGTTGATTCACACTGACATTGAGCTACAACGGCTGACCGGGGTCCAGCAGAGTAATAGATGGCGTGGCATTTCACATTTGAAGGTGGAGGCTGCCGGCTTCAAATACCAGCTCCTGCATAATGTCTGCCACCTTTCTCTCACGAGGGTCAGAGCTGTTATATTGGGCAGACCAGGGGTTTACATTCCCCGGGGTTTAATTACGTCAGGTTTCCGGGAGACAGGGGAGTCGAGACTCACTCCAGGACTGGAGAAAATTATTATTTTTTTCCTCAGGACCAGTTACAAGGGAGCTTTGAGTGCCAGCCCCGCTCCTCCGCTGCCGTGCCACCGTGCCACCGTGTGGTCAGCACAGCTCACTCCAGGTGAAAGGAGGTTCCCGCGCTCCTGGTCCAGACAGACACCCCCCCCCCCCCTCTGGTGCTCCCCGTCTCCGTCCGTCAACTCCCTCCCCCCGACGGGCCTCGCGTCCACAACCCCGCACCGCCAGAAAAGCGCCGACCTCTGCCCAGGCACCGATCCCCTCAGGGAGGAACGTGACCCAGAGACGCCACGCCCGCCTCGTGTGCCCTCCTCCACGCCCGTCGGATCCCGGAGTCTGCCCTCTCCTGCCCTGGCAAATTCCCGGGGGGAATTGCCCATGCGTGCCGTTTCCAGGCGTGTGAGGGCGTTTTGGCTGCCCCTGGGTGTGATCGCGTGTGTCCAAGAGCACTTTTCACTCTCGTTACTCTAATGATAGATTGTGAATTTGATCATGATTTATTTCACGCATATTAATTTTCTCCATTTTTGGCCTGCATCCTAGTCGGCCGTGTATTCATCGCAACTTAAAACGACGAATGAAGGGCCGCCCCGGAATTCGGGCTCAGCCAATAAGAGCGTCACTATTCAGACCCGTCCAGACCAATGCCCTAACCCAGGGGTGGGCAATTCCAGTCCTGGAGGGCTGGTGTGTATGCAGGTTTTTGTTCCCACCAATTACCCCAGCTAAATGAGCTAATTGGCTGTTTACACCAACACTGGTAGATTAGATCACATTAAAATGTTTCATATAGGGACACAAGAGGGCGGCAGTGTAGTATAATGGTTAAGGAACTGGGCTTGTAACCGAAAGGTTGCAGGTTCCATTCCCAGGTAGGACACTGCCGTTGTACCCTTGAGCAAGGTACTTCACCTGCATTGCTTCAGTATATATCCAGCTGTAGAAATGGATACTATGTAAAACGTGATAAAAAGTTGTGTAAGTCGCTCTGGATAAGAGCATCTGCTAAATGCCTGTAATGTAATGTAACAAGAAGTCTTCGGCTGTCATTCATGCGCTTATTCAGAATTGTAGCTAAAATGTCAGATGGCGTAAATATTAGGGCTAATTAGGTAATTAAGGCCAGAAGTTGGCATGAAAACCAGAAACAGATACGGCCCTCGTTGCCCACCTCTGCCCTAACCAGTGTCCTGACGGACAAGACAAGGGCTATTCTGATCTGATATATGCTGTTTTGGCTGTGACTAAGGCACCGGTTCTCTTTAACAGAATGAGTAATGTACGACGCTCACCCCCAGATGATGTTGTGCATTCCTGCGGGTACGCCCTCTTGGGGAAGCTTGGATGCGAAAATTCAGTGTCCTCTAGTGTTCAACAGAGATGAGGACACGACATCCACCCCCTCTCCCTCAAGCACCAATGCAATGCGTATTGTACTTATATCTATGAGGCAGGAGAATATTAATCATGTGGAGGCTGACAGGTAAGGTGAGTGTTCAGTCAAAACCATATATAGTAATCCAAAGATATACAGATATCAGTGCTATCCGGCCCTTTCTAATGCAGCCATTAAAGATCATTTCAATTTAGAGGGCAAGATCTTGAGGGGTGGCAGTCTAAAATATATTCAGCACTCAACAGATGCAGAATATAAATAGCGTTTTAGTACTCTGTAATCCATACGCATGATAAAGCTTTTAGATATTCAAATTTCGTGACTATTTCCGCAGTTCTGGCTTATGTAAAACAAATCAAATGGATTAGTTACAGTTCAAACTCTGACCTCTTTTATAAACTGGGTTTTCGTGAGGATTCAAAGGTCACTTTTTTTCTCAGGTGTTTTTTTACCAGCATGAGCATTTCTACCAACAAGAAGCTCAAAACACAATTCCCCCAAACTGTATTTTTATCGACAAAGCTAAAATGCATTATTTTCCCATGACCTGTTTGCAGACACCCCCCCCCCCCCATTGTGAGAGGTAGTGGCGGGTGGGTGATGAGCAGGAGGCGGCCTGTGTGGACAGTTCTCTGCCTCTTCCTATTTATTTCCTCATTAATCTCAGCTCCAGCTGCGTGGCCCTCTCCTCGCGCCTGTGTGGCAGGGAGGCCTAATGGGGAACGGATGGACCCCAACCTGGGAGTCATGGTAACATGAGGCGCCCGGGTCAGACGCCTGTCAATAAACAGTAGTGACTAGCGGCTAAGTATAATCTGCCAATCAATAGGTCTGCAAATTAAGTGTCAAACAGTTACATGACGTGATATATGTGTCTGTGAATGGGAAAAATGTTAAATAGATGCTAATATGTACTGTATATTAGGGGCTGCTGGATGACTCATTCGGTTAAGGCACCATGCTGGCCGTGACCGAATATGATCCCTTAAACCCTTTGAGGGCATATATTTGAGTCAACTTTGTCAAAATGTTTTAGAGTGGGCGACTTTTTTGAATGGGGGCACTTAAAATGCCAGGATGAAACCCTTATTTCCGGGGTTTTGTTAAAGGGATTCAGGAGCGCACTCATCCACAGAACTGTGCACTTATCTGATAATTGCGGGAAGTAAACTGGATGTAAAAACTAAAACTTAGTACAAGAGCGGGACATAATTACGAACTGCTCTTTTTATTTTTGTCAATTCTGTCTTCATTCATAATCTACACTTTGTAACCATTGTCATAATGTAAACTGATTGATATTCTCAACAAAACTAAAAATAATTTTTAAATATTACAAACCACTTCCTCACTGGTTTGGAAAGACAGGGGTCATGAGTGGACAGGGGACAGGGGACAGGGGTCGTATTCGGTCATGGCCGCTGTGGTGCATTAATGAGTCTCAAGTCCAGACCGTGCCAGTGCCGACTGTGGCTGGTGGCTCCACAGGACGACGCAATTGGCGCCTGTGTCGCCCGGGGCATGGGAGGGGTCAGTAGGAAAGGAATCCGCGTTTCATCGCTCTTGAGCGACCCCCGCTGGCCAATAAGGGCGCGCATAAGACATGCATGTCAAAGCCGCATATGTCTGAATTCCTCCTCCAGTAAGAACCACTCCAGTGACCGGGTACAGGCCCCTCAGGCATTTGGGCTGTAGGTAAGCTGAAGCACCGCTGGTGGCCAGGGTATTGGAGGAGGGCAAGGAGTGTGAGTGCAGAGGGCTGAATGGATGCACTGCTGCCCCCCTCGCCCCTGCCCCCCCAACCCCCAACCCCTCCTACAGACTCCGGGTTTTCCCCGTTGTCCTGGTGACGTGGAATTTTCAGTGCCGCGCAAAGTACACTCACGCCTCATTTGCCGACCACCTTCCATTTGGAGGGGTCTCCCTAACTCAGGATGTGGTGGTTCTGATCAAAGTGGGGGAGAAAGCCAAAAAACTGGCTTCGCCACGTCACCCTGAAAGCGCCCGGTTCTCGGCGGAGACAGAATTCCTTGGATGTTTCGCAGGCAAACATGAGGCTCCCTCTTTCTCTGAAAAAACCGTTTCTGCGCACGGACGGTCTGGCCTGAGCTTACCACATTCCTGTTTGCCCAGCAGTCTGTCTGCCTGCCTGCCTTCCACCCACCGACCGCACTTCTTAGGGCCATATCTCTTATGATACACCTCTTATCTGGCCGCTTCTGACTATTCCATCTAAGAGATCAATGAAAATGAGCAATGGGAAGATATTATCAATAAAATAAAGCTTCCCTCTGCAGTAAAGCAAAGGCTGTGGCCAAGCCGGGTCAGGCTTGTTAATCAAACTAAGATCTTCTACGAAGTAAACAGTATAGCCTGGCCTGGGTATACCTCTCTCTTCCTCTTTCTCTCCCTCTCCCTCTCTCTCTCTCTCTCCCTTACACACATCATGTTTTTTTCATCTCCAACACAAGTGCACAACTAATAAAAGGACTTTATTAATTTAGTAAAAACTCATTTGTTTTGCTTCATGTTTTTCAAAGCAAGAAAAAAGCAACAGATGACAGAGAGGTGGCTGGCGATATTGGATCCTGCTTTATTTATTCCTTTCTTCAGAGACAGTGACATCTGTATTACCAAACAGGTCTGTCGATAGCAAGCTGCTAAAATTATAATAAGTTATTGATTTCACATTCTGTTCGTAGCAGGAGGGCTAACGGCACTTAAACAAGCAGGATCAAAAAGAAGCCAGAGTTGCACTGGTTTTGCATTCCAAATATATTAGTGCAATAAGTCAATTTTTTTCTGGACGCTACAAACTGCAAGTAGCTGAAATTAATGTTAAATAATTTATAATAAGCGCGACTACAGTCTATTTACTGCAGTATGTGAACTTGTATTAACTAGTTTTGTCTCTAAACTTAACTAACAGCTGGAATTCAGATGTAAACACACATTGAGTGGCTTCCCAAGTGTAGTATCCTGTTGAGACGCATATAGCTTGCACCTCCATATTTGTGGAGGATGTTGCAGCAGACCTTACAGCACAAGTATGGACTGTGAAGTAGAACACGATTCAGTGCAAACTGTATTTATAAATGCCATTTTTATTCCACAATCAACAGGTGATATTCACTAGACTTAAAAAAAAAAAAAGTTGCATTCCATTAACATTGCTTTCCACTCTGTGCGTGCTGTTGCCAGGGCAACTTTCTCCATCACATGTGATCTTCCAGCTTGATTTTCCTCACTTCATTTAGAGACATTTTTTTTCCTTATAAGAGAGAGGGGAGGGGGAGGGGCTTATAACAGCTCTTTATTCGACAGCTGTAAAAATACAGTCCTTGAACAAACAAGAAAAAAAAACATAATACACAAAATAAATCCACATACTCAAATATAAGTAGCATGTCAAATTACAGAATGCCTTCTTCATTAAAATCACATGCTTATGTTCACAAATGTTATTCAGGGTTTAGTTGTTCTAAGCTGACCTGCCCCTAGCTAGGTGATTTCAGTGAGAGATTCACCTCTACCCATATGCAAAAGGTCTGTAAATATCATATATGATCATACTTACAAAGTTGTATAAAAATCATATATGTTGATTAGTATTATATTATATATTTGTATAGAATTCTTATACAATCTCTCAATGTTTTTTTATATTTTTTATAGGGAGTACCATGTATGTTAGGGAACTATTTGATTTTAGTCTGCAATGTATATGCTAGTTCTCTACCACATATGTATTTTATAAGTTTTGTATATAGCACACAGTATGTGCTTTTTATAGGATTTTTACAGACCTTTTGCATATGGGTTCCGACAGATCTCCTGTACTATAGTATGCTGTACTATGGCTAACAGTGTGGGAAACAGTCCATGGGAGTCAGGGAATGTATCTGAGCAGTGTGCACGCTCCAGCAGGGCTGGCTACGCAGGCGCTGCTAGCGTAGCGGTGACATCGGCAGCTCAATCGGAAAATCAAAACGGTCGAAAAAAGGGCTGAGATAAAAAAAAATGTTTGTATTATTCGGGAACGTTGAAGTTTCGGCAGAAAGCCATAGAGAGAGGGGCAGAGGGATGTCAGTGAAGGGGGCATTCTGTTGCACCCGCGGACAGATTTATGGCAACAGGCGGGCACAGCTGTCAAGCTAATCAGTAGTTTCTGTCCCAACACTTTCTGTCCGAGCGCCCGTGCGTCAGGAACTAACCGTTCCAGCCTGAATCTGCACACCGCCCCCAGCTCCAAAGCCACATGGGGACCAGCCAAAACATTCTCTGACCATTTAATTTGTTTATGAGATTTACACTGATGAGTGTTTGAAGGCTGTGGTAACTTACTATATGACAAAGGGTCTTATATAGCCTACTGTATATATTCATATAGCAATTGTTTCTTGTTTTTTTGCTCGTTCTGTACCTTAATTCTTTAACACTTGTGTAACACTAGTCTCTTGATATTGTAGTTTATCATGTCTTACTGACTTAGCCTTAGCTTACTGTGCATACTAGACTCAATGTTCATGTCTATGGACAGCTGCTACGTTATGATAGGAATGTACTGACCTGTTTGTAGTTGCTTCAGTGACCTTCAGCCTGCACTTATCGTACGTCACTTTGCATAAAAGCGTCTGCCAAATGAACGTAATGTAATCTAATGTCTTTCAGGAGGGAAAACTTGTAGCCAACAGACGACTGCAGGGAACACTCTGTCTGGCGGTCTATTATTGACATATTATGCACAAGGCCCCCCTCCGTGCTCCGTGTGTGTGTGCGTGCGTGCGTTTTCTAGGCTGACATCTTGTGTTGACAACATCACAGGTGTAAAGAGATTGAGCAGAAGAATGGTTACATTGTGACAGACGTGACCAATGAGAACACATTTTCGAGCCGCTAGCAGGCACCTCTGAGTAATCCAGCTTAAGTAACAGGAGTAGACCAAAAAAGACACAAAGCCCTAGTTTTAGTCTGAGCAGAGCCATGACACTGCACGCCGCCTGTCTCTCACTCTGTCACTTTCTTTCTTTCTCTCTGGCACACTCTAATTAGCTCACTCGTGCAGCTCAGAGACTCGACCGGGAGACAGAGAGGGAGATCGATCGTCGCCATCTCCTCGCTCAGGTGAAAAACGGGCGCGGTGCCGTACGGCGAGACTTGAGTACGCGGAGGTTACCGGCGCCAGGGGGGTTTTACGCTTGGCTCGCGTCGCGTGTCAGGGATGGAAAATCACAGGGGGACAGGCCCGGACTCCGTGACATGCCGTTAAATCACAGTAGCTCAGGGTTTTTCTTCAAATGTTTCACGGACGGTAGCTTTTCCAATGAATATGCTCTTTATCAGGACTGGCTCCAATATTGACTTGCAGAGCGACACTTTGTGATATTCTCATCCTTCTGACATACATTATATGAATTGTAGTCTTCACTATGATTAAGTTTTTTATCCAGACTTAAAGCAACATCATGTAATATTTTCAGCCTCCTGGAACACTTAAAATGATATTCATATATGAGGATATTGTTGTGAAAGAGCTGAATAATAGCGTTTTACTCCATTTAAACCCCCGCAAACAAGCAGTAGCTGCCAACCAGAAAGCCAACCTTTGTTTTTGCCTAGGTTTTACAGATTATATAACTTCCATTTCTACAAGTATTTTCTTCTTCCAATTTTAGTCTGTTTTGTGGTCTGTTGCGATGCTCAGCTCAACCCAAAGTTTTTCTTACTGCATTTCTGAGGAGGGCCTTGTTCTCCTTTTCCCAAAAAGTCATTACTTGAAGTCTTTTCTGGGGATTTCCATAGGCCTGCTAGCTCTCGCAGTCGACCACCAACTTGGCCGTTATCTATCCAAACAGGCAGTAGGAATGTGTGTAGGCTACAGATGTAAAACCTCCATTTACTTTTATGATCACAGGTCAATCATAACTGGAACAATAAGAACATAAATAAACTTGTGTTGCGAATGTGTGTTGAAATAAGGGCATTAGGAGACCTTTTAAATTTTTGTACAATAGTACATACTGAAGCACAGGTTTTTACCATTTCCAATTAGTAAATCCCTAGGGATACTTTCCTATTCTGGTACTTTACCTTGTGCTGGACTTGGGAAACATTGCAGTATCTAACAGAAAACATTTTCAGAATGACTGGTTACTCTTGGCTATACTGAAACTGTAGGTTGAGAGTACTTTAGCCTATCATGCAGGAAACACACGATCTCTCAGAGGGGAGTTTGAATATGCACTGAGAAAACATTACACACACAAACAAATCACACATACGCACACTCAAAAAAAATAAGGTTAAGATACATAAATACACAATTAGCCACAGGAACGCAGCCAAGGCCTTGTAAGCACCAAGCAGCTTCCATTTCACTGTCTAGAAACATTTTGGAAAAAAAGAATGTGGCACCACCTAGTGGTAGATCTGTGTAGTGTTAGTCATTTGTTTAGAAAAAATACTTGCTGGTTTCTGAAAAATCTGTGCTTGTTTTTGTAGAATATTCCCACTCTGACCTCCTTGTGTGCAGTTCCATTACAAAAAAAAAAGATTAACCCAGCCTCCCCACAAACCATGATAATGCTACTAAGTGCAACTGTAAAGCAATGAAAGCAAACGGACTGGATCTTCCTACATTTATTATAAGAATATCATGGAACAATTTCCAGCAAATTATTGTTGATTAAGCAACATGTAACAGAATATCGGTGGTTAAACATTCTTTACAGAAATGTAACCTAGACACTCTTTACAAATAAACTCCAAAAACTTTACATCAGCAGTGGAAACGACTCAAACAGTATATTCCAAATTTTTACAAAACTGCGCAGTTGCAAAAAAATAAAAAAAATAAAAAAGTGTAACACCCAAGTTCAGTCCATGGATTCCGATCGGCCTGAAGCAGGTGCTAATGGGAGTTCTCCAGGTCTCTCTCAATAAAAAGCACATTACTGATCACCCCGAGCATAATCATGCCATAAAAGCTAACTTTTCGTATTAGTGAAACCACCGCTAGAAGTCCAGAACCGCAAAGGGTAACAGCGGTTGAAATTAAGCCGCTTAAATTAATAGCGGCTTAACGGAAACGTTTAAATTATTTTACAAAACATGCTTTTTCCCCCCTTCACAATTACAAAAAAATAATAATTAAAAGAATCCGGTTAGACGAAAGAGTACTTTGATGATAAATTCATTGAAAAGTAACAATTGTACTTTTAAAAAAAAAAGATTTTAACAAGTAACAGTTTCTTAGGTACTATACCGGTGCGCTATTCTGGACTGGGAATAAAGCACTTTGGGATTTCATATCACACGGCCCTAAAATTATGCACACGTTTTATGTCTTAGAAGTTACGTGTCCGTTACACATTCTCTTCAGATGGCTGAAGGCATATGGTACAGAGCCCACTCTGTATACATTAGTTGTGTATTGTCATTAAAAGGCATATTGCAACAGAAACAATTAGCTGTGCAACTTGTTTTCTATTGTGCAGGTCTAAAATCTATTAGATAATCCACAGCAAATGTCCATCCGAAATCAGCAATGGAGGAGGTCGCCAACGGGGCAACCGCGGTGGACTGGCCCGGGTCATCGGCTTCAGAAGGACAGGATCGTCTTCTGAATGATGTCGGCGCATTCTCTGACCTCGTCCTCCTTGATTATGAGGGGAGGGGCCAGCCGGATGATGTCACCGTGAGTGGGCTTGGCCAGAAGGCCGTGGTCTCTCAGGCGCAAGCACACCTTCCAGGCGTCGTAGTCTGAAAGCGGAGACGCGCGCGATTAAAGGCCCCGGTCTGAACTGCAGGACGGCGCTTCACAAGCGCCATTTCCTGGTAATGAGTAACAGCAAAGCCCGGGCAGCTTTGTCTGTCCTTATTCTGTTTTTCTTATTTTATTTATTTTTAACCCTCCCTCCCTATAGGGAGGTAAAGCGGAAGTCCCGTTGAACGCCTTACCGGTATACTGCTACATGCTATGCTAGCACATTTCATCACAGACGGCAAATGATCGATATGCAGCTTTTCATTACTTTAAAAAAATACTGTAGTTACGAGCAAACTATCAGATTTGTGTACCAAATGCAAGAACTACAATGACGTTTTCCATTCTCGGCTGGTCTGTCTCTTGGGACCAGTACTGAAGTACTGAAAAGCTGCATATCGATCATAGGATGATGATGTGAAGTCCTGTAGCTAATTTTGTGGTTTCAGAACGATTAAGTACTTAATTTGCTTATATGAAGCGGTTGCTCTTGTCGTCTATGATGAAATGCGCTAGCATAGCATGTAGCAGTATACCGGAAAGGCGTTCAATGGGACTTCCGCTTTACCTCCCTATGCCTCCTCGAGACTTCTTTTGACTCTCGCCAGGCCGTCATTGTAAATAAGATTTAGATCTTAACTGGCCTGCCTGGTAAAATAAAGGTAAAATAAATAAAAATAAAAAGTTTAGTCACTGAAGTTCTGCGCTACGGTACGACACGCGAGAGTGAGATGTGGGCCCTACCTTCGGTCTCCTTTATGACGACGGCGTTGAGAAGGCCCTTCCCCCTGACGGTGGTGACGACGTCGCTGGGCAGCTTCATCAGCTCCGCCCGGAGCAGCTGGCCCATTTTCTCAGCGTTCTCCGCCAACTTCTCCTCCTCCAGGACCTACATGCACAATTACGTTCGGCGTTGCCCATTATACCGTTTACCCTGGATATCACGCCCATTATACCGTTTACCCTGGATATCACGCCCATTATACCGTTTACCCTGGATATCACGCCCATTATACCGTTTACCCTGGATATCACGTGGATGCGTTCATTTATCTGTGAGTGGACGGCTGGTCAAAGCTCTGGTGGATGAGTGGAGTAGAGCACTGCTAGGTGGATGGGAGGGTAGACTTTTTGAGGAGGACAAATTGTTTCTTGTTAGGAATATGGGCGGGGCCAGGACAGGTATATGGGCGGGATCAGCAGACAGGTGGACAGACGGGACTAGCAGATAGGTGAATGATTAGATTAGATTATGGGCATTTAGTCGACACTCTAATCCAGAGTGATTTACTGTACAGAGCCGTTGCATTTTTACATAGTATCCATTTATACAGCTGGATATACTGTACGAATACTGAAGCAAGTACCTTCAGTAATATCCTACCTGGGAATCGAACCTGCAACTTTTTGGTTACAAGGCCAGCTGCCGTACCAGCCGGAATGAGCGGGGTCACTGGACAGGGGGACAGGCGAGATTGAGGGCGGGTGTCTGATGACTGTAGATTGACGAGTTGGGCGATTGAGCAGGAAGACAGTTGTGTTATTGGTTGTGTTATTGTGGGTGGAAGCGTGGGGTATGCGAGTGCGTGCGCCACACCCACCTCCAGGGCGGCGATGGCCACCCGGCAGCCCAGCGGGTTTCCTCCGTACGTGGAGCCGTGCTCCCCTGGCTTGATGGTCAGCATCACTTCGTCATCGCACAGCACCGCGGACACCTGGGCGGGAAAAACCACGGTCACATGACCAGCACACTCCTAGTCCCATTATACCAAGCCGTTGTCACACCACTGTCAGCTCCTCCGACAGCAGGACGGGGCCTAAAAGATAATATGTTCAAATTCACACCATTTTTTGCATCGCTGTCCCGTCATTGAGTAGCGTTATCCATAATATATCGGCCCGACAGGGTTTTAAATAGCTAATTAATTTGAGGGCATGGTGTTAAATGTACCATATGTAGGGTTATTCAACCTGAAATAACTATTCAGAGTTCAGGGTTTGCAGAACCAAGTTTAAACAGCCGAGTTTTTAAGTCTGTGGCAGAAGACAGAGCAACTCGACTGCCCTGGCTGTTGTGGGGAGCTCTTTCCACCACTAGGGGGCCTCAGCAGAAAACATGTGACTGAGCAGAGGCGTGACGTTTGAGTGCTTGATGACAGGCAAGACGTTCATCTTGCAGAATTCTGGATACACATGTATATCTTTCCCCCAAATTAATTTCCCCTACAGAGCATATGTGCAACTAGATATCCAAATTTAGCATACATTACAATCACAATCATATATTAAAATCACTTAGCAGATACTCTTATCCAGAATAACATGGAGAACATCAGTGTTGCAAAGTATCTCAGGAATACAGTGTGATATCAACAAGAAGTCACAGAAAGTACAATGTAATTGGTGCAGTTGGTACAGTGCCTCCACAAAATTCCATTGCATTTATTAATGCCTACGATTGAAAACCATTGTTAAATGTCAACGCTTCCTGTCACAAGAGAGACGTTTTTAAGGCTGAACAGCATTAAGGTCAAGGTAAGGTCCCTCAAATGACAGACAGGCTCGATGGATTGACTTTGCCGTTGGAGCACGGGGACATTTAGGTTACAGCTGAGGAAGTACAGGGCGCCTTCTCCCGAATAACAAGATAGCTAGGCTTTGGTTTTTTGAGGTAGGAAGCAGTTACATTATTGTCTTTATTGCCGTTCTAGTTCTATAGTAAATGTGATTTTTAAAAATCGTCACCGTGATAAAAGAGAGCCGGGACATTTTGTGCATATGGGTGCTTTGTGAGTTGAGGGTTGACTGTGCTCAGCCGAAATTAATTCCTGGCTACATCGCTGGTTCCAGGGACCCGATCACTCACGGGATAGAGTCCCCCAGACAGCGCCTTGCCCAGCAGCACCAGGTCCGGACGCACGGCTTCGTGGTCCACGGCCAGTCTCCGCCCGGTCCTGGCCAGCCCCGTTTGCACCTCGTCCGCGATGAACAGCACCTGCGCAGGGGCCAGGAAGCAGGATAATGAGCAAAGAGCCACGTGCAAGCGCTGGGGCGCACTTCACAATAAGGCTCCACTAGCCTGCTTCTGACAGAAAGGGCCAATGCAGACAGCTAGTTATAACTAATATACAGAGGTGTAAAATCCGGCTTCAGAAAGTAAAAGTCCACCCCAGTATTTAGTTCCAATCACCTGGATTTTCTAATTAGAACAATTCTTCAGCCAGGAGGTAGAACTAATTAGTGAAATCAGCTGGCTGAGTTAATGGGTGGAAGAAACACATGGCAGGACTTTTACTTTCTGACCCCCTGGACTTTCTGCCTCTGCTAATATATAAGGACTGTGCGTAATGCAGCAGAGTGAATTAACCAATTTTACAGCGGTCATTTTCTGCTCTTATCATAGAGTGTGTGCATGTGCAGTGTGTATGTGTAGGTAGTAGTGTGTGTAAGAGGTGTGTATTTGTCTACTACATTTATTTGGACTTTATTAGTGGGACTGTGTGATTGAATTTCCCCATTTTGGTATAATAAAGTTTGCCTTGACCTTGAAGAGGCAGATTCATTTTTGGAAATTCATTTTGTGTAAAAATGGGAAGAAAAAAGACATGTCACACAGGGTCACTGTACCGGGCCTCATACTCACGTTGTGCTGGGTGCAGAGCTCTCTCACTTTGGTAAGGTACCCCGGGTCGGGAACCACCACCCCAGCCTCGCCCTGGATGGGCTCCACCATGAAGGCAGCCACGTTCTGGTCCTGCAGCGCCCGCTGTCAAACGCAACCGCACGCGGTCAGCAACCAAGGTAGCTATTGCTGTGCACCGACTACTCCGTGGCCATAACAACAAGTGCCTCTTATTTATGAAAGTCACTCAAGGTGGTTCTATGATAAAAGGAGAACCCAGGGAAAGTGTCTTGTTGGCTCCTCCAGTTCCAAGCATTTATTAATCAACCTTTACAGGGTAGCCAATTGTTCAAGTGTGACAGACAAAACGGCAAACTGTTACCAAACCAGAACCCACAGCCAAAGAAATCTGTCCGGTGCTTAGAAAGTTCAAGGAAAATGCATGAACCAGTTGCGAATGGTTGTGCAGTTTACAGAACTGAAGGATCTGTGGGTTTGGACGGTTGCACATCTTGCATTTCGGTTATCCTTTGTGTGTACTGCTGGCGTTAGAATATCCTTACTGAGTGTCTAAGTACTGAAAGTGCTTGCTGCATTCTTTGTGCATCGGGCCTCACAAGAATTTCCCCAAAAATAAAAAATACATTTTAAATACTTTTTAAAAATAAATATTGATTAACTGAACGGACCGACTTGATAGGCGGACTAGGTGGACTGCTTGGCCGTTGACCGACCGATTCATTGTCTATGGGTATGGATATGCAGTGGACCTACCTCCAGCGCTGGCAGGTCATTGTAGGGAATGAGCTCAAAGCCAGGCATGAAGGGGCCGAAGCCGTCGTAGCTGCTGGGGTCCGTGGAGCTGGAGATAGCCGCCATCGTGCGGCCCCAGAAATTTCCAGCTGCGCGGGAGAGAGGAGGAACGGTTTAACCCGAGGGGCCACAAGCAGGTCACCGTCACCGTTCCCAAAATGTTTTCTTTTCTGGACGGCTTCCCTGCAGTCATGTTACTGGGCTTGTTTTTTTACGACAACGGCACTTGATAGAAACGTTATGCGGGGTGAATATTTCAAATTTTTTAGGTGTAAAAATGCAACTTGACAGGCTTATCGCCAAAGTGATGTGCACCAGGCAAGTCACTTGTGACAATTGTTTGGACGAATGCTTGTGCTTCCTGCCGTGACAGCGACTAGTTTATGCAGTCCACTCTTAAGTGCCACTTGTTCAGCCGAGTTCTCACGATGCACTGTTGGTTCTGTCTCTGCCAATGTGAAATGAAGTTAAATAAAATACTTTGGCCTGCAAACTGTGTAAGCCTGAATAATGGACATATTTACTAATTCTACACGCAGAATGCTCTGGGGTCATTTTGCTTGCCAGGCTATGAAGTTTTATCATTCTAATCCTTTCTTCTGTGTAGGGCTGGGCGGTATACCGTGTATATCAGCCAGCCCCACCTATATATCAGCCAGCCCCAGTGTTTCCCTTATATGCACCTAGCAGCGGCGTCACGCCGCTGCTGAAATATGACCGCCGCTGCTGAATTATTCTTGCCTGATGCGCATGCCGTTGTCTTTATCGAATTGCCCCCCCCAACCATAATTGATCCCTCTCCCATGTAAAGCTTACAGTCAATAAAGGCTGCAACAATGGTAAAAAATGACTTAAATTTATGCGGAAAAATATGTAACGCCCGTAAACATAGTATGAATTATCGACCCACCCCCTCGCTACTTCAAACAGTAGCAATGGTTTATCTCAATGGCCACAAGTTCGAGTTTATGAAAGCACAAATGGGATATGTAGTCAACAATTAGAGGTGATTGCTCAAGCCAATAATACTATGGACTTCAATTCCCATAACCCAGTGTTTTAGCCAGTGTGTTTTGTAACGTTATGGATGTGTTATAATCTGGTTGGTTGTAATGGAGAAGTCAGACCGCAAAAAAAGACGAGAAACTTCACGGAATATGAAATCGAGATGTTCGTTACAGGAGTAGAGCAGATGGTTTATTTGGTGTATAGGCGGCCTTTGCTACGTTTCAACTGAAACGGTCCTCTCAACTGAAAATCAAATCAAAATCCCCACAGTGAATAAAAGAACCGCCGGCCCAGAAGTTTCCCCATTCAGGTAGGCTAGGCTACTGTAGGCGCTGTTCCTAACCTAGCTAACTACTCCTTATTTTTCTACAGTCTATGCCTTATATATACGTAAAAAAAGTACATGTTTTTTCATAACAACAAGCAATGTATTACAGCCGCGAGTGCGATAACGTTAGGTAGCACTGTGGAAATGTCGACGTTGCTGGACAATTGAATAGAGAATTTCTTCAGGGTTCATCAGAAAACAGTTTTAGCTTCTTAAATGTAGGCTATTTGTTTCCATAAAATGTTTATTTTATTGCCCTGCTGTGCAACATGAGAGGCTGATGTATTCGCAAGCCGCGACACTGTAATTGGCCTAATTTAGAAGTTCAGAGAAATGTGAATACCATAATTGGGATGTCGACGACTACCACTAAAGACAGTGGTTCTTAAACTCGGTCCTGGGGCCCCCTGCATATGCTGGTTTTCGTTCCAACCACAATTGCAATCCCAGAATTTGAACAGGTTGTTGATTTTCCTTAATTAGGTGTTTTTCATGTTTAGAGGGATTATTTCCCTTCTGAAGCCACATTATGTTAGCAATAGCTATGCATGTCATGAATAATAAAAGTCAAATATTCACATTGTGCTATATTGCAAACAATTACAAAAAGAGAGGTAAAAATGTTTTAACTGATCAAATTAAACAAATTAAAGACTGAGGTGAATCAATAGGCTCCTAATTGGTGAAATTGTGAACACATTAACAACTAAAACTAGAGACTTGGTAAATAATGAACAATTCAAAAGACAAAGCAAATGATAATGAGCCAAACCTGCATTGTGTTAATAAGTTTAAGGAAAAAATTAAGGAACTTAAAACACAAGTGTTCAACTACTGAATTAGGAGCCTATTGATTCACCTCAGTCTTTAAATTGATCAGTTTAAAAAAATGTTACCTTGTATTATTGTTTGCAAGATAGCACTGTAAGCACAATGTGAACCTGGCATAGTCTTCATGGTATGCATAACTGTTTCTGACATAATTTGTTTTAAGAGGGTAAATAATCCCTCTAAACATGAAAAACACCTAATTAAGAAAAATTAACAGCTTGTTAAAATTTTGGGATTGCAATTGTGGTTGGAACGGAAACCAGCATACACAGGGGGCCCCCAGGACTAGGGTTGAGAACCACTGAGTTTAAAATGTTATAAACTTATCTTATCCATTAATGTACTGATTAGCCTACCATGGCTTTAGATTTATATGAAAGCATCTCAAATCTCGCCTAGTGCTTTGAAAAAAATAAAATAAATAAATCTTCTCCAAAATGTTCATAAATAAAACATTTTATTTTAGGAAATGCCCTGGGTGAGGTTGTGTAGAAATGCAGGAAATTAGTTTTAAAAGGCTCAAATATTTCTGGGGGAGGACCCCCAGACCGCCTGATACTTCGTATTGCTTTGCTCACGGGAATGGTTGAGGGCCTCGGTCCAATAGTCATGGTTTACGACTGTTGGATGGTATATTATTAGTGTCCACCTCTATTGTCATCACAAAGAACATTTACTGTTTGTGGTCCCCCCCAATATTCAAATGAAACCTACGCCCCTGTCTGTAGTTGTCCTTGTACTATATGTACTTAGGCCTCAAGAGCCCTTCTGGTGCCGGCAGACACATAGAAACCTCCCGGCAGGGCGTGCTTTGTGAATATATAATTATATATATATATAAGTGCTTCACCTCCGCTGCTACAACTCCATCCTAGGGGAAACACTGAGCCCCATTGCCATAAAATGATTATGATTTTCAATATATTTTTCAGATGAATCTACTGTCCCCAGTTTTAGGAATGGTGAGCCTGGTCTAACCTTTGTGCGGTCCTTCACGTCGTTACAAATACGGCTCACCGGCGTGTTTGGTCAGACTCGCCTTCTTTCACAGGTCAGGCTGATCTGCTGTACTTCGTGACCATGAAATGCATTCCAGTCTTAGAGACAGACTGACGGAAGGGCAGGAAGTGGTCGAGGCATTTTAGCGCTCGACCTTTAGCGCACGCCATTGCTGCGCCGTAATTTCCGAAATCTTGGACCACAGCAAACATTGGTTTGTTAAGCCAACGAATAATGCAGTCATTGCTTCACTTTCACCGCGGGGGCCATCGACTTACTCGCGAAAATAATCTTGGCTTTGTACTTGGGCACTCCCTTCACTCCGTACGCCCATTTACGGGCCAACTTGCAGGCCGTCTCTCCAGCTTCCACGCCTGCGTAAGACAGAGGGGGAAGGAGCGTTACACAAACAAAATATCCACCACCGCAACAGCCAAAAAATAAGCCAATCTTAACAAGCATTTTAATCTTATATTTAGACTTTAGAATCTTAGTTCTGTTACTTTTTTGATAAATAAGACAAAAAGATTGCCAATGGGGTGAGATAGTTTTAGTCATTTCAAGATTTGCCAGCGGGGTAAGATAATTTCACTTGTCAAGAAAAAGGTAACTTAAAACAAGCTAATATTTTCCATTTTAGAGGGAAAAAAAACGATTTTAAGTCTCATTACAAGACTAAAACCCTTGTTAAGACAGATATTTTTTTGCAGGGACCCCAGGCACATCTCCCTGGTTCCACATTCAAACCGCCACACCACGGGGGCCCTGACCTGTGTTCATCGGCAGGACCTTGTGGTACCCGAACAGGGTCGTGATCAGCTCCTCGTACTCTCCCAGCACGTCGTTGTAGAAGGCCCGGGAGGTGAGGGTGAGCTTGGAGGCCTGGTCTTTGAGCGCGGCGACGATCTTGGGGTGGCAGTGGCCCTGGTTGACCGCGCTGTACGCGCTCAGGAAGTCGTAATACCTGTTGCCTTCGATGTCCCACACATGCAAGCCTGCGTCAAACCGGAAAGACCCAATTATCGCCATTACATAACGGCTCTTCGTGTGACTAAAGGCTAGTATTTGTCATATAGTCAAAGGCCATTTTGATTAAAAGATGCCCAGTAGCAAAACCTTGCAGCAGTTATTTGACACCCATCTTCATGGATATTATTAAAAATGTACTACAAGCAAGTGTTAAGTCGAAAATATGGTCTCACAGACACAATGCCACTATCCTTTAAAAAGCAAAAGTATAAATGCTCAGTACACGCCACTTTCAACAGGTTCGTTTTCTCATACAATCGCCCCAGGTGCTTTTTAAGGAAACCACTAACAGGACAGACGGCACAACACCTTCTGCTCGCTCCAGCGCCACAGGAAGTGGGTGGTAGTTGTGGGCGCCATACTTTTCCTCCCGAGCAAACACCTCTTCTGAAGACAGAGGGCGCTCTACCCTCTTAAGTGTGGAGGCGGCTGAGGAGGCGGTCTGGACTCCCGAGTGCACGTTTCGGGTCAGCGCCGGTCCTGCCCGGACGACGAGGCCGAGGCCCACCTTGGAGAACATCCCTTTTGACTGTGTCGGGCGCGAGATTTCTGTATGAGAACAGAGATGGCAAAATCAGGAATAGGCTACGGTCACACGTGTGTCAAGTGTCACTGGGACCCAACGGTGCGAACGGCAAACACTGGTCTAAGCTCCAAATGATGCGACTGCTCACAGCACCCTCGCCTACATTCATCACAAAAGCAGCCTGAAGTAGGAGCAGTGTGTGTGCAGTGACTGTCCTGGCACCTGCCTGAAGAAAATACAATGAGGACCCCACCCAGTAGTAAAAAACTCTGAAAAAGGTTTGTGCCACCTGTACCTGAATTTAGCACACACTTAGCGGCATGCAAATGAGTAGAAAAAAAAAAGTAGGCAGTGTCACTTTAAAATGAGTCTGTTCAGTGAAATAGCTCATGGTAACCACACTAACAACAAAGACACCTGCGTACGTATATGACATGAACCAATCAGCATTAATGCCTCAATTAAATTGACTTTTAACACTATATTAAAGGCATTTTACCCACGGGTAGCTACGGATATAAAGTGGCAGCAAAAACTGTAAATTTTGACGTGACATAATGAGACAGTATCCTGAATTCAGGCTAAGAAGGTGGATTATCATCACATTGCCAAAAAGCCTTTGTTTTTCATGGTGCGAACAGACCCGCTAGTCCTTAGCCTCATGTTCAATTCACGGATTTGTTAGCACAGAAAAAATCCTGACATAATAATTTATTAATTCATTATATTGCACATTTTCAAAAAACAGAAATGACACTTCCATATTCATGCTAGCAATCTCTCCCAGGGGACACTTCAGTTCCAACGTAGAAGTGTGACTTCTGTAGTCATCAGCCTTCCTGGCTCTGTCAGAACTTAGAGAGGTTCTGAATCTATGCTAAAGGACCCATGGCTTAACGACTTGGTTAATGGTCATATTCATACCTAATAAGTTACAAGCACTAGACAAATTGTTGTGGATAATTCAGACTCCAGTTCCATGTCCTAGTCAAGAAACTGTTTTTCTTTTGCTTCACAAACAGATGCCATCATATCATACAGTACTGTACAGCACATCATATTTAAAATATCATAAATATTTAGGGTTAACCCAAACCCACAGAGGTAGCCAGCCATCGCATGAGGAAAACTACGTAGCCTGATTAAAGTTGTCCTTGGAGTCACTTTTGAAGAGCAGTGCAGTGAACCACAGTGAATCCAAACTCTGACAATAACACCAAGGTCATCCCACCCCTGCCAGATCCACGTAAATATTTGATTTGCAGCAGCCTTATTAAAATTCGGCTGATGATTGGCTGTCCCAGCCCTGCCCCCGGCATACCCCTCCACTACAGCCAAATAAGGCCTGTACCACCTCAACAAACCAGCCCCAGCCAATTGTGGTTTATCTAGCTACATACAGTAATGTCGGGAGTGACTGAATCCAGTAGTTTAGCTACTAGGATATGGACACATTGCAGAGTATGCTTAAGTGTTAGCTTAGTAAAGCATATGCATATCAATTTAGGTTGTGAACAGAGAAAAATAAGACATATAAGAAAGGGTATACATACTTGCACGCTATGGATGCAACATTTTGTTTGTTTGTTTTGTTTAGAACCAAGTGAACGTTATTCTTTATTATGTTGAAACTGTGCAATTGCATTGTTCACATTTAATTGAGAAATGCCTAATTAGTTTATAAAATAAAGTGTTTAGGAATAAAGTTTAAAGTTGTAGTAGCCTATGCTTGCGTGCTTACTTGATACAGACCCTACCGTAAAACTGTAGCCTGTATCACTGCTTTGCACAGACAAATTATTATCTGACTTAAAATTCCTTACTATTGTATTCAACTATCCAACTAAGAATTGCTCGTTAACTTAGTGAAGAGAAACTGCGCAAACCAGTTAAACCCGCTGTGTAATTTCTGTCTCACTCACTACCAAACGATGTTAAGTTCTTCCAACAGTCCATGCTGAATTTCAATACAATATAACGTAAATTACAACAGGTTTTAAATATCCTACAGGAAAATTGCAAATAGTTAAAACGATATCGCTGCAGGGCCCGAAGTAATATTATTCAGATAGATTACTACCACACCAGCCCAACTGTTAGGTTAGTTGGCTTGTTAGTTGGTGTCATTTTCCATACTACACAAAGAGTGATATAACACAAGGTGGTGATGCGTGTAACGTTACTGCTAGCTAGAAATCTAGTGCACATTGATTATATAAATTAGCTTCCAGACAAATTAGCTACGACGTACGTAAATTACTGGATATCCGATTCCTTTTTCGTAATGAAACACCTCCATATGACACGTCGTAGGGCTATTTAACCAACTAAGTTTACAAATTGCGAGTCCCAGCAATATGGCTCAATCGACTAGCTAACGTTGTAATACGTACTATCTGCAACTAACGTTAGCTGTTTTTTATTGTTACAAATTATAATCTGTAGTTTAGGTAGATGGACCACGTTAGGGTTGCCAACCGTCCCTTGAAATAAGGGATCGTCCCTTATTTGGACAATAAAAGACCCGTCCCTTATTGAACTGATAAGGGATCGTCCCTTATTTCAAGGGACGGTTGGCAACCCTAGACCACGTTAGCATTACTTTGATCGCTAACCAGCTAACGTTATAACGTTACGCAGATAAGTGACAGTAGCCTACCTACCATAGAAGAACTATGGTACCACATCAGATCAGACATCACCAATAGCTAGCTAAAACATTGTCATTAACAAGCTGAACTAACGTAATGTTACCTTACATTTATCAAGCACAGTTAAGGTTACCTAATGTTATCTAGCTGGCAATAGGCTAAATTGCAGTTCTCAAATACTATTGACGATCGTTAACGTTATAACTTAGCTAGCTACGTTAAGACTTTTTTTTTATGAATCCGTCGGAACATGTGACTAATAACTAATCTAATAACACCAAAAACCTTATATTGCGATAGTATGCAGTGAATAACCTTGATAACTGTGGACTCCTCTTAATGGCCAAGCCTCTGTGATCCACGTTGTAACACACCCACTGCCACACACTTGAGCTAGCCTAGCTCGTAGCAGCCAACCAAGCTTTGTAACTGGATTCCTACGTCAATGTGGCGTGGTCTCGTGACGTCACGCAACCTGATATTACCAATTTGAGATCGTAGGCTGCTGTGCAATTGCAAATACCATATCGTATCATTGTTTTGTGTCATCTTTTGTTGTTTTAAACATGTTTTAAAGGATTGTTTAGTATGTTTAATCCATTGGAAAGTACAAATGCCGAGGGTTCCAATGTTAATAACTGTTTTGAAAGAAAATATCAGATAGAACCCTAAAATTCTATCGATTGTTTTTGCAATGTTTCTTAGAAGATACAAAATGGATATCCATGTTATGTGATGTGTGCGTGCAGATTTTCATGTTGCGTTAAATACTTCCATTTATTGTTAAAAGCTCTGATTGTGACATTGTCCAGCTATTTCCTTTTTGGCTTGTAACTCAACCACAACTATCTGTGGTGACACACACACACACACACACCACATATTTGTCACACACCTTTATGAATAACAACCTTTGCCCTATTCTTCACATTACTTGAATTTTATGTGAGGGTCAGTTTGCACAGGGAATCAATTAATGAAGGAAGGCCTTCATAAACCCAAAGATTATTGTCGGCTAGTATTTTGTAAATTGCCACTGTTATACCATGACTGGACCCAAACAAGAGGAAAAGGGAACTTGGACCATTTTTTAAAAATATTAAAATGGTTCTCGCAATATCTGTTTATCTATCTAATATACACTATATGGCCAAAAGTATCTGGACACCGCTTGGTTTGGGGATGTTTTTCATGCTTCGCGCTGCGCCGCTTAGTTCTAATGAAGGGAAATCTTAACGCTACAGCATATAATTACATTCTAGACAATTCTGTGTATTTACCCCCCTTGGCGTTTTTCCTATTTTGTTGTATTACAACCTGTAATTTAAATTGATTTTTATTAGGATTTTATGTAATGGACCTACACAAAATAGTCCAAATTGGTGAAGTGAAATGGAAAAAAAAACTTGTTTTAAAAAATTCAAAAAAATAAAAAAACTGAAAAGTGGTGTGTGCATGGATGGATAACTTGAAGGGTTTCTTCTCCTGACTTATTTTTCCATAGAGTTCAATAGGAAAATTTGTCAGGAGAAACAACCCTTAAAGTGGTCCATCCATATCTACTGCATATCTGGCAGCAGAGTGATGGTTTGAGGCTCGTTTAATACCTCAGACCCTTGATGACTTACAGCCATTTTACCAACCATATATTCCATACTGTTCCAGCATAATTTACAGCTAAATCTAGTCCCACCCCTCAATTCCCATAGAGATCCATTCAAATGCAGAGAGGTTATAGTATCGCTTGTAACAGCACCTAAAAATAAGATGTTAAGAGTTGATGGGTCACTTTTGATGTTGATGGGTCACAGACTTAAGGAAGTAGCAGCATGCAAAGGGGCCAAATATTAAAAATGATACTTTAAAAATACATTAAAGCAAAGGCGGTGAATAAATATGCATGCACCACTTTTCAGTTTTTTTTTTTTCATTTCCCTTCACCAATTTGGACTATTTTGTGTAGGTCCATTACATAAAATCCAAATAAAAATCAATTTAAATTACAGGGTGTAATACAACAAAATAGGAAAAATACTTTCGCAAGGCACTGTATGCAGTGGATATGGATGGATCCCTTTAAGGGTTGTTTCTCCTGACTCATTTTCCTATTGAACTCTATGGAAAAGTATGTCAGGAGAAGAAACCCATGGCATGCAAAGGATATGTAACCAAATATTAAATATGATGACTTTAAGTTTATGATAATTTGTCCAATTACTTTTGGTCCCCTACAATTGGCGGGACTATGTATGAAAAATTCTGTAATTCCTATACCGTTAACCTGATTTGGATGTAAATGCCCTCAAATTAAAGCTTAAGCCCATGAGCTCATATTCATTATTTAAATTCAACTCCAATATGCTGCGGTAGACAGCTAAAATAACAATAACTTTGTCAATGTCCAAATATTTATGGACCTGACTGTATATACGTATATATACACTGTATATCTATGCATTACTACAGGTTACATTATTACTTTACAGGCGGTACGTGTAGTATAATGGGTAGGGACATTGGTTTGTGACTTAAAGGTTAAATTCCCAGGTAGGACACTGCCTTGTATCCTTGAGCATGGTACTTAACCTGTGTTGCTTCAGCATATCCAGATGTATAAATGGATACTATATAAAAAATATATATATAACAGTTGTGTAAGTCACTCTGGAAAAAAAAAAAGATGTAATGTAATGTACTATGAACGTGTTCCATATCCCTTTATGACATTTCCACACACCACACAACCAAAGTAAAGGAACAGATACATTTGCAGTCCATCCTCGTCTCTTTTGTAGGTGTCCTTTGGCACTAAAACTGCAGAACAGCTTGAACGATGAACTATTAAAGTTTCTTGGACGATCAACAAATTCCTGGGGATTATCATTTCCATATCAGAAAATTCCTGTTTCTGCCAGTCATAACTGCCTGACATGAAACAGTAGTACATTTTAATTTAATAAGGTGATTTTTAATTTTCATGCCATCCACATTTTTGTCCAATTAAAACAATGTCTTACACACAAACAACAGATAACAACAGGAAGGTTTATAGGTGTTATTTACAAACAGGATATAAGTATCCAAAAATGGTCGACATGCTTGTTTTTCATTTTAATGTGAGCGTATTGGATTAGAGGTGCATGTGATAAAATATTGATTTAGGCAATAGCCCAATACAGAATAAACTGGAAAATGTGTGTTAAGGGGCGAGGCAAGGGGAAGAACCACTCTTGAGCGGAAGATTTATCTTTCATGCTCAGCGCAAGACAGTAAGTAAACATTGTGTTATAACAAAGAGCTGGCAGTATACCTCGCTAGTTTGAACTTAACTTAAATAATGCTTTGGAAATGTCCTTACATTTTTACAAGTCCCGAATCATTGATATGAAGGTACAGTCTTCATAAATGTGAAGTATAAAACATTGGCTGAATGAAGCTGCTGTGTGTGAACGGATTCAGATGCCCTCCGGTGGATTGAAGTGGAACTGCACCAGCTGTGTGGCAGACCATATTTCCAGAATTGTATGTGTTAAAAGTTTGGTAGTTTATTGCACTGGGTCCAGAGGGCGCAGTACTGACTGTAACCAAAGAGTTCGATCCGGGCTGTAATGCACTGTCAGCTCCCGGGTTTTGCTTTTTCCATTTAGTTCTTCTGTTTTGAAACCAGATCTTGACCTGGGTTTCAGTAAGGCTGAGAGACAAGGCGAGGTTGAGGCGCTCACAAACTGACAGGTAACGTGTGACGCGGAACTTGTTCTCCAGCGCCACCAACTGTTCATAAGTGAAGGCCGTTCTTGCACGCCGGGATTTTGGGCAACCGTGGTCAGAGCGACTACGGATCTTTAGTCGCGTAGATTCCTGGTCACCAGATTCTATGGTATTGGTGTCACTGCTTGTATCTTGTTCTTTCCCTTTTTCGTTGTGGGAAGAGCCCAACTGTTTTTGAGTAGGCACTGATAGGCCTACGGTCTCAGTGCCATCCACCTGGTCCATGTCTGCATCCTTTAGATGGTCACATCTCCTCTCTCCGTCTGTTGAACAAAAATATGCCTTTGAAGTGAAGAGGCTATTGGGAGAAACGTGTTCTTATTTTGATTGTTTCATCGACAATACCGGTTAACTGATTTATTGAACAAAGCAAAACTTCACATAGTACTTTTCAGCATATACATATACCTGTTTATTCAGTTTACCCTCGTACTGATATGTCCGTATCTGTATAGAGTAATTTATAACAAATTAGCCTAGGGTTTATAGATTAAAGCGGGACAGGCAGAGAAAAGGCGTTAGTGGTGAAGTGGTGCTGAATGGACAGCACGTTTATCGATTGGCTCAACACTTGCTTTGTATTAGGGACGCGTGAGAAAGCCTATCTAATAATTAATAATGGTCTATATACAGAAGCATTTTTAGACTACTTTTCTTTATCATTCATCACAGACCTCAAAATAATAGGTTAGCAAAAAGCTAATTGTCAGTTAGTTTATTTAGGTCTACATATTAAACCTATTTTTGAACATGTATATGCGAGACTGCTTGTTTGTTTAGCCTATGTGATTTTGGATTACATTTATCTATACAGAAGACATTATTAATGGTTGATATGGATCAGCCGTGTTCGAATGGATTGGAGCAACGCTGGAAAGACGAGGCAAGGTGGATGTAATCCTTAAATCACTAATAAATCACAAATCGCTTAAAATGTCATGTTGCGGGAAGCAATCCCGACCAAATCCAGCTCCACCATCTAGCCTTGACGTGCTAATGGAGTTTCATATTTGTTAGAGGATCGATAAATGTCATCTATTAAAGGTAAGTTTTAATCGAACAATATTTAGGATCAGACATGGATGGGGTTTGAAGTTTGCACCTGCAAGCTGCTGGAGGGAGATATGCAGGATGCAGTAATGGGATATCGATCAACGTGAGCTGAGGCATCCTCAATGGGACGATTTAAACAATTACCTAGGCTGGCTGTCCCAAAGCCAATCACATACATTCAACTGGGGTACAAGCGACTGAATGTGAGGTTTAAAGAAAATGCAACAGTAGAAATGAGAGAAAGGTCACCTTTCTATCCTTTTTAGACAACAAAAAATAAAACAAAATTTCTTGGAGCAAAACCTGTGGGAACCTTTGAAATAACTCGTTGAAATGAAACGCGGAGGTAGCCTACATGCACGTCCAAGTTTAAATAAGAAATAAGAAATGTTCCTATTTTTGCAGATATTTTGAAAATAAGTTACTTGCATGTTGTCGCCTAGGCTATTTCACTGCACGTGTTAAGGTGAATTGAAAATAGTGATTCGGCTAAGTTATTACATAGCCTATTAGTAGGCTACTTTAATCATTCTCGCTTATTGTTCTTTCATTTTTATTTTCGCAGCGAAAATATGTCTGTCTTACCTAAGTCCTTGTCTCTGAGGGTTGGTTTGCCAAAAGGACCTTCGGACACGGACGCGCCTGCAGCTAAACTTCCCCCAACAGCATCACTTGATGGAAGAAATCTCTCTTTCTTCGTGTCCGTTACGCCTGAAAGTGAATCCATCTTTTTACTGTTGAACTTATTTGGATCCAGTATGTCAATAATAGAAAAAGAAATCCTGTGGCCGTGAGTCATTTTGACCCCAGTGTCCCGGTACTCCAACATCAATGAAAATATATAAGTATCTCCAAATTGTGTACCAAATTATGTATTAGCCTATATTGCTGCAGGAAAGAAAATGATAATAGCCTATACGCCTGTTACCCTTATCCCCCTTAAAGAGGTCCGACTAGTTTGACGTTATATTGGCTGCAGTTTCTCCACGGAGTTGGCGCGCTCTGGACTGACAGCTGGCTTCAGTGATCCTCAATGAATAAGGAGTCTGATATTGAAGCTGCTCTTTCCTCCCATCTGCCTGGTCATTTAAAGACGCGGTTACGAATGTTCACGTGGTACATAGAAACCAGCAATTCGTGTCAGTCAGTCTTTTTGCTGCATGAATTTATCTTCTATTCGAGTTAGCCAACACTTAGTCAAAATATCTCACGAGCAGCCTAAACTGCAATAATCTATTTGTGCCATTATGTTTAGAATCTGGTTGACATTTATTGCATAGCCTATAAAAGTAGCCTATTCATTCAATCCTGTAAACAACGTAGTTTTTAAATATAGTAAAGTAGCATAGTCTTTTAGTAGTGTTTACGGGTTGGCTAACAATTTGGTTACCATTTCATATAACTAGGAGACATACAGCAGTTCTAAAAACCTCTTCTTTGTCTGTCTGTGGAAGCGTAATAACTTATACCACCAACATGCTTATAAAAAAGAGCACAAAAAATATGGTCTATTAGCGTTGCTCCTTGACCACTGCATTTATATTGTTACTTAAATGCAAATGTCTGAAATTTTTCTGGCACATCTTGCATAGCATAGTTAGCATTTGTAAGCTGTCCTTTCAGGGCAGCTAAGATTCATCCTGATTTGCTCGGATAACCTGTCGCTTGTGAAATGTCTCAGAATAGGCTATATAATTTTAAGATAGATAGGCCTATCTCTATAACCTACCTAGGGCGCTGTGGCTGCTGTCACGCAATTAAAACCATTTCTTAGAGGAATTAAAAAGTATTACTACCTTCTTTCTCAACGCTGGATATAAACCCATTAGGTTATCCTAATGCCGAGTGATGGCCGAAACTGGATCAATATTCACAATAGGTGTCTACATAGCACCATAGGCTATCTGAAGACGATGTAAAGTGTATGGAGGTAGTCAATGAATGACAATTGTTGCATTTTTTTTAAAGCTCTTCTGTTATCACATTGACGTATTTTAGGCTACCATAATGTAAACAAGGTTTTTTATTATACAGTCAAGCCGGAAAGTCTGCACACCCCTTTCACCTTCTCCACGTTTTATTACATTACAGACTTATACTACAATAGAGTTCATTTGCCTCAAACATCTACACACAATAGCCAATAATGACGAAGTGAAAACAAGTTTAGAAAATATGCAATTTTATTTTACTGACAAAAATAGGTTATTTAGGGGTTACATATCTGTACACACCCTTAGCCTAATACTTGGTTGCTGCACCTTTGGCAGCGATTATAGCTTCAAGGCGTCTTGGGAAAGAAGCTACGAGCTTGGCACACTTGTTTCTGGACATTTTTGCCCATTCCTCTTGGCATATCCTTGCAAGCTCCATCAGGTTGGATGGGGAGCGTCGGTACACAGCCATTTTCAGCTCTTTCCACAGATGGTTTTTTAAATTGTTCTCCTTTGTTCTCTTGGCTGTGTGCTTCGGGTCGTTGTCATGTTGGAAGGTAAACCTTCGCTCCAGTCTGAGGTCCAGAGTGCTCTGGAGCAGGTTTTCTTCAATGTTCTCGGTGTACTTAGCTGCATTCATCTTTCCCTCTATCAGGACTAGTCGCCCCATTCCCGCTGCTGAAAAACATCCCCACATCATGATGCTGCCACCACCATGCTTCACTGTAGGGATGGTATTAGCCAGGTGATGAGCGGTGCCTGGTTTCCTCCAGACGTGACGCTTGGTATTCAGGCCAAAAAGTTCAATTTTGGTTTCATCAGACCAGAGAATCTTGATTCTCATGGTTTGAGAGTCCTCTAGGTGCCTTTTGGCAAACTCCAAGCGGGCTGTGATGTGCCTTTTACTAAGGAGGGGCTTCCGTCTGGCAACTCTACCATAAAGGCCTGATTGGTGGAGTGCTGCCTGGATGGTTGATCTTCTGAAAGGTACTCCCATCTCCACAAGGATACGCTGGAGCTCTGTCAGAGTGACCCTCGGGTTCCTGTTCACCTCCCTGGCCAAGACCCGTCTTCCCCGATTGCTCAGTTTGGCCAGATGGCCAGGTCTAGGAAGATTCTTGGTGGTTCCAAACTTCTTCCATTTACGAATGATGGTGGCCACTGTGCTCTCTGGGACCTGTAAAGCTGCAGAGATTTTTCCTTACCCTTCTCCAGATCTATGCCTTGACACAATCCTGTTTCTGAGGTCTGCAGATAATTCCTTTGACCCCATGGCTTGGAGTTTGCTCTGACATGCATTGTCAACTGTGGGACCTTATATAGGCAGGTGTTGGCAATCCCCAATCATGTCCAATCAATTGAATTTATCACAGATGGACTCCAATTAAGTTGTAGAAACATATCAAGCAGTATCAGTGGAAACAAAATGCACCTTAGCTCACTTTTGGGTGTCATATCAAAGGGTGTGCACACTTGTGTACATATGATATTTTACATTTTGATTTTTAATAAATTAGCACAAATGTCTAAAAACCTGTTTTCAGTTGTGTAGAATTTTGAGACAAAAAATGAACTCAATCTATTGTAGAATATGTCTGTAACGTAATAAAACGTGGAGAAGGTGAGAGGGGTGTGCAGACTGTAATTAAGAATAAATAAAGAATAAGCATTATTAGAATCGCTGGTCATTTGAAATTTAAAACGTCGACCAATAACCTACCTTTGGCACCTTTTTTCATTCTTGTGTTGGTGCATACATACATATGCTACATGTAATTTAATTTATTATATTGAAATAAAACAATAGGTTATTAAAATACAACATTTGCCAATGCTAAAGGAGAATCGCATTTTAAGTTCAGAAAATACATATCCCATGCTGCACCTCGGTACACAGGACGCAATTTAGCGTGTTTAATCATGGCCGAGAAAGATTGGAAAGAGTGTCTCAAAAGTCTGAAAGGGGTTGTGTTAGATATGTGCGGTGTTTTGTATGACAGCGGAGAAGGAGGTGGTATTCCCATTCCTGGCTCCGTAGAAGCAGTTAAAAGGTGAGATGTTATTCGATGTAGCTAACAGTTAGCCTACTCTAGCGACGTGTAGCTCTTTGCAGTTCTGCGATAGCCGTGTTGATTTCACCGACTAGCCCGTTTAAAATTACTTGAAGCTAGGAGAAAGCTTTTGCTGAGAGGAGTGTAACTATTTATGCTAGATGGGCTACTCACGCATAACTATATTTGGTGTTTGATAGTAGGCTGTGTCGATTCATATCCATATGCTTACTTGGAAAGGTTGTCAGCCAGCGTAATGTTCTTACACTGTAAAACAAACTGATGGCGAGCTGTAAATTTCTTATTTTGCATGGTCCTGCTTAATTTTCTGCCTTTTTTATTTTATTTTAAACTGAAGTTTCACTATATAACCACACTAGCAGAAAGCAATGGTAGCTAGTTGAATCAAATGAACCCGATCTAAGGAATGAGAAGTTGTGGGCGTTTCCTACCTAGCATAGCTGCTGTGGCCATACATTTTAATTGTTACACAGCCTAGATGTTTAAAAATCAAGCGATGTTCTGCCGCACTGTTGACGCAGAAAACGGAATACCTCCAGGTCGCTTTTAATAGTAGCCTCGCTATATTATGTGTAGTATAGCACCAAGTGTTCCGTGTCTCCACTTTGCATGTTGTTATCAGGACCAATATGTAGGTGCTGGCATTAGCCCTCTCCTCCAGCATGTTTATAACTTCCTGAGAGCTAATGACATTACAGGCATTTTTAGCAGACGCTCTTATCCAGAGCGACTTGCACAACGTTTTTTAGCATTTTGTTTTTTACATATTATCCATTTATACAGCTGGATATATACTGAAGCGATTCAGGTTAAGTACCTTGCTCAAGGGTACAGCGGCAGTGTCCTACTTGGGAATCGAACCTGCAACCTTTCGGTCACAAGGCCAGTTCCTTAACCACTCCCGCCCAATGAGTGGCTGTGCTGTGCTTATATGTGTCTCAGTGAACGTAGCCCGGCTGTTGTCTGGTGGCATGCCTATCAGATATCCACATAGCAAGACCGATGCTCTTTCCCTGACCCACTTCAAGTAGGCTACTCTAATGTAATCATAACATCCTAGCCTGTATAAAACCACCCCATCTATCTAAGTCAGGAAGCATGCTATTAGGTCATTTTCTATCCAGTGGCAATCGTGCTTCTTTTGTTTAACCCTAAGGTCAGTGGAACGCAAGTATGACTTTTATGTCAGCTCAGGGGTGCAATTACACAGAGCCTTCTTTAAAGAAAAGAAACACTTTTACACTTTCCTGGCTAAATGATTGCGTTTTCTCCGGTAGCGTTCGTGGATAAGAATGACCCGGCACGGTGTCAGTGGCACACATCGTCACGGCTCCTTCCTCGCATGTGTGGTTTGCGGTACTGAGCCTGCCCCCTGACTATGCCGCAAATGTCCCCGCTAGTCTCCTCCCGGCGTTGCTTTTTTATTCTTTTTTTTAAAGGTGATTTTTTAGGCCTGTGCAAGGTCAGTTGGTGGTGCCCATGTAATTGACGTAACACCCTACCTGTTCCGGAGCAGTAATGAGAGTTTTCCATTATGTGCGGGTGAGTGCGCCTGGCAGATGCTGACGGCCAGCAGATGTGTGAAGTTGTGGGGTGATTTGTTAAGGGGCCCGGCTCATCGGACGCGGGGTGATTACGGCGAGGGACACTGTCACTCAAGGCAGCTGTCCCGTCACCGCGAGGTAAAGGTCGGTTCAAAAACCGCCCGACGCCGGCTCGCCAGGCACCCTGGGATGCAGTCCCCTCGTGAAAGAGGGAGGAAGGGACGTAGATCTGTCTGCGTCCACCCTCGTATCCGTGGTTGTTGGCAACGTGAGGAAGAAGGCTCAGTTTTTTTGTGATGTGTGTCTGACTACTGCACTCTGTTCGTGTAGCTTCTCCTGGCCATTTGGCAATGACATGGGCGGTCATAAACAGCGGCGGAGGAATACATAAATGCACTTTCATCTTACTTTCCGATTTGGGCCGTTTTGCTTTGACTAAAATTTTGTAATGACGGGGCTGCTGGATGGCTCTTTCGGTTAAGGCACCGCACTGGGGTGCACGGATGAGCCTCACGGCCTAGGCTCGAATCCGGACCGTTCCAGTGGCTCCGCAGGGCGACGCACAATTGGCCCACGCCGTTCAGTCGGGAGGGTTTAGTCAGACAGGGTTCTGCATTTAAGGGCACTCGTTCTGATAAGGGCGTCTGTAAGACTGCATGTCAAAGGTCCCTCCTCCGACCCTGCTCTGTGCAAGCGTAGCTGCGGTCTGCGATGTGAAAAGAAGCAGCAGTTGACACCACGTGTTTAGGAGGAGAACCGTGAATGTCCCAGCTCTAGCCAATTGGTAGGGCGGTTTGCGCATGGAACACGGCTGCGGTTTCAGACAGTTGAACATTGCAGGTTGGGGAGGGAATTGGAGCCGCAGGTTAGGCCGCAAAATTTTTTAAAATTGTATCGTGCCCTGTGTGTCTCCAAAATATGATCAATAGGCTAATTGATTTAACACGTAGCATAGTCCATTTAAGCTCTCCATAAAAACTTTGGGGAATGTAACCCTGAGAAAGGGCTTGGTTGGACAGATAATGTACAAACCAAGTAGATGGTCTTTACCAGGGTGTTCGTTTAATGTTTGGTCCACCCATACATTTTTCTAGGGTGTTTTAGAGAACCATTCTCAGCATACTTTAAAGCAACTCTTCTAGCTGTTGCATTTACAGTCATATGTTCTTTTATTTTTGAAGGAATATTTAGTTTCTTAGATAGCTTCTTCGAGATTGCTCTTGGAAGTATTCCACATATTCAGGAACCATTGTCTTATTTAATATAGGCCTGTGCATAAAGGCAAAGCTATCAGGTAGTCTCTGTGTTTTTATCCTATGTATTTGACTTATAACCATCAGTAGAAAGTGATGAAGGGAAAGTCATAGGTCCTTGAAAGAGGATATCGTTGTGGCATCGGCAGCCGTAGCGATAGCAATGGCGGCTGCGGAGTGGCGGTGCAAAGTTCAGCTGTCTTTGCCAACGGGAGAGGTCTTCAGTTTGCCATGGCAGATGCGACCTACTGTCACTCAATCGCAGCACTGATTGCTCATTGTTCTGAGAAGGTCACATCATAATTCATTAACAATAATTACTCCCCCGACACCACCTGCACTTCTTCACTCAATTGCCCCATTAAATTACGAGGGACTATCACGTCCACCGCTCCAAACAATGAAGATGTATTTGTAGTGTAAAGGCGAGAGCTATTCGTTACATTATTTAAAGGGTCTCATTTAAACCAGGAGAGCTGTCTTTATGAAGGGCAATTAAGCACTGGCTCTAATTGATCATTCATACTCATTACAATTAGGAAATATAAATAGTGGGAAAAGAAGCCATCATGGCTGTGGCTGAGTGAGAGAGTCGTTGGTGGAATGAGTAGGGGAGGCTGGATGTTAAACAGTTGTGTGGGATCCATCTCAATTTGGTCCATAAATACCTATTTTATGCTTCCCATGATATTTCCATCGAGTGCTATTTTTCAGAGCGTTAGGCATGTGTGCACATGTATTATGGATTCCTAATCTTTAATGAAAACATTCATATTATGCTTTAAGTTATCAATCATAACGCAATGAGATGCCTAATATGAAACTAAAGAGGAATGTAGGTCTGGTACCTGGCCTAATCCTCAAAGATTCTATCAAAATATTAGTGATGTATCTGGATGGAGGGGAGCTTCAGCCAAAATCTTCATTTATTATTTTGGTCCTCGCCTTAAGAATAACCTTATTTCTAATCACACATATGTAAGCCCACAACAAAGAAAGTTTACACAACCCCACCCCCAAACAATGACCACTGAGGTATAACGTCTCCCATTTCCTCTAGAAAATATGGGGGGAATGTAGTGGGGGGGTGCAGTTCAGATGAAACTAAACAAGTATCCAAACCTTCAGTTAGCCTATGTCATACGTATTATGATTATGACTTCAGAAATATATAGAAAATAATACATTTGTTGTCTTTCCACAGTGCTCTCCAATTTAAAAAGTCACTTCCGTTCACTGAAATGATGACAGGAGTTGTATCATCTCTGAAAATGGTCTTCGCCAGTCCCTGTCTTGAAGGCAGGTGCCGCCAGGGTTAGCCGTGTGGTTTTATTTAATCGATTCAGAAGTTCTCAATCGCGCCATGTGCTCTACCCAAGGCTCAAGGCCTCGGACCTGCAGCTTCGGTTCTGCACAAATGAGACCCAGGCCACGCGGGAGAGGTTTGTGGCCAAGCTGAAGAGGATGGGCTTCGATATCTCGGTCAGCGAGGTCTTTTCCCCCGCTCCCGCTGCCCTGGCCATCCTGAAGGAGAGGAACCTTCGGCCTCATCTGCTGGTGCACGACGGTACGGCGGTCAGGCCAGCTCGCGTAACCGCTAAATTCCCACAGGATCCGGCAAAATTGTCCTGAACTTAAAAATGAATGCAGGCGTTACTTTTTCCTCACAAACACAGTTTTTGCAAGTGGTGATTTGTGAACTATCCAATTTGTGTTGGCGAAAGAAAAAAAAGTAGCATTTGCATTTATACGTGGGCCAAAATGTTAACTGAATCTTGGCTTTTATCTTAATCTTTATCGTTTAGCTTGGCTTTTTGAGAATTGAGGGCATGGAGAAGGCCGAGGAGCCAAGTAACAAAGTTTCAGCGAAAGATGAAGAAGTCTACTGCAGTGTATTAGATAATGCTTGGCTTGTTTGATTCTTTTCATGAAAATGTTTTGCATTACTTTTATTACCTTTTGCAACTTTATTTTTGTGTTCATGCATTCCCATCGCATTACCATGGATTTCTGTGTCAATTTGTTTCATAGCATTCTGGTACTGATAGTCTGATATATTGATTGATGATTTAAATCATTATTATGATTAACTAATTACAAGTTATCGTTAATTAGTGTATTCATTCATTCTCTGACATTGGGTGATGGGTCTGGCCATTTCATGTGTTTAAAAATGGCCATACGATGTCTTCCCTGCAGATGTGTTGCCCGAGTTTGAGGACGTCGAGAAAACGGACCCAAACTGTGTGGTCATTGGAGATGCAGCAGACAGGTTTTCCTACCAGAACCTGAATGATGCCTTCCAGGTCCTCATTCAGCTGGAGAAGCCGGTGCTTTTCTCTCTGGGCCGAGGGTAGGTCTGAGCTGCTGGGAGATGTATTCAGTTCAACATGAAATATTCTTACCCGTGCCTTGCATTTGTTATTTTTCACCCCACATTTTTCATCAGCGAAGCTTGGTGACACGTTTAAGAAGGTAGCCACGGGCCGCTGGGTGGCTCATTCGGTTAAGGTAAACAAGCCAGTAGCTCCATAGGGAAACATGCAATTGCGTCGCCCAGGGTATGGGAGAGTTCAGTCAGTTAGGGGTCCTTGTTCATCATAATACAGCGACCCTTAGTGGTCGATTGGATACGCGTGGACTGCATTATAAAGCAGCATATGAAAGATCTTCCTCCGACTCCGCTCTATGTGAATTTTGAGCTTAGCTGTAGTTGTCTGCTGTTGACACCACATGTTTCGGGGGAGTGTCTACGTCTCTCCCAAATTGGCAGTGGGGTTTGCGCCGGAATGCACCTGCGGTTGCAGACGATTGAGAATTCTAAATTGGGGTGAGAATTGGACAAGCTCAGCCCCACATTGGGTGTAAAATTTCTTTAAAAAATTTTTAAAACACAAACATTTTTTAATAGAACAATGCATCCCAGCATGACACTAGAGGACACTAGAAGGTGTACATTTTTACAGCAAAGGCTGAATTGCAAAAGCCAACCCAGTTTTTTACAGGAAATCATGGTTGCATTTGAAAGTTTTAATTACATGGCTAGTTTGTTAATGAACATTAAAAACTCCAAGCTTATCCATTTTCATTTAAACTGTAATTGGACCTTGCACATGTCCTACTGGGTCTGTCCAATAATGTTGTGAATGAATGAGTTTTTATTGTTTTATTTAAGATTGCTTTTTTTATTTTTTATTTTTTATTTTTTTATTTTTTACTTTGCAGTATTAATAATGTAGGCATAACCATTCTGGTTATGTTAAATGGGCATTGGTTTTGTGTTCTTGCTGGGCCATCAAAGAGAAGTAGTTCTGGAAGCCTTCTGATCAGTTTATAGCTATTCAATGAGTCCCAGGTCCTTGAGACACTGGTTCTTTAGCAAAGTGGGCCAAATGACTCTTATTGGAAGCGGTTGGGAGATTTATCAGGTCCAACATGCCTTAGTGCAAAGGGAGCAGCCACAGTTGCATAGCCTAGGCACGTTGTTTTCAAAGGTAAAGCAGGAAGTCTTTCAGACTTTCATAGCCATCGATGGGGGAAGCAGCGTACAGACAGTGGCATGATTTCAATTCAACAGGAGGTGTAGACAGAGCAGGGGGACGTGCCGCCTAATGTCATCCGTCACATTTCCGTGCGAGAACGAAGCTGTTTACCTCTCATAGAGGAGGGTTAATGGCCGTTCCCGCGGAGGTCAGGTCAGGCGTAGGGGAGCGGGCCACGACTGAGCGACGGAGAACGTCGGCGGAAGATAAACCGGTAAATGAGAGAGACACCGCCACCCTAACGCCCCCCCCCCTCTTCGGCCTCCAGCGGCCTTATCCTGGCGGGAGCTCTCCGATCCAATAAGATGCGGCGGGGATGTCAGAGGGAACCAGTGTTCTCTCCCAGGGCCGAAGGGGTCTGTGACATTGAGGTGTCAGGCAGAGAGGGTCACGTTCGTACTGTTTTAATGGGTGTTTAAAATGGTAATGGAACGACTGTCCCACATGCGCATATTCACACGGTCACGCACACGGCTGCCAGGTGAAATTCGGGGGCCCGGGACAAAATTCTAATATTATTCCCAAGCTCGGGACAATAATATATACCACAAGTTCTCAGACCGTTGCCCCCACACCCCACCCCCCCCAACGGTGGCGCTGGTCATGCATGTGGACCCCACATTGTGGCTTTCAGTTTGCCCATCTTCCCGCATCTTTAATTCAGGGGAACTGTAAAATTCTATAATAAACAGAAACGGACAACACTCGCTATATACTCATGAAACTACGCATTTATGCGGTTCGGTTCGATTTTGGTTATTAGGACATCCGTGTGTTACCTCACAACAGTATCCTGCCTTTAGATGAGGTGTCCTCCTCCAGCTCAATGTCTGTGTGAGCTTAACCGGTGAACTTCAAGGTAAAAAGAAGCAGGGGCTTGACATTGTGTGTTTTTAGAGGAGAGCACGTACTCGTCTGGCCTCTCCTCGATTCGCAGAGGGGGTTGCAGCTATCGGCATGAGCACAACTGGCTGTTCCAAACCGGGATAAATAATTGATCACTTTGTTCTTTAGTATGTCAAATTTCAGTTCTTTTGTTTCAAAGTGACTCATGAACTCAGAGGGATCAGCCTTTTCTCACTTTCAGACAAGAAAATTAATCTGATTGTGATGATGGTTCAAAAGGTATTTGAATACTTACCCAGTGACCAATCAGTGATCTACCGTATCTAGAGTATATTCACCCATATCCCTTTTACACTTAAAGCAGTTCAGTCAGTTGTTGCCTCCAAGCATGCTATTTGATTGTGCTAAATGGCTGGCGTGTGACTGGTTCCCTGCACCCTAACCTCCAGCTGGCCCTGGCGGTCCTGGTTCTGCTCTATCCTCCAGGCGCTACTACAAAGAGACCGATGGACTGAAGCTGGATGTCGGGGTGTATATGAAGGCTCTGGAGGTACATTCTGCTTCGGCCTCACTGGACTGGGCCGGCAGCCAGGAGTGGACCTTCGTCTTTTGTTCGGATTTCTTTAGCATGCCGCCACCCCACCCGGAACTTAAATACACGAATACACTGGCATAACACGCAATTCAGTCAAGCAGCGATTTGACCTCTGCGCCTGTATGTGTGTGTTTATGCGTGTGTGCGTGCGTGCGTGCGTGCGTGCGTGTGCACACTTATTTGTTTGTGTGTGTGTTTCTTTATGTGTTTATTTGTTTGATTGTATATGTGTACGTGTGTGTGTTTTTCAGTATGCCTGTGACGTGGAGGCGGAGGTAGTGGGGAAGCCAGCCCCAATGTTCTTCCAGAGCGTTCTGACAGACATGGGCATCCAGCCACAGCAGGTGAGGCCTGCAGTTACCCCAGGACAGGAGCATCAGTGAAAAAACACTACTCATTTACACTATTAATTAAACACTACTCATTTACACTATTAATTAAACACTACTCATTTACACTATTAATTAAACACTCCTCATTTACACTACTAATTAAAGGGTTAGTTCGGAATTTTGGACATAATGTCTCATTTACGACTTACCCATGATGTTGTTGATTGATGGAGACCATTTTCAGCTTATTCTATGCTGTCCTTCTTGTGGATATACACACGTTGCTAATGCTAACGCAACTCTATGGTAACCAGTAGCCTCCACTACCAAATGCACTTAAACACTCCACAGTGCACCCAAAGCAAATAAAATACGACGACAGTCTAAAGGGGTTAATTTGAGTGTTTATACCATCATTTTTGAAGTCAAACTATCGTTGAATCCTTTACTTTGTGAAGTACGGCGGCGGAGCGAACGTGGCCATTGCAACTTGTTGCTCTTCTTTGTTGTTGTAGTCCACTAGTGCCGGCACTACATTCGTAGGTAACGTAAAGTATTGCTCCGCCACCGTACTTCTCTGTATATTCTACTTCCACAGAGAATATAGGTCAGCACAAAGTAAAGGATTCAATGATAGTTTGACTTCAAAAATGATGGTATAAACACTCAAATTAACCCTGATAGACTGTCGTCGTATTTTATTTGCTTTGGGTGCACTGTGGAGTGTTTAAGTGCGTTTGGTAGTGGATGCTACCGATTACCATAGAGTTGCGTTAGCATTAGCAACGTGTGTATGTCCACAAGGACAGCATGGAATAAGCTGAAAATGGTCTCCATTAATCAACAACATCATGGGTAAGTCGTAAATGAGTCGTTATGTCCAAAATTCCGAACTAACCCTTTAATCACTACTCATTTACACTATTAATTAAGCACTACTTATTTACACTATTAATTAAACACTACACATTTACACTATTAATTCAAACATTGTTCTTCTTTCTTCATTCGAGAAAAATCCTACTTACAGTAATACTGCATGTTGTTTTTCAAGCACATAATTTTTTGTTATTTGGATGTGCCTATGCAACTAGCATATCTGTTTAGAGCACTTCCGCATAAACGATTTTACGCAAACGGATTTGTTTTTACATGAAGATTTGCTGTTTGACACGTTAAGATGCTGTGCAGCCGTTTGACTGATGTAAGCGGGAGCAATTGCAATCGTTGGACTGCAGGTGTGCTTTCCATAGCGTTCCATGCAGAGAGACCCTGAGCACCCAGCCCCAGTGACGGCGGTGTAATTGCTTTAGTGGGTGTTGGAGCAACGAGCCAGCAGTAATCAATAAAGCCCTCATCAGCCATTTCCCCTCGCGACCAGCCCTCATTCCGCCCCTAATTGTTCCTTCCACCGAATAAGAGCCCGCTCCGAGCACAGGGCAGGGGGCCTCTCCCAGGGGCCCCACGCCTGTCGCGCTCCATCCCAGCCCTTTCCTCAGCGGGCCCCGGAATAACGGATTACTCGTGTAACGCATGGCTGGAAGAAGAAAGGCCCTCTCCAGACCTGGCCAAGAGTGACCTCCAATGACCGTCGTCGTTCCGGTCGTAGTCCTGCATTCAAGGGTTAGCGGTTACGGATTTGGGGTCAGGGTCAGGGTTATAGATTTAAGATGGGTGTTTGGGTCAAGGTTTGCAGATTTGTGATAAGGATAATGGTTAGGCGTACACTTCCGTGTTGGGGGTTAGGGTTACGGGTTTATGCTGGGGTTTAACGTCAGGTGTACAGATTTGTAATGGGGATTATGGTTATGAAATTAGCATGGGGGTTTAAGGTAGCGACTGCTCAAGTGTTCTTTATTTTTAACACTTGAACACGTGAAGGCTCGATCTTCCAACGACATTGCTTTTTTGTATATTATTTTTGAATTAACGACTGTTTGTTTATTCGGCAAACCATAAGTAGTTCTATGATAAGCTAGAAAGAACGTATTTTCTCTTCTCTATGACGTCCGCAGTCGGCGCGGATTAAACGGTCGTGTCTGCGGCTCTGCGCTCTCCTCCAGTTGCTCCCTGGGGGGGGGGGGACCGGCAATTTGGCTAACCTCCTTATTCCCCCGGACAAGGCAACCCCTGACCTTCATTTTTCCGAACAGCCCCCTCCCCACGCACGCCCGCTGAATGGGCAGTGATTGGGGAATAATTGCTCCTCCTTCAGTGATTAGTGTCCTTCACTGATAGTAAATCAGGGCGTTCCCCGGGGACCCGCCGTCGCCTCCATATGCCTGCGCTGCAAGATGGCTTCTGCAGGCATCACTACCCATGTGGAGCCCCGCGCCGCGGGTCCACGCTCGCCTGTCTGCCCAAATCAAAACGCACAGCCGCCGATCCGGCGCTTAATCTTCGCCCCTGAAAAAAAATTCCCAAAGGTCAACTTCTTTTACAGAGAGGAGGCGCAGCTTCTCTGCTCTCTCTCTCACTCTAACTCTTTCATCCCCCCTCTCTCTCTCTCTCTCTCTCTCTCTCTCTCTCTCTCTTTCTCTCTCTCATGCTCTATGCTGTAATAGTCCCATATTTCTCCGCCCGCCATAGGACATCGCTGTGGATTATTCCCACCAAGGTGAAGAGGGTTATCGTGTCACACATATTGGCACTAAAACATTTAGGGCTTTATGTGAGTGGTTGGAAATGTGTACTTCAAGCGGTCTTAAATTCGTCTGTGAGTTGGGGGGGGGGGGGGGTTTATGACGTTTGTGCACGCGACCTGCCAAATTCCCTGTAAAACAATTTTCCTCCAGCACAGCTGCATGGACATCACCAGACACTGGCTCTCAATTGGCCATGGGGGGTAATAATGCTCCATAATAGCGCAGTTAATTTAAAAGACAAATGTTTCTTACCTGTAGAGAATACTTTTGAACAATGGTTTTTCACTAATCTCTTTTTCCTCCAATTGAGACACAAAAGGAGGTTTTATTTTAAAATTGATTGCATTCTTCTGGTGCATTAGCCATGAATAATGAACCATTAAAACTACTGCATATGCAGATGAGTCACTTAAAAGTGACTTTTCTCTGGCACTTCCAGTTCTGGCACTTGTCCAAAGTGCAGTTGACAGCCTGGATTAAAGCCCACTGGGTTAAATGCCAACTGTGCCTTTGAGTCCCAATGATGCATTATAAGCTCTAGTGTCACTCGGGGGGAAAGAGGACCTCAGACAGCAGGTAGTCCCCACACGCATTCACAGCCCTTTTGCTGATTGGTGCCTGCAAGCTGTGACATGCCTGTATCAGATACACAAGTTGTGCTGAGGTTCAGCGGATTGGCCGGTGTAAAAGAAAAGGGCCGTATGACGCAGGCTTGTGTTAACGCAGCGACATTTCCCATCGCAGAACCTGTGTATGTAGAGCGGCAGCCCTGCTTCGACATCGTTTGACGGTCCGCTTCACCATCTCTCGTCCCGCTCACAGGCACTGATGATCGGAGACGATCTGATTAACGATGTGGGCGGGGCCCAGAACTGCGGAATGAGAGGGCTTCAAGTGAGGACGGGGAAGTACAGGTCAGTGTGTGTGTGTGTGCGTGCGCGCGCGTTAATAGCGGATTGAGTCATGACGGCCTAGTGTGATGACGCAAAATACATGTGCCCTAGAGGTGATGCATGTGATAGGCTGCTGCTGGCGTACATGCACATGTCGAGCTCAAAAAGTAGCTTAAACATAGTCATCTAATCCTCGTTAATTTATTATTTATGTTTAATGTTGAACGTCATTTTTACCAGCCAAACCGTACAGACTCAGGTGCTCTCTTGACACATGATCTCTGCTTTATAATAAAATAAGCAAGTTGAAATAATTTGTTGTACAAATAAAATTTGTTAATGTGTGAGTTAACATCTGTGCCCATCTGCTTCTTCCATGAATGTGGAAACATGGTTTCTGTTTGCATTTGTGTAATAATGCAAAACATATCCGCATTGGTTTCAGCCAATATGTCTAGTCAAATATCGGTTATTAATATTGGCTGCATAATATCCATATTGTTCACCCAATATAACCAAATAATGGTGCACACCTCTGCTCCAGTCAGAACCCATACATTTTTTTACTTGAGCATTAGTAGCTCAGTATAATGACGTGTGATAGAGTACATTACTACTGCTTGATATTCTTGATTCCTAGTTCCTATCATGTGACCTGTGTATTAAAGATGTGTGATTTTGTGCCACTAGAGGGTGCTACAACTCCAGAATTAGTACAAGCAGAGCTTTGCCTGGCTTGGAGAAAGTTAAGTTCTCAGGCATTCAGTTGTCTAAAGGACTGTTTCTTTTTCATTTCCCATTGAAAATGTCATTGTGCACTTTACTTATTGTAAGTAAAATGTGGTCAAACGTCAAAGCAGTGGAGTCATTAACTGGAATAACAAACTAGATAATGTTATGATAAAAACTTGCCAATACTGTTGTGTAGCCTATTAGCAATACCATTGAGGTTACCACAGAACTGACAAACCCAAAAGTTGCAATGGCAGCGCCCAGTCTGGGATTTGAATCTGCATCCTGTCCCATTACACTACCCTGCTGCCTCAAGTACAAATACAAAATGGCAAGAATCAGCCTAGCCATATAACCAGCGGCGTACCGTGGGATGTAGAACCGGGCCTTCAGTAACCTTACCTTTAAACGGGTATTAACTCCCAACCTGTTACCATTTACATTTCCTGGTTATCAATTAAGCAATTAATTAGTTGAATAACAAATAATTAATAAATACTGTGATTTGTGAATGCGCTGGCATTTTCCTTAGTGCCATAAAAACATTTAAATATATGTAGTGGCAGCCGGTGCACTGGAAAAAAGGGTAAAGCATTACCTTTGAACTGAACTGTACCCTCAACCTGTGTCTGTTTTTTTTTCTTGGTTAACAATCCAACAATTAATTCACTGAATAATCAAGACCAATATGTATTCTATATTGATTAAACAATGATAGAAATTAGATGACTACAACTTGAGATGGCAAGGATGGCAATAATCTGAATAATTAAGAATGAAAAATCTTTTAAAAAATAATTTAAAAATCCCAAAACCTTCTCTGAATTGTATCTCACATTGTGGCATTTTTTTCTTGTCACGTTATATAATGTCATTAATTTTAAGACTGCACTCGATTTTGCCGAAAGGATTTAAACATTAGAACACATAAACACAAGGAGGAAAACCTCTTGTTAATTATATCGAACCAGCGTTGAGCGCAATGCATAATTCAGGCTAGAAAACAAACTTATGAAAATCTGTGCCATTTCATGAACATTTAAACTGCAGAATCTTCGCATGACATGGTGACATTTTGTCATCGTAAATGTAGATATAGGAAAGCACCGCACCAGTTTATGATGCAAAGAACAATGCCATCTCAAAATAAACTGCTAATCATTTCACCTACTGGACATGGTTATTGAGCAAACCAATTGTTTGATTGTTTATCAGGCAAAGTGAATGGAAACAGGTTGAGAGTAATCGTCCGTTAAAAGGTAAGGTTACTGAAGGCCTGCTGTAGGTCCCGCGGCACGCCACTTTATATAACACGCCACATGGGTGCTCAGTCATATTCAAGAAGCCTGCATCTAGTATGGGTGCAGGATGTTGCTCTAGCCCAGCAGTAAAATGCCTGAGTATGATGATTATAAAGGTCGTAGGTGTTGTAGTACTGGCGTAGTTCAGTTTGGCTCTGTGGGTGGGGTGCTGCTCTCTCACCCTTGAGCAAGGTGAAGCGCCTAAATCGCTTCAGTAAAATATCCAGCCATCTGAATAATATGTAAAACTGCTAGGTGCGTAAAAAGTCACTTGGGAAGAGAGCGTTTTCCAATAAAACGGATAACGTGACGCAGCCGCCCCGCCATCACGGAAAACCGCTTCCTTCGAGAATGCGTCGGCTGCACGGCCAACAACTTTTCCTTTTCTTTTTTTTTTTTTTTTGGCTTGTTAAAATTTATCCAGTGTTATTATCCGTGCCCGTAATCCTAGGTTGTTATACACCTAGAATAATACGAGGCCTTGGCTTACCTTGGCTAATTGAGATGAATAGGCCCCAGTTTACCGTGAAGCTGATTACAGAAACATATGGCCACTCATTTAAGGGCCAATATAATGAGCGTCGCGTGCGTAGGAGAGAGAGGGAGAGAGAGAGGGAGAGAGGGAGAGAGGGAGAGAGGGAGAGAGGGAGAGAGAGAGAGAGAGAGAGAGAGGGCGAGAGAGGGCGAGAGAGGGCGAGAGTGCGCGAGAGTGCGCGAGAGTGCGCGAGAGTGCGCGAGAGTGCGCGAGAGTGCGCGAGAGTGCGCGAGAGAGAGCGAGAGAGAGCGAGAGAGAAACATGGAGGGAGGCTGTCAGAAAGGTAGAGCGAGTATAAAGGGTACTCAATGTCAGCAGTCTGTACACAGGAGGAGCCGTTGCCAGGACTCTGTGTTCTACAAAGCCGCGGGAAGGAGTTGTGCAACGGCGAGAAATTATAAATGAGAGACGGTGGAACAACATGTAGGGATATCTGCAGGTGCGGCATTGTGGGTCGCACCGTGCTGACAGACTGTGAGTTTGACCCCGGAGTTGCTTGTTCTGCTGCCTCGCAGGATAAATCACAATCATGCGAACACCGAGTGCTCGGCAATCACCCGAATGCCACCCAGCTGCAGTTCACATCACTCTGCGGGAGACTCGGCCTACATCTGATAGAGTTTGTTTTGTGTGTGTGTGTGTGTGTGTGCCCGCGCGGGCGCGTGCGTGCGAGTGTGCGTGCACCTGGCACAGGTCAGTGTTTTATTCTCTCTGGTCTTTATTGAGTTCCATTGCGATGCTGGTCTTTGTTCAGGGCTGTCTCTGACCCGGCAGAGCAGCCAGCAGCCCCGTGGCTCTTGCATCACAGGCCGTCATTTGCAATTTACAATGTAGCCATTTGGCTGACCTACAAAGGTGCAAAGTGACCCGCGAAGGTGCATTTAGCATGGTAATTGTAAATTAATTCTGAGTTAATGTTTAAAAGGGAACGCAGTACGTGTTAAATCAGGGGGTTGCTGGTTTCAGTCCTTTGTGAGGCACTGCCGTGGCACTCTTGAGGAAGTAAACCTTAACCTTACCCACCTCATTAGGCACGCAGCTGTAGAAATGGAGAAATAAGAGAAAAGTTACGTAATTGCTCCTTTCATTGGAATCTACTGAACCAATAAACAGCGCGGTATAGTGCAGTGTCACATATTGAGGTGTATTTTGGATTGTTTTCTTCAGTGTGACAGTGTAATTATATTTTTATTTATTAGCATTTGGTGGTTTGTTCAAATGAGAGGACGCTGCTTTGTGCAATGGCCGCCTCGGCCCGCTTCGATGGGGAGTCGGGCAGTGAACGCTCGTCTTCGGCCGCAGGCACGTGTACGCGCACACGTGCACACGCGTGTAGACGTGCTGGTACCGATTCCGCTGCACTAATTCAGCGAAGGCTGTGTGTCTAACAAGGCGTGAATGAACGTGTGGATGTATTTGGCGCCGGCCACACGTCCTTATTTATCTCTGCGTCTTGGTTTGAAACAAATCTGTTTTTATTTCACGAGTACCGCTGTATCAACCCAGTGTTTAGCTCCTTCAGTTCTTGTGTCTCTAGTGCAGTAGAAAAGTAATCCTACATGCATTATGTTATAGCTTCCTCTTCACTGTCCTTCAGGGAGAAAAGCTGAAGAATGGCTTTGATTCCCCTTTGTCACGTAGCTGTTCAGCTGAGCAGTGCGTCTTTCATAGTTTGGTGCTTAACGATTTAAAAATGTGTGTATTGAGCGCGGCGGGGGTGGTTTGTGTGTGTGTGTGTGTGCGTGTGTGTGTGCGCGCGCACCACAGTTGGTCCGGGCCTCTCATTTGCTCTGCTCCGATCCCTCATTCCCGCGTAACCGCTAAGTCATTCGGCAGAGACGCATTTGACCGCCGTCCTTTTGGTAGCCCCTAAGCGTTTGCCCAAACGTTGCTAATTGTTTGCCGTTCCGCTCGCCGGGGCCCATAAACACACGCGAGTCCCGAGGAGATTTAACACTGTTTAACTCTTCAGGCGCAGTCCCGGCAGGAGCTCGTTTGGGGCGGTGATAAAGCACGCGGACGATTTCGTTTTTTTGCAGAAACGCAGCTGTTTCCAAGCGGAGCAGATGTTGCGCAGGCCCTCACGTCCCACAGGGGCCCTCGTCGGCCGCAGCTTCAAACGCCAGCGTCGCGCCAGAGAGCGAAAAATAGCCGCTTCGAGATCGGCCGGCTTGATATATACTTCGGTGCAGTCGGGATACGAGCCCTCCGTTCCCCCCCCCCCCCCCCGAGTTATTTTCGCGGAACTTGTTTCTTGCGCTGGTTGTGTAAGGTGAGCGGAACGGCCCCCGGTATGGACGGTATCTGCTCTGCTCTGCTCCTCGGTCGCCCAGGGGTGCGGTGTTGCCGGATGCCTGAATTAATAACCCCCCCACCGCCCCCAAAAAAATGTATTATCTTCAGTTGACCCCCATCTGTCATTGACTCCCATACATTTTTTCTTTACAACTTCCCCTATGAATTTTAAAAAAATTCTTACATTTAGGGGAAAATTCCCCAGTTTGGCAACTCTGCCGGGGCGGGGGCAGGCCTACGTTGTGTAACGCTCCAGTCGACTGGTTCACATGGTTATCTATGGAAATGTTACTGCCGTGCACGCATGTCATCCGCAGTGCAATGCGCTGTGGAGTTCTCTGTTGGGAACCTTCTCTTTATGCTTTTCTGTTTATTGCTATTACTCCTGGTGTATGTCTTTTTCATACAATTTGAATACTGTAGAACACGTGACGTACTGAGGCCGTGATGTGAAAGTTCAAAAGCTTTGTGTGCGTGCGGAACTAAATGGCAGAAAAAAAAATCCAAAGCTTATCGATTTATAACGGGGTGGTTTACCTTGAAAGCCTGATGCAGAGAGGTTAATTTCCGCTAAATATCGCCGCATGCACTCGGCTTAGCGCCGCTTAAATAACTTAAGAACAGAGTCTTCATTTGATACGTTCGGTCTTTGTCGCGTCAGCTCTCTCCGTATCTGTAGGTCATCTGGCGCATACCGGCGGAGGATTATAATGATTGATATACTGCGCTGCGTGCATAGCCTGAGTGCACTCATTCATGTGTTTATGTGACATGCAAAGGCTCAGAAAGATTACAATCATTACAGGGGAGGCCTCGCCACAGTGGCCGCTCGCAGTCCCCGCTGATTGCCTTGTAGATTGCGTTTCAGGGGCGTCTGTTCGCGGCGAGTGGCTGATTGTGCCTGCTTCGGCGGAAAAAAGATCTAGCTTTTTCCCATGCCAAAAATAATGAACGGACGAAAATAGTCGAGCTTGAGAACTGTGTAATGTAGAACAGGTTTTGCCCTGAAGCCAGAATGCGGAGGTACTTTAGAGCCCTGATGTCGTTAACACACGTGGGAACCTGCCGTCCTGAGCTTTCTAAGCGAGTATTAACCGTGAGCTGTAAAATCAAATGCGTTCTAATAACTGGTTTTCAAAATATGTCAGTGGTATTCACATCAGTTTGTCATTTGTCCACACTTTGTCGATTATATCTTCACTGAATCGTGCGTACTGGGTTACCTGCCCTAAGTAATGCCAGTAAAAGTAATACTTGGGTAGATTTATGAGAAGATAAATTCTCGGGAAAGGGTTTAGTAGGACATTCCAGACACTTGCAAATTATCTGTGTAAGGTTCATTGACTTGCTGCGGCTTAATATGTCCAAGTAGACACAATCCCTGGAGTTTACTATGAAGCATTTGTTGGCTTCCATACCTTGAAACACTAGCTCCTATTAGATCCACATTTAAGTGATATTTGTGAGGTTTTTTTTTTCCCTTCTTTTTGATATAGAGTAACAGTAGAGTACAGTAGGTGCTCTATAGTAGGTGTCCAATTCGATCTCCATGTTGGCTGCATTCACCAGCTCCCATCAGATCAGCCTGCGAGACTGCAGAGGCGACTGCAGTTTTCTTTCTCTTTGCTTATGCCACTGAGAGAGTGTTACCGGAATGGCGCCAAGGTTAAAACAGTGACCTCCCCCCCCCCCCCCCCCCCAACCGCCGTGCAGACCGCCACCATTAAGGAGTTCCATGTTATGATACAGCGTATAGAGAAGACGGACAGCCCTGAAGAAAAATTACCCTCAAAAAAAGGTGGTGATATCTCCACCCAACCATTGAATCTATCATTTCAGTGACCCAGTGGCGTCGCACATAGTGACATAGCACCTCCAGAGAAACATTCCTGGCGCCGCCACTGCTGGGACGCTGACATGCGTGAAGCTCTCCTTCTCCGAGATGCTTTACGAATACGTGCCCGGGCCTCAGAAGACTGCTGACACTGCAGCTCGGCTGGCCCTCCTTGTTATTGTTCTCGTACTGTACTTTAAACAGTGACTGAAGATACGGCGAACCGTGTGCGACTCTGGGGAAAACGCAGGCGTTCGGATTGTTTGTGCTGAGGGCGACAGTCTCACGCTCTGGGTCGTCAGACGCCGAGTCGGCTCGCCGCTGGCCAATGTTAAAGACAGACAAATCACCCCCCCCCTGAGCCGGAGTACTGCCAAACCTCTGTCAGAGGGTACGGCGAGCAGCGGGCTTCTCTAAACTGTTTACCGTTTAGAGCTCGCCTCGCGTTCTCACCCTCGCGACGGCCTTCGGCAACGGCGGGAGATTCCGGGACTTTCCCCCGAGTAAACATTCTGAGGTAAACGTCACGGAGCCGTGGGACAAAACTGACGACGCGCGGGCCGCGCCTGGTCAGGGACTCGCCAGGAAACGGCGATCGAAACGCCCCCCCCCGTCGGGGGGGTCACCCGCCAGCCGATGGCGCGGCTGATTGCCAGTCCCACCTCTGAGCCGCTCTCCGGCCACACAGGAGGGGGGGGGGTCATGTGACTTTGTCACACTCGCGCTGCGGTGTCAAGTTAATGTTCACAGAATGGCTGCTGTACCGTAACACTGTGAGGCATTCGCATTTGCTGTGAAATGATTGGTGAAGTTTGACACATTCACACTTCAGGGCAAGCAAATGTTAGTGGTTTTGCTACTGCATAGTAACACTGTGCCCACTCTGCTCACAAATAAACGGTAAAGTGTTACCCCAAAGCCCTCCTCCAGGCATTGATTAACATAACTGTTTTCTGTGCATTGAGTGGCACGTGTACTGTTCCGTGCACCAGGTCTAACTTACTTTTTGTGGTCATGGTACCATTTGCCTTTTTAACCTCAGGCAGATGAAAGAAGAGCGAAAAGGTTGCATACAGTGTGTGTAGTGTGTATGCCGGTGCTGGAAAGTGTAACTAGTGTGTGGCAGTGGAATTAACTTTTACAGTTGTGGAAGAAATAGTGTGCCGTGTATCGCAGCAGTCGAGTACCGTATGAAATATTCAGAATCTAAGCGCTTCTGGGAAACGATGAAGCAAACCGCGGAGCGGTTTGACGGGTCCTGAGGTTATGGGTTAGCTTTTCTGCCGCCGCAGGTCCGAGCGAGGCGTTCCCCCCGGCGTTCCGCGGAGCCGCGTGCCCGCGCGGGTACCCTCGTCTCTCTCCCGACAGCACGTTCTCGGGCCCCTCTCTCTCTGCCGCGCACGCGCGCTACTCGCCGGCGGTAAGCGGGGGGTTTCGTCGCGGCCGCTGGAGTCGAACTAAGTGAAGTCATTATCTGTAATGCGCGCGCGGAAGGAGAAAAATCATTAAGGAAAGAAATGTGAAAAAGCGGAGAAGGTAAACAAATCCCGCCACTGCGAGACCGTGCGTAGCGGGTGTCCCCCCCCCCTCCCCTGTACTTAACGTGCATTTCAGTGGCACTCAGACGTCTCACTTCATTAAACCCTTTTATCTGGGGAAAGATGAGCCCCCTCTCCCCAGTGCCCCTCTAACAGGCCTGCAATAAACCGACGCCGTTTCTCTTTTAACCGCCAGCCGCACCGTTTCACATCGGCGGCACGGAGGCCGCGTTATTTCTCCGACCCCTTTCCTCCATCGCCTCGTCGGGCTGGAGGCAGACCTGGGTTAAAATGGTATTTTTTTTGGGTTCAAATCCTTCTGTGCTTTTCTGTGCTCTATTGATCTTGCCTGGTGCATTTGAGCCTGTGAGGAAGAGCAGGTGGGTGGGGGTTTACACTTTTGGGATTATTTAATTTGTTCCAATACAGGCAATCTTAGTCAAATGCAGAAAAGTGTATGGATCCAAAACAGATACTACAGTATTTGAACCCGGGTTTGGCTGGAGATGTGCGCGTCTGATTTCCGACCACTGAGAGGGGTGAGCGGGTCTTTCTGCAGGAGGCCTGTGTGACCTGAGCCGTTCACAAGCTCCAGCAGACCCTCTGAGATGGCTACTCTGTACTGTATGTACTGCGTTTCATGTCCGGCTAACGTTTCTCCCTTCGGTCGGTGTCGTTTGGCCTGGCTATTGTGACGAGCTCGGGTTTCAGGTGTCTCCCATTATTAGGGAGGAAAGCCAATTTGACGTGTCAAGACATTTGTTTTTTTTTGTTTTTTTTGCCTGTCATCTCCAGACAGTTATGACACCTCTGTCTGTGGAGATTATAGCCCGAGTGCCTATGAGCAGACAGTTGTGGAACTGGATTTTTACTGTGTGCTCTTCTGTCACGGAGCTTTTTTTTTTTTCTTTTCTTAAACAACAAAAAGCAGACGGCGAGCAAACACTCGTAACTCGCTGGTGCCCGAGGGCCGCGTCGTTCTGTTGTGGTAAACTGGTTCCCGCCCTCTTTTTTTGCCGCTACAGGCGAAAGGATCGTTCCTGCTGCAGAGGTCGACGCCGTGCCGCGCTCCCCGACCTATTCAGGAGCCCGGGGTTCAGGCCGTTCGCCGTAGAATTCAGCGCGATGTAAAGAAACGCATCCCGACTCACAAATGAAAAAATAAAAGAAAGCGGCTGGGAGAACTCCGCTCGGTTTGTCACGAGGGGGAAGGTATTGGGGCCGTCGGGGGGGGAGTCGATATGTAAGCGGGCCGAAGTGCAGGTTGTGAGGTTTTCAGGAGTCCTGAAAACGGCGCGAGCGCTTATCGAGCGTGGCCCAGGGCCCGCGCGTGTCGTGCAAAACGGGTCCCTTTGAACCGACTCAGGAACTGCGCGCTTTCCTTCGCTGCGAACCGCACCCCCGCCACTCGCCCGCTCACAAACTCCCAAAAGAACCAAAAATAAGAGCGGGGGAACAATGCGAGGTAAGGTCATCTTTTGTCTGGGTAGTAGCAAACAGACAGATAACGTAAACATGACGGTGGGATTGGGTAGGAGGAGGAGGAGGTGGAGGCGTGGCTTGGGCGACTTGGCAGGCGGTCTCAGGATGGGGGGTGGGGGGTGTTGAGTAGCGGCAGTCCCGTCAGCTCTAGGAGGGAAAGCACATTTTGGCCTCATGCCATCTCACCCCCCCCACAGGAGCAGACAGGACACATGCACTGTATCATCATGGCCCTTTGCATAATGCAGCCGTTCCATTGTTCTGTTCCCCCCTCACATAGTCCCCTGATGGCAGATAACCGAGGCCATACTGACTTCAGTTCCTCCTGTCGGTGTTACACTGCTGTTGTTCCCTGCAGCATGTGTGTATGAATTTGGTAAGTACAAGGAAGGGCGTCACGCTGAATGGAGTCATGAAGTCACTCTTTCCTCCCATATTTTTATATATAAATGTCATGAAAAATAAAATGTGCGATAAAGTACATTTAATAAGCGGCTTAGTGTAGCCAATGGTCTTCATTATTTACATATGGGAAATGTACTTTCTAGGCCTAGGGTTCCCAAACCGGATTCTGGGAAGAAGGTACAGGACGTCATAAGCAAAATAGAAAACAATCTTTCCCTTTTACGAACACTTTGTTTATATACATTAACCATTATGTATTTAACTTTTTTTTTTTTTTTTTACTTTGGTCTGCACATTCGTGGTAACACAGTATTGCATTTTAAATGGCTATAATGTAATGCCATTGCGATTTAGCCATGCTGCCATACACAAATGTAGTGTAGTAACACAGCGGCCTGTACAAGGGGTAAACAGTTAAACCATTTCAGCAATTTGGTGGTTTTTAGGGCAAAATGTTTGGGAACCCCTGTGTTAGACTATGAAAACCATACATGCATTTACCTTTTGCACTGTTCCTAAATTAAACCGATGCTGACACAGGGTGGTAGATGGAGGTGCATGCTGCATCCACATTAAAATTGACAACAATGCTCTTTTGTGTTTTCCATCGCAGTCGCCATTGTGACGAACCACAGGGGTCGAGCGCAAGTAGGCATTTTGGCTACGCGGTCAGATCGATTTATCCAGCTGCCAAAAGGCCTATTTCAGTCTCGCGGAATTGGCATTGACATCTCTGCCCCGAAAATCTATTTAATCAGGTCAGGAATCGACCCCCAACCCCTGTCGTATTGTTGCGCTTGCCCTGGGTATGCTGGGATACGAGCGCCCGCTGCGCCGGGATTGGACCCTCCCCTCTCAAAGACACGGGAAGGATTCCTGGATAAATAGGCCATGAGCGTTCCCAAACGGCCATTACAAAATGTCACGTGGAGGTCCTGGCCGTCTCTCGCCTCTGCCTGCTCTCTGCTGGAATTTCCAAGAGAACTTACATGCTGTCTTTCCAAAGATGACTCGGGCCATTTAATTTTGATGTGAAAACCCCAGTCGTCAGCCATGCATAAGGCAGAGAAGCACGCAGTCACCTTTGCAGTCTGTGAGAGACCAATAGAAATATCTGTGTTTACACTGGTGTCATTTTGACTGAGACATCTGGTAAAACCTTAAAGGACGCCTTGTGCTATTCTCTTAAAAAATGCAAACCAACACAAATCATTTGGCTTTATTTAGTTTTTTAAGTATACCTTTATTTATCCAGGTAAGTTAAACCGCTAACTCGAGCTAGGATTCCATCAACATTTGCCCTTTGAATAACAATCAAAAGCACTAATAATTTTATTTTCGTCACGAACACAGTTCAGCAGGTTCAGCAATCACTAAACAAACTCGCAAAACTGAATTTGAAGTGTTGAATTGGCCGTATAAAGTGTCCAACTAGTTTATCTTTGTAAGGCATTATTTATAATGTCTAGAGCCCTGTTTTCATGGTCCTCGAGGGCTGATAACTCCTGGTTTTCCACCCTGACTTTACCTGGGAGTCAGTCCTAAAGACAGTTTGGCCAATCAGTCGCACTAATTGTTCAGTTAATTGCCTGGGAGACAAGAAAACCAAGGCTGGGTTTCGATTTGAGGGCCAAATTTGAGTATCCATGGTCTAGATATGGTCTGGATATTCAAATCTGGACCTCAAATCCAAAATCCGGCCCTGGTTTTCTTTCTCCCATGTAATTACCTGAACAATTGGTGCCAACCAGCAGTTCTTGGACCTCGAGGACCGTGATTTGAGTACCAGGGGTCTGGAGCATTAGTCCGAACACTCCTAGGATTTTCGTGATTTTCCCAGACCCACTTTGGCACCGTTTAAGCTGCCGTCATTTATATTGTAAGACGGCACATCTGCAGAAGACGTGCAATGTAGATGTGGGCCTGCTGGCGTTGTACAGCTCTTACAGGTGTGCCTGTAACTGTTTTTGGCAGAACACTGACATCTCTCACCGCCCCAGGGTGTCAGGAGCCCCCGACAGAGCGTTCTCCAAAAGCAGGCTGCTCTTTATCAACTTTATAACGTTAATTATTTACATGTCCTTTTACAGAGGTGGACAAAGAGCCTTACAGTGTGACAATGAGATAGGTTTATCCAAGCTTACCAAGCCCCTGCTACAGTACTTTTCCACTCCAGGGAGCTGGGGTGTGTGTGTGTGTGTGTGTGCGTGTGTGTGACTTGTCCTGGTTCACAGATGGCAGGCTGTAACATCACTCTTAACCTTAAACACACATGCGTAAAGCCCAGAGCCAGGCCCCAGCCACCTTCCCAAAAGCAGGGGCCAGGTTTTTTAAACAGAGGAGCAGACGCAAGCATTCACCCGGCTCACAATAGGCCCTTTTCTCCGACTGCTTCCCCCCTGCCCACATGTTCTGCTTCAGAAGCAATATGCACACACACACACACACACACACGGACAGACACTCACAGCACGCATGCACACACACTCACACATGCACACACACCACGCACACACACGCACACACACGCACACACACACACACACACACACACACACACTCTAAATTAAAGGCAAACAGCACTCTGGTAATTCCAAACAAAATTACCCTGATGCAGTTCCCAGGGGCACTTGGTAACAGCAAGCTGCTGAAAAATGTGGGTCACTCTCTCCCCAGTTACAGAGGGATCTGCTGGAGGAAGTTCTGGAGCATTCAGGTGATGGATGGACAGCTCTGTCGTTGGCAAGACTGGTCATTTCCTCAATGCAGACTAGCTATATATAGCATTTGAGGCAAAAGATAAAAAGCGAACCAAGGATTTTCCAGTTTTTGTATTGGAAGTCCACAGAGATATGTGTGCGTGTGTCTGTGTGTAATGATTACAACATTGCCAAGAGTGCAAACCAGACAGTGTTTATTTTGTTTAAATATACATTTTTGAAATGTGGAAACAAAATATTCTGCAAAGAGAGACCACTCCATTTTGCAGAGGATAGGACCCCCCTGCGGATCTTTCAACCACAGTTTGGGAGCCCCTGCTGTCATAGGCGTGTCCGGGGGGAGCCCCTGCGCCCTATGGAGTGTGATTGACCGCCCCTCCCCCCTCTTAAAATCCTAGAAAAGCCCCTGCCTGCTGTTGGAGGCTCGGACTATGCAGGGCACAGTCACGGTGCAAGAGCAGCGAGGATAAAGGCCCGTCAGGTGGAAACTCGCCACCATCGGTTAGCGCATCTATAACATTCAGAGAGGTCATCTCACGCGATGTGCAAATCAATCGGCTGTCTTGCGCGGAGAGGGTCAGAACAAGCTGGCCTGGCCGCTCAACCGCGAGACATCGGTTATTAGCCACAACGCCTGACCGGACACCTAATGCATGACAGCAGTCCACTTCGGTTATGTTAAAAAGAATTACATGGCCCTAAGGGGACCTAATCTCCTGAGGCCACTGTGCATTGCTATTGAAAATTGATATTTCAGTTATGCCTGCCGTGCACTGCCTTTAATAAAATATACATTTCATCCCATTGTTTTTAAGAGTTTGCTATGACAATGACAGCTGACATATGGTATTGTCATGACGGAAGTGCTATTGACCTGTGAGATTCCTTTTCTATTTTGGTTGTGTGTTTTATTGTATGATAGGCCTATACTGTTCTGCATTATACGCATGGCCAGGGCTTCACTGAAATCTAGATTATGTCAATGCGACACCTGTATGGCTAAATAAAGGATAAATACAGTTTTTTAAATTTAAAAACCCGTTTTCGTCTCTGTGACCGGATTTGAGGAAGAGGCGCTGAAAGACGGAGGCGCTTTCAAGCGGTCTGTGCCGTGGGTTCGTTCGGCGTATGGAAACACAGCTGGGCTTTCACGGGGCGCGGGGAGGAAATAGTTTGAGAACCGCCGAGTTTGTTTCGTTTGCCGAGAAAGCAGTTAAGCTCCTCTGCCTTCCTCTCTCATAGGCTACTGACGGGGTCTCTGGCTTTCATCTTCGTACACTACGCAAAGATGATCGCGTGACACCGGGTCTCGTGCAGCAGCGAAGAAGCGCGGCTTTATTAACTTGGTTATTTTATTTGTGTGCGCTCCTAACCGGGGTAACTTAAAAAGCGTAGCACGGTATCCGTTCGAAGCCTATCGCAGGACATGCACCAAAGTAGTTCAAGTGAAGTTGCTCAAGGGCATCCGAGACGCACTGCACCCAACATTTGAACCCGAAGCCTTTGGGTTCCCCGCCTTCTAGCAGCTCGGCTATAAAGTTGATTTACACCTAACACAGTATCCACTGCCATGTCTCCTCTTACCCTAGTTTGCTACTGCTATACACTCTCAAAAAGGGCATGTTGATATCCAACACACTTTTTGTGTTTCTGCTTTTGTTTTACTTTCAACACATGCTGTCAAAAGGGAGACTTTTTAACACAGACTGTATTGAAAGGTAGCCTAACACAAAATGCGTTATCCTTAAAACCTTAGCTAGACATAGAGGTGCGTTAAAAAATAACGTGTGTTGTTTTTAACACATCTGTTTTGAGAAACAAAGTGAATTATTTCTAATAGGCCCCGGCGGGGGAATGCATCTACGCTCAGAAAGAAACGTGTATCGGCTAGGCCGTTCTCTTAAAAAAAGTTTTTTTGCTTTGTTTTTAAATTGATTTATTACTGGCTATGTGTAACGGTGATCTTACCACTTTTAGATGGAATTTGTGTTAATAAAAGAGGCCCCAGGAACAGGTGAGGATGAGTTTCAACTCCCATCTTGAACAGGATGTTTCTTGTGATGAAACGACCCTCTTGTGAGCGTTTGCTCGCCGGCAGGTCACCGCAATTTATTGCAGGAGTGTCTCCCTGTACCCCGAGCTTCACGCTCATCACAGCAGTCCCAACGAGGGTCATGACCGTGCAGCCCTTTGTCCTCTAAAATGGAATGACAGGCTGTCCTTGCCATTCTAGCCTCCATTTTGTGTAAATCCAGGGTTACTACACAGTGCTGCACATTATACAGGATATACTTTTTTTAAAATATCAGCACAAAACAGAAGTCGGAGGCCTCGCACCTCAGAGGCCCCCAATTACGTCGCATTAAACCTCGAGCGCCGGTTTGGCCGTGGGAACGAGCGGCCAGTTCCTCTGAGGTTCTAGAAAATGGGCTCTTTTGTCTCGCCGCAGCTGTTGTACTTTTTAGCGTTTTTATTTATTTCCACGTCGTCCTTTATTTTTTACTTTATTACTTCCTTATTTGTGCGAGGGCCTCTCTCCTCAGAGAGGGGGGGTGGATAATGAGAAGAGCAGGAAGGACAGCTTAAACTGTGCGATTCTGTGATTCCACACACCCTCCCCCGAGGAGCATACGCCATCAATCACCCCGGCGACGCCCTTATTTACCCAGAGGCCGTCGGACGGATCCTATTCCCGCTCCCAAGGCCGAGCCGGGCTTATTCGGACAGTACGGAAGACCCAGATCGGGTGGGGGGGAAAAAAACAGGTTCATCCCATAGCGACACGCGGAGGGGATCTGCTACATGTGTTAAACACAGGGCCCTGATGTTTTTCTCGCTTTTAACAGGCGATCACTCATCAGCCTCTGTATGGTGATTCAACGCAGAGCCACAGGAGCACAATGGCTTTCAGGACTTCCGAGACCAAGCAATTCTGCAGATAAAGTGACGCTTCGATGTGTAGTCTAGACAGACGTTTCAGTCTACTTCAGCGGTCTACATTACAACGTGGGCCCTGTTCCGACTGAAATGTGAAAGGCCAATGAAAGTACAATTTATTGTAATTATAGTATTAGTGTAACTATTGTAAGGATATCATACAGTGAATGGCTGTTCTGTTTCCAGAAATGTTTTTATGGGTGGATTATTGCCTGCTCATATTTGAAGGGCGCCTCGCATCAGGCTTTGTTCATAGCAGCAAGGTCAGCCAGTGATTTGAATGAACCTGCAAGCACTCAGGAGCATGATAATCCAGGTGATCTGATTGGATCATTCTCTCTGCGATGTTCTTATCAGTGGCTCTGCAGGAAAGCATATTGGCAGGGAACAGGGTGTATCCTACTACGTAAAGACTAATGATTTGTTTTCAGTATGGTATAACTTTGCCTATTCATTTTGATGTATCATTTTTTAATTATTTTTGAAGACATGTAACTCATATTTCTGCTTATTTCCATTTGTGATTCATTACCAAAGAGTGCTGAAAATATTAATCCAGAGCCCAGCATGAGCAATTTACCCTTAGGAATTTAATGTCCCATGATGCAGTTCAGTTCCATTACTGGCCCGTATCGATTAAACTGATTTTTTTGTTTGAATAATCATAAAAAGTCTGCTACATAATCGAACTAAGCCTCGTTCATAAAATGGCTTCTTCTATAATCCAACATCAATCATAATCAGAAGTCATATTTGTATTTGCAGTATTTTACCAGGATTTTTGGGGTTTGGTAACTTGCTGGTCTGCGTCTCACGCTTCATGCCAAGATCCACTGGCACACGCTAGAGGAGGCAGCTTTTTGGCGACTTCGCTCTTCATTTCACACTGAGATGTTTTTTTGTTTTTTTTTAACTCTGAGAGGAATGGAGTGCAGCGAGAGAGGTCCTGTTCACCCCTGCCTCCCCTCTGGAGGGTCCGACCTAACAGGTGGGCGGGTGCGTTTGAATGGAAACGGCACGGGACGGGCCTTCCAACTTTCCGCACTCAAGCCGCTTCAAAAAGTGTTCGGTGAGCTAATTTCCGAGAACGTCGCAGGGCCTGTGTTGACTGGGCCCGGGGGATGAGGCAGGGAAAGGTTAGACGCTAGCGGATGGCAGTTCATAAGGAAGGCCTTATCAGACGTTAGTTACTGTGTATGGGCATTAATAACACACTCTGCAAATTCCTCCGGTGGGAAGGTGAAAAGTTAAGAGACGAGCTGATATATTGCCAGTGGGACTTCCTTCACTCTGGGTCCAGTTAGCCCCTGACTTGGGGCGAGCGTGCGTGCGTGCGTGACAGAAAGAAAGCAAGAGCGTTTGATAAGCGAGGTGAAGGCCGCCGTGCCATTCACCCCCACAGTCTGTCGCCTCACTGATTAAGTGCATATATCACACCCTCTGAAAACAAATGGGAGGACATCTGCCACAGAATGGGCTTCAAACATCCTCTTTCGCTCTCTTACTCTCTCTCTCCCTTATTATTTCTCTCATTCTCTCCCTCTTTCTCAATCTCTCACCCTCTCTCCCTCCCCTCTCTCGCTCTCACTCCCCTCTCCCTCTTTCTGACCCTTTCTCGTCCTTTCTTTCCCTCCCTCTCTCTCTCTTGCTCTCTCGCCCTTTCTCTCTCTTGCTCTCTCACCCTTTCTCTCTCTTGCTCTCTCACCCTTTCTCTCCCTCCTTCTCTCTCTCTCTCTCTTGCTCTTCCTCCCTCTCTCCCCCCTCCCCATTTTTCTCTCACTCACAGACACAGACGTACGCACGCGGGCACATAACAGAGCAGCACACACTTATAAACACAGCTCAGCCATTATCCTGGCCTTGATCTGTCCAGAGAATACATCAAAACCCACGTCTTCCTAACCTGTGCTTCAGACAAAGTGTTATATCTCTTATAGGGGATTACGTGTGGTGGCCGTCTCTGACATTTATGAGCATGTTATATAAATAGTGGAAACGGCGGATACATCAGTGCACATTATCACTCTGGCCAGAGTTTGAGAGACGTACATACATGATATTGCACCAGCACCACCATAATTCCTGTAGCGCTCTTCTTTAAGCACCTTTTTCCATGTAGACGGGTTCAGGCATTCACAGACATTTTATTCATTTAGAAAAACCGGCGGCAGCAAGTCAGACCGTGTAAAGAGGGAATACTTCTTCCCACCATTATTTCTTAATCCCGGTCCTTAATTTTAATAAATCAACTTCCTGTGGCCTAGTTATATGCACTGAGGCGTGTGCTGTCACATTGACACGTTTGTTGCATTCGCCTATCTCGATGACGGCATCAGTTCTATATCATCGTAGATTGAGGGAGTGCAAGCAGCGGCCGGGCCTGTCCGTTTTATGCGTGTCGATATTGCTTCGACCTTCGCGTACAAACGCGTTACCTCAGCGGTAACGGAGCCCGCACCGTCGTTAATTTTGCATGGGCAGATTGACCCGGTTGCACTTTTGAATTATTTACCGCGGTGGGAGAGAAGCCGCGGAACGGACAGCTGAACAGGCGGGGCGCCTCCGATCGAGGGCGGGGGGCGGGGGGCAGGGGGCAGGGGAGGAGGGAAGAGGGCAAGCTCGTCCCACTCAGCCACTCCGGTAAAGCAATAGCCCGCGGGGTCGGCGGCGAGCGTAACCCGACCCTGGGAGCGGGGAGAGGGAGCGTTACGGCAGGCGGAGACGCGACACCGCTCTCATTAGGCAGGGAGCTTGCATCGCCGCAGGGCAAGAGCAGCTGACAGACATGGGTAAACATGGCCGGCCCCCCCCCCCACTCCTGGCTTTCAGCACGCCGGCGACATTCTGCGCCTCATAGAGCCCCTTTTCTCTGGGCTTTCGCTCGCAAATATTCGAAACGGCCCAGCTGCGGAGAGGCCGAGATTCGAGGGGGGGCTCGGCGTGGCCGCGCTCCCCGCAGTCGGACAAAAGGGACCCCCCCGTCTGGGGCCCGCGCTGAAACGCTCGCCGATGCCTGGTGGTTCCAGGAGGAGAAAGCGTGTGCGTGCGTGTGTGCGTGTGTTATGGGCAGGGGGGGTCAGATCTGTGGCCAGCAGGACGGGTAAATGGGCGAAGGAGGATTAGGCGGATCTGTGAATGCTCGGTTTCGATTGGAGGAGGTGTGTGACTTGTGAGCTCAAGCCTCCTTATTCAGTATTGTTCAGTGTGAAGCGTTTTCTCTGGCCTTGCCAGTTAAACAGTCACCTGTATCCTCTGCCTTAATGAATGAATACAGTTCCAAAAAGCAAGGACAAGAAAACCATAACACTTGTTAATATCCTACCAGCACTTAATTCTCACCCCAGATAAGATATCACTTCTAAGTGTTTGCTTTTACAGTTTCATTAATTATTTTGAGACTTGTGAAAGGTAACAGGCTTTTTTACCGGGCTAAACGTAGCACTTTAAGAGCAAAGAGCAAACCTTGAGCAGTGAGAATCGTTCTTCTAATTTCTGTCCCTCTTAAAAACTCCTATGGATTTCCACAGTAGTCTTCCATTGGGGTCAACTGCATTTCTAGTACACAGGTTAAAAGACAGAAACAAAGCACAGAGCCACCGTGAGTTAGACAGAAAACAGGCTCGCCGAAGAAACCGCTTTTGGCACTGTTACCTCAGAAGATTTACATGTCAAAAATCTAAAGCAGCCGTGTACCGTTTAAGAGGTTGCAAAAAATACAAACAAAACCCAGGCAGGCCCAATCGCACGTGGGTGTTCCCAAATAGGTTTCTGTCTGACACCTGAGGATTCTAAGTAAAAAAAAAAACACATTTTAGGCTCTGTTTCTTACACGCATGTTTTTAGAGATCCTGGCTGTGGGGAGGGAGTCCGCCATGTCGGCTGGCCCCTTCCGTGCGTCAGTGCGCTGAGGTGCCGTGTTCACGTACAGGCTCCCTCTCTCTAGCCAGGTTCCTCCTGAGATTTCTTCCCATTGGGGAGTTTTTTTTCTCGCCACCGCTTGAGTGTTTTTCTTCCCACTAGTTTTTGCCTTGTTTACATTTTGGGCCTTCAGGCCAGGTTTTGCCCCAATTTTCCTTCTGTTTCTCTGTACAGCGTCTTTGTGACAGAGAGTTCTCTGTGAAAAGTGCGATATAAATGAAATTGAATTGAATTGAATACGTATGACTCTGCGTGAGGGACATGCGATCAGCCGCTTCCTGTGTGTCTCCCCCAATACCCCCGCAGGCCCAGCGACGAGAGGCACCCCTCGGTGACGGCCGACGGGTACGTCGACAACCTGGCCGAGGCGGTGGACATCATCTTGAAGCACAGGGGGCAGTGAGACTCGGAAAGTGACACCAGACCAGACCGTCCGTCCGTCCGTCTTGGAGAACACCCGATAGTCACCGTGTCGCTATCGCACAGTTATAGCTGAGAAATGTAGGTTGAATGACGGAGGCTGGCCAGTTGGATTTAGGAGAGGTCTCCACCCTCCCACCGTGCCCTATGGCCCATAGGTTTTAAAAGCAAATTTAAGGAAGTACCCTTTTTTAATACTTAGAGAATGCATAGAGAATTTTTGTTGATGTCAGGCTGAAATTTAAAAAAGAAATAGGTTGCACAAGCCATGACGTACATCGTAACTTAAGCACTGATTGAGTCATACTCTTAGGATTAAGACTTAGTAATGAGCTTCATATGGGTGTCATTTCTAATGCATGGCCTGTCTACTTCTTGTTGACATGAAGGTACATGTTGCCTTAATTTTGGTGATGAAGGTTGAAAATTAGGTTTAGCAGTATAGATAGATTTTTACCAGTTTAGGAGTGTTCCTTTCAAGTACAAAGCATGATCATATATGGGGACACCCAAATATTGTAGGGTACCAGTACTTCCACACATAGTACTACTGAGAAGCTACGTATAGCTAATAGTTGTGTTTGGTTCAGTAACCTCATGCAAAGCAGATAGATTGTTTTGTAGGTATAGTTTTTGTGTCAACACTGCCATGAATGCACAAGTGCTTTTGAGGGAAGTGTACCGGTGGCGTTATTAAGCATTTTGTTCTTTGCGTGTGGCGCATAAAAATCTTGTTTATGCAACCGTTACACTGCAGAGAGGAACTTGGAACACTCACAAACGCTCAGCTGCAAACAATGTAGCACTTCTGTTTCATTTTGTCTTTGGAGAAATAAAAGTAGAAAAGCTGTTTCATTGTTTTCTTCATGCAAACCGTGGGTGTTTTTTTTTTGTGTGTGTTGTCTATTCTGAAAGGATCTCTTGAATGGATTTGATAGTGAGGAACGAAGCCTTAATCTGTGTTTAACCTTTGGTTTGAACTCTGCCCCAGTTGTGGGACGTAGGCAAGGATTCTGCCAACATTTGTCCTTAACTTTGACCCAGGACTAAATGCTATATTTTTATTTATTTTTTGCTAAAACATTTTGGCCAGTTAAGCAATCATTGGAATGACCTTCCCTGAGAGGGGGGAAAAAAAAAAACGTTACACTTAAATTGCAAATCAAAGTTGAGAACAATTGAATCAAGGCCATATATAGTTTTGTTCAAGTTCATTGGGTTAGTATAGGTCACTGGCAGTGGGAGTGTTCGGTGAAAGAGACAGCTATGTGTAGGGGGAGAGAGCTGTGTTTCTGAGATTTTACTGAGCTCTCAGTGCTACTGGGGAGAACTGAAGATGAGGACCAGATGGACCTGTGTGTGCGCATGTTTGTGCGTGCGTGCGTGCGTGCGTGCGTGCGTGCGTGCGTGCGTGCGTGCGTGCGTATGTACGTACATCCATCTGCAGACAGACAACATCTGGGCCACGAGTGAGAAACACACACACACACACACACAAACACACACACACACACACACACACACACACACACACACACACACACACACACACACACACACACACACACACACACACACACACACACACACACACACACACACACACACACACACACACACACACACACACACACACACACACACACACTCTCTCTCTCACTGGCTGGCCCAGGTCGTTTTCTCCTTTTTGCAGGCTCAGCCTTCATACACGCCACTATGGTCAAACACTGATATAATCACACACACACACCCTGTCCACACTATCTGAGCTGTGCCTTCCCATAACCTGAGTGAATAAAGAACTGCTGAAGACATAATGAGTGCCTTCATGTAAAATGATAGGATCACCGGAGTCTGCCCCTTATTGGCTGGACACAGTAGGTGTGTAACTTTGTAAGTTTTTCTGGCTTAAGTTTAAGATCTCTCACCATAATCTTACTGAGCTTCGGTTTGTACTGTCGGAGCCAAATGTGGAGCATTTTGAGAAAGAGCAGAAGTGCTGCAGGAGGAGGGAGGAGGGGAGGGCGGGGCCACAGGTAGAGATGTGATGCATACTCACAGAAACATCCTCTTCCTCCCGCAGGGTCATAGTGTACTACCGCTTACCGCAACGCTCCCAGGACTTCAGTTGGAACATTGCATGCAAGACCTTTGTGCCTTTGTCTAGGTGACAAAGAATCCTGTCTGTCTAACCGCACAGAGGCACACAAGCACGCACAGGTTCAGACGTATAGAGGCGCCTGTAAATCGAGTCACCGCGGACACACGCTCGCTCAGTTTCTCATACACGGCGCACTAGACACACAGAATTGCTCAGATGCCCACAGCGCTAGAGACGCACACACACACCGTGGTCTGACACTTGTGAGGCCTCGGCTACGTCCTGCGCCATGGAAACCGGGGATGTGTGTCAATACCGTTCGCTAGCACTGCTAATCTTGTTTACACACACTAACACACCCACAGACACAAACCACAGGACGAGTTATGACTGGGAATCTCCTTGAAACAAGGACAAAAAAGAAAGAAAAAAACAGCCTGTCAGACCTTTGATCAATCTTTTTTAGAAAACTTTCAAGGAGATCTCAATACAATGGAACAATGTGTTGTTAACAGGCCATGAAATGCTGAAAACATTTTTCTTCTTTTATCCATTCAGCGCAAGTCGAAGCATTGTGCCGTTTTTGAATGAGCCAGAGCAATGGAAACTTTTGAGTGTGCTATCAAGGCCTCTGCTGATGTGTGATTTATACAGATTGCCTTGAGCCCGAATCTAGGAGGGAGTCGACGTCGAGGCAGCTGGTGTTTTGTTTTAAACAGGAACACAGGCGAGCATTGTGAAACTGGACGTGCTTGTGGGCAAGGCACAGTAAATACAGTACTCGCCCGAATGCCTTGTTTCGGTTACTATTTCAGCTGCTTCGTATAAAAGCCATAAATGCTATGCAAAAAAATAAATAAAGACGGCGATTTACCTATGACTTTTCAATTGAATCTAGTCTGGCCTTTTAAATGTTCCATAGATAGGCAAATTAAACTCAGATAAATCACATGGCACACAAGCTTTTTGAATATTAAAGGTAGTTAGACTGGTTTGACATAAGAAATATCACCATATGGTCACTGAATGGAGGGATTCTATCAGACTAGAGATGCAGTATGTGAGGGGTGGGGCAAAAAAATATCAATTTATGACAGTCGGCAACCGTATGTGTGCACAGCTCTTCGGTCCATATCTGACCCACTTATTAGTGCATGACTGAGTGAATCAAGGGCAAACATGTACAGTGTGCTCAGTTCTTTTAATGTGACCATTGACTCAAACTCAGAAAGGCTCTCGTACAGGTTCCTCAGAGAAGAAGGCCGAGCCAGTGTGTTGAAATCGGGCCTTTCTAAATGACATCATCTGAAAACCTGCTTCCTTCCCTCCCCGTGAGGCGACTGTCGTGACCTCCCTTCATCTTCCCCAAAATGTTCCCAGCGCTGCGTCCCGAAATATCGCAGACGCACAACTATTGCCTTACGCCCAGCGAAGACCATAGTTTTCTGCGAAAACACACAAAGGGGTTCCTCTTCCCCTTCCTCTTTTTTGCAGGCCTCCCACGGCAGATGGTACAATCCTCTTGCTTGTACTGTGACAAACTGAACTTTTGTTTTTTTTCTTTCTTCAACGAGCGGTAGTAAAATGATGATCGTTAAGCCAAAACGTCGTCTCCTCTGAGGGTGTACATTTCCCAGAAAATGATTGCGATACCCATCATCCTTTGTCTTGACCGCACAGTGGGACAAACTCTTTTGTCAACAGCGGTCGCGCAAGAAAACCGCACGTGTTCGGTTCTCACCCCTCATTTCTGCTTAGAGGGGGACCTTTGCCTTTTCTACACGGCTTTGTTAAAAAAGCAATACCCTGTACTTTTGGTTTATATGTGGTTTACTGTGTTTATCTGGGGGAAAAGCACTTGCGTATAAAAAGCTGTTTTTCGTGCTCTTTCTTCAGGTCCCTGACCTTTTTGTTCCATTGTAGAGTGGTGGAGGAAACACAACCGAAGTAAATAGACTTGGTTCCCTGGTTTCGTGGCTCTGTGGGGCTTATAGAAAACAAAAAGCCATTATGAAAATGATGAACTGGTGGTTTCTTCACTTCACGTTACCGTTTGCTGACTCCACCGTGAATTTTATTGGGCAATTAGATGCAATGAAAGCACAGCAGACTGTTATTAACGACTGACCCGGCGAGTACTAACCCAAAATCTGTTGTGAAATATTTCTGGAGGGATAGCATCTAGCACTGGATCAAGGGGGTCATTTAAAAGTCATACAGCACAGGTTTTAAGCACAATGCAAAACATTCCAAAGGTCAAAGGTCATGTGGATTTCCATTAATTGTATTTTAATTGTCACATCTCGGTCTGAGGAAAACAAGGAGGGCTAGCACATGGCTGTTCCACAATGCTAATATGAAAGAATAGAGATGAGAAGAGATCTATCAGCATCAATTACCAGTGCCGGTTCTTGTTGTATAACGATGGTAAATGACACAATGATGCTACTCTCTGAAACTGGGGGGTAGCACAAATGCTCTGGGCTGGGCCCCAGGAGCAAAGGTCAAGACAACTTGCAGCTGCCTATCTGGAGCCTTTACCAGGCCCGACGTTTCCTTGTATCCCAGTTATCATAACAGATCAGTTACTCAGCAGAACTTACCGGCCCGTTTGGATTTCCTCTAAAATAAATACGAACGGCCTCCTTTTGAGAGGGCATGTCCGGACTGCAGGAGATCGGCCTAAACCGTGGCTTGACAGCGGTCGTATATTTGTGTCATAAACGTGAAATATCAGCCGCAGCTGGTCTTACTATATATCTACTTTTCATTGGTTTTTTTTTTTTTTCTTCCATTTAAAAATATGTGTTCAATCATGTGTTAGACAGTATGCCTGTTTACGGCCCATGTAGAATCAAAGGAGCACAGGCCCGTTTCTGCGGCGTGGTGGAAGCCGTAATTCTTATTCTGTTCTTGGATTCCTCATTTTCCAGTGGCTGTCTGTGAGGAAAGAGCTTGCTGTGTGTACTGCTTTTGTGAATGGTCGTGATCTTTAGTTGTGCAAAACTGCCAAAGGGAGATTCAGGGTGAACGTACGTAAGTATCCTCTGTCTGCCCTGCTTGTAGGTCAGCAGCCAGCACTAATGTTTAATCTGAAGGCAAATGTTAAATTTAGCGATAAAAGAATATTAAATACAACCTTGAAGCCTTTATTATCCATGTAAAATAAACTATATACTTATTCTCGAGGTTGGACACAGCTGTGTAATGTTTTCAACTATTCACTTTCATCACTAATTTCATCATTTAATTAGTTCCAATAAATCCCCCCATTCAAATCAAATGGAAATCGAGGAGCTTACTTGGATTTATGGGGTTCTTTAATGAAAACCCCCCCAACAGACAACCCCCCCCCCCCCCCCAAGTCTTACAGAGAACAGTGTGAGGGGCCCAATCGGTGGACTATGCAGTTACTGGTTGATATTGATCAGTCCTATAATTACATTACATTCTGTTCGCCATTTGTCTCAATTTGCCTGGATTTGAGTCTCGTGGATGAGCTTAGAGTTCACAGTAAAACAATTTTTTAAAAAGAGTGTCAGAGAGTGGCGAGATTGGCAAGCCAGTGTAGGGCTTCGTCGAAGGGGTCAACCAAGAAATTCAGCCTGGTATTTCATTGTGCTTGATACCCTGTTCTAGTCATTATAATTTATTACATTCTAACGTTATAAAGGTTATGCCTTGAGATCCATGTTAACGGGCATTTTATATTTTTAGTCTTGAAGACCACTATCTGATCCAATGAATGAAAGACATGAACAATAGCATTTAATAAAACAGCCCCATGAGATGAAGGCATGAGACCGAGGAATACTGACAATTAAACACCCGATAGCAGGCGTGCAGCATATGAACTATATGGTTCAGGACCAGTCATATCTCATTTCAGCTCAATTCAGAAGCTTCCCCAAAGTAATCCTTAAAACCTGTCTTGTGAAGTTTATGCATAAGTACAACTGATTTGTTTTTGGCCATCCAAGGTACGTTCATTGTGGCATTTGTACAGTAAATACACACAAATACGCACGTTTCTACATGCAACTCTCTCTGCCACAGAGCTCTACTTAAAGAACAGCAGGAACTGTCACCCTCCTGACCTCTCTAGACCTGCATTACCTTGGCCTTTTGTCCTCTCTCTGCCTCACTTCCTGCTGAGCAGGAAATGGTGGGTCAGCTGACCGGGCCTCGCTTTATTCCGATTCTGCTACCGCAACCCGTGCGAAGCTTTTGTTTTACAAAAAAATTGCCTCGATTTCTTTTTCACTTCGTGTTTGTGAGAAATATCTGTGAGAGGTTTTCTCCCTTTTCGACAGCCAAACAGCTTTTTCTTCGATTCAACGCATTCGTTCCCCCGTGGGCAGCTGTGGAAACAGCGTTTGGACTGCTCTCTGAAGAGTGGGAGGTCTTTTCTGTGCTCTCTGGCACCAAGGGCTATGCGCCTGGGCTGGAATGGCAGCTCAAATAGTTTTTAGAGGAGGACTCCCCGTCCGGCGTCAGTGTAGAAATATGCAGCGTGGTCTTTCACCCTGAGCAAAGAGACACAGAGATGTCACTGTAGGTTATGGACCCTCAGGGCACGACACATGCACACCATGCTATTATCATCCCTCTGCGTGTAGTCCGGCAGCCTCAAAAGGGGGTGCGGGGTTAGGGTGCCTTTCCTGAGGAAGTACTATAATGGAGCGAAACAAGCGGCTCACAATACGGTTCTGGCCCGCGTGGTGATTGGCTACTTTGGACAGGGTATCCCTTTTCCCAAGGTAAAAAAAAAGGTTCAGTTTCAGTTGACGCGTGGGAAGACGTCCCCAGGAAGGAAGCGAAACTGCTTTTTTTGGTAAACCTAAACTGTGGGTCTCATTTGGGCTTTGTACAGCTTCTCGCCTGAAGTCCTGAGAGGGTCTTGTGGTGCGTTGGCCCCCAGTGGGGCCCTTTTCACTTCCCAGTGGCGTAAAAGATGTCATTCATGCATCGAAATGTCACGTCGGTAAAATGTACGGGCAGCGCTAAGATGGCGTCCTCTGGCACACGCCATTCCTCCCAGCTCTCTCTCTCTTCAACGCGGACCACCGGAGCAGCCGATAATGGTTCCTCCCTCAGCGGGGAACTAGACGGTTTGGGCACGTCTGGGTACGTCGGTGTCGTTAGCAGCGGATACAGCTCCCACCGCTTGAGGTGGTACGATTGCCCGGGAAACGGCTAACAAAGGCAGAAGACCTCAGGGAAGGGGGATTGGGGGGGGGGGGGGTCGCACTTCATGGAATACACCCAACGCCATTAAACTCCGTCGCATTGTAGTCTAGCTACGAGTGCGCGCCACTTAAGCCACCGCCGGGCTTGGCACGGCAGCGGCTCGCCGGATAAAGGCGTCCGGGATAAATCAGTGCCCACACAGACCGGGGGGCACGTCGAGGGCACTTGTGGGGGCAGAGCGTAGCGCGGGGGGAGAGAGAGAGACCAAGACAGACAGGGCCATTTTGAGTGAATGCTGAGAAAGGAATGCACAAACGCTGGCAGAAAAAGGACAGGATTCCTGTCCGTGCGCAGCGCAGAAATATGCCAGAGTTTTCCCCACTTCCTGCTCCCTCCTCAACGCGCAGCGCAACACAGACGCTTTTCATCTGCGGCGCTGGGCTGGCGTAAGCAACGGAGGCCCGTCTCACCTTACAGCGCTTTTTTACGAGCCACGCTCTGTTCGCACGCTTCCGAAGGCCCCCGTTATACAAACCAAGTTTGCCGAGAAGAGGTCCCTCGTCTCAGACCTGCCCGTTTGTTTGACAGAAGCGCACGACTCGAGTGCGTAGGCTTAAACACAGTTAAGGCAACACAGATGATCCTGTACTAATACGCAGTCGAATCCAGAGAAACAGAACTCGTACTGATTCTAGATTACTGTTCTTTATTCAGCTTTTGAGACTCGGGTATAGTATGTCAAATAAACGCTGAAATTTCAAGTGGTGTCTCTCGAGGAGATTTCATTCAGCACTGCAGCCATTGCACACGATTCAACCTCAGTGCTTAGTCTGGTCTTTGTGCAATGCTCAGTGCTTAGTCTGGTCTTTGTGCAATGCTCAGTGCTTAGTCTGGTCTTTGTGCAATGCTCAGTGCTTAGTCTGGTCTTTGTGCAATGCTCAGTGCTTAGTCTGGTCTTTGTGCAATGCTCAGTGCTTAGTCTGGTCTTTGTGCAATGCTCAGTGCTTAGTCTGGTCTTTGCGCAATGCTCAGTGCTTAGTCTGGTCTTTGCGCAATGCTCAGTGCTTAGTCTGGTCTTTGCGCAATGCTCAGTGCTTAGTCTGGTCTTTGCGCAATGCTCAGTGCTTAGTCTGGTCTTTGCGCAATGCTCAGTGCTTAGTCTGGTCTTTGCGCAATGCTCAGTGCTTAGTCTGGTCTTTGCGCAATGCTCAGTGCTTAGTCTGGTCTTTGCGCAATGCTCAGTGCTTAGTCTGGTCTTTGTGCAATGCTCAGTGCTTAGTCTGGTCTTTGTGCAATGCTCAGTGCTTAGTCTGGTCTTTGTGCAATGCTCAGTGCTTAGTCTGGTCTTTGTGCAATGCTCAGTGCTTAGTCTGGTCTTTGTGCAATGCTCAGTGCTTAGTCTGGTCTTTGTGCAATGCTCAGTGCTTAGTCTGGTCTTTGTGCAATGCTCAGTGCTTAGTCTGGTCTGTGCCATGCTCAGTGCTTAGTCTGGTCTTTGTGCAATGCTCAGTGCTTAGTCTGGTCTTTGTGCAATGCTCAGTGCTTAGTCTGGTCTTTGTGCAATGCTCAGTGCTTAGTCTGGTCTTTGTGCAATGACATCGAACAAGTTTTGCATTTTGTTATTCTTATTTTAATGACCCTCAGACTTCGATGGTATTCAGTACCTTCACAAACGTTTACTTGTGACGCAATAAGCAGTCAGATTAAGTCTGGCCTTGAATTTACGGTTCAAGGCCCATATTGATAAAGTATATCTTAAGAGCACAAGCGCTAATCTTGATAATATTATTTTGCTCATTATGGATAAGGTTAGGATATGGACAGGAGGAACCCGATCCTGGACCAGCACTCCTACTCTGATGCTTTATGAATAAGGGCCCCAGACTCTAATGCTTTATGAATAAGGGCCCCAGACTCTAATGCTTTATGAATAAGGGCCACAGACTCTAATGCTTTATGAATAAGGGCCACAGACTCTAATGCTTTATGAATAAGGGCCACAGACTCTAATGCTTTATGAATAAGGGCCACAGACTCTAATGCTTTATGAATAAGGGCCCCTGACTCTAATTCTTTATGAATAAGGGCCCCCGACTCTAATGCTTTATGAATAAGGGCCACAGACTCTAATGCTTTATGAATAAGGACCCCGGACTCTAATGCTTTATGAATAAGGGCCACAGACTCTAATTCTTTATAAGGGCCCCAGACTCTAATGCTTTATGAATAAGGGCCCCAGACTCTAATGCTTTATGAATAAGGGCCCCAGACTCTAATGCTTTATGAATAAGGGCCCCAGACTCTAATGCTTTATGAATAAGGGCCCCAGACTCTAATGCTTTATGAATAAGGGCCCCAGACTCTAATGCTTTATGAATAAGGGCCCGACTCTAATGCTTTATGAATAAGGGCCCCCGAATCTAATGCTTTGTGAATAAGGGCCACAGACTCTAATGCTTTATGAATAAGGGCCACAGACTCTAATGATTTATGAATAAGGGCCCCAGACTCTAATGCTTTATGAATAAGGGCCCCTGACTTTAATGCTTTATGAATAAGGGCCAGACTCTAATGCTTTATGAATAAGGGCCCCAGACTCTAATGCTTTATGAATAAGGGCCCCTGACTTTAATGCTTTATGAATAAGGGCCACAGACTCTAATGCTTTATGAATAAGGGCCCCCAAATCTAATGCTTTATGAATAAGGGCCCCAGACTCTAATGCTTTATGAATAAGGGCCCCAGACTCTAATGCTTTATGAATAAGGGCCCCAGACTCTAATGCTTTATGAATAAGGGCCCCAGACTCTAATGCTTTATGAATAAGGGCCCCAGACTCTAATGCTTTATGAATAAGGGCCCCTGACTCTAATGCTTTATGAATAAGGGCCCTGATCAGTGAAAAGCTCTGATGACACCGCTACCATAATATAAAGCTGAAGTTCAGGTGTCCGTGGCACCCCTTTCACTGCTGTCAGAGGCCAGGGGAAGCGAGATTGAATCACCTTCCGCCGGTGGCACGCGCTCCCCAGCGCCTGACACGTCCCCCGCTCCCCAGGAAAAGACTTTCGGCGAGGCTCCAGGTCTCTGGGATACGCTGCCGTGCTTCAGCCAACACAACAGGATCTCCCCGGTTCAGAGGCCCTGTATATTTCCTGAACCTGAATGACAAAACGCAGACGCCATTTCCTGCCCCCCCCCCCCCCCGCCTCCATCTCAACTACTATCTACTTTCTACTCAACATATGCAAAAGGTCAGCAAAATCCTATAAAAATCACATATGCCATATACAAAACTTATAAAATAAATATGCGGTAGAGAACTGGCATATGCATTTCATACTAAAACTAAATAGTTCCCTAACATACATGGTACTCCCTATAAAAAAACATTGAGAGATTGTGTAAGAATTGTATACAAATATATAATATAATACCAATCGACATATATGATTTTTTATGAAACTCTCCATTGCTACTCTGAACTACTCTTTGAGTAACAATAGGACAACAAAGTAGCATAAACCCTAAAACAGATGGAGAATTGTACCGGTACTGACTCAAGTCTGTTATGAAAGCTACAGTTTGACTTGCAGTGGGTGGTTAACAATGCGGTAGTCCATCATTTACAGGGTTAATGAAAACTCTCTCTCTCATCATTAGTCTTGACTTTTAAAAGCATCACATGGAATGTAAACCAATGTCATACTGTCAGCAGTTAAAGTGCTTTTTTCAACAACAACTGTTGAAAGTACAATTCTCTCGTTTCCTCTACTTCGGCAACTACATCACTGAAAGATGGGGGAGTGTGAATGCTTCTCCGACTTCCAGAACAATCCAGACATCCTTCAAAAAAAAACCCCATCTGTCAAATCGATCAGTAACACCATCACCGATAAAATGATATAAATATATAATCCCCACAACATTGAAATTACAGACACGGTACATTTAAAATTCAGTGTTTATTCATATAGATTTTTTTTATGTTTTACATTGCTTTGTAGTTTTAAAAAAAAAAGAAAAGAAATTAATGCTATTAGCATAATCTGTTCCAGAGGGAGAGAGAGGGGAATATAATTCAACAGACCGACTTCCCTGTTATTTTTGTGAAACGCGACACTTTCTTTTATTTAGCAGTGTTTGCGTGAGCACAGACGTCTGCACGTGTACCCTGCGAGAAGGGGTGGGGCTGGACAGAGGGTGACGGGGGGGTGGGACGAGAGGGGGGCGCATCAGAATTCTCCGAGCGCTGCTCTCAAAAGCCTTTCTCCCAGGTCATCATGTACCCGGCGCGCTCGTCACGGAGAAGAGACGTCACATCACCCCTCTGGAGGGGGCCTCCCGGATTCGCGCATTTGTATGCCATTTGTACAAACCTACGGGTTTCTTTGCTCCGTTCCCAATGCGCCGAGGTATTCAGGCCGGCGGGAGAGAGGTCGCGAGAGAGTGCTGCAGAAGGAGTGACCGCCCCAAACAACCCCACCCACCATTCACACGCTGCCCGGAACAGGAGGCTACACACGTTCGTCACCCGGCCGCTCGCCCCCGAGGCTCCACACCCCCCAGCTCCCGTGTCCACTTTTCCCACAATTCCACATGCTTGGTCCTTCGAACGCTCCCGCCTCCTCCCTGCTTTTTGTGTCCTCCCCTGCGCTCTTGTCTTTTATTCAGAGTTTTTTTTTCCTCCGTCCTCATTCAGTTCCTCTCAATCTGTTCTATGTCCAATTCCCCCCCCAGCTGGTAGATGTCCTTTCCGTTCCTATGTGGCCCCTCCCAGAGAGTCTCTGTCTCCTCTACGTTTCCCAACGGCGAGTCCCCGCTGTCCGTGGAGTCACTGTCCAGCTCCTCGTCGGGCGGGTCCTCCATGTTGACCCCTCCCGCTTTGGTGCGCTGCTGCGGCTCCGGGTCGCACGCAGAAGTGAAGTCGCTCAGGCATTGGCTGGTGCTGCTGTAAGGAGGCGGGGTGTGGCTTGATTGGCAGGAGTCCGAGCCAGTGATTCCGGGACAGCTGAGGCTGTGGAAATTCCGGAGTTTCTGAAAGAGTGAGGGGATTGGTGAAACAGCTGTTTGGTATTCACTTCCTCAATCAAAAGCACAAAAACATACGGATTTGGTTTGAGTTCCTGGTCATTCTTAAAGGGCTCCTACAGTTGTTCTCTGTACCCTACCTTCTACATAAAAGTATATCAAGTCAGATACGTCCCTGCAAAAGCATTATAAAATGACCGCAAAGGAAACGTAGTTCAGCTGGACACACCCTAGTCAATAACCCTTGAAAAGCAAATTCAGACATGCTTTAATTCCTGCCAAACATTACCACTGGGGTTCACTCCCTCAGAAAGCCACCCCAAGTGCCTTTTAACCAAACCACCTCCTTGGCTTCCAACGCACGCCACGTGTTTGCTGTGCTTTTCCATGGCAACGGCAATATTTGCGTTGTAAATCGACAGGCTTTTTCCAGCACGCGGACGTTCCCCCCCCCCCCCCCGACCTCCCGTTTCAATTCAGACGCGGTGTGGACACACGGGGCTTGATTTACAACGCCTTGCCTGTTCCTCGAATGCACGCTCGGCGCTCATGTGACCGCTAACGCCGCTCCGACAGAGGGCCTCGTTCAGAGCGCCGGCCCTTTGCACGGCGCTGCCCGGGCACATCCTCCCAGGGGCGGAGCTTCGAACCTGCCCCCCCCCCATCCGAACGATGATCTGGGCGGTCGCGCGGTGCGAGGCCCTCGTTGGCTCAGCAGCCGGGGACGAGCCGGGAGAGCGAAGCACGAAGGGTCTCTCCAGCGAATAACTTGTCCAGACCGGCCACCCCCTCCCCAAAGCGCTCGGCATCCCCCACCGCACACAGGACAGAGGCACGTTAAACACAAGCGCGGTGGAGATGGACAGGGTGGGCTTTGTGAAAGGGGGGGGTGGGACGGTCTGCCTGAGCGAAGCGAGAGATCACAGGATCTTTGGCGCCCGTCCCCCCAGCCCACTTCCCTGCACCTCCCGCTCGCACCCCCCCCCCCCCCTCCCAACCCCCCTCCCAACCCCCTCCGCTCGCTCTCTCCCCCTGCCCTCCTTCTCTCCTGATCAGACTCTGCACACTCTCCCCCTTGTGAAAGGGTGACAAGGCCATTCATAAACCGGGCCTGATGAATGAGACAGCGCTGAGCTGCTGCACTGGTACACGCACGCACGTGCACATACACACACACACGCATGCACACTCCTCAGTACTGTGGTGCTGACTCAGCGGCCCTTTATTCACACAGAACACACACACACATACAAACACGGGCGCACACACACACACACACACAAGCACACATACACACACCCCTCAGTACTGTGGTGCTGACCCAGAAGCTGCCCTTTATTTACACCGAACAAACACACACACATACGTACAAACACGGGCACACACACACACACACACACACGCAGGCGCACGCACACACACCCCTCAGTACTGTGGTGCTGACCCAGAAGCGGCCCTTTATTTACACAGGAGGCAGTCTCACTTTAGGAGTGAAAGCCGTGTGTGTGTGTGTGTGCAGCAAACAGATGTGGTCAACATGACTGTAAAGAGCTGCTTTGCTGATCTGACCTCAGCGAGAGACAGTGCGCGAGTGTGCGTGTGTGTGTGTGTGTGTGTGCAGCAAACAGATGTGGTCAACATGACTGTAAAGAGCTGCTTTGCTGATCTGACCTCAGCGAGAGACAGTGCGCGAGTGTGCGTGTGTGTGTGTGTGTGTGTGTGTGTGTGAGCACGTTGCCCGCATGCGCGGCCACACTATCCAGGAGGACATTGGCTAACTCAGGCCCTTGCACAAGACACTTGAGGGCTTTGCGTTGAGTTCCCTGCTGTCTGTCAAATCACTCCTTCCCCTGCGAAATGTTCCTGGGATTACAGCTCCGCTGCCCAAAGGCAACAGGATTAGGGGGTATTTTGCTCACTACTACTGTGTAGATTACCCAGCTTTTCACCTTGTTTACTTCACTTCTTGTTCGCGCACCCCCACTCCCCTTCTCTAGGTAATTCGCTGGCGGTAACCAGGCAGTGAAGGGACGTACACTGCGTCATACGAGAAATAACCTCTAAAACCAGGCCGTCAACTCTTCGTGTATTCACACCCTCCCTCCCACTCAGGCTAGCTGTAGCTCTTTTTAACGTTCTGGTGGAGTCTATATTAATCACCAGAGCCCCCCGATACCACATTTGGGGGGGAAAAAACACCTCAGTTCCTCATTACGAGATACGTTATTAAGTGCGGTGTTAGCTTAAATTAGACGAGGTGAACGGTTACACTGTTGTAAAATTCCTGTCATAACCCCGCCTCCATTTTTCTCTCCCCCCCTCAAGTGACACATTCAAGGGTAATGAAACTAACGATGTATAACTGCTTGTGACAGCCTTTAATGGCGGCCGCTGTCCTGCTTAGAAGACTGAAAAACTGTAGTGAGTAAGGGAGAGGCTTCTGTTCCTCCCGCTAATGTAAACCAGCGCGGCGCAGGGTTGAGTCCCGCTCCGCCCGGTGCGTATCGCAAAACACGTCCGCCGCCTACCCCTAACCCCACGGAACGCGGCTCTGCTACGCGCGCCATTCCCGCCGTCCCGAGCGCGGCGCGCGGGAGACCGGGGAAGCTGACCGTCTTTTACAACCTCGAGCGCCGGCCAGCGAGGAGGTATAATTAGCACAGGAGAAGTGGCCGGCCGTGCCAGCGGTCTACCAGCCAAGTTCCTTAAAACTCGACATCGTCATCGCCGTCTCAGCTGACCCTACGGCGTCCGTGCACGCCCGCCCTTCCTCGACGGCACGGACCACGGCGGGGGAAGGATCCCGTTAAAGGAGAAAACGTCAGCTTTTCCTTCCAAAGTTCGCCCAACGGCGCTCGCGGCGAGGTAGAGGGAGAGCGAACGAGAGTAACGGCGTGGGCGTAAAGCTGGCATCCGGTGCCCGGGCAAGTGCCCTGTGCCACCCAGTCTACTGCATGGTGCTGTCACCACATTAGCACACACACACACACACACACACAGAACTCACACATCACCACCACTATCCAGCTCAGGGGCTGAACTGCCCCTGATCAGTACATACACACATAAATCCGATGCCTTAGCAGACGCTTTTATCTATAGTGACTTACAAAAGACTTCGTTGTCCTCTTCAGGAATTAACTCTTCATATGGCTAAGTAATTCAAATGACATTTGGAAGATGACTACTGACAAACACAGGGTTCGTACTTAGTTGTTGCTGAAGACACAGATGAGCATGTGCCTATAGCGCGTCCTGTGTTTACACTGTTCTGCAGATAAACAGTCCTGGACTGGCTTTTTATTTGGTATTTCAAGAGCAGATTAGAATTTCAAGAGTGATTAATCCTGTGAATATTGTCACATACTGTAGATTTTATTTGCTAGCCAGATAATTCTGAAACAATTGGAATCTATTATACAGCAGAAATAGCATTTTCAAATCGTAATTAAAGTAATCAGCACTCTTCCACACTATTGAGTAGTCTTGTTGAGTTGACAGAAGGAGAAAGTAGTTAAGTAAGCAAAGTTTTCTCTAAATGTACTATACTTAAAACCCTCGGAAGATATACTTACTTCTGGGGTTTCGCTGAGTATATTTGGGAGCATACTTAGTATGGAGGATATTTGTTTGCTTACTGCAGGTTGCGTACTAAACAGTACACAGTGAACAGGACGCAGTAGACAGAGCTCTGATTCTGACACAGTCCTGGACAGACCAAATGGGTGCTGTAGCCATCATACATCCTTTTTACAGTCAGTGGGGAGCAGGGTGTGAAATTAACTCTTTGGGCGTGGCTTGTGGATTCTAAAAAGAACCAGCCATTTTCAACATTTTACCAGCCACATTACCTTTTACATTATAACACAACCTGGTTGGTTACCAGCCAAAATGGCTGCTAGAATACCAGCTACGATCAAAATTTTAGCAGCATTTGGCTGGTGGCTGGTGTTAATTTCACACTCTGGTGGAGAGGAATTAAGACCGACGTTAACAGTCCCAGTACCAGGGGAAAAGTAAGTATGCTTTGTACACTTCAAGCGCTCTGAACTACCGTTTCGCGGTGGAAACGTGCGACTCAACATTCCTGCCGATCCATGCGCAGGTGTACAATTATCTTTAAAGGAATGCAAAGAAAAGTTTAAAAAACAAGGAGTAGACAAAAGGCAGGAAACAAGGAACCAACTTAGGCTGGAACATGATAAGGCTTTCAATAAAAATATTTTGCCTGCCCTCGGAATGTTTTCACAAAGCCCTCCCGGTTTAAATGATGTCAGGCGAATACTGCGGATTACATGCAGATCTGGCACCCAGCATGAGAGAAACGGTGTTTATTTTCAATGGTGAACGATCGTTAGATATGCAAACGGAACTGTGCAACCCGGCTAGGGGTAAGCGTTGTTGAAGATGCTTCCTGGCTCTGTTATTCTCTGTCGGATATAACGCATATTCTTGTCCCTTAAAGTACAGCGTCTCTCGGGTTAGGGTCGGTTAACTGTGGGCCGAGGGTCAGTCTGCTGTGGAAAGGTATTAAGCAGGCAAAATGTTTTCTAAATGTAGTGTACTGAGATACTCATTAAAAAAAACCCTGGAAATAATGATATACTTATTTTCCAGGTTTTCGCTGAGTACATTCTGGAGTATATTTTTCAGGAAGTAAGCAACCATTTTGTTCCCATAAACGTGACGCACAGATTCGCTGACGATTTCCAACAACAACGACATGTGAGCATGGCCGACATGTGAGCATGACACATTACGACACTTCCACATTATGGTTGGAAAATACTATGGAGGACATTTTTTTTGCACAGTGCATGTCGCGTACTAAACAGTATGCAGTAAACAGTAGACAGTACGCTAGTACACAGGACACAGCAGAAAGGGCTCTGATTCGGACACAGCCCAAGGCAGCCGTGACTGCCAGTCACTCCGGGGTGCGTTTGATTGGCAGTCACGACAGTCCGTCACTGTTGCTCAGCTGTTAGCCACTCCCTCGATCCCCTTTGGGTAGCCCGAGTCATGCCTGTCTACCATCGTACCCATGCGTACATGCATGCATGCCTCTGCAGGTGTGTGAGGTGTGTGTGTGTGTGTGTGTGCACGGGTGTGTATGCGTTTAAACGCAAGCTCTGTGTTTTAATGTGAACTCTGGTTTGCGTATACTCTTCGGGTTTTTTGCGTGAGCTGCATGTGTATTTGTGTGTGTACAGTATGCAGTACATGTGTTTGTGCATGTGTGTGTGTGTGTGTGAGCGCATGTGTGCGTTTTACTACAGGCTCTGTGTGCACACATCTGTGTTTAAGTATGTGCTGTACGCTGTGGGCGTGCGTGCCTGAGTTTCCGTATGCTTTGAAAACAGCTGATAAAAGGCTGCTGAGAACATGCCAGTCATTCTGACCTAAGGGGAGCGCGCTCAGTAGAGTCCCAAATCCACATTCTGCACAGAGACCCCAGTCAGTAAAGCTGCACAGGTGGAGCATGTCTTCTGCCATGAGAGAGAAATGAGAACACCTCAGCCACTGCCACCGCAAGCAGCTACCGGGGAAAAAATGAGCAACCTGATCTAATTATGCTGCTTCCTAATAAGGACATAGAAGATTACTCACAGCGTATCACCAACACGATCAAGGAGGTTGGAGCATTAAAGTGGAGCGAACCGCACAGCTGACGGTCCACTGCGAATGTCCAGCCAGAGTCCAGAGTTCAAAGCGAGAGCTGAGCTAAGCTGTCCTCGGCAACACTGGTTTTGGGGATAATTTCACGGTTAACGCTCGTAACCGCGGCGACTCGGGCGCTCCGCATTTAAATCGGGAGATCCCCCTCGCTGGCGGCTTCACAGCTCCTCCCAAAGATGACTCTGTGCTGCTAAGATAGCCAACTCTGCATTCTTTGTTCTGAGAACACCGGACCTGGTACAGAGTTTTCTACCACTTGGAACTCTTAACCCCTAAACAGGTTCTGCGGTGGCTAACACACCTTAGCGAAACCTTGAGGGAACGCGTAGCGTGCAGCCTTCCTGATAAAACGGTCTTGGGCTCGCCCGCGGCGCGTGACACCCGCCCCCACGGTCGGCTTCACGCACGACTGCGCGTGGTAAGCATGCGGAAACGCGGCCCGAACCCAGGTCCGTACCGGCTCCGCGCGAGTGCTTTTACACCAGCGCCTCTGAACGCATCAGGGCAGGCCTCTCTGCAGAACCGAAATCCGCGCGCCATTTATAACCCGACCGAGACGGGGGGGGGGGGGGGACGAAAAGCGCCCGCTTCCTGTTTCTGGACAGCTCCGTCAAAGATAATCAGGAGTCCGAGGTGTAGAACGACATTCCACGACGGCGTGAGCTCCGGCGGGGCCCTGGGTAATTCGGCGTGCTAACGCGCCCGTAGCCGTTCTCTACTCCGTTACTGCTGGCCGACGCCGTCTCCGTGCACTCTCTGAAAGCCAATTAAGAGCAGGCCAGGGAAGGGGGACGGGGACGGGGATTCTTGTGATCTGACCTCATGAGCCTGAGGATCTTAATCAAGACTGATGAGGTGGAGGTGGAGGCCTGCTGAGTAATGCCCCGCCAGGAATTCCCCGGGGGTTTAGGGAGAGCCGGAGAGGGGGCTCGGAGAGGGGGCTGGGAGAGGGGCCCGGGCCGGGTCATCTGATCTGAAAGCCGTAACACCCCCCGCCAGTCTGTGGTTTATATGCACCGTCTGTTTCTTCCTCACCAACGGCGAGTACGGTTTTTTTGAAAAATGTATACATATTACTCAACGTGTGAAGATACGGTTCTTCTAACGAACCTGCGTTTATTTATTTCGTTCTGGGCCTGAGTTACTAAGACCTTTAGCACGTGCCACACGTTTTGGCGCACGCAAGTGTAATAACACAACCACTGATTGGTTCAAAACAAATACCATGACTAATAATCGGTCGTGTTATTGGTTTTGCACATGCTAATGTCTTAGTAAATCAGGCTTGTGTGTGTAATACCAGTTCTTATGTGGCGCTGCACAGTGCACACGCTGCGATCGCTCAGTCCCGCCGCTCAGAAAACATTGCTACACGCAGCTAGCACGAAAAGCTAGCTTCATGCGAGTCCAATTAAATGCAAGGAGCTTCTGGGGGACTAAGTCGGTAAAGTAGCTTACCAAGAGCGCAGAGCTAGACACCACAGCCTAGACATAGAAGGTTTATATCCTTAGCCAAAAATGATGAGGTGTCTGCAAATACAAGATAGTCGACTACGTCCCAACAGGGATGGTTTGAATTCAGCAAAGGCTCCTTGCTTACCGCAGCATTAGTTCCTACCGACAGCTCTCTTTAAAGTGGGGAAGAAGCAAAGTGGAGAAGGGTTTAGAAGTACGTTTAAACTGTTCTGTGGTCAAACTCAATCTGTCAAATTATTATACCACGTTATCTGGAAAATATCTAGATGTTTAGGAAAATTGTAAAATGGTTACTAAATTCCGATGGCTTACATGGGAAACGACAAAAATCGTTTCACCAAGGAGTACATTTCCACAGCACTTGCCAGTTATGCAGTTTGCCTCTTTCTCGCGAAACTCTCTCTACTTTAAAATCACATAGTTACTCAAAGGGTCTAAACAAATTCCCATTCAGTCTATAGAAATGACGGTATTAAAGGAAGATACAAGCTCCTGAGTAATGACTGTGGGCCTGCGGCTGACGCAAATGGCTCCTGCATTAGCGACGGGCTCAGTTAATCCGTTTACGTTTGCCCCAGAGCGGCCCGCCACAGTGGAAACAGGTTTTATGGCTTTATTGCGTTCTCCTCGAGAATGTGCAAAGTGCAATCATTCCACCGTACGGTGTCTTCAGGGATTACGCGCGGGATCCTATAGCATTTCGATTAGAATGGATGAAAGCCGCTAAGCCTCTAACCTGGGTCATCTTGGCCAGGTCCAGAGAGGGTCTGGCCTGCTGGGACTCCTCGGGCCGCCTGCGCTTCATGCCGATCTTCTTGTCATTGAGGACGCAGGGCTGCGAACGGCTCCGGGCCAGCCCCCCGGGCCCCGCCCGGCGGCCCAGCTCGGGGGTGGAGTCGGGCGAGCTGGCCTCGGACGGCCCCCGCGCCTCGGGGAGGCAGATCTGTTCGTGGGAGAGGTAGAGGGGGCGGGCCGGCCGGGCGGGGGCGGAGGGCTGGAGGCTGGTGAAGGTGAAGCAGGGCAGCTCGAAGCCTAGCGGGAGGGCGTTGGAGCGGGCGGGCAGGCTGAAGCTGGAGCTACGTTGCATGGCGGGGAACGCCCCCGCGGCGCCGGCCCCGCCCCCCCCCGGCCGCGCCCCGCTGCACGCTGCCCCCGCTGTGGCAGCGGCGCTTCTCCACCGACGTCCACACGCGCGAGCCCTGCGGCCGCCACGCCGACCGGCAGCCCCCCAGCTCGTCCGAGCAGGACAGGGAGCGGCACTGGCGCTTGCTGGGCGGGGCCGTGGAGGCCGAGGGGCCGGCCTTGACGTCGCTCAGGCTCAGTTCGCCGATCAGGCTGGTGATGGAGACGGCGCCCGATGTGCCCGTCTCCCTGGCCCAGCCTCCGCCCCCTGGGCACGCCTCTGCCACCCCGTCCCACAGGCTCTCCAGGCTGGTGCCAACCGGTGCCCGCTGGACCGCACAGCTCCGCCCCAGGTCCCGCCATCGATCTGCCCCTGCGCACACACACACATACACACGCACAAAATAAAGAATAAAAATGTATATTTCTGGTTTGCACTCTTGTCAATGTTGTAATGATTATAAATATTAAATAACCCCCCCCCCCCCCCACACACACACACACACACACACACAGACCTTCCGACCTCATTTAGCACGGACGCAATACAATTTCACCCAAATGCAATATCGCCTCACAAACAAATGAAACCTACTAGGGCTCACCTCCCAGTTCCCAGTTCACTGTAAATTTAGATCATTGCGTCCCGTTAGCCTGTATACCTCTGCAATTACATAGGAGTGAATCCACTTCAGCTCCTCTTTTAAATAACAGAGCAGAAAAACAAGCGAGAGAGAGGAAAAGGAGGCCGAGCCGTGAAGGCCTGACACTTTCCTTCATAACAATGCAATGCGCAGTGGAGCCGAGGCCAGGCGGACAAAAGGAGCCAGAAATAGCAGCTCCTGGTTAGTGGCGGACTGCCATGACTGGAGAACCCTGCCGTGCGGGCTAAAACATCTGCGGCAGCGGCAGCACCAGGAGGTCAACGCATGTGCAGCTCAACACCAGGAGCGCAATTAGGCGCGTGCGCAACTCAACACCAGGAGCTCAACGCGGGAGAGCAGCTCAACGCATGCGCAACTCAACACCAGGAGCTCAACGATGAAGATGATGCTGCTAATGACGCTCAGCTAACGATGGTGCGTCGATACGACACACGTTAAAAACACGTGGCAGGGGTGTAGGGTCTTCAGACTACACTGAGATATCACGGACGTTCAACTGTTTGCATACCAGACACGCCTGCCCAAAGTTATTTGCACGTGTTAAGCTAAATTATTACATTTCACCCAATACATTTGGTTATTTACTCAAACGATTCAGGGGTCGATTTACTAAAGGTCTGCGTGTACAACAACACGTGTAAAACTGTTACCACCCGCAAAAAATCGTCCGAGGTGATCAACTGACGAGGTGTAAAGAGGATTGCGTGGGCTAAAATGGAAAGATATGTTGATTTCTCATTTTTGTGGGTTAGCCTGAACGAATATGCAGAAATGGGCATCCCTACGTTGTTTTGCGAAATAGTGGGAGGTGGTCATGCAAATAGATTACTTTAGCACTTGTAAAGTGATTTACTAAGCCAGAAAGAAAGTTTGGGAAAGGTTTTTGCAGTTGCATTTTAGTACAAATGGAAAGCAGGTATTAAAAAACACGGAATCGATAAGATGACGACGTCATTGTAGCAAGACACGTACGGGTGTGTTTGGAATGTCCATAACTGAACATTCTCAATGATTGCGTAACAATGGGGGCAAATTAACGGGCCCATTCTAGCTAACGCTAAAAATACACAAGAAGAGAATTTGTGGATAGGCTACATCATGAACAGGAAGAATATTGTTTTAACCATGAAGCAAATCGTGTTACAGAATACAAGAGTAACTAGCATTTGAATCAAACAAGCAATACAACGTCTATTATAACAAACCGTGAATAACAAGCAAATCAAACCTTATAACAAAATAGCACCCCTTTTTTGGGATCTTAGTAAATCGACCCTTCGGTGTCTTGTTCAATGGCACAAACATCAGGAGGCCCATCCAGGATTCCGAAACCTTTACCGCTACACAACACTGCTCTGTGGTGAGAACGTGGAAAGATCAGGAAAGATCCGGCCCCATTCACATTCCATCCGGCTGAAGACACAAAACCGCCCCAGTATCGTTTGTTTAGATGACGTTTTCTTCCACCTCCAGCACTGAAATCCAGACCCATGAGGTAGCGTGTGGCGTTCCCCGATGCCCAAGGGGGCTGAGACTGCCGTGCGGAACGGTGGCCAGGCTCCCTGGGCCCGGCCCTAATCTGGCAACCCCATCATCCGCGAAGCATTGAGCCACCAGCGAGGAGCGACGCATGCTTCTCTGAATGCGGCCTTGTCTCGGGGAGGTGAACCACGCATTCCCGGAGGTGAGCCTGGCTTTAATTACGGCCCAGGACCCCCTACGAGAGCACGCGCCGGGCGGCCCACCGCAACTGGCGGCCCACCGAGGAGAGAGACTTTCCCAAATCTGCGGGGAAGTCCCGGCAAGGCCCTCTGCGTAGGCAACGGAGAACTGCATCTACTGTCGAGAAACCAGTGCTACCAGCCAATAAAGGCACGAGGACCTCACTCCTGCGGGGTATGTGCACATTTTCGTTACAATCCAGCCCTTTCAAAGACCTTCCTCTTTTTCCTCAGTTTTTCTGTGAACAGCTGAAGATTATCTGAAAACGTTATTTTCACTGGATTTAAGGGCTTAGGAAAAAAGAAGGCCTGACCTGACTAAAGGGTTTGTGTGCGCAGGCGTTTCATTTGTTAAAAGCTCAAAAACCTCGAAAACGACTTCAGCCACACGCGTGCAATGAACAAACTGCGGAGTTCATTTGGGAGCGGAGCTAGACGAACTTCACACACGTCTCCGCGTCCCGTCCGGCCTCCACCGTCTCTACACGGGAAGCAGCGGATGCGTGACTGCCAGGCCTTCGTGTGGTCTCCACCGTCTCTACACGGGAAGCACCGGATGCGTGACTGCCAGGCCTTCGTGTGGTCTCCACCGTCTCTACACGGGAAGCACCGGATGCGTGACTGCCAGGCCTTCGTGTGGTCTCCACCGTCTCTACACGGGAAGCACCGGATGCGTGACTGCCAGGCCTTCGTGTGGTCTCCACCGTCTCTACACGGGAAGCACCGGATGCGTGACTGCCAGGCCTTCGTGTGGTCTCCACCGTCTGTACACGGGAAGCACCGGATGCGTGACTGCCAGGCCTTCGTGTGGTCTCCACCGTCTCTACACGGGAAGCACCGGATGCGTGACTGCCAGGCCTTCGTGTGGTCTCCACCGTCTGTACACGGGAAGCACCGGATGCGTGACTGCCAGGCCTTCGTGTGGTCTCCACCGTCTCTACACGGGAAGCACCGGATGCGTGACTGCCAGGCCTTTGTGTGGTCTCCACCGTCTCTACACGGGAAGCACCGGATGCGTGACTGCCAGGCCTTCGTGTGGTCTCCACCGTCTGTACACGGGAAGCACCGGATGCGTGACTGCCAGGCCTTCGTGTGGTCTCCACCGTCTCTACACGGGAAGCACCGGATGCGTGACTGCCAGGCCTTCGTGTGGTCTCCACCGTCTCTACACGGGGAGCACCGGATGCGTGACTGCCAGGCCTTCGTGTGGTCTCCACCGTCTCTACACGGGAAGCACCGGATGCGTGACTGCCAGGCCTTCGTGTGGTCTCCACCGTCTCTACACGGGGAGCACCGGATGCGTGACTGCCAGGCCTTCGTGTGGTCTCCACCGTCTCTACACGGGAAGCACCGGATGCGTGACTGCCAGGCCTTCGTGTGGTCTCCACCGTCTCTACACGGGAAGCACCGGATGCGTGACTGCCAGGCCTTCGTGTGGTCTCCACCGTCTCTACACGGGAAGCACCGGATGCGTGACTGCCAGGCCTTCGTGTGGTCTCCACCGTCTCTACACGGGAAGCACCGGATGCGTGACTGCCAGGCCTTCGTGTGGTCTCCACCGTCTCTACACGGGAAGCACCGGATGCGTGACTGCCAGGCTTTCGTGTGGTCTCCACCGTCTCTACACGGGAAGCACCGGATGCGTGACTGCCAGGCCTTCGTGTGGTCTCCACCGTCTCTACACGGGGAGCACCGGATGCGTGACTGCCAGGCCTTCGTGTGGTCTCCACCGTCTCTACACGGGGAGCACCGGATGCGTGACTGCCAGGCCTTCGTGTGGTCTCCACCGTCTCTACACGGGAAGCACCGGATGCGTGACTGCCAGGCCTTCGTGTGGTCTCCACCGTCTCTACACGGGAAGCACCGGATGCGTGACTGCCAGGCCTTCGTGTGGTCTCCACCGTCTCTACACGGGAAGCACCGGATGCGTGACTGCCAGGCCTTCGTGTGGTCTCCACCGGACAGTGAACGCACAGAGGGGGTGGGGGGGGGGTGAAAAGAATCTTTGCTAATCTCAATCACCTTTCAGCCGAACAACAATGGCCGTCGCACCACCGCCGCGAGCCACACCTGACGTTCAGTGCAATCAAAGCTACTGCAAAGAACACCTAATTACAGTAATTACTCGCTTAATTATAGTTGATACCCCAGAGCTTCACTCAAGACAAAAACAAGGGAGTGGGGAGAGAGAGGACAGGGGTGTGCGTGTATGTGTGTGGGGGGGACTTACCCATAATTCCGCAGGAGAAGAGAGCCGTCCCCTGGCTCATCATGGTCTGCCTCCCTCGCTGTGCATGGGACAGAGGGGGTGAGAGGGGGTGAGAGGAGAGGGGCACTGCGCAAGACCAAATGCCCCCATCGGGAGAATCTACACCGCCCTCGTGACTCTAGCAAACGAGGCTGCCTGCTAACGTGGCTACGAAGGACGCCGGCGAGAATGATTCACTGAACAGGAAGTGCAACACCCCTTCGTTACTGGCAACCAGCTGTCAGCAAGGAGATGTCGTAAACCACCAAAAAAAAAAAAAAAAAAAAGACTAAGCAGCACGCGGGGAGGACTGATTTCCGATCGCGATCGAGCGCCTCTCTTTCCGGATCCCGCCGTCCAGCCGAACCCAGGGGCTACTGACGGGACGACGTCGCTTTCTGCGGCTGGGGGGGCAAAGTCTGCCCACGTTACCGGGAGACCGGGCTCGGCGTCGCCGCAATAAGCAATCCTTTGAATCGCAAAGCAGGCAAGGCTCACCCAGCCCTGTTAAACCCTGGCTTTACACGCGAATAGAACTGAGGGCTGTGCAAACACATCTGACACACCCTTATAATAAGAATCAGTTCTGTTGAGATGGTAGCCAAGGTAAAAAAATATAATAATAACAACATCGTTTCATTGAGCTCATAATGAGTAATAACAAGCGCACACTGTGACATCATTCCCTTTGATATCTTCAGATTCTCTGCACCTATTCTTCTCATGGAAAGTCACATCAACTGGCTGTGTGCCTCAAAAGATATTTTCTGGACATGTTCTCCTGAATATTCACATTTACTCATTAAGGAAATAAAAACATAGTAATACTTGATGTTGAGACGTGATGTTCAGCCCATCAAAGCTCACCATTTTCATACGGACTAGAGAGTATCCGGCAAAGCGTCATGCCCAGACATGAACTCTGCCTTAACTACATGACTTGGCAAGCTATTCCACACCTTGACATTATGTTAAAAAAAACTTTCTGGTAGCAGTGCATGCTTTGCCTGTCACTAATTACAGACTTTGCTCAATGAAGAGAGTAATTTATAAGTACTTTGTTACTTTGAGGTCATACGAATAAACACCTACAGACTTATTTTGATTTCCACAGAATGTAGCCAAGGCCTTTTTGCCTGATAGCACAGATACTCTGACTTCAACCTTGTGCTCACAACTTGCTTCCTGATGCAACTACACATTGGTATTCTGCAACTGGGTGCTTGAACTTTCAAACATATCTTACCAGCTCCAAGTCCGACTCTCTGGACGTTACATCATCGACACCCTTCTTCTTTTCCAGTGTTTTAGTATGAATGATCACCATGGTAACACATGTCTTTGCCCCAGTCCACTCCAGTGCAGGCAAAGGCCGACGGAAGGCATCTTTGCCGGTGTCGCGGCGTGGGCGGGCTGGACGCGTGTCCGGATTCCCATGGGCAGAACGCTTTCGCGCTCGCCTCAAACGTCTCACGGGCGTCCTCTGATCCCTGGACAAACACAAAGAGAAGCACCAATCACAAGCTGGTTCAGGGCCTCTCTTTTCCCACATCACAAACCGGCGGCCAACCTGGCGACCGGCCACCGGGGGCCTTGACATGCCCCCAGGGGCGGCGCCATCTCCCGGGGTGACAGGGGGAGGGATTTTCACTGGTGTGGTCTGTCAGCCAGGTGGACTCAAACACTGGGCCCATTCACCATTTCAGGTTTGGATGCAAAGGCCAGCCAAGACAGAGTGTAAGGACTGGCAGAGTGGTTTCTCTGGTGGCCTAAGCAGTAAAATGCAGCTGAATGTAGTTAAAAAGAACCCCTTTAAAAACGGATTATTTTACCCCATGATGTAGACTCTACATACCTCTTTAATGTGGGGCGTGGACCTATATTTAAAAGGCACATAGAATAGCCCTATGCTACAATATTACTCTGGTTGAATATTTTCTTAAATGTATCAAGCGACAATAACTGCGCCCTAAATACAATTTTGACATTTTGGGCATATAGCAGATGTACACATTGTTAAGACCACTTACATACTTTCACTTACATACAATCCATTTATTCAGCTGGATATGTACTGAAGCGTTTCAGGTTAAGTACCGTGCTCAGGGGTACAATAGCAGTAGCCCACCTTGGAATTGAACCCTACAGCCTCAGCGTTATAAGCTCTGTTCCCTAACCATTATGCTAAGCTGCCACCCACCAACCTGAGCCATCAACTCTATGTCAAAATAAGCATTTTCACTTTAAAAAGGACCAAACTTCAACCTCTACTCAATCTGTAAATGCTTAATAACGACTGTGTGAGAAACTAATAACAAGTTTTCAGGGAACGGCCCTGGCTGGCCATTAAAGGAAATAAACAAACTTACACAATTCCACTGCCATTCCGTGTCTAGCACAGGGACCCCCTATAGCGTAGCATTTTAAATCTAGCGTACATTTCTCTCACCCTAAGAGGCCTATCGGGTGTCTAAGAGCGGGCATGTTTGCTTGGAATATTCGAATTTCAGCACACGACACGGAGGGAACTCAAAGCGGTGTAACAGAATCCTCGGAGGCGAGCTTGGAATAGATGTGACCCTGTGGTTATCCAAACAGCGGAGTTCCATTAGCGCCGAGCCGTACGCTGTAAACCGGATTATTAGAGACAGATGTACAGCGGGCGTGTTTTTGAATCAACGCTTTTAATTGAGGCTGCGGCCAGGTACGACAACGGCTTCCTAAACGCCGAACGGCTGAGAAAGAGGGAGACGAGATGTCCGCTGAGAGGGGGATTGCAGAGAGAGAAAGAAGGGCAGAAGGAGAAGGAGAGAGCGAGGGAGGGAAGGAGTAACAGGATATCGGGAGAAGGAGAGAGAGACTGGCGAGGGAGGGGAGGGAGAAGAGGAAAGAGGAGAGCTGACCTAGCCCTGGTTCTGCTGGTTGTCCGCGAGACAAAGGAGTCTTGTGGCGATGATGAAATACCGTGGGAAACAATGAGGTGACATCACGGCGGGATCACGAGGACCCGGCGGCCATCGTCACGGGACAGGGGGCCAGGCCCGGCCGGGGTTACACAGCTCGCTAGCGTTTCATCTCAGTCCTGTCACAGCAGCATATGATTTCCATTACTTACATTTATCACTCTGAGTAAACAGCATGAGGCAGGGCTCCAGAGACTAGCGTTCTGTTCGCGGTTACTGAGGTTGCTTCACTGGCTGGAGATGACTAATGGAATCAAAGGCAGAAAGACAGAGCTCTATCCCCGAAGGGCGGGGGGTGGGTTAGATGGGCGTCCATATTTGAGATGGCGCTCCATAATGGACAAGGTCACTGGGGTTGTGTCCGAATCAGAGCCCTATTTACTGTGCCCTGTCTCCTGCGAACAGTGCACTGGCAGAAGTGTGCTGTTTAATGTGCACTGTTTAGCAGCCCACAAAAAATATCCGCCATACTATTTTCCAACCGTACTGTGGAAGTGTCGTAAACAGGTCATACGACGTCCCACCAGTGTTGCCATGTCCGCAGTTTCACAGCTAAATTGGGATACTTTCAAAGTGCAGTCACGGGTAAAAAATGAAAAGTCGCAAAGCACGCACTTATTTTAAAAAGTAAAAATATGATGATTTCTATTTAAAATACGCTGGCTTCGGTTAAAAATATATTTTGGGCTAGTTTTGAGTCGCCATTTGGCTGGAAAGTCTTGCAAGATCTGGCAACCCTGCGCCCCACTCTTGCGCTACCATGTCACGCGTTGTTTTTGTTGCATTTGAAGGAAAACGTCAGCGAAGCTGCGCCTCATTTGTTTAAATGAAGCCTCACGTCATATTTATGTGACCAAAATGTTTGTGTACTTCTTGAAAAGTGTGCTCCCGAATGTACTCAGCGAAACCCCGGAAGTAAGTGTGTCATCCGGGTGTTTCAAGTATACTGCAATTTGAAAGATTTTCGCCTAGTCAACGACTTTCTTGTCCTATCTACTCACCAAGGCTACTCAATAGTGTGGAAGAGTGCTGATTCGGCCTGGGTGTGTTGGGGCTATGAGGACACTGATAATCCCACCTCCAGTTATGTAGAATCAGGAGCATTATAGGACCGATTAGAACATTTGTACCCTTCGGGACTCTGATAGAACTGATTAAGGCATAGTGATGATTGATCCTTGAAAGATGCTCTTCAATTTCAGAAAGAACTCTTAAAATTGAACATTACTTCAAACACATAAGATTTTAGAAAGGTAAGTCTATACCAAGAGCCATGGAGTATTCCTATGTGCACTGATTAGATTCAGTCAGAGTTCATTATTTTTCATAGCAAAAAATATTTTTTTGAGATTACTACAAATCTGAATTAAGCCTGCCTGAAATTAACACCTTTAAACAGTTTCAAGTTTGAATTGTGGGTGAACTTGACCATACACAGGACTGTACTGTACACAGTCATATATGTTATTCATTTAACAAACTATTTTAGAATACCTTTACAGAACCACGGATCTCCAGAGTACTCTAGGCCACTGTAGAGAACCCCAATGAGGTTTTAACCGTTTTACTCATCATTTTGTGGGATAATATAAGACTTTGGCAACACAATTCTCAATAGCTCCACAGGGCATGCATTTCAAGAGTGACACTGACTGTGAAATCACTTCAGTCAAATGAATGGATGAGTTCCCTGGACCCTCTCGGATTTCGCCCGATATCGAGTTTCTCGCGAACGACGGGGATCGGGTTGCTGCATACTTGTGAACAGTTAAACTTTGATCAGCGCCCCGGTGGTGCCAGGAGACCGAGCCGTCCTTCACGCCAGGCCTTGGACCACCTCCAGTGGCACTGTCAACACAAACGTTCGCAAATTATCAGAAAATCCTACTCCTGCTGTAACCGCATCTTTTTAACCCCCCGAGGAACAGCGGGCCCTGGTTTGTTTGAGGTGAGGCTCAAGTTTAAGGTGTCTTAAGTTCTGCCACTTCAGAGGAGCGTTGGGGGGGGAAATTGGGCTGTCAGTGTCATCTTTTCCTAGTACTTACGCAATGATGTGATCCTGAGGGCTCAAAGCTGTCCCCTTTAACTTCGAATGGGGACAAAATATCACTCTCCTGAAGCCTTTTAGATCCAGCATTTGGTCTTACTTTGTGTAGCTGCGGTTAAAATGGCAGCCATGTTTTCAGGCAAATTATAACGTTATCCTTCAAGATTTATAATTGGTATTTTTAAGTGAGAAAGTTTTGCGGGAAAGATTTTCAGTGGTAGAAACAAAGCAATACTTACATTTTACATTTTAGGCATTTAGCTGAGGCTCTTATCCAGAGCGACTTACAATTAGTGCACAAAAAAAAAGGCCGTAAATCACCAACATTCCAAGCAGCAATTAATGAGAGTGTAATGGTCGGGCCGTAACACCCGAGAGACAGGTAAGCATACATCAAGCAAGTACTACGTCCTTGCCATGCCGGTTTTTAAACGGCATGTCCAACAGATTCACTGGGTTTTTATTTTCCCACAGAACTGCCGTGGTGCCTTTTCAGCCGTTTCCCAAGTCGCAGTGGAATTCCCTGGAACACTTATCGCCCTTATCGTCTGTCACACTGGGTGTTCCCTGATTGCGGCCCAAATTCCCAACCTGGCTCTCTCTGATGTGTGGCGAGCATTCTGCTGCAAAGTTTCTGCCACTTGAGATTCTTGACGGGCACTATATACATAAATTTCATCACCGTTATATCTAGAATAGCAGAAGCAAGTGAAGTTAACCCATTTCCTCTTTGATAGGAACAAAGCATCGGCTCAGAGAAGGACAGAGGCGAATGTTTGCGAACGTTTGCAAACTATTTCAAACTTTTTTCCGTTAGCTTTGTGTTCGCCGCAAACGTTTGCAAACATAAGCGAACGGTCTGAAAAGGTAGTTTGCGGCGAACAAAAATGGACACTGGACTGAGGGAAATGTGCTCCCAGGTGGAGATTTCAATTGAAGATACCGGCAATGCAAACAATTTGGAACGTTCTTAAAAAGCCGTTCAAATTTAGCCGTTCAAAGAAAACATGTTTGCCACGCACGTTCGGCTCTGTTCGCTGAATTTGAACGCACCTCAGGTCAGCTCTGGCGATTCAGTGCGATGTTTTTAGTAAAGGGAAATATCTTCAAGGGAAGCACAGAGCACGAAAGGAAGGTCTTGCCATCTCGCGCAGCGTAGAGGCTGCAGAACGGACGAGCGAAGCATACCCAGACGCGCTCCAACGCAGCTACGGCGCCGTCGACTCCTGCGCCTTCCCTGCCTCACGGTTCACACTGTAAAAGCAGCAGGAGAAATGCAGACGAACCGGATTCCGCGCACATTCAATTTTGCTTTCTCACCGCGTGCAACAGACCAACCTCCATTCCCTGCGGTGAACCCGCTTTTATCTCAAAAAAAACCTTTAGGAGACCGACAGCTCCTTTATCTCGCGAAGAGCGGCTGTCACCGTGACGACGCGGGCGCGTATCACAAAGATAAAGGCCGCTCCTTTTCTGAGGAACTGGAACCAATTCTGCAGGGAACCTAACCAAACTCCCAGCCTCAGCAGTGGCAGTGACCTCCCTCCGTTTGGAGTCTTTTCTTAGCCTGCACTTTTCACCCACGGTCTCATCACAACTTCCAAATAATTTAGGTTGTAAACATCAGCCAAAATGACAAAATTATATGAAATCCAGAGGGCGCGCAGTGGGCCAGATGAAACTGAAGACCTTCTTTTCGGATTCCTTCACTCTTGACTCCGCTGCAAGCCAGCAGGAACAGGGACAAAATGAGTGTTATTTTCTGTCCATGAGTAATACAATGTGGTGGCATTGCTGGATACACTAGCTGTAGCACACATGCAATGCACTATATGGCTAATCCTTATGAACACCCCCCCCCCCCCGCACACACACACACACACACACACACACACACACACTAGGTAGGTTTCAGTACAGTGGGTTTATAGAGAATATGATGCCAAGCAAACATCTGTTAGAGGGGTGTGTAGTCATAATTAAGACATTGGCATAGGTGATAATGGTGTATATACTCAATAACCGCCCCTGGCTTTTTCCATCAAGCATTATGACACACAAATAACTCCCTGGAAGAAATATAGGTTTACTCCTACTTCCAGCAAGGAAAATAAATCACTAATTACTATCATATAAGCAGGGTTTTTTTATGCCTTCTAACATGGTTATGAATATGATAACATAAATATAGCTTCATTCAAACAATTTACCATTCAGTCATTTAGCAGACATTTATATCGAATGACTTACAGAACTGCACTCAACCTGGTATAAACATGGCTTATAAATCTCAGTTTTGTTTACACCCGTCTAATTACTTAAGAATCCTAATCTAAGCAATTTATTTAATTCTCGTAGTCAAATAATCACTTTTTTTTTGGTCTAATCCCCGCTTTGGGGTATAGAAAATGGTGGATTAGGCCTGCAGAAGATGAAGTACAGGCATCGCACTTGTTCCTTAACAAACGGTATTTCATTTTTCCACAACCGAGTGCCATTTTGAAACAGCTCAGTGCAGCGCAAGGCCTGGCTTGGTACTCCAGACCCCAAAAGACCCGTCCCTGGCCTCTCCACACATCAGGTAGGCCGCTAATCACCCGGCCTTAATTGTGGTTTCTCCCCTTACCCATAGCGTCTGCTCCGCGGCCATTACCGGGGTCTTAATCCACATGGATACATTACATCAGAGCCCTGTGGCTCTCAGCCCAACAATTATGGTAATCCATCTTACTTGATCAAGGCCTCATTGGGATGTGTAAATTCACACTGCTGCTCGACCTCCTGTAATCCTTTTTCCACAGAGAGAGAGAGAGAGAGAGAGAGACGTAGAGTCATGCGCACCGAGCCGCTCAACCGCTTCCGCTCGGTATGCGCAACGAGCAAGCCCACGGGTCCTCACCCGAGCTCACCAAGCAGTTAAGTAAAAAGTGAACTTTGACCCCCCCCCCCCCCCCCCTTCCCTACGCCGGAGACCACATGCGCTGAGGCCGGTCAGTCCTGAGGCCTGTTTTGCACGTCTCTCCCCGTCTCTGTTTAACAGCCTGCGGATCGCTGGCCCTCCCGCCGAACACCTGAGCCCAGCTGGGCTGCAAGGCTGAAACCCGACCGCCGCACTCAAAGGAGAGGATGCGAACAAATCTGCAGCCACACAAAGGATCTCATTAAGAGTCTCGCATACCAACTTACTGGCCTTGCTGGAGCCATCGTGGATTTTGTTTGTGATTTTTTTTTTTTTGACAAACGATCCCTCTCTAGATCCCTTCCAGGTCAGTTGCTGAAGGGAGGATTGTTTGAACCGAGGGTACGCGGCTGAAAGATGACAGTTGAAGAAGGACGCGGAGGACGTGACGGCCTCCAGACCGTAGACTGTAGAAAAATATGGACAAAGTGACTGTGACGTCACCCACCGACTTTCCGTGGGCTTGTGAAAAGCGTTTTGAAGCCGTGGAAGTGTTGCCAAGTTGTAAAAAAAAAAAAAAATTGGAGCCAGAGACTGTAGAGTAGGGAGCAGGGGGACCCTTATATGGTCATTCAGTCCGGGCCGGGTCCAGTACATCCTCGAAGCATGTGAGATACTAGTGACACGCAGTAACTAGGAAGTGCCGCAACCTGTCCCGGATTGGTCCACAAAATATGAAAATATTGTCCAAAGACACAATAACTCAAGAAATCGGCACATGGGGAGACATTAGACAAAGAAAAAGCACCTATTGTTCTCACGGGAAAAATGTATTGACTTTCTATTTTGACCACATTTGGTACCATTGACTTGCATTGAAAAACGGGCCTGAAAGACCTATACTGGAGCCACCTGTACAGGCGCCAGAGAGCAACGCTCTCAACAAGACCAGGAAGTGAGCTTCAACAGCGAAGTCTGGTTTTGGCACCTTGGTCCAGACTGAACCCGCAAACCGGTTTCGCCTTCGGCGGCATTAGCGCATTTGCGTCGGAACAGAGAGGAGAGGAAGAGCTCTCCGAACCCAGTGAAATCGGAATGGAGGAGGACCTTCGGTGATTAAGGCAGGTGTGTACTCATTCTGCGGCGGCAATGAGCGCTGGAGGGCACGAGGGGAGGCTTGGAAAATCAGCAGATGAATGGTTTCCAATTCCAAACAAAGTTTTTATGACGGAAAGAAAACGAAAAAAGGAAAAAAACGCGCCGAGGCGTTAACTGTAATCATCCAGGGTCGTTTCCAGGGTGAGGGGATGCGGTGAGGCGGGCGTCGCCTCGCCCCCCGTTGGGGGGGGGGGGGGCAGATCCCGCGCGCTCCTCTGTGCCAGGAGGGGCCTCGGCTTGGGTGCCATTCTCTGAACCCCACCCGGAGACCCACCCCACTCTCACACACCATCGCAGAGCCGCCCTCAATTTACGCTGCAATCATCAGACAGAATCCGCTACTTAAAAAACCTTGTGACTCACCCGGGGTATTAAAACAGAGAGCGAAACCAGGAAGCAATTTCATGCCTTTTCATAGCTTATTTTCCTTGGGCTCAATCCAGACGGTGTTTTTCTCTCAATTTGTATTACTTTTCCTTAAACAAAGTATAGGTTTTTTTTTTCTTCTATTTTTGGGCCTGCAGTACACACCCAGGCAGCGCGGACCCATTCGCTGCGCGGAGGGGGGCGACGGTAATTACAGCGCGGTCTCCAGCGGCCTCCTGGTGCTCTCCCGACGGGTGTCACTCACACGCGATGATAAATGTTCCAGAGCACACGGCCCGCTGGTCCACAGGCCTCCAGCTTGCCGGGGCATTCTGGGAAAGAGCAGCTTGTGGCGCGGGTTACGGTGCTCTTGAGAATGCAGTCAATCAATTAGCAAAGCATATGCCTCTTCCAATGGCTCAAGGCCCCCAAATGTTTAAAGCCAAACCAGATTACTGAGGGGATTCGGTGTCATGGGCTTTACATAAGCCATTAAAGTTTGTGCCCATTGTAGATGTCAAGATCAAAAAATGCTAAATGGGAATTAGGAAACATTAAATAAAACATATATGCAAATATACGTACTGTACACATATTATTGTGCATTGTATGTGTATGTGTGTGTGTGTGTACAGGCTACGTAAATATACAGATGTGCATGCATGCACAGACACACACACACACACGCAGACATAGAGACACACACACACACACACACACACACACACACACACACACACACACACACACACACACACACACTAATGATCAACTCAACCCCTTTGTCGAGAATTCAGAGTTCTTTGCCCTGCTTTTTCACTTTCAGCCAGGATTCAATACAAACAATTAGGACACAGGGTGAGCGAGCGAGCAAGAGGGCGTAGTTAAAATGAAATGTGTGGGTATACAGGCAATGACAAGCATGGCTAACAAGTTTTGGAGGCTTGCAAAGCGGCTAAGGAGCTGGACGCCTGAGCTGCAGGGGAGGAGGGGGGCACAAGCACGGTTTCACAAGCACACAGCTGCCCACAGAAACCGGGACCCAATAGAGCCATTTACCATAAACACAAAGGCCCTGCAAATCTGTGCGTCTTAAACATGCAGGAGCCAAATGGGGCCCGCTTTAAAAAAAAACAAAAAAACTCTGCTTAATTACTTTATGCAGAGCTTGTGTACCTGGACTCTGAAAAAAATAGAGGTTTGTAGAGGTCTGTAGATATAGGCCTCTAAAAACTATAGGCCTACTTGTCAGGGTAATACGCAAATTTGCATATCAATGCTGTCCTTATTAGAATTATAGCGCCTCAGGTTTTGTGTGCTTTAATCTGTATCCTGCTCTATTTTCAGTAAATAGGTAGAGTATAAACTTGCACTGGACTTTGCTTGGTCAAGTGGTTACCAGGCAAAGCGACGGTACGAAAGGTTCGTCACAATGCGGAGTGCTGCATTTAACCCCCCCACCCCCACCCCGCCCGCCACACCGCGAACCAGAGATCTGAATACCTGATACAAAGAAGTCTAGGCCTGTTCGTTTGGTGTTGGTTTCACACATCCTTTGCGTGGCCTCAATCCTCCCTCGCAGACTGCACCTGCCTCCCCAGAATCTACAAGCACCTGGCTGTAATAACACGGCTACACGACAACAAACAGGCCCGTGCACTGTAAAACCTGTCGCGATCCGAATTCGCCCGTGATAAAACATTGGCAGCGATAATTCATTAGCCGCCCTAAATCGTCCCGGGAGACTCGCCGCGAGGCGCCTGCAAATCATTCACCTCTTCAGTCGTTTTCCCTGCCATGTTTCCATTGCTAAGCAGATTTGCGACAGTCTTTCAAGGAAGAGGCGCTTTCACGCGCCTGCGGCGAAGAATGCATCGTCTTCTGGTAGGCAGCGTTTTAAAATTGAACTTCTTTCAACCGTCCATTAGAGCGGAGAATTATTATTTTTTTGCTCGTGACGTTTCACCTGGGTCACGAGGAGCGCTCCAATTACACTTAGAGGGACCACGTCAGAGTAATTCAAAAATATTAAATATAACACCATAAAATATAACAAAATATAACACCATACTGTAAGCTGATAGTGAACTTGGTACAAATGGCTGATTTCTCTGACAAGGACGGTGTGGGGCAGGGAATTTGCTATTAGCATTTTTATTTGATATATTTTGATATATTTACAATATACTGCAGCATATTCTTTTTCCATAGGGGTTCCTACCAAGGTAGACTAGGAACGGGGGATGGAACATACATAATATATTGTAAATATGTGGAAAATATGACAATTAATACATTTCACATACATTTAATATTTTGTGAAGTGTTGCAGTATCTTGATATTATATTTCAGGTCAATATACTCCCAATTGCATAAGGGAATTTCCACCAAGTGACATAGATATTGCACCAACCTTTGCAATCAGACAGTAGGGGTGGTGTAGAAGATTGCACTGGCTATAAAGGAATTTGACTGTATTTTTAGAAACCAAGGGGGAAAATATAAACTGCTCTTTGGTATTAAAAACATGTTATTCCTAAGTGAAACACCATCAATATGACTACCTTTGATATCGGTAAACTTATTTCACAGATGGTCCTAAGTATGCTCCTATTTAACTGAGAACAGACGAGCTATATTTGTAGAATATAAAATCCAAGGATTTAAGCGAGACAAATTGAGAACACAGCAGCTAAGGGAGGAAGTGAGCCTAAACAAACACCTCCTTCCTTGCTTTACAAGGCCCCTCTAGACTGACCAAAACATTAGGCAGGATGAGACAGACAACAGGCCTCATTCAAAACGCAGATGGCCCGGGCCTTTCGGCCTGTCACGGTGAGATAACAATCAAAGAGGTTACACTTCTGCCATGCCAGCCCCATGATATTTCAGTCATTCAGCACAAAACCAGTTCTCTGTGGACTTTCATTTCTCTCTTCTGAAGAGATCTTTGCCCCCAATATGCCCAACTTAAACATCTCAAAATATACCTCTAAAGTTAACTCAGCAAAAAGGAAACGAGTTTAGCAAGCAGATTAGTGTTGCACAAGTAAAACAGAATATTACATGAAGGCGACAGAGAACATGGATTTGCCTGATAACCAAGTTACTTTATGGTCCATAAACAACAAAACATTCAATAGCATGGCTCTCGTAAAACATCTCTGAGACACACAATAATTTCTATGGTGGAGCTACATTCAAGTCCATCCCACTGTTAAAGTTTTCACAGGCTGAGCCTGTCGGTAGGAAACAATTTCAGACGACAAGCAGGCTCCTAATGCTGGGAACTTGGAAGCTGGCCCTGTTTTTCCTCAAGCTTTTAGCTGAAAGGTAGCTCAAAAATGAAGGAAAATTTGACCACAGACACAGAAGCCTTGAGCCCACAGGGAAATCTTCCACTGGGCAACCAGTGACCACAGGATGATCCACCCACGTCGGCCGTCATATCCTCTCCTCAACACTCAAGCATAAAATATTTCATTCAAAACATTTGCATCATATCGTGCACATTTCACTTTGCGTAATGAGCTCATTCGCCTATTTGTTTCAACACAAACAAGGTCAGCAGCCATCGTAACACAAGCTTCTTGTGGGGGAATTTGAATTCCACTGAGAGTGGATACTTACACTATTGCCAGACGCCTGTGATTTCTATCCCCTAATATATTCCTCTAAACTCCCATACAACTGAATCCCATACAATTCTGTAAGACTTCCTGTTTTAAAATCTATCATATTTACTACCCTATTTTTTTTTTCTTCTTCCATTTTTAGGAAAATTCCCCATCTGGCAACCCTGAATTATCACTGGGCCTTTCGACATCTGGAAAAGGTGCGCAAGTATGCTCCATGGGAAAAGAGAAATAAATGCTTTAAGCACAAACACAAATGATCTCATGACACAATGAGTAGGCCTATAATGTCTTTTGAGAAAGACTATCACATTTTGTGCTTCAGAGGCAACAAAGAGGGACACTAGAGGAAAACTATCGGTAGTTACATGTTTAATGAAGGACATGAGTCTGAACAAATCTATATCTGAATTACAACCTGCCAGTTTTGTGGATAACACACAACAACAATTAGGCATAACAGGAATGTGCTTCTGGGAGAGGCAAGATTACTACACCCAAAATACATTAAAGACATACATCCATATTACGCTGACTTACTCTCCTACAGAAAAATAGCTACACCTTTTACAAGGAAATATATGGACACTGTCGTAAAAATGCTCTCCTGCAGTGATGGCTTATTCCAAACTATTGCGTGCATGTGTGTCTGCAGTGTAGCACTATAAAACTACGAAACAGCAGAGTCAAGTTTTTAGCCTGAATTGCCTTGTTCACAGAGCTGAGCGGGGCCCATGGCAGGAGCTTGCACACAGCAAAGCTTTTGTCCTGTCTGCACAAAAGCGAATGATCTCTCAAGCAACTCTTCACTACTTTAACGTTAGTTGGAGTCTGATCTATACGCCAGCTGTGACCAGGCGCTATCCCAGAAAACAGTGGAAGTTCCATTTTAGTTCTCTCAAAGTTATGATGTGACGTTCCCTTGGGATGTGCTAAAAACATTACTAGAACGTTATTAAAGTCCTAGGAAGGTCACTGTTTAGTTACAATATGACATTTCATTTGAATTTTTCGGGGACGTTCAAGCAACGTCCCTATCCGGCTATGATATGACGTTGTGTTCATAACATTCATGGGACATTCAGGGACGTTCCTGCAAAGTCTGTTACTGGTTACAATATAGCGTCATGTAATGAATGTCTGGGGGACGTTACTAGAACGTCCCGGGAACGTTCTCTGTGACGTCCACATAACGTTTAGAAAACCCTACAAAAAGACGTCAAGACGACGTCCTGAGACATTTCGAGATGTTCAGGGGACGTCCCGGGGACCTAATTTTGTTAGCTGGGATACTGCAGTAACCTGGAACATTGCAGTTCAGCCATACTTTTCTCCATTTTAACGAGCATTGTTCTTCAGAGAGTGCAGCATTGTAATCTAGGAAGGAAGTCAACAAGTCAATTACCGAGAAGCTACCACACCAAGGAAAACATTTCTTATTTCAACGTCCTTGAAGACCTTCAATATTGTGGCTGGATCGTTAGCTAGCTCACTACACAATCATAATAATAAATCACAGTGGACTGCGAGTTCCCCAAGTAGAATACCAGATCTAGTTAACTAGTTCGGCTTTAACTCAGATGGACGGAGCCCTCGGATTTCGACGTGTATTATTTATGTTGCCAACATGTCATTCCATTATAGGCTACCATCGTCTACCACACTAGCACCGATTAGCTAACTGCAAACAATGAAAAGAAATCCTCATGGCATGCATGCCATTCCCAGGATCAAAGATAAACATGTGTAACAGGATTACATATATACGATCAGTTACACATGCCATTGTTCCACTTCCAGGTGTCGATCATGCTGGACTGTCATACCGACAGGTAAGCTATATCGATCTATTTGTAGACTAACTACTGTCAATGTCCCAGACCTGCTGTTTGCCTATCTAAAATAATGTACTTACATAGCTAACGTTAGCTAAGTTATTGTGTCAATAGTAGTTGCTAGCCAGTTAGCTGGCTAGCTAGCTATCTAACGTTACACACAAAACTTGGCTAACGTTAGCTGCTATCTAGCTACCTGCCAAAACTACAGCAGACCTGACTCAGCTTGTTAGCTACTACTGCTAGCTGAACAGGCTGTGTGTGTAGCTTTTAGTAACGTAATAACAAAGAGCCTGATGTTAGCGATCTAAGTTAAGTTAACCAACATTTAGTTAACTTCAGCTAATTTAGTACTTACAAGAATCGCGCAGCATACTGTCAGATCTCCCAATGAGATGAAATAATCTCTATAGGGATCAATGTTGAACTTCCCAACTGTAGCAGTAAACCTGTTGGAGTTAACTAAATGGCTGGAAAGAAAACTAAGTCATGATCATCTTCAACTGCTGCAACAAAAGACTAGTGCTCTACAGACAGCTGCGTACACCCTACTGCACGTTACAGCAACACTAGACTGACCTACTCTATAAACATTACGCCAGTTCCTTCGCTGTACACATTGTAACAGTATCCGCACACAGTCGAACCATTCATTTACTAGAAGGGGGGAGGGCCGTGTATGTTGTAGTACAACTAGCCGAAAACATTATGCATTTTTTCACTAACCTTTTTCTTAAAATATGTTAATATCTATTTTAAATATACACGCAAACTGCCTTGCGGTAACTATAACATTTTCCTTAGATTGAACAAATATATTAAACCGTTTTACCTTTTGTACTTGGCATCGTCTACTCTGGAGTTATCGAAAACAATAGTGTGAGGAGGAGGTAACTAGCTAGCGAAGTACCGGTGTGGTGTGTTTCAGGAGTTGCAGCGTAGATGTAGAACGTGCTGAATTTTTTCATGACATATTAACTCTGAACCGAAGCTTTGATACTATTTAAACACAGACAGGAAAACATTTTGATGATTAAGTCTGCTTGGCATTTCGGTCTACCAATTCATTCTATGCATGTGAAGACCTGTATTACACTTTGAATTTGTTTAGTTGACGAGTCTTTGTGCGCCCTCTCAGGCATAGCATTCCACGGCACAAGGGTTTCCTTTCCAGATAAAGTAGCCTACTGGAGATAATGCTATTCTCTGGTATGTGTTGTTTCTCAGCATTTTTATGTGTATATGCATGTTAAGATCACAAACGTAATGGCCTGAGTGTCAGGGGTGTCTGTACATTACGTTTACTGTATGACAGGGACCAATTTCGCTGTGCATAGTCTGTTGCCTTGGAATTGTTTTTATTGTTTTGAAAATTCTGTAAAAATGCATGAAAGGTCTGTGCAGAAAAGAAACAAAAAAATTAATATAAATTTGTACATCGACTACCCAGTCCAAATATGAACACAGAAAAAGTGCCAGTGTAAATCTACTGGTGTACATTTAACACCCTGGGGTGTTTATGTGAGACCACAATCTCATATAAACACCATATGGTGTTAAATGTACACCACCATTTTTGCTGTGTTTCAAATTTTTTTAAAGTTACACTCACAAGGCAAAACCACCAGTAATATTACATTGAGTTATGTATTTGCCTATCCACAACAACTTCCAGAGGTTACATGTTTTAACATACTGTATCCCATTTATACAGCTAGATAATAGATATATACCCATGCAATTCAGTTTGAGGGTCTTGCACAAGGGAACAGCAGCAGTCTCCTTTCTGGGATTTGAATTTGCAACTTCAAAATCGCAAGTCCAGTATATCCATTATACTACACTACTGCAGTGACTGTTACAGAGCCATGCAAATATACAGTAGCACTGAGATAGTGACATTCAATATTTTATGAGTGGTTGAAATGGGGGCAGAGAAGAATCTTTCTCACATACACGTGGTTTTCCCTGGTCTGGAAAATAGCACAGGTTCTTGCACAACTAATTTAATCAGCACTTGAAAATCATATTAAGATGTTTCAAACTGTTTCCTTGGTTACAGAGTAAGAAAACACACATATTTGCTGTATCACTCAGGACTGAAAAGAGTGCTGTATTCACAGGGCAGAACGTGAAAAAGCAGCTCTCATAACTCTATTATTATTATGAGCAGTGTTTTCATCCAAGTGTCAGCACAGAGAGCGGCCTCTGAATTTGTTCAAACAAATCGCATCCATCATGACATGACAATTATACACACACATTTCACAGCTATTTTCACTGCTTTTGGACATGTGCTTTCAACACCAGAGCTCACTAGCATTAACAGCCTCGCATAAAACAGGCACGCTCGTCCATATTTTTGCCTTTGCTAAATATACAAGGTTGTTTAATTCAGTTGCATTGAAGAATGTTCTGGGTCTTAAAAAAATATATAGTTGACTTGGCTCGGCCAGGGTCCTTCCAATGAGGCCTCAGAATTTCTGTGGACGCCTTTCATGTCTGCAACACCAAGGCCATGTCTGAATCAGCATCAGGACGAAAAAGGCATTAATAGGAGAAATTTTCTCTGAATATAGTATATTTTAAACCCACGTATCATACTGAGTATATTCGGGGTGCACCCGGTGCACTTCAAGAAGTACACAAACACAAACATTTTGGTCGCATAAATATGACGTGAAGCTTCGTTTTAAAACATGAGGCGCAGCTTCGCTGAAGTTTTCCTTCAAACACAACAAAAACAACACGTGACACGGGCCGCAAGGGGTGGGACGTCTTACGACACTTCCACACTACGGTTGGAAAATAGTATTGAGGACATTTTTTTCGCATTCTGCCCAGTGCGCATTAAAAAGCACACTTCTGCCAGTGCACTGCATACAGGACACCAGGGCGCAGATTCTGACACAGCCCAAGCTTCAGGTGTGCCTGTGGTCTGAATCAGTATCACACTGGAATTCTCCTTTCCATGTGAAAGTAATTTTGTAACCACTAGCACTTGAATTCAGTTTTAACACACTGGGGTCCATGCGATAAACAATGGCTCAAGTGGTTCATTCACATTGGGCAAAAGCTGAAGCTGGCCCATTCACCATCCCTACACTGAAATGGGATTTTGGGAAACGAAACCACGTGTGTCAGTGGTTGCTCGCAACATCATCACGCCTGCTGGAACTCTTAATGCATGTCTTGTACTTGGAATGAACATTCTAAGAAAAACGAGCAGTATGCAATAACCGAGAAGCTACTTTCAAATGAAATTAGCTTTTGACAAATGGAGCCTTATAGCAATGGCAAACACTCCTTCGAGAGTGTTATCTGGAAAAACTGACTTGACCAGACTAATGCGTCATGGCATATCTGATAGGATTACAGTGTCTCCCTTTTGTTCCATATTTGTTGCACCGTTTCTTAGCAACTTCCTCAACAGCACCTGTCTGAAGGCTTTTCAGCGTAGTGCTCTTCGTGGATAGTACCTTTGTCTCAGCATAAAGCCCGACCATTAGACGCACAGTAGAAACAACCAACTCCCAGTATGGATATGTAGAAACGGTGCAGGTGAGGTAATCTGACGTGAACTCACTGTGAAGGCCTGAGGATACTGTCAATCTCTTCTATGCAACATGAATGCATTTAGTCATAGTGTAAGTCAATTAAATACTCTGTACTCTGTACTTTACGTGCAGTGCCCTGGATTTTCATTCTCAGGCTGTAGCCAAGGCTGCACCCACCAGGCCATTGGCCCACATTCCACTTCTGGGCAGAGGCTGTGAACCGCGGATTGCAAGCAGTGAAAATACACATAATGCCATTATCTGTTATCCATGCCAATGCTAGATAATGTTCATTCTTTATGGTGGGGGGGGGGGGGGGGGGGGGGTTGTAGAAATCAGATCCAGGTCTTGCCTCCGAATACTTAAACGATTGTGGTTGTTAAGTCTGCTGAAACATTGTTGGAAATTGCCTGGCTTTTTTGTTTTCACAGCTTTTCTTTCACATAGCTATCTTTGCTTACGCAAGGACGGCCAATTACAGGATGGGTTACGTGAATCGTGCTGCTGTTAAACGCTGACTTTGTCTCCGTAAATAACTGAATATAGGATGCTTTCTCCTGGGTTATTGGTCTTTTGAAGATATTCTGAGGCACTGTGCTGAAAGTAAAGTCACAAGGGAATCACAAAGACAACAAAGATAAATAAAAAATGAGGTGAGGATACGCGGGTCTAATAAAAATAATTATTTCTTGATGAGGGATTTTTTTCTCAGAATAAATTCACTTCAATTAAATTATATTTACTCATCTTACTCATCAACATTATTTGTATATCTTTCCATCATAAGACATGAAGTCCTGTTCTTGTATTTGATCATTGAAACCCATCCTGTCTTTCATTATGTTCCAGCATAGGTTTAACCATAGACTGTATAAAAATAGGGTTTAACTGGTTTCTTTGGTTAGGATTGTTTTGATGAAATGGACCCCTCCCTCTGAAACACCAAACACAATCTGCTGAAACCTTTAAGATTTAGTATATATTTAAAGTTCAACAGAATGAATGGTATGATATTCATTTTGACTTGTAGTGCATATTGTCTCCAGTGACCATTTCACCATGAGTAAAATGTTAGTAAGTTACAGAATATGCAACATTACCAATACCTGCTGTTGACCTGCTTATGTCATAGGTGCATATACATTGTGAGGAGATTGCAGGTGATGTGCTGTAGACTGAGTGAGACTGAGCTGGTGGGTAGGGTTCTTTAACTGCTATAGAGTGGCTCTCATGTTTCTAGTTATATGGCCCAGGTTGTGCATACTAATACACCCGGGAGATACAATTACAGTCTCTGATGTTCTCTTTCACCCACCATAGATAATTACACAATGTGAAATGCCTCCCTCCACTGTTCTTTGAGAGCAGAGGCCATTTTCAAGTGGCAACAGATACCTTGTTCTGATTTGTGGTTGACACTGGAAAAAAAATCAGTCTTGATTACTGTGTCGGGTGACAGATTGCCGTTACTCATCGAAACACATGGATATTACTTGGACTAAAAAATAAAAAACAACACTGAGTATTACAGGAGCTAGTTCAAATGAATCTTACCACATGAATAGCCACACTAATTGTTTAATAAGGTTCAGCAGGACTGGCAGTGGGGGGGAAATGACTAAGCTACAGTATGCAAACAGCACAGCCACACTGGCCAATCAAAACTGTTAAAAATGAGCTGCGGCGGAGCTGCTGGATGGCTCATCCGATTAAGGCACTGTAGTGGCAACTATCATGGCCAGTAGCCCCGTGGGGCAGCACACAATTGCCGATTGCATCACCCAGGGAGAGGAATATTCAGTCAGTTAGGGTTCTGTGTTTCATCACTCTCTAGCGACCCCTACTGGTTGATTTGGCACCCAGGGTCTCCTTGCCAAAGCTGCAGGTGAAAGGTCTTCCTCCAACTCAGTTCTGTGTAAGCTTGGCCTGTGGGCCGCGGTGTGACTAGAAGCCGGCTGGCGACACCACGTCATTCGAGGGAGAAATGTGACAATGTCTACACTTTCCCGAATTGACTGCAGGGATTGCAGCGTGAACCCGGCTATAAATAGCTCATTCCAAATTAGGGAGGGAATTGGTCATGCCAAATTAAAGACAAAGATAAATTAAAAATTAGGTGAGGTATGTGCGGGTCTTGCAGGAATGAAATCCGAAGGTAAAATAACATAACATGCCTTAATATAACACTTCAGTGACCTATCTTCATGGGAAACAGTTTCATTTATTTGTTTTTTATATGCGTATTGAACCTTGCTTTAACAGGGTTTTTTTTTTTTTGACATTTTTGGGAATGGGAACACCAAAGTATACCCTAAATCAGAAGTTTAAACAGAGAATGTGGTGGAATAGCCCCCCCAAAATTTCACTGAAATACAAACTTGATACTGGGACTTGATTTATTGCAGCGCTATGCATTTTGGCATATTTTTCTAAACTTTTTTTAATAAAAATTTTTAAACAGCCTAAAAGAAAGTTTGGGAACAGTTAGGGATTGACAAAAAACAAAATGTGCTTGATCAGGTCCAGTTATACCGCAATTCCGCTAGTCTTCGATCCAACTGTTGATATCTCAAACTAGCATTATTAATGGCCCGTTTTATTTGTGTGAACAAGCAGCTCAGTTCAAACTGTAATTCAGTGGAAAGACTTTCTCGCCCCTTCCCTGAGACTTGACTGGCCCGACGTCAACGTGTTGTGCACCTCGCTATGCGGTGTCAGACTGAAGCATGTGTCGGCATGATCTCTGACCCTGCATTATGTGTCCACTCTAGCCGAAATCCAAGGAGATTTTTTGAGGATGACAGCAGCCAAGAGTTTGCCCTCCACATGCTTCCCCAAGGATGGGCTCTTTTGGTTGATCTTTGTGGCTCTCAGTCTCGAGCTAGAGTAACACGATTTCCTCAGCAGCACCTATGGTAGACACAGCACCAGCTCTGTGGTCCAACTCACTGGCAAAGCAGGACCCAGGGATCAGAAGCTCTAGAAGTCATTATTAGAAACGACTTCAGCCACAAGGAAACCGTCAATCAATCAAGGAAGTGACATCAATCAACAATGATAGATTAATTAATAAAATTTTATATCTGATGTTTTCTTTGACGCTGCTCGCCCTAACTAATTATTTTTAGCTGTTAATTCAGTTTGTTTGCGTGTTAGTGTTAGTTCAGTTTGAAGTCTGTAACAAAGAATGGCACTCCTCACAGCGCCCCCTGGAGGCGCTAGTCAGCTATGTTGTCCGGGTTTTGATAGTCGATGTACTCTTATAATAATTATATGACCCAAAGGAGTAAATGGAGGTCACACACTGAAAAATACGTAGCAAGACGCTGAGGATGAAACATATGCAATTCTGAGGAAACCGAGATGTCTAAAGATATCAGAATGACTAAATTTGAATCCCTCCCCGTTTCCATTTGTCAACCTTACTAAGGCACTGATATTATTCAAATATGGTCTGAATAGGTTTTCCTACTCTTTTGGATTTGAATAGATTGAATTTCAAACAAACCAAAAGGAGTGTTGGTAGAGACACTGACAGCTAATGCTTTGGGAAACACAAACAGTGACCGGAATGGTAGACATGCATTTTCTTCTCTGATCCTGCTCAAAAGTTGCAGCAGCTAAAATTAATATCCAATAAATGAGATTCTTTATTTTCTGCTAAAGCATGGGACAGCAGCTATCTAAGGGGTACTTGGGACCAAAAGTAAACACATACTCAGAACACTGGGATCAGATATTTGCATTTTTATGAGGTTTGCTATTGATTCACTGTAGGGAGGGAAACATGTGCTGTGCCTCTGAATGGAACGATCTGTGTCCTTGCATTTGATAGGCTGGGTTCATGTGAACGTTTGTTAAAGGTGCAGAGACTGTCAGGCAGACTGCTGAACCCCACCAAATTTTCTGTCTTGTAGTGATCTAATCTGTCTACATTCGAAAAAGACATCAGAACATATTGCAGCCTTGTGCGCATTTGTTCTGAGGGGCTCCAAGAGGATGCCAACCACTTAGCAGAGTCCACGTTGCGCAATATACAAGCCACTGTCAAAGGCATCTGCCTCAGCAAACTCGCATATATGCATGCCCACGCAAATAGTTAGGGTTGAACACGTGTTAGCACATGAAAAAAATTGTACAAATAATTAAAACTGGGTTTTGCAGTAGGTGGGTATATATAGGGCTAACCTCCATTAGAACAAGTGTCTGTCTATTATCTACTCCCCTCTTTAGTGCATATAAGACTCAGTTTCCTCCTGGCTTCTGACCAGGGGCCAGTGTGTGCTGACTGTTGAAAGCTGGCCCATGGCACTACCTCCCGAGAGAGCTGTTCACACACAAACCAGACAGCCAATGACAGCCTGTTTGCAGAAGACCACAGAGGGCTCCGCTAACATTACCTGGGTTTAAGAAGTGCACAAAAACAAAGGTTGGTACATTAGGTACCAAATCATTTTAAAGAAAACAGGCATCAGCAAAACCTTTGTTTTCTTTCTGGTTCTGTATAGTTACATTATTTCTCTTTTGATTACACAAATTTGGTCCATTTGTATCACTATAAATGCTCTGTTTGCATGAATTGTACTAAATCTATGCATTTTTAAAAAGAATAATCAAGGCACTATACATTTACAATGCACAATTTTAATTAGTTACAATATATTGGCTTACAGTTATTTTTTTAAATGTATATTTTTACATGATTTTTTATAAACAAATTATAGTGTCCTTGCTGATGAAACTGAATGCTACACTGTTGCCCGGTAAGAAAAAGGATCCGTTCGAGTCCCGGTGTGCTGCATGGTCTCCCCTGTTTGCGTGAGTTTCCTTCAGGTACTCCGGTTTCCTCCCACACCAAAAGATATACAGTATATGTCAGGTCAGGTATACTGCCATTGCCCTCGACCATGGCACTGGCCTCAAATCTGGAGTTGGTCCCCGGGGGCTGCGCTGCGGCTGATTCAAAAGACAAATTACTCCCCACAGGGTCAATAAAGTATAACGTAACTAACTTAACTTAAAAATATATATATTTTTTTTTTTTTGCAGTTGGGAATCTGGGCTCTGTAAAAGACCTGCAAGGGGATCTGTGGTTGGTTAAGTAACATGGCTGTTATCTGGCACTAAAATATATATATTTTAAAATTTGGCTGCCCGGAATTCTGCAAAGTTGGGGGGGGGGGGGGGTCTTTTTATTCAGGGCACAGTGTGTGCCATACAGTGTACAGACTTTTTTCATCCTTTGTATGCTAGAGTGTGTATTATGTTTTTTCTTTTCTCAAGTTGTACTTATAAAACTTGTACTTGTAAAACTTTAGTAATTAACTAACTGGAGCATATAGGCCTGCAAACTCAAGACCATTCCATCTTTTGCCTTTAGTTTTATACACATGCCCAGTTATTTGCTTGCGGTCAAGAGGTTAATATCAGACTGCTGCCACTACAGTTTTCAGCTCCATTTTTCTTTGAGATTTTCCCCACCACCTCCTCCCCTCTTTGATGATTATTGTTAATAAGCTACAGTATATGCACGTCTATAACAGATCCTAATTATGACCAAACTATATAGAGCATGCAACTGCATCCACATTTCCAATAATACTACTCTACTCAAAGGATAAATGACAGATGAAATCATAGATAGAACACATATTACATAGTAATCATATTACTGGTAAATAATAACTAAAGTCGACAATTCCAATATTTTATTGTGTTGTTGGTGAAGAATTAAACACATTTCACAATATAAACTTTGCAAAAAAATATATATTTATATACAATTTTGTTTAGTTTAACTCAAGTCAGTTTAACGCTGATTATTTTTGAACAGCTGAACGATAACAGTGGATGTCCTTTCCTTCTGGTTTTCTACAAGACAGGGTTAATTATTTTTCTAAAGAATACTGATTTCTGCTAAGATGTACAATGCATAATTAAAACTAAACTAATCAGTGGTTGAATCAAGATGTCTATAGCCTTGGCCAAAGGATAGCTTGATTATTCAGGATGCTCATATAGCTATATATGTCTTCTAAAGCTGTGGTTCAAAAGTTCAAGGAGCAAGTTCATACTCATATTGTTGCAGTTTGCACCAACCATTTCCTAGAATTAAACATTTTAGGTATTTTATTTATCAATGGTGTGTATAAGGACAGTACATGTATTATTTAGAAATATAAACAAATCATTCTCCTTTACTCACACAATACACAATGTACTGTTGTTAGCCTCACTCCTAATTCTATTAAGGATAACATAACTAGGGACAGACATCTTCATCCTGGTTGTTGGTTGTTTGCTTTCTTGCATAGGATGAAGAAGCTTTGAACTTTTTGAAGACATTTGAGAAAACTGACAGGAAGGTAAAATTACAGAACCCCATGGTGTGATGAATTCTGGCAACAAATGCCTGTCAATAAAATGCAATACTGCCACCTATGGACACATTATAGATTGACATGAAATCTGGTTGAAGTCACGAACATTGCCTGTGATAGCTTCTGACTCTCACACTTGGTTTTGTCTACCAGACTTTGGAAACACTAATAATTTTCTTCATAATTATATTTTTTTTAAATCATATCATGCATTTGAAAATCTGGCACTCACACTGATCTATGATACAGCTTGTTGTTGAGGTCAGCTTGTTGTTTTCTCCTCTATAAACATACTTCATTCTTGCAGGACTGAATCTTGGAATCAAAATGTTAATAATTGTATTATTACATAAAAACTGACAGAGATAGGTTGTGCACATTTTACATGGGAGTTATTTGACCATTTACAAAGGGTCTATTTGTTGCTTTCTCCCTGCCCCACAGCTGAGATTTCCTAAAAGTGTGTGTGTGTGTGTGTGTGTGTGTGTGTGTGTGTGTGTGTGTGTGTGTGTGTGTGTGTGTGTGTGTGTGTGTGTGTGTGTGTGTGTGTGTGTGTTGACTATGTTGTAGAACAGAGGACCAATAATGCAAGAACATGGTGGTTAAAATTCTGCTGAGGGAACAAAGGTAGGAGTAAAGAGCAACCTTTTGATGTTTCCCATGGGACAGTCATTAATAAGCAGCTGTACCTAATACCACCACCTACAAATGCTGTCACATGGTAAAACCGTTATGTGCATCTATCTCAAATAGCGGATCTTTTCTTTATCTTTCTCATCTGTTATATCGACTGTCTCAAACAGGCTTGATGTGTAGCACTGGCTCTAGAGACATCTCAATAAGATTTAGGACTATAGCTAATTAACTACCGATTGCTCTTGTGTTTCAGGCTTTGCATGCCATGGCATCCTTTGCATGCCATGACTTCCTGATGTCTGTGACCCAACAATATCAAAAGACTCTTGATATCTTATTTTCTGGTACTCTTACAAGCAAAACTATAACTTCTCTGCATTTGAATGGATCTCTATGGGAATTGGGGGGGGGGGGGCTAAATTTAGCTGTAAATTATGCTGGAACAGTATGGAACACATGGTTGGCAAAATGGCTGTAAGTCATCAAGGGTCTGAGGTATCAAACAAGCCTCAAACCATCACTCTGCTGCCAGATATACAGTAGATATGGATGGATCACTTTAAGGGTTGTTTCTCATGACACATTTTTCTATTGAACTCTATGGAAAAATAAGTCAGGAGAAGAAACCCTTCAAGTTATCCATCCATATCTACTGCATATCTGGCAGCAGAGTCCAATGAATTATGGTACTCACTGTATATTTCTTGACATGTTAGCTATTATTGGCATAATGTGGCCTTATATCCTTCAGTACAATAGATATGAAGTGTTTACACGAACAATTAATAACTAGTTGCAATTATAGTTGGAATAAAAGTCAGCAGTAGCCTAACCAAGACCATGTTTGAAAACCATTGCATTAAGAGATCGGTAGTAATGTAGGCGCAACCTGTAACACCGTGCCTACATTTCCCATCATATTTAAGAAAGCAGCTGGATGTTTTCGCGTCTGTGCGATTACATTGCCAGCTGTGGCTTTTTCAGTAAAACTCGTTTGAGTCTGTTAGCTAAATTTCATCACTTGCCATCGATTTTACACTGATTTGATGGTTTGAAAAGCCACAGCTTTTTAAAAATGTTTTGTATAAAAATCGTATGAAGTTTTAAAATTAAAAAAGGAAAACAAAAGTAATCCTTCCTGATAGCCTTTACTTTTCTTTATGGACTACTTCGTTGTAAGACGTCTGTTTCTCGTATTGTTGGCATCGTTTTCCATTATTGTATATGTAACTTTTTGGATTTTTTTCTGTTTTAGATCGGATTACGTCACTTTGGTTTAGTAATTTCAGGCACAGCACACTGGCAACCACAGATAGTCCTGAGCTCGCAACTTCGATGCTCGCAACCCAGCTATGCGGTCGCTGTGGATTGTGGGACAAGCGGAGATGTATCAATGATGGCTGCTTCCATTTCGGGTTACACTTTCAGTTCTGTGTGTTATCACAGTGCCAACAGCAATTCTGATCATGTAAGTATGCAAAAACGGTCACAAGAAAAAGCGCAGTCTATCCGCACAATAGCTTTTCTCTAGTTTCAGTATGTCATTGCCTGTGTGTCATGGTCCGATGAGTATCAAGTTTCTCCAGGCTAGCTAGCTACTTAGCTAGTGTCATCTTCCTGTATCGGATTCGGTCATTTTTATTATTGTTCTCAGACTTTAGGATGAAACCCTGAATGTCCATGGTCAGGTTGTTAGTTACGTGTAGGTAGTCGGGGAAGGATTATAACTAGGCATCAAGATTAAGCAACCTTTTGTATTATGTTGGCTGACAAAATAACAAGCCTTAGCGATAGCTGGATTGCTAACTTGTGTTGATTTCGACAACCAAGTCAAGTGTACTGAGTAGTTGATGCCTGCAACTGCTAGCTGTTTTCCTGATAGTTTGCTAACGAGAGCTGTCGCTATATCGTATACAGTTTCAGATATAGAATATTAAATTTATTACAAAAGTGTTTGGTCTGGTTTAATGTCTTGTGCCTATGAAATTGCACACAGATTGTTGGCTAACCTTTATCGATCTTGTTTATCTGGTTGGTCTTGTACTAGGTAGGCTATGGTCTGCATTCTTTGCATAGTTTTGTTGACATTTTGACAATCGACTAACTAGCATTAGCTAACGTACCTTGTTTTTGTTTTTACCATGCGATCACTTGTCACCATCATTTGCTAACGTTATTACAACCGTTTTTGTAAACTGCAAAAGGTGCCATGCTAACTTAAAGCTCACGTATTTATCGTCAACGTTACCGAGCTATTTGTGTTGTAAAATGAGCTGTTTCGTACAACTGTCATTGTTAACATAAATTTTGCATTCCATGTGTCCATATCTCATGTGTTTTGCTTTTCTCTATACATTGTTCTGTTGAAATCAGTGCACATCGAAATGCAGGTTGTTATTCATTCATTCATTCCAATTCAAATGTAATCAAGTATAGTTACATGAATATATTTTTATATATAAATATAAACTTATTATAAACTTGCATTATATTTGTTTTGTTTTATTTATTGTGTTATCTTGTCAGATTTATGGCTAGTATAAGATTGGTGCATCTGAATCACAGAATGGTGGAATTAACCAAATGATTTTTTTTTAAAGGAAGGATTTCTTTTTGGAGAAGTAAGGCAAGAGGAGAGTTTCAGCATCAGTGATTCACAGATTAGCAGTACTGAGTTTCTGCAAGTAGTCGGTAAGACCTTGAACTTAGACCTGTGAAAAAATCAGCACGGATGATATTGCATATATATCCTATTAGCCTATCCTAGCCCTGGCATAATCGACTCTTCTCTGTCCATTTTCTGGAGGAAGTAGTGCTTTATCTTTTCAAACATGTGCACAGGACTTTAATTACTTTAAATAAATAGTAAAATATGATCTGTGTTACATAAGAGCTAATTTGATAATGTCTATAGTAGAAGCTGCTGATTTGATTCTTCCAGGCTGGTTAAGCAAATATGATAGAATTACATAGAATTTAGCCTGCAAAAATGCACTCACAGTCGGGCAGTTGTCCAGAAGATGCTCACTTTTGTCAGACCGGAGCTAATTATTACCACAGTTTTTTCCCCCCACTGTTGTACAATAACTGACTGAGCGGCGAGGGTTTATGTAGTATGCATTGTAAAGCATTTTTGAGGAAAAAATGTTGCCAGTCTTTCTAGAAGGAACAGCAGCTTTGCAAAATTCTTGCTAAATATTACTATTTTATATTACTAAATATTATTATTATTATTAATATTTTGCTAAATACATTGTGGTTTTGGTGTAGTAGGTTAATAGTGCAATCTGCAAGATGTCTGTGAATGGTATGTCCAGAGCCAACTGGGAGGTAAGTGCAGTTGTGACAGCTGAAGTTTGGTTCGAATTGCAGTGCAGCTGCATAAGTCTACAGCATTACAAAGCCGTTTAATAAGATCAGGCTTTGTTTCCAGTGTGTTACAGTGCATTTTCCTGTATACAGGTGTTTGTCTTCTCTTATTTAATTTGGGAAATGCACGTGTGGCCTTGGAAGTTAAAGCTGGCAGGGCAAAGGCGACTGATGATTTGTGCATTCACAAAGTTATTTTCTTTGCATGGAATTTTATTATGGCAATGTTTATGTATTCTGTGTGCTTCTTTCTACAAAATAAATTATGTTTATGTTATTTAGTTTTCCCAAAAACATTGAAAGATAAACATTCTTTTGTGATGTAATATTTGTCCCCCAGTCATTATTCTTCATCTTAACATCTTATGCATCTTAACAACATGCAAATGAAGTTCATAACCAAAACAATACTGGCATAATCAAGAGCCAGCCAAGTGTAGACATTGTGAAGTCATTTTAACTAAATGATACTGAATGATTTAGATAGAGATGCATAATATGGAAATTCTGGGCCAATATAAATAGCCAATGCCGATAATGCCCTGTTTACATTATTTTTAAAAAGCAAATCGCAAGCAAGCTTTCATATTTATGGAATACAGATGGACGTAGACGAGCACTGATGTCAACTCGGGGAAGGGAAAATTCATAATAAATGTGTCGAAACTAATTTTAGTTGCATAACAAAACATTTCAACTTGCTCATTTTATTATGGAGAAGAGAGGCCAGAGAACTTCTGGTTTTCCACCCTTCCTTTACCTGGGAGTCAGGTGTGAAGACAGTCTGGCCAATCAGTAGCTCTAATTGTTCAGTTAATTACCTGGGAGAAAAGAAATCCAGAGCCGGTATTGAATATCCATGGTCTAGACCTGGGGTAGGGAACCCTGGTCCTGGAGAGCCGCAGGGTCTGCTGGTTTTACTTGTTACTCCCCACTTAATTGATCAATTAAAGCAGTTGATTACACAGTTAACTCATCTCACCTGGTTTCTTTGGTTTAAGTAGTTGCTGTATTTAAGGTGAAAACAAAAACCAGCAGACCCTGCGGCTCTCCAGGACCAGGGTTCCCTACCCCTGGTCGAGACTCTAGAGAGCTACTGAGTCTCTGCATTGCTTTGCTTGTTACCCGGGAAAATAGTAAAAAATAAATACTAAAAACGAGGTTCTGTAAGTAAGGTGCAATGAGTTCATTTTAAGCAGTTATCGGCCAATACTGACATGGCCACAATATTATTGTGCATCCCTAGATTTAGTCTAATGCCAAGCCTTTTGGTATAGCTCCGGCTGTGCTTGGTCATTTCTGCCACATCTGGAAGAGGCTTGTTCTCAGTTGTTGATTGTCTTTTTTTGGCTTTGATGGGATATCTTGTCCCGTAGCGGCCCTGTTGTTGCTGAAGAGCAGAAAGATGCCATTCCATGAATGCTGGCAACGTGCCTGTTTTTTAAATAGGCTTACAGTACCCATCAGAGTCTTAACCACACTCAAATTGCTTGTACCTGTCATTCTCTTTGAATGAACAGTGCTATAAATGTCAACAATCTGCAGTGTGTCTTTTATACAAGGGATGCCAAATATCTGAAGTGCTTTTAATTTGTTTCTGCAAGATATTATTGCAATTGCTACGTTTTGATATTACAGAAAGAAAGTCTTGAGCACAGTATAGAATATGTCCAAAGTGCAAAACGTTAATTAAATGCTATTTAAACAGCCTGCATTAAGTTGGAGTTAATGAGTCATATTAGATTCCCCGTGGGTGTTGAAAGCAGTTTGGTTGGTTTTTGTACCTGACAACCCTGTAGAAGTACGGCTTTACTTGGCAGTCTTCCACCAATACATATTCAGCATTTTAGCTGATAATGCAAAGGTCGTAAAAAAAAATCGTAGAATAAACCAGACCTTTTTTATTTATTTATTTTTTAAACATAACGTCAACTTTAATACCATTAAACGTCCCTTCATGTCTGAAGGGTGACACATTTAGTATGAATTTAAGAGGAAGTCTACTATAAAGAACATAATTTCTCCATGTTTAAAACAGACGTTTGGATTTTTTTAATATAGGGTAGTGTGGGATGTGTAATGAATTTACCTTTGTAACTCTTTCCCTGTAGAAGTCCATAATCATGAACCTTGCGCACAACTGTTTAGGTAAGAATCATTTTCTTCTAAAGAAGCATTAATTAATTGGTCGTATTAACATTATCGTGTGAATTAATCAAGTTGCATTCGAGCGGTGGTAGAAAAGGCTTTCGCCACAAATTCAAGCATGTTTATTTCCATTTTGTTCCATTTAGTCAGTGTGATATTTGGTTTAGCACTTGCGCTTGAAAATCTTAAGTCTTTAGCAAAACCTGTCGTCACGGGAAGGAAAATGCTAACCCCACTTTCCTTTCGCAATCTTTTGTTTCAGCTTTTATGACTACGCAGGCAAAGTCAACGAGGACAATCTTAGCAGAATACTCAGAGAAAGGAGAAAAGTAAGTAGGGGTCGAGGGTTTGTTTTTCTCCCGTTGGTGTCAGAGTCTGCTGGCACGTTGCCCGTACCGCGGCACCTGTTCTGAGTGAGTGCGCTCGTTGCCGCAGAATGTCATCGGCTGGTACCGCTTCAGACGGAACACGCAGCAGCAGATGTCCTTCAGGGAGCAGATCCTCCACAAACAGCTGAGCCACGTCCTGGGCGTGCCCGACCTCGTCTTCCTCCTCTTCAGCTTCATCTCCACTGCCAACAGCTCCACGCACGCGCTGGAGTACGTGCTCTTCAGGCCAAACAGGAGGTTAGGCGTGACGTGCACCCCCCCCGCCCACTCACCATTCCCGTGGCGAGGGTGTTCTTTCCTTCCCTCATGGTTACTTAAATTATTTGTTTATTAAAGCTGTCACACAAGCTGTGTGAGGTCAGTTTGACCATCATCTAACTCCTGGGCTGAATGTCCTTGGCATTTCATGTCAGGTTGAGTTGAATATTCATTACGTTTCTAAAGGCTGTATTTTAAATTGGCTAAGAAAGACCATGGAATCTCACCATTTCATCTGTCGAAGAAGTGTCCTGATATATTTTAGGAGTGCATTATGGGAATGGGATAGCTGATCTGTAGTCAGATTAGATTAGGATCCTCTGTCTGTAGCCATCAACACCCAGCTCCCCCCCTCCAACCACAGGCTTGCTAATTCAGCATCTCCGCCGCTACCAGACATTCCGTTATCCATGTCTCCTGTCAGGCTTACTCCGTGCTAGTTGAGCCCGGCGTTTCCATGGTTAAGCCCAGGATCCACTTACAGCTGGCCTCTCGCTCGTCACAGCTTCCCCACACCTCTCTGGCAGTGTAGATTTACCAATAAACCTTTGGGTTTGCCTGCATTCCTTGTGGCACAGCTGATACTGTCAATAACAGGTGCCCCAGTCAGACATGTCCTTTGCCTTTGACTCTGTGTGTGACAGAAAATTAAATGGTAGCATGGGGGGGTGGAGGGAGGGAGAGAGGGAGAGAGGGAGAGAGGGGGAGGGAGAGAGGGAGAGAGGGAGAGGGGGAGAGAGAGAGAGAGAGAGGGAGCGAGAGAGGGAAAGAGAGAGAGAGAGAGGGAGAGAGAGAGGGAGCGAGAGCGAGAGAGAGAGGGGGAGAGGGAGGGAGAGAGAGGGAGCGAGAGAGGGAAAGAGAGAGAGAGAGAGGGAGAGAGAGAGGGAGCGAGAGAGAGAGGGGGAGAGGGAGGGAGAGAGAGAGAGAGGGAGAGAGAGAGGGAGAGAGAGAGGGAGAGGGAGAGAGAGCTTGTCTGTGAGGATTAAAGGCTCAGGTACGTCACTCGCGCTGCTGACCGAGTGTCCCCATGTGTCCGGCATGCGATGGGAGGGGCTGAACGATGTGACTGACGGCCTGGGCAGGAGCTAACCGGACACGAGTTCGGATGGCAAGCGCTAGAGGCCGGCGGTATGGGAAACTGACCTGCCCCCTGCTTCCCTGTGCAGGATCTGATAGTAAAAGAGACCCCGCAACTAAGTTTGGACATGCAGAGTGTCGGGCCGTAAAACTTGTCCTCACAACATATAACTTCTTTTGAAGCTGCTTTCCAGAGTAGCTGCTTGGCCCTGGCCCTTTTCAGTATGTACAGGTGCTTGTGGATTTGTTGACTGGTTGCCTGTACATTTAGTACATGTTTACCACATTCCCGCATAATGCTCTATTATGCCAGAAATTCTAGTTGTCTTTTCAAACATTTTATTTTATTTTTTTAATTTGCAGGCAAAGTAGATATGTAGGCTAACGGTGTCAATATGTAGGCGAATAGTGGGTGCCTGCACTCTGCCTGTGCCAGTAGCACATGAAGTGTAGCCCTCCGATGCATTGACTGCAGTGAAAGTAATCAATGACTGGCAGCATGCACTTCTGAGGAGGTTTCATACTTTACTGCACTTTAGAATTGACTGAGGATGTTGGACTGGCTGTACAGGCCTGCAAATATAAATGGGCATTCCGAATTAGCAGAAAATTTTTTACTGTAAAGTGTGTTTGAAAATATCAATCTACACTGCCTGGCCAATAACAAAGTCGGCCGTTGCACCCGTCATGCATAGTGCCCACTATATTACAGAAAGAAACACATGAATTGGCCACCAGAGTTCTGACCTTAACCCCGTTATATGTCTTTGGGATGGGCTGGAGAAGACTTTACGGAGTGGTTTGACTCTCCCGTCGTCAATACAAGATCTCGGCCAAAACTTTTAATTTTAAATAAATGTTGTGATGTTGCATAAGGTTGTCGAAACAATGCCACGACGAATGCGTGCCGTAATCAAAGATAAAGTCGGTCCAACGAAATATTAGAGTGTGCGACTTTTTTTTTCCGGCCAGGCAGTGTATGTGATGGAAGAGAAACAATAGATTAAACATCTCAATATAAGCAGTACAGAATAATGTCCACAACATACACTGTGCAGTTATATATATATATATATATATATATATATATATATATATAGCACACCGGGATTGGGAAAAAGAAGTTCATATGATAATTTAAGAGATTGGTAAAGTATTGATCATTTTCATGGACACCTGTTAAGCCACTCATTATGTGAATCTTTACTGGAGCCTGATCATTGTCCCTCACCAGCAGGTGTAACCAGCGGATATCTCTCGCCATCCCCAACCTGGGGAACACCAGCCAGCAGGAGTACAAGGTGTCGTCTGTCCCAAATACCTCCCAGAACTACGCCAACGTCATCAAGGAACAGGGGTGAGCCAAACCATTCTACGGTATAAAGGTGTGGAGCGTGACACTTTTTGAGCCAGCAGCCGGTTGTTCCAGTGGAGATTGAGAACAGTGTTTTCTCCATGGAGTCTCAACAGAAAGTCCACTTTTAAAATGGAGGGTAGAGCCGGCCACTGTAGGAGGTGATGTGCAGCGAAACATTAGCACATGACCCGAGGCTACAGAACGAGGGCCTCATGCCATACACAGCCGTGTCTCTTCAAAGGGACTTATGCCCACAAGAGGCTTAGGGAGGATCAGTGTTCGGACAGTAAAGTGAGTAAGGCTGCTCAGAGGGCAAGTTGAGTTTAAGGAAGCAGCAAAAAATGTCTGTCTTAACAAGTGTTTTAGTCTTGTAATGAGACTTAAAATCTTATTTTTTTTCTCAAAAGTGGAAAATATTAGGTTGTTTTAAGTGACTTTTTGCTTGACAAGTGAAATTATCTTACCCCACTGGCAAATCTTGAAATGAGTAAAACTCTCTCACCCCACTTGTCTTACTTAGCAAAAAAGTAACAGAAATAAGATTCTAAAGTCTAAATATAATATTAAAATGTTTGTAAAGATTTGGTTTTTGCAGTGTAGTATTAGCTCACTTTGCACCAACAGACATTTAGCTATGTTTAATACCATCGAGGAGCCTACAATGGGAGCTGTTCTGCAATGTTGCAGTACTCTTTGTGAAGTAAGCGTCATTATTCAGAAGTGACTGTGAATGTTGCAGGGCTGAGTTCTTCGATAAGGATGGAGTGATGAAGGATATCAGGACAATCTTCCAGGTGTACAGTGCACTACAAGAGAAAGTTCAAGTAAGTTATGCATTATTAGCATAACTGTCAAGCACATGGTGATGTCAAGTCTTTTTCATAGACCACAATTTACATAGCAGTAAATTCATTTTTCCCATTCTGTCATTTACATCGATGAGTAAAAAGCAAATATTGGATTTGTTTAAAATGGTTCCTTGATCTCCCTGAAATTCTACTTTTCCAAGATTTGGAGGAATGTAACCGTCATGATTTGCTACATTTGCTGACTGACGCTCTGGTAAATCTCTTGCAGGCTGTGTGCGGAGAGGTTGAGCAGAGCGAACGCGTCAAAGAGAAAGTTCAGGAAGAAGTGAACAGACTCAAACAACAGATCTCTCTCAGGAAACACAAGAGTGCGGAAGAGGTCAGGAGTAAGTGTTCATACCCTACCGTTCCTTCTTACTCTACAGGTTTTACCTCCAACATGACGCCATCAAGATGAAATGGCTAAATCCACTAGGCCTTGACCACTTCATCCAGCCTGTTTCCTGCTCAATGCTCAGGGCTGACCTTGTCCTCTTGGTATTGCTTGTTCAGGGCTACAGGAAGCAGCTGCAGCAGCAGTCACGGCCGCGGGGGCAAACTCAGTTTCGCCAGAGGACTCAGACCCCACCTTCCTCTCTAGGGTGGCCTTCCACAGCCCCGCCCCAGAGCTGCCAGGCCCGCATAGACCCAGTACCTCGGACACTCCGCCCCCGTACTCGGACTTGGTCCCCCGGGGCACCCTGGTAACGCTGTCCCCCGAGCCCAGCACGGTGCTCTTGCCTCGGCCCCAGGCGGTGGGGGCCTCCGGGTACTCCGTCTCCGGCCACGCCTTTGGCGGCGCGGGGTACCCCGGGAACGGAGACGGGTCCAGCTCCTACTTCTTCGACAGGCAGGCCGCGGGGCAGGAGGACGAGGAAGAGGAGGAGGACGACGAGGAAGATGACGAGGACAGCAGTGAGTACGAGAACCTGGTCAGCGAGCCCACTGAGCTGGCCGACAGCAGAGTGTTATCGTTGCCCCAGGGCCGGCCAACTGGCCTGAGGCCGGACGGCAACGCCCGCAGCTCACAGGCCTCTCGCAGCTGAACATGGGGGAGCACTGGCTCTGAACTGGAAAAAATCTGAATATCCATAACGCACGGAAGAAAGGGTGGCATTTAAAGAGTGTAGGCACTGAAAATAAAAGGTATGCCAGATGCTTCTGCTGGTTTTTTTTTGTTTGTTTTGATTTTAACCAGACATGATGGGATTCAAATACGGCGAACTTTCCCAATGGGAACCTGATGGGCGTTTCCCTCTTGAATGGAGATTTTTGTTCCATGATCAGCGGAGAATGTACTTCCCATAATTTATAATAGACATATTGTATGGATTACTAGATGAGTAAATTGGCCTTTGGTGCCACATTTTGCTTTGGCCAGGTCACGGCAATGAGACGCGCCTGGACTCCCACTCGCCATTTTGGTTCAGTCTGTCAGATATCTAAACAGCTTAGATAATCCACTTGTTCCATTACCTCTTGCACTGTTTTGCCTTGTTATCACATTTGTCTAAAGGAAAGGGGAAACTATGGTTTCTGTTGCCTTCACGTTTTCCTCATTGAGCCAAATTAGTGGTTAGCTTGTGTCTGTTTTCCCACTTAACCATGGTAAGCAAGTATTATAATCTGCCACACATTGTTACTTTTTAATTGGCAAGTCTTTTCTTACTCCAGACGTTGCCTGTGACTTTGTGAACTTCATTATGCTACAATAAGGGGTGCTTTCTTTCCTCTCGGATCACAGTGTTACATGATTAATATTATGACACAATGTCAATTTCTTATACCACTGACATTGGGTAGCCTTCGGTGCACTTAAACTGAAATCCCGCCCAAGTTTAGTTGTGCCACAGGTGAATTACATTCTGACTTTTGAAGCGACACAGCTTTCAATTTTGTGCAATCTTCAGGGCTTACAGAACAAGAACTACACTAGCAAGAAGCTGCTTTCTGAAGTCTACTAAATGCGAGTGCACATCAAAAATGCCTATCTCCCCACATTGTAAAATTGCCACTTCAACTGTGAACTGCAACTACTGATACTGCATTAGCTATTACGTTGGACGAGGAGCTCTGCCCTGTATGCGCAGAAGCTCTTTAGAGATCCGCTGCTGAGCTGGAAGCGTACGTCCAGTGAACGGCTGTGGTATATTATAATCGACAGACCTCGTAGACTACCGTCAGTGTTTAGACTCACACAAACCCAGATTCTGTGCCTTCGGTGTGTAGCAAGACCACTAAGCGTGAATGAGGTCGGACGCACAGAACACGGCCATAACTGAAGAGGCTGTATGAGCAGTGCACAAAGAAGAAGAGAGAAATGCTGTGCCTACTACTGTGGATCTGAACTGAACATGGGTGGTAGTGTAGGTGGAAAACCGCAGCATTGGTTCTTTTTTTTAATTTTGTTCTGTTAAGGCCAGTATTACAAAGTCTTATCTTTCAAGCCAGGGTATAATGACTAATTCTTTGGGTTTTCTTTGGTACAGCAGCACAGAAGTGTTTGGACACTGTTCCAATTTTTTGTTACTAAATTAATTCTGCAATGCAGTGTGAGTATTTTCACACAGACCATGCGTAAAGTTGATCGTGGCTGCGATAATCATCTTGGTCAACCCTCCTTTTTAAATTCAGAACCGCAGTAGAAGGCACAGTATGTGGCGTAGACAGGTTCGCCTTTGAGAACCTGCTTTACTGTCAAGCACAAATCCAGTGAACGCGTAGTCAACTATTTACGCTGAACATCCGTAAGAACAGCTAGATGCAGGTCAGATTCTGGATGCTTTAGTGCTGGAATGCTTTAGAAACATTCACTTCAGACAAACTTGATTTGTATATAAAAGGTAATAAAGGAAATGTTTATTTGGTTTGCAGTCACTTGTGTTCATTTCCCACTGTTTATATGACATACACTGACAATGTGATTTGGCCTGAAGGGGATGTTGCAGCTACACTACAGGCCCAGTGTCTTGGAGCAAGCAACCAAACTATGGGTTAAGTATCTCAAATCAATTGCTCCATACCTGTATAACCTTATCAATTTAGATATTAATTTAGCTATTCCAACCCCTCCCGTACGCAATAGCCCCCTGTTATGTACTCCCCTGTCATGAACGTTACCATTGCTTAGCAATGCTGGGTTAGCTAGCAAGCTAACGATATCTCACGGCAAGTCGTTTTAACATTTAGCTAGCAAGCTAACGATAGCTTATGGCAAGCCATTTTAATTTAAGTTATCCTTGCTGTCAAGTAATCCTTGCTGACTGGCCATATAAGTTCGCTAGCTACCGTGATTGCCTAGCTAACGTTACTAACGTTAGCCAGCTGCTCTAGCTAGAAATCTAACCGGATATTTCTACACCTGGATCATTTTTTTAGGTCCCAAAAATTACGAAAATGTGCGGGGAATAGAGCCAAAGTGTTACCGGTATGTTTGTACTGACTCAATACGGGGATGTTTAAAATAAAACCAATAATTTATCGGAAAAGAAATTTGAAAAGAAATTTCTGCGTTTGTAAATGTTTGTGATTAGGTTACAGGATGCAGATGAAAGTTAATGCCAGCTATGATGTAGCTACTGTGCTTTTAGCTAGTGTGTGAACCCACTAACCTTAATCCCCACTTTATCTGGAAGAGTTTTCAGAACAGGGTTTCATGCTGCGGCAAACCGTGACAGACTGCTCTGCCACAGTCGAGTTAATTAGCGGTTAGCAATGGTGGTGATGCATTGCGTCTAGCTTGGCTACCGAGCTCAGCTGGTATGCTATCTAGCTAATCAAATTAGCTGATGTTAGCTGAATATAAATGGAAGATAACTGAATGAACGTTAATTATGTGACGAATACCACACATTCAATGCGAATAAATGACACAGTAAAATCGAGGATGAAAATTAAATGTTATATTATAAAACATTAGCAACTTAAGGACGTTTACCGTGAGTTTGTTTTGCAAAATGGTGGGTTTGGACCACAGAACTATATAGTTCTTTAGTTTGGTCAGGTCATGGGCTTTATGTAGTTCTGTGGGCTTTATAGTTCTGTGGGTTCTCCACCCCGAACTGTCAATCATACTGTGCCCGGGCCATATCCGGTTGACCCTGCTCCAAGCCAAGGTCACTTCGGCTCCAGGGAGCAGGCGCAGTTTGTACAAACGGCCGGCGAAAAAGACTTCCGAGCTTCAATTCAGTTTTTACGAGGCCGTGGAAAGGCAATGGGTGACGTCACAGTGGCTTTGTCCATATTTTTATACAGTCTATGGTTGGAGCCCAGCACGGCACATGCTTATTTTCCACAAAAACAATGTGCAACTGTTAAGTACTTTTCAAGAGTTTACGATAATAGCCTACATTAAGAATTGATAATAGCCTCCTATAAGCTGCAATCCTTTAAGAGATCGGATTTATAAAGCGCCAATTCCCTAAACATATCTGATTCATGGTTAGTCACTTTAAAAAAACAACCAAGCAATAGCCTCCAAATGTGGCTCTAGCCTAGTCTACGCTACTCTGCAGATAATGTAGCTGCAAACACTTTTAATTTAAGTACTGGAAAAAAAGGCAAAAGACGTTTCCAATATTAACTGTTCAATTTTTCACTTGTACGACAGTGAAACGGTGAAAGTCAGACCGACACTGACAAATGGCCTACATCACGTAATTATACCCCTTTGGTCTTCTGGTTAGCGTCAAGCCTTAGTATTGCGAGCGACGTGGGTTGGTACCCTCGCCCGGTTGATATTAAAGTGTAATTTCATTTTGGACTCAGTGTGCACATGTTCTGGTTTTCTCATGCAAGAATGTTTTTTTATTGCAAAGACACGTTTACAATATTAACTATTCACTTGTAGCCTGTTAAACAATTCAGTCACTGGACACCACGACAGTAATGCAATAGGCTAGCTAACGTTATGGGAACAGGCATCCCATGGCCATTTGTCAAGCAAAGAAAAAAGTTTAAACGCAGAATGTCATCTGGTTAACATCGCGTTCTTGCATTAATGTAAAAATGCCATTGGCTACATGTTTTAATCTCACACACATGCCGACAAAAATATTCGTCTGTGTGCGTGCTGTCCATTGCGCCGTGGCATTTTTACATTAAAAAAAAAAGTAAAATTTTAAACGCCAATGGCATTTTTACATTAATGCAAGAACGCGATGTTAACCAGATGATATTCTGCGTTGAAACTTTTTTCTTTGCTTGACAAATGGCCATGGGATGCCTGTTCCCATAACGTTAGCTAGCCTAGCTATTGCATTACTGTCGTGGTGTCCAGTGACTGAATTGTTTAACAGGCTACAAGTGAACAGTTAATATTGTAAACGTGTCTTTGCCTTTGCAATAAAAAAACATTCTTGCATGAGAAAACCAGAACATGTGCACACTGAGTCCAAAATGAAATTACACTTTAATATCAACCGGGCGAGGTACGAACCCACGTCTCTCGCAATACTAAGGCTTGACGCTAACCAGAAGACCAAAGGGGTATAATTACGTGATGTAGGCCATTTGTCAGTTTCGGTCTGACTTTCACCATTTCACTGTAGTACAAGTGAAAAATTGAACAGTTAATATTGGAAACGTCTTTTATCTTTTTTTCCGGTAGTTAAATTAAAAGTGTTTGCAGCTACATTATCTGCAGAGTAGCGTAGACTAGGCTAGAGCCACATTTGGAGGCTATTGGTTGTTTTTTTTGTTTGTTTTTTTAAAGTGACTAACCATGAATCAGATATGTTTGGGGAATTGGCGGTTTATAAATCCGATCTTTTAAAGGATTGCAGCTTATAGGAGGCTATTATCAATTCTTAATGTAGGCTATTATCGTAAACTCTTAATTTTCCTAGTAGTTATTTTATGGTGACATTGTGTTATGTGTGAAAAGGATAAAGTGAACAGAGCTGAAGTGAAGAAATTAATGAATAAATAAATGTTGGCCGAGGCAAGGGTACGTTGAGGTTCGGGTTCCACAGTCAGTCAGTCATGACCGCAAGAGCAGAGTAGTGTTGTGTCGTTCGCGAACGATTCGTTCAAAAGACCGAATCTTTTGGGTGAACGAACTGAACTGAATCACTTACTGAAAAGATCCGTTCATTTCTCAGTTCAGTTGAGCTCTCGAACGGATCTGATCAGCAGCGAGCGTGCACCGTGCAGGGAGGGGGAGGGACTGCCGCGAGCGAATGTGATTCGTCCCTTGCGAACTAGTTCTGCTGTGCTGAACGAATCATTTGCATTTGCTTCTTCCTATTCCATTTCGGACGTATTGTTCTAAGTATTGTATAGCCGAAATGAACCGTGTTTGCGTGTTGTATACTAGAAAGTTTTTTTTTTCTCTAATTTGTTTCCTAAATTGTTCGAAATAAAGTTTATAAAAAATAAAAAAATTATTAAAAAAATTCGCGGGCGGGCGCCGAGCGAGGCAGCGAGCGTGCAGAGTGGACTTCTGCGAGCGAACGTGTAGTGATTCGTTCACTGCGAATCCCCCGGGGGACGTTCGCGAACGACACAACACTAGTAGCTGAGACTGTCTCAGATCCTTAAACTGTGACGGAACGGTGCAAGTTGAGTGATCCGTTCACTGAAGGCTACTAGACACAGTGAGTTAACGTGACGTGATCCTGAGTGATAATCAGCGGCTCAAACTGCCAGAATCAGGCCCAGCAAGTTAAGACTTAAAAGTAATTGAAAACCAGCGTTCACCTCCAATATTGATATTCAACGAGGAAACTTTTAAAATATCAAGATTTGTAAACGGAGTTTGGCGCATTTGTCAAAGCGACAGCACTTCCGCATGAACTGTTCGGCCGTTTCAGTTCACTTCAGTACGCAGTACGCAGTCGGAGCTCCGCCCAAGCACTGAACGATTCGGTGAACGAATCTTTTGAACTAATCTTTTTAATGAACTGATTCTAGTGATTCGTGTCACTGAAGTGAACTGTTTTGCCCATCACTAGAGCAGAGCGTAACACCCTCCCCAAACCAGACAAGAGCTAGCGTCCGGTTTGGGGAGGGTGTGATATAGTACAAGTGAAACATTGGAAGTTAATATTGGAAACCTCTTTTGCCTTTGCAATAAAAATACGTTAATGTGTTAATGTGAAAATAATAACAGTCTAAGAAATGAAAAGTACTTAACAGTTGCACATTGTTTTTGTGGAAAATAAACATGTGCCGGGCTCGAACCCACAATCCACGTTGTGAGAGACTGCATTTCTAACCACTAAGCCACAGTAGCTTCTTGGAAAGCATGAAGCCATTAGCTATATTAACATTAAAAAACATTAGTATGAAGCGTTTTTATTGGACGATAAGCTTGATGAGCAGGTATACGGACCATACCCTCAAATAATAATTCTCCCCATTGGATAACATCGCGACGGAGGCCGGCAGTTTGACAGGAAAATGGGAAGAAGAAGCAGCAGCGGAAGAGTAAGGAGAAAAACTGCAAAATAGCCCAAGTTTGGGGCTTTATTGTGTGGATGTGTGAAGTTGTATCTACATTTACATTACAATCATTTGGCAGACCCTTTTATCCAAAGCGACGTACAATAAGTATCTGAATGCGGTGTGGTTATATGAGGTCAGAACATACAGAAGTTAATGTTTTTAAGGGCTGAGGCTAATTTTGCTGTAAATGCATACGCACACATTTAATATACTTTTTTTTTTTCCCCCCAGTGTCAGTGCTGCCCAGTCTGTGCTGTAGAGTTATGTCCCTCAGGTTTTTCTCTCTGGCTCTCGATACCAGCCTGAACAGATCTCCACAGGGCTCGGATGTTCCCCTCCCCAAAACCAGATGCCCCTCTTCGCTCGATGAGCTCCAAGAAAAAAGTATCCTCTGCAAAGATGGGCTTTGTGAACATCTGCAGCAGGTACCTGTGGAAAGGAAAGGAGAGCGAAGATTAACGGTAACATTACATGATTACAATACATATTTCTGATTCTGTGAATATAGAGACGTTTGTCCTTGCCACGATACCATAGGTATTATTTCTCAGCGCAGCAGTGTCAATTTTTTCTACTTATCCAAAGCAATTTGCAGGGGCATCAAACGTATAAAATGCACATCATGGGCCCTGTAGAAACGTGACTTGCACAAAGTACCTTTCGGGGCCACTTTGTCCTTGCTAAGGCAATAGCATGAAATATGCATCGGAATTTGAAATGTACAATCTGAAAGTCGGGAATAATGGTTGAAATTTTGGGTGGAAATTATTACCCTGGCAACCGATATTCATGAAGTAGAGGGTGGTCGCGTTTGATGGAGGACGTAAACGGCAAGGAAAGACGCACCTTTTGTTTTCAGAAGGAGCGAGACCACACACGGAGTCTGAAGTGTCCTGGCGTAGGTCAGTATCGAGGAGAACGCCATACCGAGACAACAGCTCAGGGTCATAACCAGCATCCACCATCTCCTGTTGCTTTCCCACCTGCTACCATAGAAGGGGACAGGGCACAAGGAAGAGTCAAAAGGGCCATCTGCTTATTCATACCACATATAAGAATGATACTGTAAACAGCCGATGAGTGAGTGAATAAATTAATGCGTGCATGTTGTATATACTAACTGTAAAAATATTCAGCGTTTCTTGGCTGCAACGTTTGTTACACACGGCTCACAGATTACACGGAGACATTAAGGAATCAGCCTTTTCCACTCAAGAGTACGGGACGCATCACTTTTGTTACGCTAAAGGTCTAATTGTGTTGTGGTAGACCCAAATAGTCCAGCAACGTCTGCAGAATTGCATAGGTATACGTGCAGTTGTCACTGTTCATAAAGGCTACTACTTAAGAGCTGATTGTTAGTCTTTGACAAGTAACATTACATTTCAGATATTGTAGCCCTCAAAAATCTTACACAGAACACAATTGCCAGACAGCACATTTCCCCCCCATACTTAAATTTACTAGGAATTAATGTGAAAATAATATCCAATCTATAGGCTAATCTTTGAAAATTATTTTTTCTTTTATTTCACAAAGAGAATGAAAAACTAGAGTACAAAGCTGACCTCAGTGTAGTAGGCAGGAGGGGGACTGAAGAACTCCACCCCAGCCTGTGCCAGACTGCGTGCCGTAGAGACAATGTCCTCGGTGTAAAGGCCTATGTGCTGAATACCTGCCCCCTCGTGCTTCTCCAAGAAGCTGTCCACCTGGTTTATACCTAAATAACCACACACCATGTCACATCATGTCAGTAGAGCATTATCTCAAGGAAAACTGATCCCAAAAACCTTAAGACACTGGTCTGCGTCGATTTAGCAACACATTTTTTTGTGATTTATGGAACAGGTTATGGTGATATTCAAGTGATTATTGTTCCTGGCTTAATACTCTTAATACTAAATTAAATTTTATGCAACAGCTAAACTGTAATTTATCTAAACATAACATATACAGCCCTGTGTGGATTACCTTGCTCAGGCAGTGATTCTGCAATAACAAACTTGCAGTTTTGCTCCTTGTCTTTACAGGGAAGCATCAGTCCCAGTTCACTGCATTTCCAGTATTCCATGGCAGTCAGCCGCAGACCAATTCCATTCTCGTTGAGAACAAACCCTTCATTTACATCCTCATCCCTGTCCAGAGAACAAAACAAAAATAACTTGAATACACATTTAGTTATGCATACCCTGAGTAAATATGACATGGTTTTGTTATTATTATTATTAATAATAATAATAATAATAATAATACTAATAATAGAGAAATTCATAAATGTATGTATCCATATACATTGTTATGCTTCCTCCATTATTAGTACAAATACGAGGAATTCTTACCTGTCAATGAAAAACCTTTGGAAACCAAAGTACTTCTCGTACCAACGCATCACATCAGGTGTACTTTTCCTGGGGCAAGCATACGCTATGTGATCAAAATGAGTAATTGGACTCGTTGCCAGTTCGACAAGTGGGCCATTCTTTGTCACCTTTTCAAACCCAGGTAAGAATGTCCCCTCGTACCGAGTTTTGTCGATTAGCGTGTGGCATACATTTCCCACAATTGATTTCACTACCGAATATGAAACAATTCCGTTGTCGTCCCGCACAGTTGTTGGGGACACCAGGAAATCGCACCCTTGGTTGCTGAGAGCGCTGGACGTCCTCTCCACATCCTCCACTTCAAAACACACGTTACACACGGTATCCAGAGAGTAGTTAGGCTGAACATCGTAAAGAAAATTGCATTCAGTGTTACTATTATTGCTGGCGTCAAGTTTAAAATGAGAGGAGCATATCTCATTCAAAACTGGAGTTGAAGAAGAGGGACGCCCCTTATGTGCTACCACTCCCTCATTCAAATCAAGGAATGGATGATTTAATCTTTCATTCACGATGAAAACGGCCGATCCTTTCCTGAAGGCGAATTGTCTTGCTTTCTCATTTAGTCTGGCAGCAAATAAATTGAATCTGAATTTAGCGACAAGGTCATACGCTATTTTATCCACGTTTCTAACGTGGAGGGCAATGTGGTGCAGCCGACCCAAGTAAGCTGCCATTTTCTGTGACGTAACAGAGTAGGCGGTCTAAGAATCCGTCCTGCTTCATTCAAGTCATTTATTTTGACAGCCTAGCTGTCTATGGTCTGAACTAAAGTATTTACTGGTGTGTCTAGTGCAGTGGTTCCCAAACTCGGCCCTCGGGGACCACTGTGTATGCTGGTTTTCGTTCCAACCACAATTGCACTCCCGGAATTTTAACAAGATGTCAATTGTTCTTAATTAGGTGTTTGTCATATTTAGAGGGATTATTTACCCTCTTAAGCCACATTATGTTAGCAATAGCTATGCATGTCATGAATAATAAAAGTACAATATTCTCATTGTGCTATATTGCAAATAATTACAAAAAGGGGCAAAAAACCCCAACATTTTTTAACTGACCAAATTAATTTAATTTTATTAAATAAAATTAAAGACTGAGGTGAATCAATAGGCTCCTAATTGGTGAAATTGTGGATATATGGCCACTAAAACTAACCATTTGATAAATAATGAAAAAAAGACAAAGAAAATGATAACGAGCCAAGCTTGCAGTGTTAATACATTTAAGAAAAACCTGATGAGGGAACTTAAAAACTCACGTTTTCAACTACCTAATTAGGAGCCAATTGATTCACCCCAGTCTTTAATTTGATCAGTTTTTAAAAAAATGTTACCTATTTGCAAAACAGCCCAATAAGCACAGTAGGAACATGGGAATTTTTATTCTTCATGGCATGCATAGCTATTTCTGACATGATGTGGCTTAAGAGGGTAAATAATCGCTCTAAACATGAAAAGCACCTAATTAAGAAAAATGAACAGCTTGTTAGGATTTTGGGATTGCAATTGTGGTTGGAACGAAAAACACAGTGGTCCCCGAGGACCGAGTTTGGGATCCACTGGTCTAGTGTTTCGAGCTAGTTATGTATGTTTTACAGTATGTATATGTAACGTATCATATCGAGTCAGATTTTGTGCGGCTCATGTTGTCACAGATGTTGATGGCAGATGTTTAAATACTTAAATATAATAATAATAAGATTATGATGATTGTGATGGTGATTATTATTATTATGTGTCACAGCTTTTTGATATGTAGGCTACGTATGTACCAAAAGCATTACCACATTGCGCACTAAATTGTCTGTAAACTGCTAGTTGCATTTACTTGAATAGAATAAAATAGAATAGGGATTATTTCCCTGAATTTACGAGTGCAGCCAGAATTAACATTAAAGAACGGATCCGGTTTTGCTTGCTGATCGAGTTTCTAATCTGATATTTTATTATACACATCCACATTTGACTTTAATCCAGTAGATCATCATTTCTATCCAATTCAGTATTTGTCCCAGTTAACACTTCTAGCAAGCTACTTAGCATACCAAAAATGGCAACCAAATAATAATTTCGTAATGATTACGAGAAATAAATAAATCAGCTAATAGTACATAACGTCTAACATGGTTTTACCGCAGATTCACTACTGCAGCAGTTTTTGGTGGTGACATCATCCTGTCACTACTGAAAACATTCAGAAGAGGCAGTCTTGGAGGTTATGAAACTATCGCCATTTTGGCTCTATCATGGGCAGGGGAACTTGGAACTGTAAAGTCTCAGTCAGAGCCAAAATGGAGATAAAGGCCTTCAGTTTCATTTTTCCTCTACGGATAGTGTTCTCTAATAGCAACGAAAGACGTAGCCTCTGATAGGCCAATAACAAGAGCAGACAACGATATCCAATCTATTTTGTGGACGGTGCCCGGTGGTGTGTGACGTTGTAGCCCCCTGCCTTTAGTGAAGAAGGTTTATTTTGGCTTCTCCTGTTTCCCAGTCTCCGCCATTAGTGACACAGGAAGAGTAGCACTGTGGAAAATGGGGATTAAAATGGTTTAAAAACTAGAAGGAGGAGGCAGAAAGCCGATAATTTTTGTTCTTATTGGGTGTTTCCACACGTTAACGAGGTGAGGGTGGGGAATGGCAAACGTAATTAAAGAAGGGTTTGGGAATTAACGGAGTAAATAGGGGAAAAGCTGGTGAGGACTTGGACTGGGCAGCTCGGGGAAGGTTTGTTGTGGTTGAGAACCAGGGAGAGGAGTGTAAGTTAAACACAGGAAAAGGTAACGTATGGCTTAACGTTCGCTGCTAAACATTATTGTATTACACAATTTAAAGACTGACTCGTTACATCCAATTATGTGCAATTTTAGAATCAAAATGGGATTTAAAATGATCTTGCAGTGTCCCCACTGACGTAGCATAGATGGGTCAACGTCAGTGTTGCTAGCAAAGCTTCTATCAATAACGCGAGTAGCGTTAGCTAGCTAATCTGGTGTTCTTGTCCTGCTCGATTGCAAGATAGCAAGGGGGCTAACTTATCTAGCAAGCCTGACCTAGCTAGCTAACTAACTAGCTGCTTCTTCAATAACACTGTCTCATGGTTGCACCGTATTGAGTTTCGAGCCGAGTGACTAACGTTAGCTAAACGTTAGATGAAAAGAAACGAGGCAAATATCTTAAAATCTCGGAGACGGCGAAATATATTGTTGGTGAATGAAAGTAACGTTGCGCTCAGGTCAAGGCATAAATGAACGTTATGTCTGAGTTAAGTTGCCGTGTAACGTTACTTAAAGTTACAAAACTTGAACCTGATATGTGGGACATTGAAGAAAATCGCTAATGTTGGCTATATGCTACATTAACGTTGCTTATTTAGCTAACTATCGCATGCACAGGTCAGATGAGAGACACATCTTCGCAACAGCCAAATTCATAGACTTTTGTTGGTGTATTATGCGGTGGAAATTATGAAATTATGAGGAATGTTTAGCAAGGTGCACACGATAGTTTGCTAATTTGTTAGCTATGCCTTTAGCTTTGAGGAAGTAGCTAAATGTTCAACAATATTTCCGTTGTTCATTGTAGCAGGCTAGAGCAACAACATTTAGCTCGCTACTATTAAGTAGACGTTTGCAACGTTGTTGGAATTGGCACGTTATTGCACTTCAAACTTGAGTGTAAGGCTCCTTCCAGTTACCCAGCTATAGGCTTTGATCGCCTGCATTTCCCCATCGTTGCTCGGGATCCAAGTTGTAGTCTGGACGTGATTTTAATTACATATTTCCATTTTAAAAATTATTTCTTTAGAGAATACTAAATGGGTATCAATTGTGCGGTTGTATGGGTGTTCAGCAGGTGTCTGATGTCACGGGGCTCGACGTCTTGCAATGTCGTTGGCCCATTTTATTAAAAACTAGAACAAAAAGACATTTTTCAAAAATACATTAAATTTGTTATCAAGTTTTGTTTGTAATATTTGCAGAGCGTATTTTACTTGAAGTGCAGTAGGTATTTCAGGATGGTTAAAGGTAGGCTTGTTAATAAAGGCAAATGTTTGAGACCGTTCAAACATTTGCAAAAAGAAGAAAATTTTATGCTATTGCCTCTAACTTTCAGCAGTTAAAATGAGCATTTGTCATGCTATGTTCCATTCTCTCACTTTCTGTCACATTGTCATATTGTATTGAACAATGCCTCGTGTCACACCAGCAAATTGGCCTACATTCTCTGTTGCTTCCAGTGAAATAACTTTTGAAAATCACGTGAAAGATATGTTAAAAATTCACTACCTGTTAAACTATGCAGAAATAGAAGATAATAATAGTAATAATAGTGGGTATAATAATAATAATATTAATAATAAGAAGGATGCATTAATATATATATATATATATATATATATATTTTCCCATCTTTAGATTTTAAGCCTAAGAAAACTACTGATCTGGGAGTGTTGGCCTAGATGCTTTCCAGCTGCAGTCCCACACGGAATAATTCAAAACCATTGGCCTGATTTGTATAGGCAATTTAGTTTACTTAAATTGATTTTTTTGTGTGCATTTACCAACAGCAAAGTTTGAATGTATGAAATCTTGGCCGCCTCAAGTGATTTAGCCCTGGAATTTGATTCCAGAGGGGCCCAGCTACTAGGCAATGCCGCGCCGTTATGGATAGGTGCTCTGCACAGAGCCGGCTGTGTTTATTGTGTCTGTCATACTCACTCAGGGGTGGAATATGGAGTTTCAGTCTTGGCTCACTGACACAGGCTCAGCTGCAGCCAGAAGTGGGGCTCCACGCTCAGTCCACCCAGATTAAAGACAAGCAAAGGCAGCGGTTGTGCTCGCAGGGCAGATACGGTTTTACCAGGGCTTAGTTGTACATTAACCGGTAATGCGGTGCTCACAGTGCCGAGAGGTGAGTATTGCTCTTTTCCGTTCTGGCAAGCTAAATGTGAAAGTGCAGGTTGTAGTAGTGCTTTGCCAGACACAGAAAGTCACTGCCAGAGGTCCAGGTGGTTAAGGCAGGATTTGATAATCAAAGCAGCCTGTCCTATGGGCATTTGCTCTTGACGGTGTCCTTTTTGTGCAGAGCCAAAGGTTTGCATGAAGGTTTATGCAATGCAAGTGTCTGGATGGAGGGCTTTTTGCATGTATTTGTTTGACCTATTATAATATTGTCTTTGGCTTTTCTCAAGACGGTAGTTGCACCAAATATTTAGTCTGGTCGAAACACAAAATGGTACTTCAAGCAGCCAGCCAGGATAAATTTTATTTTATACATGGAAGTCTCACAGACGTAGTGTTAGAGCCCTATAAATGTAGGCCTTTCACGAATACGGCGAATTAAAAATCTCAGAATTTTCATGACCTATTTGCAGCTGCAGTTTTGGTCTCCTGAAGTTTGGGCCCATTTGTGTTCTGTCCAGCGCTCTTCATCGGGGTAGATGTGGTCCGTTACGGCGAGAGCGTTGCCTGTGCAGTCTGCGATGCGGCACTTTGAACGCACGTACGTTTGTGTTTCCGCAGCCTGTCTCCTGCCCTATCTCCGCCGAGCGACCGCTGGACGATGACGGAGCTGGGCGTGAAGTGGGCCTGCGAGTACTGCACGTACGAGAACTGGCCGTCGGCCATCAAGTGCACCATGTGCCGCGCCCAGAGGCCCAGCGGCACCATCATCACGGAGGAGCCCTTCAAGAGCGGCCCCGGCCTGGACAGCGGGCGAGAGTGGGACCCGCCGGGCACCGAGGGCGGGAGCGCCCTCCTCATCTGCCCCGACTCCAGCGCCCGGCCCCGCGTCAAGCCGGCGGGCACCGCCGAGACCAGCAGCAAGTGGTCCTGCCACCTGTGCACCTACCTGAACTGGCCCCGCGCCATCCGCTGCACCCAGTGCCTGTGCCAGCGACAGCGCGCCCGCAGCCCCACGGACTCGCCCCAGACCTCCGGGTCCGGGTCCAGGCCCACGGCTCCCCCCCAGGACCCCTGCGAGGAGTACAACGACCGGAACCGGCTCAACACGCGCGCGCAGCACTGGACTTGCACGGCCTGCACGTACGAGAACTGGCCTAAGACCAGGAAGTGCGTGGTCTGCGACCACCCCAAGCCCAGCGGCCCGGAGGCCATCGAGCTGGCGGAGCCGGGGGACACGTCCGCCATCATCAACGAGCAGGACCGCGCCCGCTGGAGGGGCAGCGGCTGCAGCGGCGGCCAGAGACGCTCGCCCCCCGACCCCCAAGAGGGAGTCGGAGGTCAAGATGGACTTCCAGAGGATCGAGCTGGCGGCCGGCGCGGTCGGGAGCAAGGAGGAGCAGGAGGTGGACTTCAAAAAAACTGAAACAGATCAAGAACAGGATGAGGAAGACGGACTGGCTGTTTCTGAACGCGTGCGCGGGTGAGTAGGTTTGTGGAAACGCTGCCCGGGTTCATGTCCTGTCGCTGCCGCCAACGTAAACGCAAAATTGCCATTTGGTGGAAATTTCATGTACTTTTCATCCTTTTACCAAATGAAGGAAGGGTGGATTAAAAAAGAGAAAACATTGAATTCAGTAGCATTCGTGGGCATTAGCATTAGTCATTAGTGGGCTGGTATTCCACACCACTATGACTGAAGGACAATTGCTTTTCAGTACTCAGAGAGTACTCTGTTCTGCCCCACTGTTTCTCCTGCTGACAAAACCAGCATTGTGCGGACTTTTAACTGCTTCCGTGATGTCATGCCGTGCAATAGCAGACGGTGATGCTCCAGAGGCAATCATTTTATTGTGTTCGAATTGAAACGGGGGATTCAGTTTCCTCACTCTGTCTTTCTGTGAAGATGATCTCACTTTTCGTAAATGGAAATGTTCCTAGGTTGGATTTTTGCATGCGTGCGTGTGTGTGTGTTTAGAGTAGACAAAGTGTAGCTTATCGGCTTACAGACGACAGTTGCAATTCCACATTTAGTAAGAAGGTGAACTTGGAGTAGACTGTGTTGATTTAACCTATAACCTAGCAAGTCCTGCCCAGTGCTGTTACTCATTAGGGAATACTTGTTGGAGGGAAAAAAACAGGTTATATGTAGAGGAAAGGAGGACCCTGTTTTTGCATTATTGTTGCATTATAGCCGAGTTGAAAATTTTGACGAGTAACAGTGTCTTGAGCCGGGCATGAAATGAACTTTTTCACCCACTGGCCATAGTGGCTTGTGGATTCTGAAAATCACCTGCCATCTTCAACATTTTACCAGCCACATTATCCTTTGCAGTATAACACAACCTGGTTGGTTACCTGCCAAGGTGGCTGTTGAGTAGAAAATCTTACCAGCCACAATCAAAATTTTACCAGCTTTCAGCTGGCGGCGGGTGTTAATTTCACACCCTGGTCTTGCGTCCTTTTTTTGATCTGATTTTGAGTGCAGGAGCACAACTGGAGCAGTTTTAATGTGGAGTTGAAACTGTTAACATCACCAAACTGTGGGCAGTGAGACCGTGGAAGGATTGAGTGAGCGAATGAGTGAGGCACCGATGAAAGCGTTAGCACGATATCGGCTCTCGCGCGTAGTGAGAGGGGGAGAGAGCATCGACAGACGAGGAGCAAGGGAGTAAACATTAGTGACGTCAGCGTCAGCGCCGGCGCGCGCTTTACGATGCTTCCGACCGGCAGAACGAATCGGCGGGAGCCGAGTTCACGGCCGCAGGCTGCCACGGGCGGACCTTGCGTATGCTGGCTCGCGCTCAAGGGAGCTCGTAAACAGTGACGCTCATGTGCTGAGACGGGCATTCCACAGTGCAAAATAACCACAGCATGTGCGCCGGGCAAAAATAAACAGCCGTGAACACAGAGCGCCGACCTTGGCCCCCGCAACTCTGCGAGAGGGGTCGTGTGTGTTACAGCTCCGCTCATGTCCTGCCCACCCGCTGCCGTAAACCGTCAGTCATTCCAAGGCTCAGCGACCCATCCCAACTAGGTTCATACCTCTGGGTTTCTATTAACGTTCTGTTATGCTAAGGCGCATTTCGTAACTGCCATTGGCTGGGGCCGTTGGTCGCATCGAACGTGAGGTACCGCGAATATACGTTTCCTGTGAAGCTCGTGTATCAGGGCTCCTCCCTGGGGACGGTATTGTTTGACCAGGCTGTTTGCCTGTATCAGAGGAAGCAATTAATTCTGTCATTTTCACTCCCAGCAAGATTTTCTCAAGGGCTTGCAGTACTGTGGAGTGACACCGGGATGTGTAGCTTTGGGAATGCATATGATGCCGAGCATAATTGGATATGTTTGCCTCCGGGGGAAATATTACAATGGGGGCTGGTTGAATAGGAAAGTCCTGATTCACAGGAATAACCTGATTTTACCAGTACAGGATACTAAAGTCTGTTTAAAATCCAAAGGTAGTCAGTGCTGTAAATCTAAAGAGTAGTCATCATTACCCTTCCAGATTTATCAAACTGCGCATCTGCGCCTATAATAAATGTTAAACTACATATATTTACATATAATTGCATAATTAGCTGTAATATAAAATGTTTAACGGCCAAAAATGTAAAAAAAATAAACTGTCAGTGGAAGATGCTGTATTGTGTTGAATTTCCAGCGGGTGGATTGTGCCGCAGGGTTGTTCTGGTGTGTGTGAGGATGGAATGTGTGAGCTGTCAAAAAAAGCCCCAAAAAACACACACAGACTGCTTGAGTCCAATGTTGGTGTGGTGTGCTTTCTTCAGCAGGAAACCATAAATTGTATCAATTGTTTTTGCACAAAGATTTGTCATTCCCACGCATTTTACGAGATCTCGCCGTTTTTTGTTTTGTTTTTTTTGTTTTTTTTTGCAATGGACGGAAAGACGATGTTTGCGTAAAATTGTTCTCATCTCAGCAGGCTAAAAGTATAGTGTGTAAAGTTGGCCAGCTGTGGGTCCACTTGCAATCAGTATGTCCAACTGAAATTCTAGAAAACCACTGCGGAGAGTCGCGTCTCCGGTTTGTCGAGCATAATTCCGTTTATCCACTTTATTTTGGAAAGCAGCGTATAAAGCCGGAGGACGGTATCGTGTAGCATTTGATCGGCGCTTCACTTTACTGTTGTAGACGCCGCGAGTGACGGCGGCCGAAGAAAACGCACGCGAACGCCGAAGCGATCCCCGCGTCTCGCAGCCGCTGTTTATAAGCTGTCGCACCGCGTTAGCTTGAAAGATGCGTTCGGGGCCCCTCTGACAGCTTCCCAACTGGGAGGTATCAAACTAACCCGTTACTCCCTGGCAGAGAACTTGCTTACACTCGGTGGCAAGTTAAAATTAGCCGGCGCTTCCGGAGTAGTTATGCAACCTCAGCACCTGTCATGGAAGTGAAATGGGAGTGGGAGTAGGAGTTGGGGGTTCTGGGACGCTTGTTACAGGGGGGCCGTAACAGTCGAGCTTTATAATTTCCACATAAACGTCATTTTGTTCTCCGAGCTGTATGACACCGTAAGGCGGAGGACCGTGTTTAGATTGGCAGAACAGATTTGGGATTGTGCAGTCACCAGGTTACTTGGGCTGAATACTGTCTCTGTTCACAGTCGATGTCACACTGGGTGCTGCTGTGTCCCAACAGGATTCCAGGTGTAAATTCAGAAGTCTGTCTTGACCGTACGTGTCAGTTGAGAACGCAGCAGTTGCACGGTTCTCAGTGCATAATCGAGCTGCTTTGTCGACCCGGAAAAATGAAAGAAACAAGCCTAATGGTAATATCAGAAACACCTTGAGTCTTTGATAATAATGTGACCATACTCATGGATTAAAATAAATGCAGCCAAAAAAACAAGATGAGTGTACTGCCTTACTTCTTAAAGTGGCACTTCTAAAAGTTGCACAAATTACTCATGTTGATGTACTTGTACATCAAATATGATGTAAAATTGTTTTTTTTTAAATTGTTAAAATTGGGAAGAGCTGCCAAATTGTTGAAAATCACGGAAAACCTCAGCGGGCAGTTGCCGCGAGGAACAAATTGGCTCCGAGTAAAATGCATTGATAGGCTGATGCATGTAATCACCTCGGTCCATCACGGAAAGAAAGAGACTGCTATTATGCTTTTAAGGGAACGCTGTTCGAAACGGAGCATGCTCAAATTGCATTATTATGAAAATAACGAAACGAGGATTCACTGTGTGACTGTTTCTATTTATACAAAGTTTGTTTTGGTACACCATGTTGTTCATTGCAAGGTTTGAGTCTTAGACGGAGCGCCTGTTGTCACTGTAATGGGAGTAGGAGCGCTCGGCATCAACACTGTTGGCCTGGGCAACAAACATCCGATTGCAACAACTGACAAGGATGGGCATCTTGATCCAGTTTCAGAATCTGCATACATGGTTGCACTTTGTTTCTCCCAGCATTTGGCAATATGGTTAAAATGCTTAGGCCTATACAAATCATACAAATGTATCACACTGTAGGCTACGTTAAGGTTGACGATTGCCATTCAAAACTGCTGAAAAATCAAGGAAAGCACTAAAAATGGGGGAAATGGCGGAACTGCCAAAAAAAGAGTCAAATCACGGAATCGGTGACACTTGCGACTTCGGTGGCAAAGCTCAGCTATAATGATGAGATTTCCATGACATCCATTTCCATGTCAACAATTGAACCTAATTGCCTGCCAAATAGACATATGCATTAGCATTTGGAATTGTCCTTTAAATTCCTATTTATAAACACTTTCAACCCGACAGAACAAGGACTGTATGTTTTCATGTTTTCAAGCGATCTGTGCATTCCCTAAGCACTGAGTTACCTTATGGCCCTTCACTCAATCTGTGTCCTGGTTAAGGCCAGACTTAACAAAATTGGGTTAAGACTGACTATAGCATGTCCACATTGCTGAGAAACCCTTCGAGATGTGCGCCACATAAGTAGGTTACATGGAGCTGCCTATTACTGGTTTGGTGCCAGTATGTCGGTATGGCAAAGGCAGGCTTAATCCTGTTTTAATCACTCCTGGTTACAGTAGGAAACATGACACTTCTGCTGTAGCCAGAGTGTGAGTGTGAGAATTGGCATACGCTAGGTTAGCGTAGCTAACTTTAATGTTGATTACGCTACAGCGCCACTCTGGAGTAGTGCAGCCATTGCATGGGAATCAGGCTTTGTTATTGATGACACCGGTCTCATATTTGTCAAGGAGGCACAGAGAATGATATAGGCAGCTACCTTGGAATTCTCTATGCAGGAAAGCTCTGTTTTAATGATGTTGTACACTCGTGCTCTGGTCTGGGAATGTTGTTAGCCAGACACTGCTGGTGATGCTTACTCAGCTGGATGCTCACGTTTGCTTACACTAAGTCATTCTGGATAAAAACGTTTGTAGAGTGTAGTGTTTTGGAACAACCGATTTGGAATAGAATGGAACAGATTTGAATATAGCCTAACAGAATAGAATAACATTTTTTTCCCAGGGGGAACTTCAGATGGCATACAATAAATTAAATGAACAATTTGCATAAATTACATTGAGAAATAAAATGACAGAAATTGCGTGTGGAGAATCCTAAATTTCATTACTATTTTTACAAAATTATATTAAGGAAATTCTAGTAATAATGCCCATCCATAAATTACATGGAACTAAAATACTAAACACTAAAATACATTTTCAGACTATGCTAAATCAAATATTGAAATATGAAATATTAATGAAAATATTTCAATGAAATATTGAAATTAAGGTTTGCTGTAAAATATTTAATATAGCCTATTGAAAATACCCATAATGCAAAATGCATGGCAGTTCTTTCTGTTGAATTAATTGACCCTTTCACTTTTTGAATGCAAGTCTGTATCAGCCAAAAGTAGTTCAGAGAGTGCTTTCTCTTTAATGTTAATTTATGCACTGCATTTTAGCCTGCTAGCTTTGACAACATTTGTACTTGGTACTTCCCTGTATCTTAAACTGACCACATGACATCAACATATTTAACAGTAGTTTGCAAGGTATAACAAGCAATTCTACTTATGTGTTCTTTACACATCTTGCTAACTAACAGGAGACCACTTGGGTGAATGGTTCTGTCATCCATGTTTTTTTTCTTCCTTTGCTAGCTACTTTCTGCTGGTGCGCAGCCATGACCGTTGCTGACATCCGTCATTTGTTTTTGAACGGGGAAGCTCGCTGCCTTGCCTTTCTCGATATCTTCGGCTGACCTCATTGGTAGTGAAATATCCATAACAGTTTACGGGAAAAAGAAAAGATGCACGGCGTCGCTGGCTATTTTTGATTCACGGCGTGGGAAAAACACATAGGCCTTTTATGATAACCACCGTGTGAATTTTTTATTTTATTTTTTATTCTCAGCCTTTCACATTTGTGGCTTCGGCTTTAAACAAAGCTTTACAATTTTTTCTACAAAGGACATCTCTTATTTCACTGTATGCAATGTTTGGTTTTTTTTGTTAGGTTTCCATGTAGTTAGAATAACATTTTGACAGTGTGACTATAAATCAGTTTTGCCCTGGGGATCCCCAAGGTCTGCAGATACTATAATGTAAACGTCATTCAGGCCTAAGTAGTATATGTGCTCTGTCATTAATCTTTCCACTAAACATTTATTATGTAGTTTATGACCGTAAAAGGGGAAAAATACTGTTTACAAATAAAGTGTAACGTCTCAATTTGTGTATTTTGTATTTCCAGCTTCAGCATGTACATGTAAGCCAGTTCCAAAAATTTAAAAGAGGCAGTAGGCTGCTTTGAGTATCAAGTTCACAACAGAAACGTTTCCTTGGAGCCGTTCCCAACATTAATCCGTGCAGAATGTGCGACTAAGTCTCCTGCTTTTTCAATCTTAGACGTCCACCTTTCTGTCTGGAGCAGACGAAAAGCTCGCGTCCACATTCATTGAATAACTATTTTTTGAGAAATCTAGCAAGTTGTTGCTAACTTCTTTGCTAACTTGCTCTGTTAGTTTTCTATCGCACGCTTCAGGAAGCGGGACCGTTTCTGGCGCACGAATGAAACAAGGAAGTTCCTCATAAGCTAACGACCGGATCTTCTTCCAAACCTTGAAAATATCATGAATGGAGCTTTTAATCTTTTCAAACATTCGGTTCTGGAAGTGGTGATTTTATATATGGGCATAATCTACGTTGTTTGCATTCGTTTATGTGCTAATAGTGTGTTTTGAGACCTCGGCATGCAGTGGGAGTGAATGGAGAGAGAAAAAACGTAATTTTCCGTTGGCCAGTTGCTGACCACTGGAGCAAGTCATAAAGATGAGCGTCAATATTACGACTCGTATCGGGGCCAGGTAGCTATACAATATTATGTTCTAACAAAGTTCAGTATGCCTTTAAACGAATGTGGACAAGAGCTTTTCGTCTGTGTGCGAACCCTGTTGTTTCGGAGATGGTCGTTGCATCACCACCTCAGCTGTTGGCGGCCAGGTACGTGTCTGCGGTGCATGGCTACGCCGGGCTCCAGGTGACAGGTTCAGAGATGGGAACGCTGTGTCGCCAAAGGGCCGTTTCACAAGAAGGCATTTTCAGACTGCCTGTGTTCATTAGTCCTGACAGAAGCCCCAGGAGCGTTAGCAGTGAGCGCTCTTCGGGATACTGTTGGCGGTAATTTGATTCCGCCGCAATAATACAAAGGGAACGGGGCAAGGCGGACGTGTGTAGCCATTGTACAGGAGCCGCTGTCTCTTCGCTGTCCTGTCCTTCCTGTCTACATCATAACACATTTTTACTGCGCCAGGAAACTAGGCCCATTGCCCGTTTAAATGCAAGTCATTGCGTGTCTGCTATGATCTGGCAAAATTCATCAGTAAAATGCCAGACCCGGGCGCTGAGCTTCCAGAAATAGATATAATGGTGTAAGAGTCCAGTAATGCAACCGAGCGGCTTAATCAAATCTCCTCTGTAAATAATCTTTTTGATATCACAGATCGGACACTGTAGTCTTTACTTGGTAGCCTAAGCTCGAGCAGTGCCCGACATAACAGGCACGCAATACCGGTGATGTTTAGATCTCAGAATTACTGGATAATGACCGCGTTGTCTCATGACCATGGAGGCTTAAGGAGAGGTAAGCCGCTGCTAGAGATGAGGCTTTTATTTCAAGAGAAACATGACTATTAGTCATGTAATTTGGCAGAGCTGTCCCTCCTCTGTGGATAAAGTGAACAGCTGTTAGAAATGCTTGACGCATAAAAATATATGTACGTGTTTACTGTTTATATACAGTAGATTCCGCTTAACTGCATGACCCGTTTGTATCAGCGAATTTTACACGATTATCCATCTGAATCGATTAGATGGAAGAACCACGATGAGTAGTGCTGTACAGTGGGGAGAGAGGGCACAGGAAGGGCACAACAAGCAATACACACGTGGGTATACTGTATAAAGTATAAACAATACACAATCAGTGCGAATGTCGGGTACTCGTGCGTGAACTCAGAAAGAATGAGAAGGTAGACAGAGAGTCAGGCATCCGCTATCGACGTCATTTTCAATATAAACCACCTACCTTTGTAAATTCTGCTGGTTTGTGTCTTCATAGGCCAACTTTTAACGTACGTTTCTGGATCGTTATGCAATGTAATTGGACATAATTCGATGCAGATATCCGAAATGTGTGATAGTGGTTTATGCAAATCTCCTTACAGTGGAATGAATGGGAAATCGTTTGGGATTTGCCAATTCTATGCAAATACCTGAATTATGCAATAATCTGTTATGCAATTAAGTGGATTCTACTGTATGTGTGCGTATGCCGTTTATGCATTCGTTTGCTTCCTATTCAGAACTCTTATTTTGCTTCCCTCAAGGACGAAAAAACATCATTGTAATGTGAAATGGGTATAGGCCTGGATCTTTGGCGCATTTCCACGAGGGTGGGCGGGTTCTCTGACTGACGGGTTGACTGAAGCGCGGCTGTCCTTGCAGGCGTGGTGGAGGGGGACCTGGCCGCGGTGGAGGCGTACAAGTCGTCCGGCGGAGACATCGCGCGGCAGCTCACGGCCGACGAAGTGCGCCTCTTAAACCGCCCGTCGGCCTTCGACGACGGCTTCACCCTGGTGCACCTGGCCATTCGCTTCCAGAGACAGGACATGCTGGCCATTCTCCTAACAGAGGTAAAGGGGAGGGTGCGACTGAACCTGACACAGAGTAAATGTGAGGACTAGCATTGCAGCCGTCCTTTTAATGTGCTCTCCTGCAGGGAACAAAGGAGCCCCAGGGCTTGACATTAATCTTTTTGAGCACCATCCGACAAACGTCACTTCATTTTTCGGACTTCACTTGTCCGTTTGACTCGTCAACCTGTCCGAAACCCCCCCACATTTGTGATCGAAATTGCATTTTTCTCAATTCCTATTAGCAAAATGATCCCATTAACAATGGAACCAGGATGGCAGGTGAAATGCAGCATCATGCAATTTCGGCTTCTATTCAGATAATTATTTATTGAACTTTTTAAATTTTTTAAATTTTATTTTTTTTAAATAATCTCTCGCTTGTCCCTTCGGGGAAGTGGATGGAAAATTTTACTCGTCCGACCAAAATATATACTTGTCGTAGACAATAGGACAAGTCTAAATGTCAAGCCCTGTGCCCATAAACTTTAAGGATTACCAAAGGATAAATCTTGTTTTTATTTCTGTTTAAAATCTCAGGGGAAATTGGAGGGGAAAGATGGCATTATAAAGTGAAGAGGTGACCGCAAAGGCCCCTCCTTTAAAAGGAAGTGCAATCATGGTGATTTGCGAGACTATTTTCCTGGCGGCACTGCTGGATAATAAGAAGACAGCTTTCATGCCAGAGTGGGTTTGCTCTTTGAGTTTGGGATTAAATAAAGGATTACACATATTGCAGCTCAGCCATTGGTCCTTGATGAAGGTGATGTCACAGAGCTAACAAGGCCCGGTGTTGTGCACAGGTTCATGATTATTAAAAAGGCAATGCATCTTTTTATTTCTTGTATTTATTTGTAATTATTTCAAACACAAAAAAATGTAAATGCACTTACTTAGTCCTTCTTCTTACGCATGAGAACGATTCCTGCTGTTGGCGTTTAATTGTAGCATGAACATCAATTTTAATAGGATGAGATTAAGGCTGTCAGTGGTCCCAGATTGCACCGCTGCTACCTGACCTTGATCGGAGGTCGCTGGGAGCTGCATGACCTGGATGACCCAGAGGCTTTTGTATCAAAGCAGTGACTCTCAGTCTACAGCCTATGGGCCATCTGTAGCCCTTTAAGCTGAGGACTGATGCCCGGGGGGATACGTGCTTGACTCCAATATAAAACCAATATAATAGTCATATATTATTTAAGTAATATTATTGGCATTTAATGATTTATCTAACAATGTTTAATTTGTTTGCTTCTTCATTATTTGTTGTCGTCGTTGTCATTGTTGTTGGTAGTATTTGACTAGACTTTTTCGAGAGACCATAAGAGGTCGATTCCCATTTGTAATAACAGTGTGCGAGATGTGACTGAGTCGGTAGTGATGACGTAAGAGAGAGTTCAGTCCCATGGAGAATAGCGGTGCGAACGGAAGCGGAGCCCCATCTGGAGTAACGGTGTGCGTTTCCCCGTGGCCGGCAGGTCTCCCAGCAAGCGACCAAGTGCATCCCAGCCATGGTGTGCCCCGAGCTGACGGAGCAGATCCGCAGGGAGATCGCCGCCTCCCTGCACCAGCGCAAGGGCGACTTCGCCTGCTACTTCCTCACCGACCTTGTCACGTTCACGCTGCCGGCAGGTGAGGTCGCTCCCCACCGCTCACTTGCTGTTATTTCCCCCGCCGCCAACGCAATTCCCACACGTACTGAAGGACATGTTTAATGGTGACTCGATGAATTTCGGGGTCGTGATATTTATGATGACTGCTCTGGGATCACCTCCCCAAAACTAATTAATTTTATTATCAAACGCTGTATCTGCGTGCCCAAATTTAGGGAAAAAACTTGCGCCTGAAATAGGTTGTGCACCCATGCATAAAGTAATATGTAAGCATTTAAAACCCAGGATATGATGGCTATTTAATGCTTTAGGGGCCGTTTTGATGTATAGCTAATTGCATGCATCTGTTCTGCCTTGCTAAGCTACATATATCGTAGCTAAATTGTGAAAATACATATTTTAAAATGCATTCTGCAACTGTGCCTATGATTATATGATGGTACTGGAATGCTGTACTGTTTATCTGAACAGAAATTTTCATTTGAAATGTGTTCCTTAGGCTGTTCCTTTGTATTTTATTTTTATTTTGTCAGTTGGGCGAAGTTGGCAGTAAATGACCTTAAAATGCTGAGTGGTGCCCCTTGGCTTGTTTGTACAATGAATTGCTTTTAGAAAAACACTCGGGTTAAGAGTTCACAGGAGTGTGTTTTTTTTGGCAGTGCTGCCATTAGAGGCAAAATTATGTTGGCTTCCTTGGAAGATCTGAATCTTTTCTGTTATGCCAAGTATTTCTTTGCACGTAGGATGTAGCTGAAGGCCACTTTTGAACCACTCTTGTTAAACAAAGGCAGTGCTTTCTTTCTTTTCTTGCTAGAGAATGACCACCGCGTGTGTGCGTATACATGTGTACGTGTGTGCGCGTGTATACATTTTTAAATGACATTACTAATCATGAATCCTGCGTTGGGAAGACTGTGCACTAAGCTATTCTTGAACATGAGTACCAGTATTTTAATTGTGTTTTTCTGTCAACTCTTTTTGTGGTTTCAGATATTGAGGACTTGCCCCCGACTGTCCAGGAGAAGCTGTTCGATGAGGTGCTGGACCGTGATGTACAAAAAGGTGGAGTATCATCATATGAAACGTCTCTGTTCAGCAACGTCGTCCTTATTTAAAATGCACAAGCGTGCCTTGCAGTCGTGCAGCAGCGGCAACCGAACGTGGTTTTATTTTGAGAGGATTGGAGGGAGGGCAGCTGCACTGTGCGCCGCCTTTAACTTTGTGTTCCTCCGTAACCTCCCGCTGCTGCTAGTGCTCCCATCAGGCTTTTGGGCTGTAATTGAGTTTTAGGATCCCCCCCCCCCCCATCCCCTGTCCAATGGTACACCCCACATGGGGACTCTACACCGGGTCCGCTAGGCGGCCTTTCACCGGCTTTATTTGGGTCGTGGATAGACGTAACAATAATAATGCATTTTTATTTATACAGCACTCACCCAAACAAAAGTTACAAAGTGCTTCACAGACCCAAAAAAAACATTTAAAAGGGCAAAAATATAACGATAAACGTAAAACAAAGTACAGAGGCCGGTCGGAGGGCGTAGCGAGGTCATTGGGGAACGGCCCTTGTCCCCTCTTTCAGAGCTGGAGGAGGAGTCTCCCATCATAAACTGGTCCCTGGAGCTGGGCACGCGGCTGGACAGCAGGCTATACGCGCTGTGGAACCGCACGGCCGGGGACTGCCTGCTCGACTCGGTGCTGCAGGCCACCTGGGGCATCTACGACAAGGACTCGGTGCTGCGCAAGACCCTTCACGACAGCTTGCACGACTGCTCACACTGGTAAGCGCGTGGGCCTCCCTGCGCGGGGTTAAGGATTGTCCCGGTCGCTGGTGGGAAGCTGCTGCCGTAACATTGCACATGTAAAACAGGATGTGTAATGTGTCTTTGTGTGTTACAATATGTGTAATGTGTATTTTTGCATTGCATTGTGTGTAATGTGTATTTGTGTGTTACAGGATGTGTAATGTAAAACTTTTTAAAAAAGATTTTCTGTCCTGATTAAAGGCACAGTGCAATCAAAATTAACTAATTAATTTTTTTGAATAGTTATCGATTTAAAGAGAATTTAATTCTGATATTAAGCCTATTTTATTTAGTCAAATTATAATGCATTTAAAATTGTGTGTCTGTTTACCTGGCTTCAAGAAGTGATTTTGAAGCAAATATCCAATCAGAACATGTATACCATGTCAGACCTGTATTATTTTCTGGTATAAATGTGTGGCTTAATGAACACTTCAGATGCAAGACAAAAGGTGATTTTTTAAAACAGATTCTTTAACTGTATTTCTTGAGCAGAATAATAACTGGGAAGCAGGATGCAGTGGGGGATGGGTGGGATTTGAAAGCAGGTCCAGTCATGTGCGTTCGGTCGCCTCGTTGCGTGCCACTCTGATGAAAGGCTTGGCAGTGCTGCCACAGGGTGGGACGTGTGGTTTACGAGGGTGCGTGCGGCTGGTTTTCAGGTTCTACACACGCTGGAAGGAGTGGGAGTCGTGGTATTCGCAGAGTTTCGGCCTGCACTTCTCCCTGAGGGAGGAACAGTGGCAGGAAGACTGGGCATTCATCCTCTCCCTCGCCAGTCAGGTACGACGGCCAATCGGGCTTCTCCATTTTTCTAAGGACACGCCCAGTCGGGTTTGCCAGCTATTCTGGGATCTGTCCATATTTTGTGACACACCTTAAGCATTTGCATGTGATCGAGCTTATCAAAACACGCCCTGCAAGCCTAGATGAACCCGGCCCTCCTCGATGACTCAAGCCTGGCCTTAGAGCCAGCCAGAGTTTTTCACTGGGCCCTGACAACACTTTTTCTGCCAATGGCTCTCTGATGAGTTGAGAAGAAGGGAAGAACAAAATGAGAACTTGCAAGCGTACAGAGATGCGGTTTGTGCGGTTTGTTGTGTTGGAGACTGTTCTCTTTAGAATGACAATTGAATTTAAAATATTAGGACGTGTAGAGGCCCACTCCCTTACAGTGGACGAGCACTGAATGGTCCTTTTTTGCAGCCTGCATTTTTACTGGCGGTTTTTCACCTCTAGACCTGGCAGGGCTACATTTAGATCAAATGCAATCATAGTTTTTAAAGCGGGGTAGTTTGTAGAGGGGATTTCTTTGTTGGCATCATAAAACATTGGCTTTTACCACAAGTTATCCAAGTGTAGTACAGAGACGGCCTTGTATGGAAGTTTAAATAAGCTGCATAATAACACAAATTTCTCTTTTCCCCTTGCAGCCTGGAGCCAGTTTGGAACAGACTCACATTTTTGTTCTTGCACATATTCTTCGTAGACCGATCATAGTTTACGGAGTGAAGTATTACAAGAGTTTCCGTGGTGAAACGTTAGGGTACACTCGTTTTCAAGGTGAGTAGACCCCCCCCCCCCCCCAAGTCTAAAGTGTGTGGTGTTGCATATGCGTTTCTTTATGTTCTAAACATGCTGTATGTGTACTTGTTTTACTTTGAACTGGGGGTATCATTTAAATTTGGTTTTCAGAACATAAAGCTCCTTCTTATATCCAAGTTACATGTAGACATTAAAATAAATTTTAAAAACTGTAACAGGCAGTGTTGGTTCAGACCTGCGAAAGCGATCAATTGGTTGATTCTGCGGCACATTTAAGCCTGGCTGTCGAGTTCCCCACGAGGGCTTAACTAGAAGCACCTGGCCATTGCAAGAACGGAGCCTATTAAACGGAGCCTGCAGTTGGATGTTTAAAACACGGAGTGGTGGAGAGTGCTGCGGTCAAGGCCACAAATTATACCCTGTATGAAAACAGTTACTGCCTCAGTCCCATTCCAAAGACGGAGGCCCGTGAATGAGGCGGGCAGGGCGCGCCCATGTACACTGTCGCCATTGTAGCGGGGCCGCCACCTGAAAGGTCGGCCCTGTTTTTGACGTATCCGAAGGAGACCAACTGGGAAGTCCTATTAAAAAGATTGACAAAGATGGCAAACAGAAGCCCGCCTTCGACCTCAACGCCGCCGTTTTGATCCTTCGACTGAACCACCCTCATTGGCTGTCTTTAAACCGTTCCAGATAAATAAAAAATTACTAAAAATAAATACTGAATTCAAAAAAATGCCACAAAGAAGCCAACCAGGTATCAAAAACGCTCCGCGTTTTCTCCATTAAAATACACCCTGAGGAAGACACTGTTTCGACACTGTTTTTCGGTAATAAATTATTTGTGAACATTATAGAGTGTGCGACTTCCCTCCTTTTTATGATTGCTCTCTGTTAGTCTGCACCTCGCAAATTTTGAGTGTGCATCTTCCCTCCCCATTGACTGTAAAATACAACCCAGCTAAGGATGCTAACGGCAGAAAAGGGGCTCTTCGTAGAGTGCGGCGGGCGCCGTGGCGTCCCCGCTGTTTTTAATTCGGGGCAGGGAGCGTCGGCGGGCTGATGAATGCGCGCTGTAATGATCCCGTCCTGCGCTAATGTCAGGCTAATGGAGAAATGATTTGCGGCGTGTGCTGGCGGAGAAGGAAGCGGAGAGCCGCGCCTCCACGGGGAGCACTCATTAAAGCGGGAGTCCGGATGGCGGGATGCGGGGGCCGTTCCTCATGGCTCTGCAGCTTTGTGTCGCATCCTCCGCTATCTGCCCCCCCACACACACGCACACCACCAACACGAGCGCCGCGCTGCTTATACCCAGTCCAAGGTCAATACGTCACCTTTTCACTTTGGTCATAGCCCAGTGGGTCCCTTTAGCCCAATGAAACCGTGATCCCCAAAGGATCGGGTGTCATTAAATGGCTGTTCTTTTGCCGTCTCTTTCGCTGAAGGGTCGACGCGGCCATTTGCCATTAACCTGACACAAATGGAATATACCGCAATATATTGTAAATATAAAGACTGATTAAAGATTCAAAATATAATTAAAATAAATATATTGCAACAGGCCAATATATTGCATTATGTGATAGTGGAAATAATTTGTATATTTACCGTATATTGCGAAGTGTTGCAGTATGTTGATAATACATTTTCATTACCGTAGGGGCAGGCTCGGCTTTGATTGGCTGTGTTTGTCGTGTCCTCTCCAGGTGTGTATTTGCCTTTACTGTGGGAACAGAGCTTCTGCTGGAAGAGCCCCATCGCCCTTGGATACACCAGGGGCCACTTCTCCGCACTGGTGGCCATGGAGAACGACGGCTTCGACAATCGAGGCGCGGGCGCCAACCTCAACACTGACGACGATGTCACCGTCACCTTCTTGCCGCTGGTCGACAGCGACAGGAAGCTGCTACACATACACTTTTTATCCGCACAAGAGGTGAGGGCTCTCTCAGGAGTGCGTCCAGGGCGCCAGGCCGCACACGCTGGGGCGGGTCCCAGTTGTATCTGCTGACGTGGAGGGTTGTAGCCGTTTCCCTGTAGGCGTGCGTGCACACAATAGCACACAATAGCACACAATAGTCCCTAGGATTCATGGTCTACACCTGCATATCTGCAGTGTGACTTTTACCAAGTACAAGCCCCCCACACACCCGTTCATTAGCTTTTTACGAACATATATTTAGTGGAGCTAAGGCCTGTTATTTCTACATGCAATGTTCTTTGCTCAGAACTTGAGCGGTTAGAGTGCGCATACTGGCCTTGGAGAGATTTGCGTGTCGGTAAGGTAAGTGCATGTAACCTTTGACAGACGCAAGTGAACACTCCCTTTAGGAGCGGGTGATGTGCGTGTTTGTTAGCCCGTTGATAGTCACGAGTGAAGATTCACTGTAGCAGAAGTGATGTGCTTGGATTGGCCTGTTGATAGACATGAGCAAAGATTCACTGTAGCAGGGGATGTGTGTGTTGGCCTTTTGAGTAACGTGCATGGACACTCCATGTAGAGCACCCATGGCTTGCCCCCTTCAACACACCAAGGTTGTATCTCAAATGGTCCACTGGTCTGAAATTTTCTAGCAATTGGTTGACACCCTAGTTAGTCCACTATACAGGGGAATAGTGGACCATTTGAGAGACAGCCCTGGGCTGTGTCCGAATAAGAGCCCCATGTATTGCGTCCTGTATACTGTGTTCTAGAATACTGTATACTGCTTACTGCGTACTGTTTAGTGACATGCAGTATGCAACAAAATATCCTCCATACCATTATCAGCAAAAACTCGGAAATAAGTATATCATCTGGGATTTTAAGTACACTACATTTAGAGAACATTTAATCTACTTAACTTTTTCATCCAGTGTACTCAACTAGCGTACTGAGTATAGAAGGGCGGTGTGTGTAACGCTGTGTCCGTGTGCCCTCTCTCAGATGGGGAATGAGGAGCAGCAGGAGAAGCTGCTGCGGGAGTGGCTGGACTGCTGCGTGACGGACGGCGGGATGCTGGTGGCCATGCAGAAGAGCTCCCGGAGGAGGAACCATCCCCTGGTCACCCAGATGGTGGAGAAGTGGCTCGACGGCTACCGGCAGATCCGGCCCTGCACCTCCCTGTCCGACGGCGAGGAGGACGAGGAAGACGAGGACGAGTGAGGAGTCAGGGGGACGAGCGAGGACAGCGGGACGGACGGCACGCCCTCCCCCCCACCCCCACCCACCCACCGTGCCCGGAACCGCCCCGGACGGAACTGAGAATCCCCTCGTAGAGGGACGGCCGGTTCGCCATTTCAGAAGTACCCAAGAAGACAACTGTTACTGTTATCACCGAGAGTTAAACGACCTTGGAACAACGCAAAGAAACGTGCGCAAATGGACAAGCTGAAGACTGACAGACCTCTACTTTGCTGCATAACAGAACTGGGATGAGTTGAAATAAAGGATTGTAGTTTACGGAAATGTTATCCGAAATATTTTCCTTTTAATTTTTTCCTTTTTTTTTTTTTTTTCTCCCCCCCCCCAGGTGTAAATCTCCAACCGTAAATGTAATTGCATGTGGTTGTTTAAGAAATAATGTAACAGGAAAAATGCCAGCATAAAGAAAGGAACCTTTATATCGATTTATTATGGGCACTTACAAAAGCACATTTTCAAATGATGTTTTCCTTCAGAGATCTTTTTTTTTTTTTCCCACCCCACCTCCTCTTTGGAGTCAGAGTTTTAATTGGCTCGCTTGTTTTCGGCAGGGGGGGGTGGGCACAAGCCATTGTCACTATCCCCGGTCACATTCTTCCTAAAAAAAGAGAAACACATATTTAGGAAATTGTATATTTGACAGTAAACACCGCACACTTGGTTAAATTAAAGCAAATTAGTGTATGTATATAAATATATATATATATATACATATATACACACAAATGTATTTGTATATAGGTATACCTGCCCAATTTTGAAAGCAAGTTTGCGAAGGTAAGAAAGAAATATCCCATTTCAGATTTAAGGTAGTTTATCTTTCTCTTTCGGGATGGGGGATCATCAAAATGAGTTTTCTGTCCCTTGTTTACCCTTTTGCAAGCCTTCTGAAAATTTGACTTTTTTTTTTTTTTTTTAAGAGAAAAAATTCAGATTATTTATTTGTCTGGGAGGGCTCGTGTGCAGATGTTCTTATCTCCATTCTCTCCTTTTTTTCTTTTTTTTGGACTTTTTCTTTTTGTGGTTTTGTTGATTGTTAACTCAATCTTGAAGAATTTTACGTTGCACAAAATACATACTCTTGCTGTGAGGAAAAAAAAAAAAAAAAAATCTGTAAAAGTTTACTTATTCATGTGTGATTTAGTACCTCATTTTGATGTTACAACTTAGGTGCTTATTTTGTGGGGCAGAAGAGAAAGAGTCACCAAACTCATGTCAACCTGACAAAAAATAATGCATTAATATTAAATTAGAATCACCCATGTCCTGTCCTGTCCTCCTATTTCTGTTTCTTTATGGTCCTTTTGATTTCCTCCTAGTGGTCAGATTAATCCAGTTAACCCACCGTCTCATCTGAACACCACATCTAGACCTCTTCTAGAAAAGTCTAGAAGAGTCGGTTGCTTTTATAGTTTAATCGGCAAACGTTTCTAAGTCATTACACGATTGAGCCGTCGCACGATGGCTCCCATTCCGTCACTGAAGTGCAGGAGAGAGACCCGCACCGGGCAGTCACATCCTCTTGTTCTCTCACTAAAATATGTCTGTGGGTTATCACGTGTTTTTTTCCTGACACCTGTTTTTGCTGTTTGACAGGTCTTGACATTCACCAATTTTTATTCAGTTCTTAAAGATGAAAGTCTAAAACCAAAGTGACAGTGGGATGTATATATATCTTTCCATAATATATTCAAACGTTCCATAATATATGATGGAAAGTTTGAATAGTGTGCATTGGTGTTATTACCATAGATGAAAGTACTGTACATGCACTGTTTTCATGGGATTCTTTGGTTAAAACGGACACATAGTTTGAACACTACCTTATTGTCACTCTGTGTTTATGAAATGGATGCAAATCTGACAAAATGGGACGCATACGTAACGTCAATACTTTTGAGTGAATGCTTGTGAAGAGGATGGATTATATAAGGAGAAATAAAGTTAAGTATGAAGACATTTGGAGTGTTATTTTTAAATTAACATTAAAATATTAAAACTGCTATACATTAACAGGAATATGTTGTTGCCTTTTATTTAAATGTAGTATACCCATATATATTAAAAAATTTACTTCATTATTTTGTGTTTTAAAAAAATAAAAAATAAAAAAATTTTATGTAGAAGGTATTCTTCATGGACCAGTCACCCCTGTCTCAATGTCTCAAGTGTATAGGAATACATTTTTTAACATCATACCACTAATAAAATTACCTGTAAAAGGTCACCAGTAGCTCTAGGTACCTAGCCACTAAACGACATTAACTAGCCAGTTATTTAGTTGTGATGCAGGAACTGGACCGTAGAAGGCTCCTCTGCATTTAAGCAGTCGCTGAAAACTAGATTCTCCAGCTGAACAAAGTATTTTAAATATTAACAAGAATGGAATGCTGGGCTACTTCCACCTGGCTTTAAAGCGTCAGGTGGATGGTTTATTGTGTGCCACTGCATGTGAGATGTGTGTTAAACACACACATTTCAAAACATGTTTTACATGACACTGAAGGCGTTTCTGTGCTAACACTGAAACAGGCGGTTTTCCAAACGGGTGATATGGGGTGTTGTAATACTAAAGCAAGGGGATACAATCCAGGTTCAGGTGCAATAGTGTAGTATCAGAAAACACAAAACAAAGCTGGTTCACATTTGACCGGTCCGGTTTATGTAAAAACATATGTACATGTTACACATACTGCATGTGTGTGTGTTTGCACGTGCGCGGTATGCTGTATATATTCATATTTTAAGGTAAGCAGCACCACCTGCACCTGGGGTGAAAATTGAAGCCGCCGCATGGCTGCTGTTTTTTATCATACTTTCTCCATGGTATTCACCTTGGGGATAATTCACACCTTCGGCAGCTGAGAACTGGAAACTCAACCTCTGCGCCGGACCCTGTGAAACCTGACGCGGCAGGAATCCATAACGGCAGTTTCTCACCTTGCTCTGCGTGAAAGTCGAGAGGGGGAAAAAAAGCAGGACAATGGACATGTGCGACTAGTCTATATTTATCTCGTTTTATTATTGTCCAATGAAATATGCTTCTCTCAAGCAAAGGCCTCTCTGGTGCCTAATCCCTTCATCTTAACAGACCTTGCCACTGCAACTGGGTATTTTTTGTTTTATTTCCATGTCCACATAGGATATGCAGGTATTGCATAAAATCTATATTGATGCAGTTTTCTATTACAGTGCGGTCCCCTTTGCCTGGTTCTTCCCTTCTGCTTCCTCACCTGCGGCAACCTCACGGCAACCTCACGGCAACCTCACGGCAACCTCACGGCTGTGCTTCCACAAGAGCGCAAGCAGGGAGCCAACCGGTCTCACCTGCAGCCAAACGGCTGTGCCAAAGAGCTTGTCGGTAGTAACAAGATGGCAGACACAAGATATGCTTAAGTGGGGGGTGGGGGGAATTTTTGTTCCCGAGCCAAGGGAGTAAAACTGGAAATAGGCTAGTTCCTTAACTCCTGAATTTAAGCTGCAGTGCATTTTATATTTGAGTTTTAGTGATTAGGTTTTGTGAGACTGGTTGAATATTTTGGGTCCATCATCGTCATGACATGTAGACTGCAGGGGCCAAAGGACATAAACAAAGCAGTTTAATGGAAAAACAAATCCAGTCAGCCGTGGAAAATTTAGATCTAATAGATGGACGACAGAGTCCCTGTGCAAAATGTTTTCTTAAAATGGTGTATTCTCTATTGTCTTTATTATTGTCTCTGTTATCTTTAAAACACTTCAGTGACATGACCTTTGTTCAGTAGTTCCCAGCTCAGTTAATCTAAGTGTAAAGGGTTTAAAAAAAGACTGACATCTGGCTACATTGACATATTCATTATTTAACTTAGACTGACAATCTGTTTGCTTCAGTCTAGATCCTACTTTATGATCTTGTTATGAAGGGCATAACTATGTGTTAGGGCCATCAATCCTCTTTCACCTCAATGTGGAAACCATATGAACTCAGTTCTCAAGACCCATGTCCTGTATAATAACTACTTCACTATTGAGTTTATTCCTGTCCTGTTTTATTGGTTTGGAAAAAATAAAAGAAATAATTTTGGCAAACACTTTGATTACATAAAGTAGAGGACAGGGATAGAAGTAATCTGTCAGAAACATCTGTAAACATCTAAAATATCCTTCATCACATACAAAACCGTCTGGGCCAAATGAAAACCATACTCTAAAAACAGAACGTAAACTATCCCTTTAACACTTGTTTCACAGCGCCCCCCTGTGGTAAAACCACTTACACCAACCTCAGTCAATGATGGAGAAAGCAGGCTCGGCACACGGTAATTTGTCACCAAAATTCATTACATAAATGTAATAAGGGACTAAAGTTTATGATGCAGTGTAATGAAATGCATCAAGGTGGCAATATGGGATGAATATCAGCCTTTAAATCATGTACTAAATTTCAGCTCAAACCTTTACAGCTCTCAGCTGAAAAATTACATTGTTTTAGCCTGAATTGTTTACTTGATACATTATGAAATATACTGTATGGATATAGAATACATATTATTAACAAGTGTATTATGCATGTGATCAGACTAATTTATTCTACTATGTGATCAGGCCTTGTACAATAAATAAAAATATAACATTAAAAAAATAAACAAAAGCAAAAAGCAAATACAAAGCACTTAGACACAAACAACAGGTCTTCTGAGTCGTTTTTCTTTTTATTTGAACTGCACTGAATGCTAAATGTTCACCTTGTACAAGAAACAATACAAATACTCACACTAAAAACAAAACATTTCTCTGGCAGCCATCGTCTGCTATTGTTGGGACACTAGTAAGAGTTCGCTATCGCTCTCTCAAGAGCTCCAACTGGCCTTCATTAGAACAAAAAAAAAAAAAAAGAGAGAGAGGTGGTTCACAAAAGGACTATGGTTATAAGAACATTTAACTAGGCAATACAAATCTAACAGGACTCTGCAAAACTTTTAAACACCAAACACACGGGATGTGTCTGTTATATAAAAATATCACAATGGAGAAGAGAGAAGGAGAGAAGGAATATCCAGACAGCTTTTTTTTTTCTTTCTCAGACAATATTTTGGGGAAAAATATCTGCAAAAAGGTGTTTTCCTGAGTCAGTAAGAAATGTGTGGTTTACTTTAACCCACAACTAATGTTTACTTTAACCCTTTCCTGATCAAGGGAACGTAAATCTTACTTCCGGTGAAGAGGCATGAATTTATTTTAAGAAAAAGGAACCAGTCTATCAAAAAAACCATCTGGAGATGAGGTCGGAGAGAATCTGTTCAGTCGCAATTGGGAAAAATTCACAAACAATATCTTCTTGCTTTTGCTGAAAAATAGGACATCGAAGCCGTGATCAGTCAGGTTAGTTAAAAACTGAATTTGCTGGGTAGTTTGCTGCTTCACACACATATTTCCTCCCCAGCCATATTTCACTGCCAAAAATGAGATATTAAAAGTACGTGCTACTGAATACCAAGAATTCTGATCCAAACATTCTATATAAATAGCTACAAGTTCCGTGTGAAAATATTCTGTGTGTAACATTTATGAATCGGATACATTTGGTCAAAATGAATTGCAGGACAGCTTTGTTTGTGCCGCTAATATTGTTTTCCTAGGGTGGTGGGTAGAGAACTGGGTTGGTAATGAGGAGCTCAGAGGTTTGAATCTTGTTCAGAGTCCTCCTGATATACCTTAGTAACAAAGTAATGGGCCTGAACCGCTAAAGTGAACATCCTTCTGCATGAATGGCAAACACATAAAAAAAGCAAGCTATGCAAGTTACTCTTCGTAAGGGCTTATGCTAAGGCTAAGCAAATAAATAAATAATTGCTACACTCACCGATGCAGGGGCTATTTCATGAAGCACTTTAGCCAAATCATACAAATGTGATCTGCGAGTGCTGTGTGACCTTCAACATTGCCGTTAAGACTATTGCGCTACAGTCGATGTAAGTAGATAATAGATTTTTTTTTTTTTTAAATACTCCGTGGCCAGAAGCAGACTCTATGGGTCTACTGTGTGGAAGCGCTCTCTGGGTGGTCAAAGCCCATTCTGAGAACTACCTATAGTGGTACATGAGTGAAAGGCCTAGGCCAGGAAAGGGTTAAAGTTCACTACGTAGATTGCTGCTGCTGTGGGCAATCTTTTTTCTTTCCTTTTGCTGTTGTCTGATAAATATATATATTTTTATAATCTTTTTTTTATTTTCTTATTTCTCACATTAAAGAATAAAAGAAAAGCACATTTGCTTTTTTGGGGCTTGAATAAACTGAATGAACCGAGAATAACCTTTAGACGCACATTAACTGACGTGGAAGGGGGGGGGTTAGAGGGCAGGGAATCTGGGGAAAGGGGGCGGGGTGGGGAGTAAAGTGGGCGGGGTGGGGAGGTGAGGGGGCGGGGTCCAGTAACACGTGATGTCGTGGTTTCTCTGATCGGTTCGTCAGGAAGCAGGCCTTCCCACGAGACGATGAGTGAGTGGGCGGGGCCGAGTGTCCTCCCGGCTCGCGCTCCAGCCCCGCCCCACCTGCACTGTATTAACACTGGAACGTCCAATAAAAACTGGCATTTCCCAAAAACAAAGTACTAAACCAAAAAAAGATAAACAAACGAAAAAAAACAAAAAAAACATCTAAACTAAATGGAAAGTACAAATCCGTGGAACGCGTGGCGGATCCCAGTGCAGGGCAGTGGGTGTGTTCACTGTCTCTTGGTCCCGGGTTGAGTGTTGGTTGTGTAACGCTCCTGGTCTACTGCTATTGCTCGGTTAGGTGCTCTCTGGTGTCGCCATGTTTGGAGGGCTGGTTGGGCGATGGAGCCTGTGAGGGGTGTGTACCAGAGGGCAAGGTGTGGGCCACCGGCACTCCCCCTGGCACCATGCCCTCCATCGTTCCGGGGATCCCACCTGGAGCCACGCCCACCACGCCTGGCGGGTACCTGGGCGAGAGGAGACGGGGGTTAGCGAAGAAACATCAGAACGTCACTCTGCACTCACGCCAAACATAACCTCTCCTGTGTGTGACTGCTCAAGAAGCGTGGGGCTAGCGGAGCTCTGCTTCTGGTTGGGGGGGGGGGGGGGGGGGGGGGCGGCTTCTGGGGAGCGTTTTACATACCCCCCTCCTGACCCCTTCGCCTATGCTTTCCTTTAAAAAGGTCTGCCAAAGTGACTGAATGCTTTCCAGCGCTTTGATGTATTGTAAAGTAAACACCGTGAAAGCGCTAAAAGACATTAGCATTAGCTGGCAGCTGTTCTACATCACTGCTAAAGAAACCATCTACAGTGCTGCAGCCTCAATGACAAAGCCTGCCAGTACCGCTGGCACTAGCACGCAAGTGTACACATTCAGCTAAAAACTATTTCCACACTGAAAACACCACAGCACCAGTAATGCTAGCATCTACCAGGGTAAGTTGAAACTAGATAACTTGTTCTACCTGCGCTGCTACTGGGAGCTCAGACATTCATGTTAGCAGTAGCGCTGCATGCTGCATCTCTCTTTAACCCTCATATTATCTTGTCATTTTATGACACCTTTTATGTTTGGGGTCAAATTGACCCCAACCATTTAAACTATTGTAATAGAAAGATTTTTACACTTTCCGTTTCATCTTCTGTGTGTCTTCCCATTTATTAGCCTTTCATCGCTAAATATTACACAACCGCGATGAAACATTTCATTTTAGAACCTGGGGTCAGTGAAAGTTTGCGAAGTTTAAAACCTGTACGGGAAAGTGGCATCAGAATCAACCACAAAAAATCTGAGATAAAAACTAAAAAAAGGTTGTAGATTTTCTCACATTTCATACAGCTACCCCACAAATGACCCCAAACAACACCTTTGTATACAAAGTTGGCACAGGACCTTCGAAAACATAGCATCCCAACAAATTAGGAAAAGTCACATAGTGTCAAGATGAAAAAATAAGGTTAACTGGCTTCTTAAGAGACGTCAAACACTGACTTGGGTCAAATTGACCCAGAAGATAACATGAGGGTTAAAAGATGCTTCTTTATGCGCTAGATGTCAGCAGATTGCACACCAGAGTATGAACGCATGGGAGTCGACAATGAAGAATGAAGTGGGAGATATGTAAATGAGCTGGGTGAAAACGGGCATGACAGACAGATAGATGGTCCCTCCCTTTCTCAAGTCCGGCTACAGACGGGGATACCTGAACTGAACGGTGTAGCCGTTGTGGTTGTTGCCGTGGTGTGCCTGTGCGTCCACAGACCTGAACTAAGGATTTTACAGTACGATCTTGCCCTGAATCAGAATGATGCAACTTCAGGAAAGAGGCTACGCTGAAGCTAAAATAGAGAAACTCTTGTTTGTGTATTCAGTCCTTTCATCTCTTGTGGGAAGGAGGAGGAGAAGGAAGAAGGGAGGTGTTTGGGTTGGTAATGCAGCATTAAGACATATGGCAAGTAACAAAATAAAAATAGGGGGGAAAAAAGCATCTATCCCTGCCCAGCCCAGACAGGCTTGGGCCTGAGTATTTACCTGTTTCTGATTTAGGTATATAATTTGTCTTGGACACCACCGGTCGCTACGGCCTGTAGCGTTTGGTTCACTCGGCTGTGTGAGAGAAGCAGTCAGTCCCTTTTACGACATCAAGGCTGATATTTGCCCAGCAATTACAATGATGGGTAAAACCCACCGTGACATCTCCTACTAGCAGGATGGGTCAGGCATGAGAACACACAACCCACCGAAAAGCACTGCCCCGAAAATACGCTTGCGCTGCTTTTATAATCAGAGCAAAGAAAACAAGCAAATCTCTGAATTGGGATATTCATGCCGCAGTGATGGTTTTAATTAATTAAATCTTTTTATTTTTCTTTATGCTTTACATTTTTATTCAAACTAATTTTTAAACTGCACTAATTTTTGCAAACTGTGTTTGTTTTGCAGCACATTCTATTACTTTTTTTTAAAAGTAGATCTTGTCGAAATGTCAAAATTCTTTGGCATATGTTGTAAGACAAAGAGCAGAGACAAATGATGTTAACATGACGAAAGCCACAAATATAGCGCACTTTTGTTGCGCTTCGGTCTCCCACCTGTAGGCGGCGCCATTGAGCTCAGGGTGAACGGCTTGCTGGTCCACCACTCCCCAGGGCGCCGTGGTGATGAAGAACTCCTTGTTGACGCAGTTTCTTAGGCTGTCGGGGATACGACCTATTCCCGAAAAGTGCAGAGGACGGCGGAAAGGGAGATTATTCAAATGACACGCGCGCGAATCGGTGCAAAAACACACAGTCGTTACGTCTGGAAAAATGAGCGCAGGGCTTTATTAATTAGCCTGACCACCCCCCCTTTTCCCCCCCTCTTCCCTCTAACATATCTGCCAAGCATATACAATCATCAATTAATATCTTTGAACAAACAAGATATTACAGTCCAGACCCACCTCCCGGGCTTTCTGGCCACCGCCACCCCCACCCCCTCCCTCCACCCACATCGTGAGGCTAACGATGACATCTATTAAGAGATAGCGTTTTTAATCATGGCTGCATGGGACCTATTGAAGTGTAAATGTGACATCTGGGTAAGGGATTGCATTCTGGGAAAAAGGGTGGTGGTGTGGGATAACAAATGAGTCATCTCCAGTCATACAGATTTCTAAAACAGTAGCCCTGACCCCCCCCCCCCAGCCCCAAACCGCAGCGGTCTCCCAGGCCTACCAGTGATGGCACGGCGGATCTCTGTGGCCGCCGCCTCTCGCATCTCCAGGGAGGCCTGCTCACTGTACCAGGCCGTGTGCGGGGTGCATATCAGATTCGGCGCGTCCTTCAGAGGGCCCTGGGCGAAGCTGCGTGAGGTGGGAGAGGCGCGAGCGTCAGCTAGCAATGGTCGCGTCAAGGCCGCCGCGGACCAGACCACAGCCGCTGCGAGTACGGCTCTCCAACTCCTCGTGCCATTTCACACACACCCGTGACAGTGAGATTTGAGTTCATGTAAGGGGCGAGGCTAGCCTCCCCAGAGGGCCAGGCTGGGCCTGATGGTCTAGCATCGCGAGAACCTGGGAGGACCGCAGCGGAACAACCGGCTCTGTCCTGCCAACGGTTCTCCCAGGGTTCTTCTGGTAACTGTTGTGCAACTCGCCGTCACTATATTGCGAAGGAAATATCTAATTGATACCATTCCTCAACACCACAAACAAAATGGTGACAAAAAAAAAAATGTTTTATGTTCAGCGATAAACACATGATTTATTGAAAATAAGAAACTATGCGGTAGTCTGTGCAGCAGAAAAGGCCATGTAAACATCAGTTATTATTGATGTTGTGGTGCAAGTCTTGCATAAATAATATGCTTTCACTTAGTGTCTACACTGTCATAAGCAATACAATGCAAACAAAAGTGTACCATAGCTGCTTCCGCTGGTGTGTCAATGACTCGCAGTTAAACAGGAGGAGAGAGAGATAATGACTGCAGAGGACTGCGATGCCCTAGTGCTGCCCTGGAGCGCCTGCTGTCGCTCACAGCCGAGGGCACTTCCTGTAGGGGCGCGCTCCACCCGCCGTCTCACCTGAAAGGCTCCGTCTCGTGGACGTCCAGGGCCGCCCCGCGTATCCTCCCCTCCTTCAGGGCCTGGGCCAGGGCCTTTTCGTCCACCAGGCCCCCCCGCGCTGCGTTCACCAGGAAGGCCCCCTGCCGCATCTGTGGGGAGGGAAGGAGAAGAACGTGAGGAGGAGCTGGGGCTCGAGATGGAACGCGTTACGCAGCACATTCACAAGTCGGGGACGGTGCTTATTGAATTAATTTGCGGGCGCTGCAGCTCAAATCGGGTAGGCCGTTCACAAGAACACCGTCCGCTGGTTTGGTTTTTCGTCCACCTGCTTTGTTTTTTCAGTAGCGGTTTGTTTTTCTTTTTTTGTCACAGTAATTAGTCGGGAGCAGGTAAAATTTGCAGGGCGTGGGGGAAATACAGGACGAAGGGTGTAGTGTATGAGACCAACCATTTTTAACTGAAATACAGGACGTCTCCAGGGCAAGCAGCATAAAGAGGAAGATCAGTGGTGGGGGGGGGGGGGCAGGGTGAGGAGGAGATGAATGAGGAGGATAAGCTTTCTGCTCTTTACAGGGGGGAACATACTTGGGATGGGGAAGGGGAGGATAACACTGGGCTGTAGTTGATGAAGTCAGTCTCAGGGCTTGCTGGTCAAGAGGCCTCACGTCAGAAAAATACTGCACATTTGTGTTCAAAACCAGAACAAGGACGAATACACTGGCTGCATGTAGCAACAAATAATTTAAAAAAGCAAAGCCCATGGAAGATAAGCAATCCTTTCATCTTTCAAAAACTGCTGAAATCCAGAGCACAGAAGGCCTTTATGCATTCTTTCATTAGCCTTTTAAAGAGCTCCACTCAAAGCACAGAGCTGTCAGGGACAGTCTAGAAAAAGGAAAAAAAAATCAGATCAGAGTATTTATTTCTGAGTGCAGTGTCGACAAACAGCAAATTAAGTCACTGCTTCCTTATTGTGACTGCACTTTATGTCTTGGAGGCGTAAAGCTAGCCTTGAACTGAGGCGTGGGTTGAGTGCATTCTGCAATTCGGCCAGCAGGTGGTAGTAGCGGGTAAGGGACGGTGGCAGAGCGGGCGAGCTTCAATGCTCTCTGTGTACAGCTTTGTTATCCTGCATGGTAGCCAAGGAGATACCTACACGTTGAACCTGGATGAGACTGGTTTCTTGGAGTTTTCAGCATAGCATTCATTCATGTACATACACATTCAAATTGGGATGGCAGGTATACCCTATACAGCACAAAGAGTACGCCACTTTTCAGGGTTTCCTACATAAATAACCAGAATGACCACATATTAGATATACAGGTCTGATACAGGTCTGATAGTATCTGCTGGAATAACCTAAACAAATAATCTTATTTAGGAGCACCCACACAGAGCAGGATATGAGGGCCTATCTCTAATTTTAAATTAGTCACTAGAAAATACTTAAGACTCAAACATACAAGTACCATGGTATGTTAAAACCCTGCAAACTCAAAGATGCATTTAAAATAAATGACCCCTTACTCAGTTAATTATTAATTATAGACTATCTATTCTGTTCCAGAATAGTTTTTTTTCACAAAATGTGTCTGTTTATGCAATTTCTACAGAATGATAAATGGCCCAGCATAAGAATGAGTCAATTGCAATTACCCTACAAGGCAGAAGGTCGCATTAAATTACATTACAGGGTGGCTCAATTACGGCCACTTAGACAATGGATGTTTAATACATCAAATTCTTGGCCTAAAAATGAGTGCTCAGATGTATGCCCAATATGAATTAAAATATATTGTCTACTCGGAAATGAATAAAACAAACACTACTACGAAGAATCCATTAATACTAAACTCTTTAGAATATACTTGTTCATAAATGTTTAATATGGAAATGCCATATATCTCTATGTATTCATTTGGAACAACATGTCCCTGCCACCAATATTTAAAGGCAGTAAATTGAAGTCCTGTTTTGATAAAGACATTAAGGACGTTCGCCATCTTTTTAATGAAGGCGCTCCATCCTTTTTAATGGATTACACAAATTATGACATCAGCCTTTTTCTACTTCTCTGGCTTATTACAAATTTGTTACAATCTAAACAACAATCTCTTGTGAAGCCTAAAGCCTCCAATACTATAAGTAATAAGAAATGGGAAATGGATACAGGGGAACTAATTAGAATCAGAGAACGGGCATCTCAGAACATCTACTTGCGCTTGTATGAGACTATAAAAATTTTATACAATGCACAGAGTATACTTTACTCCTTCAAAACTACATAAAACACATGTAGAGACATCCTATTAATGTTGAAGATATATGAAAACAGGAACTTTATCATATGCTATGGTCTTGTCTGGAATAGTAAATACGCCGATTCTGTTATTAAAATTATATCTACATGAACTGGAATTAACATCCCCAAATCCCCCCCCATCTCTGTTTGTTAGGAAATTTGATTGCGGGTGAATGCTTTCAATGAAAATACTGTAACCTGGCAACAAAAAATTAGAGATATTCATTGAAAATCAGATTTTATCCCAACAATTACACAATAGCTCAACGTGTGCTCTACTGTTAGATGCACACTAAAACACAATCCTGCTGATTTTGATCTGATATGGTCATTGCACTGGTCATTCTCTTTTTGTGGACCTCAGCTGAGGTGTGGAGAGCATTCTGGCGCAAAATGGCTGCCGCTACACATTGGTGGTCCTTGAGATGACTGTAGAGGACTTTGAGTGTGAGAAAAGCACAATATAAATGCAAGTTATTACGAACCCCAATTCCAAAAAAGTTGGGACAGTATGTAAACTGCAAATAAAAGCAGAAAGCAGCGATTTGTAAATTGTCTTTTATATATATTTAATTGAGAACAGTACAAAGAAAAGGTATTTAATGTTTTACCTCATCAACTTTATCGATTTTTGTAAATATACACTAATTCCAATTCGATGCCTGCAACACATTCCAAAAACGTTGTGACAGGAGCAAAAAAAAAAAAAAACGACTGGGAAGGTTGTGGAATGTTCAAAAAACACCTGTTTGGAACATTCCACAGTTAAAGAGGTGAATAGGTAACAGGTGATGCTATCATGACTGGGTATAAAAGGAGCATCCACAAAGGCTCGGGCATTTACGAGCAAGGATGGGTCGAGGTTCGCCACTTTCCAGAAAACTGCATGAGCGAATAGTCCAACAGTTGAAGAACAACCTTTCTCAACGCACGATTGCAAGGGATTTCACTATCTACAGTCCACAATATTATGAAAAATTTCAGAGAATCTGGAGAAATCTCTGTGCGTAAAGGGCAAGGCAGAAAACCAATATTGAATGCCCGTGACCTTCGATCACTTTAAGGGTTGTTTCTCCTGACTTATTTTTTCCATAGAGTTCAATAGGAAAATGAGTCAGGAGACGCAATCCTTAAAGTGATCCACCCACATCTACTGCATATCTGGCAGCAGAGTGATGGTTTGAGGCTTGTTTGATAGCTCAGACCCTTGATGACTTACAGCCATTTAGCCAACCATGGGTTCCATACTATTCCTGTGTAATTTACAGCTTAATCTAGTCCCACCCCCAAATTCCTATAGAGATCCATTCAAATGCAGAGAGGTTATAGTATCGCTTGTAAGAGTACCTGAAAATAAGATTTCAAGAGTCTTTTGATATCCTTTTATACCCAGTCATGATAGCATCACCTGTTCACCTGTGGAATGTTCCAAACAGGTGTTTTTTTGAACTTCGTTACTTTTTTAAAATAATTTTTTTTGCCCCTGTCCCAACTTTTTTGGAACGTGTTGTAGGCATCAAATTCGGAATTAGCGTATATTTACAAAAATCAATAAAGTTGATAAGGTAAAACATCAAATATCTTTTCTTTGTTCTGTTTACAATTAAATACATGTAAAATAGAATTTACAAATCACTACTTTCTACTTTTATGTGCATTTCACATACTATCCCAACTTTTTTGGAATTGGGGTTTGTATGTCCAATATGGGTATGGAAGGTAGAATATGTTGTTATACACAGGTGTATTAAGTAAGTACACACATTGGTGTTTTCTGTTGTATGAATTACAGTTCATTTGTTTAGTTATTTTTTATTCTCCCAAAGCCGGGGTGGGGGAGGATGATAATATATGATATGTATTAAACTTTATGTATAACACAATGACGTGATTAAAAATACAAAAAATATTTTTAAAATATCTGAGCAGTACATTAGTAGAACATTGGAACGATTGTATTGCAAAACCTCCTAGAAACAGATCTTATCACAGCACAATCAAGGCCTCAGTAACTAAAGGCCCTTACCCACTGACATGGGAAGGAATGGATCTGAATCCAGGTTTGCTGAGTGCATTATTAACAAAAGCACAGTTCATTTAATCATTCAGGGCATGTCCGCTCTGATTGACATCCCCTGGTCAGGCCCGCTGATCGTTGGGCTTCAGGGTTCCTCACCTGTTTGATGGTGAAGTCGTTGATCAGGTGGTGGTTGTGCTCGTTGAGGTTGCAGTGCAGGGAGACGCAGTCGCTCTGGTAGAGCAGGTCCTGGAGGGTGTAGACGCGCTGCACGCCCAGCGAGCGCTCCAGCCCGTCCTGCAGGTACGGGTCGTAGAAGATGACGTTGAAGCCGAACACCTTGGCCCGCACGGCCACTGCCTGCCCGGACCGACCTGCGCGGAGGGGGAGACACGCCTGTTTTAGCTCGTTTTATCCACAGACCGCCCCCCTCCTCCTGGCTATTTACACAGATCTTACACATCGTCCCCTTTTTTTTTTCTTTTTTTTTTTACAACAGGATATTTACAGAAACGATGCAGGTTACGAGCCTTTCTCAAGGGTATAACAAGCAGCACCATGCCTGGGAATTAAGACCATGCGCAGTTAGGAAGTCATTAAATAGTTATACACTGCCCGTCCAAAAAAAAAGTCGCCGTTGCACCCGTCATGCATAATGCCCACTGTACAAGCCTCTGGAGGCAGTGTTGTGATCTGGGGTTGCTTCAATTGGTCAGGTCAAGGCTCAGCAACATTATGCAGCAATAAAATGAAGTCGGCTGAGTACCTGAATGTACTGAATGACCAGGGCATCCCATCAATGGGCATATTCCAGGATGACAATACCAAGCTTCATCGGGCTAAAATTGTGAAAGAGTGGTTCAGGGAGCATAAGGAATCATTTTCACACATGAATTGACCACCAGAGTCCTGACCTTAACCCTATTGAAAGTCTTTGGGATGTGCTGGAGAAGACTTTATAGAGTGGTTCGACTCTCCCGTCGTCAATACAAGATCTCGGCCAAAGATGAATGCAACTCTGGATGAAAATAAATTTTGTGACGTTACATAAGGTTGTCGAAACAATGCCACGACGAATGCGCGCCGTAATCAAAGCTAAAAGCGGTCCAACGAAATATTAGTGTGCGACTGTTTTTTTGGACGGGCAGTGTATAACACAAAGAACCCAGAACAAATAATACTATGATATGATGCCTGTTTTATTCAGTTGAAATTTTAAATGGGTTACTTTTTTATCCTGAAATCAACCAAGTTCTTTTTCTGCCCATTACAGGAATATTTTATATTGGCCATTTGGAGATGGTCTTTGTTTCCTAACTAACGTGGCTGCCATTTTACATTAAGCAATCAGCAATCAGAGTGAACTTGAGGTGAATATCCCTACAGAACGCTGTGTCAGAGAAATGACATACTTTACATGAAATGGAAATTTATTTTATCATATTCCCATTTATAAATAAATAGAAAAATAGCAGTTATACATGTTTATCTTGTTGCGTAATAAATTACGTGCAATAAAAAAAGCGATGGCTCGGTCTTTATTATAGCCCTTCACCTGCACAGGTAGAGCGTACGGCGTACAGAGCGATTTTGTGTCAGGCCGAATATATTATGAGGCTGATTGAGTAATTAAGCGCAGAGGCGGAAGGGTTTTAAAACATTAAAAAAAAGGGGAGGAATGGAGTTTGACACCTCTGTTCCAGATGCCGCGCTGCACGGCATTCATCAGCCCGTTTCCAGGGTGTTTCATGCTGTGATAAAGGTTAATGAAGCTCTGCTTTTACAGAGCATCCGATTTAATTAACGCCACACTCTGGGGGGGGTGGGGGGGGGGGGGGTACGGTTGCTGGCGGATACGCATCCTGCCGGCTCCACCGCCGACGCTCCGAAACGGGGCGGAGCCCGTCGGGGGGGGGGGGGGGGGGACCGCGGAGGGCCGGGGGGCCGCGACCCACGCCCCTCCCTCCCCGAGCTCTGAGGGGGGCGCTCGGCTGCCCTGGTTTCATAACCCGACCGCCTAGCGATTCCGTCGCAGAAATGGCCGGCGCTTCCCTCCTTTTCCGGGAGAGCCACGGCGCCCGGCTCTCGGGAGAGAGCCGCCGAGTTGCTTGGCAACACCTGCTGCGCCGATCGCTGGAGTGCAGGCGGCTTGCGTTCGGCTGCTGCGGAGCGCCCCGTTGTAAATTAAATCAATGTGGCCGCAAAGAGAAAGCTTGTCAACACTTATTGACACTTATTGAGACCAGGTGAGATTTGTCACAGGGACCTCCGCCGCCTGCATCCGAGGGCGATGAGAGAAAGTGTTTTGGGGGCGAATACACGGCAAGGGTCCCCATGAGGAATCAATAAGCCATCACGCTGTTAACGTCCTCATCTAGGTCCAGCCGTGGATGGCCTGGTCTTACACTGCATTAATAACTGGGAGAAAAGACTGCATTCTCTGGAAGGCGAAAGCCTGTGTGAGAGTGAGAAAGACAGAAAATGAGAAAGAGATAATGGGAGGGAGAGAGAGAAAGAGAGAGAGAGAGAAGGGAAAGAGGGGATAGAGCGAAGGAAGAGAGAGAGAGGGGATAGAGAGGGAGATGGGGGAGAGAGAGAGAGAACCTAATCTTAAAGCATTCCTCTGTACTCTCGATGTCTCAGTCACTACAGAAACCAGAAAAATGAACTCCATCAAAGCCTGAGACACAGCCTTTCTTCTGCCTATGCGATCGATAATATTTTCTGAAATGGACAGCCAGTCACCTCGAGTGGGCTGAGAAAGATCGCGGACGGCTGTCTTGGAGCTAAAGCGGTCTAATCTTTATTTTTCCTCAAGCCCTACAGTAAAGTCCACATCCGCCCTTTTCTACATGATAAATAGTCATAGTCTAGAGGCTATGACTAGGTAGAAGGGATGCATTTTTAAAGATCAGCCAAGGAATTGTGGGAAGGTGTCACCGACATTTTTTAAAACCAATTCAGTCTTTGTAAATGTGAACCTCAGCTTCCCAGATCTCATGAATTTGTGACCGAGGGTATCCGCTGCACTGCACTGTACATGAAACAACACAAAATCTTTGTAGAAAATTTTTGTGTTCTTTGATCCGGATCTGATTGCACTTCATGTTGTTGAAAAAAAAAAAATCTTGAATAATCAGATTTTATGGGAAGCAATGGATTTAAGCTCCTCTTTGTATGTGTGTGTGTGTGTGTGCGTTTGTAAGTGTGTGTGTCTGTGACTGTCTGTGTGTGTTTGTGTGTGTGTGTGTGTGTATGCGTGTCTGTGTGCGCACGTTTGGGAGCGCATCTGTGTGTTTATAAGCCTGTGAATGTGTGTACATTTATGGGTTTGTGTGTCTGTGTGTGTGTGTGCCTGTGTGTCTGTCTGCGTGTGTGTGTGTATGTGTGTATCTGTGTGTGTGTGTGTGTGTGTGTGTGTGTGTGCCCGTGTGTGTGTGTGTGTGTGTGTGTGTCTGTGCCCGTGTGTGTCTGTGTGTGTGTGTATAATTCTCCTAACTTCCCTGTAGTCATGCCCCAGCCCTGGAGAGAAGCTTTCAGTGTCTAGTCATTACATCACAGAGCTGCCACTCTAGCCAGACCTGCACACTCTATTGTTCCTTCCTCTCTCCTGCCAGAGTCATTTTCCCGCCACGCCGGTATTAAGCGCACTTTTAATTTGGCATGACTAAGGCGAGCGAGGCAGGCGCTGTGCGAGGGACCACAGTGGCGGCTGCAATCAGGCGGGTCATTCTGCGGGGCTTAGCGACGCCCGACCCCGGCCCTCCGGCGGCCGGCGCCATTGTGCGGCCTCTTTTTCAGGCGCGCGCCCGGGGGCCGGGTTCCGACGGAAACCGCCGGGAACGGCGGCGCACAATGGGCGCGCCGGCACGCCTGCCGAGGGGGCGAGGGGAGACGCGTGTGGAGGCGCAGATAAGCGGAGCTGAGGGGCGAGCGCTCAGGTGCGGCCACTCAGGTGAGGAGCGGCGGTTTGAACGCCGTGGCGAGAATGAGATACTGAAGTGCATAGGTGTGTGTGTGTGTGTGTGTGTGTGTGTGCGCGTGTGTGTGTGTGTGTGTGTGCGCGCGCGTGTGTGAGACTGAATGAGAGAACTAGTGAGTGAGTGAGTTTATGAGAAAATGAATAAATTAGTCAAAGAATGGAGCATGACAGAGTGAACGAGAGGTATCCAAGGTAGGGAATGACAGTGAGGGAATGTGTATGGAAAGAGTGAGTAAAGAAAAGATAGATAGAGAGAGAGAGAGAGAGAGAGAGAGACGCAGTGTGACCGCCTCGAGATAAGCCGTGAGGCGTGAGGGCGGGGCTTATCTGCGCGCGCGGACCAGGGGGGGGCGGGGCCGGCCGCGTGCGTTCCTCACCGAAGCCGATGAGCCCCAGCGTCTCGCCCCGGATGCGGGCGGCGCCGGACGCCACCTCGCGGATCTGCTCCACGCTCTGCACGCGCGTGCCCTCTCTCAGGGCCTGGTACAGCCAGGTGTTCCGCCGGTACAGGTTCAGGATGTGGCACATGGTGGAGTCGGCCGTCTCCTCCACCGCCGCCGAGGGGATGTTGCACACGGCGATCCCTGTGGGGGGAGGGGCAGAAGAGAGCTCGGTCAGAGGCCCGACCAATCACAGCATGCGCAGAACCAGGACCATCCCCACATACACCAACCTGGCAGGCTGTCCAATAAAAGCCCTTTTTTTAATTTATTTTTTTTAATTACAACTTTGTGCTGCGTTAAAAGCACATGGAGTGCCCTGGGAAACAGAGATTTGACACTCATTGTACAAAATATTATGTACTAATGGTAGAACAAGGGGTTTAGGATCTAAAACGAAGGGGATATTATGCAACCTGTATATGATTCTACTTAATTTGTGAAACAAAAGAAATTTGGCTGAAAAAAAAGAAATTTGGCCTTTATACTTCACCTGACGCCTCACCGCTAAAGATACTGCCGCTATCACTGGAATCGGGGAGCCTGCCCTAGGATTGCATCACACACACTAGACTCCATATTCGCTCCCCCACAGCATAATCACGACTCCCTCGAGACAACGACATTTTATCTTTCAATTTTTCTTTTTCCCGCAAACTGTGACAGTCAGTCAGCTGACAGGGACTTGGCTCTCTGAACTGGGGAACGGATGGGGTGGGGGGGTGATGTTTAAGTCTCCCGTCATGAGCTGAAAGGAGATTCGGATCGCTCGCGAGCGCGATTGATCTGATTAGTTTCCCTGTGCGTGAGCGTGAAGGGATTTGCCGCAGGTTTCGCTCCCCCCCCACCACCACCACCCCTTCCCCCCTTCCCCCGCCCGACAGCTTTGTTTCGTCACAGAAGTAAGACATCACAAAGAATCCCCACGGAGCGTCAGACGCTCTCTCGTCCTGCCTTTGGGCGGGGTGGGGGGGGGTGGGGGGTGGGGGTTCCTGCGGGGTGTCTCCGCCCCCCCGGGGGATCTCGCTCAACATCGATCTGTCATCTCTCGCGCAACATAGCAGGGGAAATAAGAGCACACCTAGACGCTGGAGACGTGGATGTTTAAAAGATCAATGACAAAAAAAACAACACCTAACGCTAGCAGTCCTAGCGCAAAGGCATAAAGTACAGGAAAAAGGCAATAGTGGCTTCTATAAAGCCCGGAGAGAGGGAGAGTACGGTTGGGCGTATCAAGCATATGTAAACTAGCTTTGCAAGGGTCACCGGCTCCCTGCGTGCTTGGTACAATCCCAAGAAACACACACTCTGCCTGCAGTTAATTATGAAGGGCTTAGTGACCTTTCTGAGAAAATGTGAAGTCAGTTTCACGCCCTTATTAAATCTACATGCTAAATGATATTTTGCACAGTAAAATGGAGGTCATTTTCTGGACAGCAGGCCTTTATGCCCTTTGACCCGTGAGGTCGTACCCAGCTCGCCGGCGGCCTTGATGTCGATGTTGTCGTAGCCGCTGCCGATGCGGATGATGATCCTGAGGGCTTTGAACTTCTCCAGGTCCTCGCGGGTCAGCGTGATTGTGTGGTACATCATGGCTCCGACGGCCTCGTTCAGCACCTGCGGAGGAGAGATCACATGACCGGTCACATGACCAGCCTTACTGACCAAACCTGCAGAGGAGAGATCACATGACCAGCCTTACTGACCAAACCTGCAGAGGAGGGATCACATGACCAGTCACATGACCAGCCTTGCTGACTAAACCTGAGAAAGATCAAATGACCAGACACATGACCAGCTTTGCTGACCAAACCTGCAGAGGAGAGATCACATGACCAGCCTTGCTGACTAAACCTGAGAGGAAAGATCACATGACCGGTCACATGACCAGCCTTACTGACCAGACCTGCAGAGGAGAGACCACAGGACTACTAACATGCCCAGCTTTACTGAATAGGCTTGCAGGGCCATGTCACAAATACAAACAGGAGGACAAGAACGTGTGATGTGGAAATGGGCGTCTCAAAAGCCGGTCCGAGCCTGAGCAAGGGGATTCTAAACATTCGGCATTCAGTTCACATCACAGCACAGTTAAAGACAGAGCTGTAGAATGGTATAAAACCAGATGTGCAGATATCAAGAAAGGGCCATCAAGCACTATGTAAACAATAAACAATAGCTTCAATTCACCTCCAGCTAGCAACATTAGCTCTGTGCGCACTGCCAGATTAGCTGCACATTTCCATAAAGCTTTTATTAGAACCGTGTCCCAGGAATCCCAGCTAGATGCTAATTCAAGGTTAAACCTCTCCTTACACATCACTTCATTTCTTCCATTATTTGCCAAAGGCAAGAACTGCCAGAGACAAAGCACCCCAGTGTGAATTATGACTAACGCGGTGAAATGTTTTGCAAAAGAAATTATTTCTGAATGCCGTGTCTGGTTCAATGGAAAATGTGAACTGATCTTTTTTTGGGATGTTTCTCGTTTTTGTATATATCCAGGGTACATGAATGTTTAATATCTTATCGGTGCCAGGTTGGTCTGATGGCGTGACAGAGGGCAGAGGGGCCCCGCCCTGAGGCTTTCACAAGAGGGTTTGAGCAAAGTTTATTTACCCCTCCCCGATTTCCCCCCGCATTTAAAAAGAAGAATTGCTGGCAGGAGCGAGATTTTATGGCCATGAAGTCATTCCTCTGGTGTACTCATTTCATCCAGTAGAGAGGGTTGGAGCTGACGGCAGTCTGTATCCTTCAGTATCCTTCAGGGGGCAGGAGGCGGGGGCAGGGGTGGAGGGAGGAGGGAGGAGTGGAGGCCTTCCTCAACTCAACTCGCACCACACCCTGTCTGACAATAAGCACTCCGCCTCCTCTATACTAGAGCACCGTGTCATTCTGCTATTGCAGTGGTCCCCAACCCTGTTCCTGGAGGTCTACCGTCCTGCAGGTTTTCATTTCAACCCTAAGTTGACACACCTGATTCTACTAATTAGCAGCTGAATGAGCGCTCTAGCTGTTGAGTGAGGTGTGCTTTGTTAGGGTTGGAGTGAAAACCTACAGGACGATAGATCTCCAGGAACAGGGCCGGGGATTACTGCACTATAGCGTTATTCTACCATTGGTTTTTCATACATGCGCTTATAAAGACAAACAGATTTCTCCCTCTTTCGCCTGTGGACAAGAACAGAGATTGAACCTACTGGAAAGAGCATGCGTTTTGCCCGGACGCGAGAGAACCGCTGTTCGCCGTTATCTGTTCAGGTCTCGTTTGGCGTCTCGGCCGGTGGTCAGCTAGCCTGAGGGGCTGCCGGGGGCGGGCGTGTTAATCGCGCGCCCCGGGCTGTCCGCCGCGCGGTCGCAATGAGGCGGGAAGAGCAGCGCACTTTGGGCCTGAGGGTCCGAGGACGAGGGCTCGAATTCCAAATAGGGCGCCGTGCCCTTGAGTAGAGAGCTCGCCACCGATATCACTAAAAACCAACCGTGAGGACGAACCTGAGTCAGCCTGGCGAGTCACAGCATCTGCTGGGGTAACGTATAAAGAGTGAAATGCTACCACGGGGCCCGCGGCAACCTGCCTTCCGCTTCACGTGCGGATTAAGGCACCGGCAGACTCGGGCAGGTGGCGTTAACTAACGATGATGAGCAGGCCTCACGTTGTGAGGGTCCACGCCGCGGCCTCCGTCTTCTCAGATGAACCAGCTCAAGCCAACGAGGGTGGAAAAGCTCCTCTACCAGAGCTCCCTGCGGTAGCCTGGGACTTCACAACAGCCAAGGCCCGTTTGAAGCTAAGCAAGCGTAAGGCACGTGTGGAAACTACACTCGCAGCTCGATTTCACACCGACGCTGGGAAGAACTTTATTCTCGTTTATTCATGCGAGCCGTGACGTGTAGGAGTTTGCGGCGGAGCCTTGAGACCCGCTGGGCCGCTGGCTCTCCAAACGATCGCCTGGAACGGCGAACCGCTCTACATCAAAAGCACGTTAGCACAATTTGAGCCGAGTAACCTGCTCCTCTCATCACGTTTCCCTTCCTGTTCTCCGACCAAACGGAGCCACGGGACCATATTACAGGGAGGAGCTGTGGCTAGAGTACGACCGCGGACGCCGCTCAGCTACAGCACGTTGGAATGATCTAGAAGGAGCATCAGAGGCCAATTTGACGCCGCGCCTCTGACTGCAGTCAACTCGACGTTCAATTAGATTAGGTTTTCTCTCCCAAAACGTCTCCCGACGACGGCGGCCTTCTAACAACAAACCATTAGCGTAAACCGCGGAACACACTGGAAGCGAACGCTCCGGCCATATTTCACGTGTTTACAAGTCGCCGATAAAACAAACGGCAAACGCGACGCCGAGGTGCCGGGGCGCGAGATCAAATCTTTTTATGCAAATGGCGCTTTTTTCCCCTCCCCCTCATGTACCCCGGTTTTATAAGGGAGAGGGGAGAGAGAGGGCCAGCTTCAGCCCTCTCCAGCTCCTGATAGCATCGCTCTTGGATTGCGATCTTCCTGGTCATATATTCAACGGAGCCCCAATGCTGCATGAAAAAGCAATAAAGGACTGATACAAGCCAGCGCCACGTAATTACATTCCGCTCACATTATGAGCCCCTCCGTTAGAACAATACGGGTGATATAGACACATCACACTTTGGCACCAAGTGACATTAAATCATAATGAACCCACTTTATTTTAACTGGGAAGAATATAAAAGCCAATATACAGCACTGCATATATTAGCTTCGTGCAAGGAGAGGGGGAGAAGGGCGGGAGAGGGGGGAGGAGGCCGGGAGGGCGGGAGAGAGGGGGTGTGAATTAAGGCCGGGGTGTGCTGCTGGCCCCGCCCCTGTGCAGAGAAGCCGGGGTCTGAGGACTGCTGCTGGCATTGCGTTGTCAGGACGGAGAGTCAAGCCCACTCTCCTCTCTGTTGCCAAGCAATAGGGACATACACTCCTTCAGCAGACAATCTCTGGTCTAACTAGTTTACAGGTCTCTGGACTGGATCCAGCCCAGGTGGCGTGTTATAAATGTGTTATATGCTGTAAGCAGGGTGTGAAATTAACACCCGCCAGCAGCCAAAAATTTTGATTGTGGCTGGTAAGATTTCCTACTCTAGCAGCCACTTTGGCAGGTAACCTACCAGGTTGTGTTATATTGTGAAAGGTAATGTGGCTGGTAGAATGTTGAAAACGGCCGGTGATTTTTATAATCCACAAGCCACAAGCCAGTGAGTGAAAAAGTAAGCATTACATGGCTGTAAGCATTGTGCAAGTTTATGGGCATCCACATGCATGTTTGCATATACATGTGTAGCTGCGAGTGTGTATGCATGTGTGCGTGCATGCACATCCCCACGTGAGCTTTTGAGTGTGTGTGTGTGTGTGTGTGTGTACACGCATGTGTATCTTTTGTGTGTGCGCGTGTCCTGGAGCGTGTGTGTTTGCGCGTGTGCGTGTCCTGGAGCGTGTGTGTTGGGGCGTGTCCTGGAGCGTGTGCGTTTGCGCGTGTGCGTGTCCTGGAGCGTGTGTGTTGGGGCGTGTCCTGGAGCGTGTGCGTTTGCGCGTGTGCGTGTCCTGGAGCGTGTGTGTTTGCGTGTGTGCGTGTCCTGGAGCGTGAGTGTTTGCGCGTGTGCGTGTCCTGGAGCGTGTGTGTTGGGGCGTGTCCTGGAGCGTGTGCGTTTGCGCGTGTCCTGGAGCGTGTGTGTGTTTGCGCGTGTGCGTGTCCTGGAGCGTGTGTGTTGGGGCGTGTCCTGGAGCGTGTGCGTTTGCGCGTGTGGGCGCAGTACCTTCTCGTGGATCTCCTGGGTGGACTGGGCGTCACAGAACGCCACTGTGGCCAGGTCTTTGAGGATGGGCATCTCCACCGTGCAGTCACGCCCGTCAAGCAGCGCCACCAGGGGGCGTGGGTGCAAGGGCCCGTTCATGATCTGGGGCCGGATACCTGGAGGGAGAGAGAGATAGCAAGAGAGAGAGAGAGAGAGAGAGAGGGCGAAAGAATGAGAGGGAGAAAGGGAGAGAAAGAGAGAGAGAGCGAGAGAGCGAAAGAATGAGAGAGAAAGAATGAGAGAGAGAGAGAGAGAGAGAGAGAGAGCGACTGTGACTCAGGACTGCCGTCTCGAACGCACCCACACACAATAAGACTGTTAAAGCAAAGACCATGACCAGCACAGAGAAGTGGGCACAGATCCGCTGTTCTCTAAACAGTGGGTGGTCTCAACAAGAGGGGGAAACAATTCATATTCCAGATGTGTCTCTGTGGCCTCACGTCAGCTTTATCGAATGTGACCGATATAATAACCCGGAACGTGAACTCATTTCACTGCTATGTCCTCTAGCGCTGATCCAAAATCAGCTAACGTGCAACGTGCTCTCAATCCCAGCCTCCCACGTAATAAAAGAGGTGATCTAGGATCAGTGTTAGTGCCACAGTCTACCTGCATTCATTTCACCATCCTCACGGATCTCCGTCAACATGCACATCTATGGTTATGTGTCGTAGCGGTTAGCGCACTCAATTGTGGATACCAAGCCCTGGTTGGACAGTGTTACCGTAGCCCTGGGCTAAGCTTTTTATCTCACCTCATGATTATATCTTTATGAATAGATTATGGACGATACAGACTTAGAACATGTGGCAAGATTTTAATTTCTCACATGGTAGTAAGTGTGACTAGAATGTGCAAAAATAAAGCGGAATTTCCACAGGGAGATATGTGTACCGTGCACGTTACTGGCTACCTGTAAATAAGGCTCTTCTGTTCTCGAGCCTGCGCCTTTATCTGAGCAGCCATCATAGGGCCATGTCCACCACCTGTCACCTGTGGGTTACCTAGAGTGCACCGCATCCCAGCCTGCACTGGTGTGCTGCTTTACATTTGGAGATTAGGATATGTGGTCACAGTCTCTTGCTGGCTGAGCAAACAAATGGTGCTCAATAAATCAATGGGCCGACTCAGACTGGATTAGCTAACAACCTCGCTGGAAACATCTATCTCACCTTGCACTTCCTCAAATAACGATCAATTACCCCACAAAGTTCAGCATTGTGCTCTCTATCACACACACAAACACACGCGCGCGCGCGCACACAGACACACACGCACGTGCAAAACATGCACGCGCACACATACACATAAAACGTATGCAGGCACGCATGTGCATACACATACTAACACACACATGTACATATATCAGCACACACAAACACATACAGCATAGAGCATACACATGTAAAAACAAAAAAACACACATTACATTACATTATAGGCATTTAGCAGACGCTCTTATCCAGAGCGACTTACACAAATTCGTATTACATGTATCCATTTATACAGCTGGATATATACTGAAGCAATGCAGGTTAAGTACCTTGCTCAAGGGTACAACGGCAGTGTCCTACCTGGGAATCGAACCTGCAACCTTTCGGTTACAAGTCCAGTTCCTTAACCATTATACTACACTTCCTGCCTACATGTACACAAGAGCGGTCACGCACGCATGCATAAACGCACGCACGCACGCACGCACGCACGCACGCACGCACGCACGCACGCACACGCACACACACACACACACACACACACACACACGTTAGCCTGAGAAGGAGAAGAAGCTCAAATCTTTTTTCACTCCCGTCTGTGTACTATTGTTGGCTGTGAGAGGTCAGAGCAGCGCGCCACAGTACTACAGTAATCACAGGCACACACACACACACGCACGCACGCACATAGAGGTCAGAGCAGCGCGCCACAGTACTACAGTAATCACAGGCATACACACACACACGCACGCACGTACACACACACACATAGAGGTCAGAGCAGCGCGTTACAGTACTACAGTTATCACAGGCACACACACACACACACACAGAGGTCAGAGCAGCGCGCCACAGTATTACAGTAATCACATACACACACACACACACACGCACACAGAGGTCAGAGCAGCGCGCCACAGTATTACAGTAATCACATACACACACACACACACACGCACATAGAGGTCAGAGCAGCGCTCCACAGTACTACAGTAATCACAGGCATACACGCACACACACACACACACACACGCACGCACGTACACACACACACACACACATAGAGGTCAGAGCAGCGCGTAACAGTACTACAGTTATCACAGGCACACACACACACACACACACAGAGGTCAGAGCAGCGTGCCACAGTACTACAGTAATCACATACGCAGACACACACACACACACGCACACAGAGGTCAGAGCAGCGCGCTACAGTACTACAGTAATCACATACGCAGACACACACACACACACGCACACAGAGGTCAGAGCAGCGCGCTACAGTACTACAGTAATCACATACGCACACACACACACACACACACACGCACACAGAGGTCAGAGCAGCGCGCTACAGTACTACAGTAATCACATACGCACACACACACACACACACACACACACACACACACACAGAGGTCAGAGCAGCGCGCTACAGTACTACAGTAATCACATACGCACACACACACACACACACACACACACACACACACACACACACACACACACACACACACACAGAGGTCAGAGCAGCGCGCTACAGTACTACAGTAATCACATACGCACACACACACACACACACACACACACACACACACAGAGGTCAGAGCAGCGCGCTACAGTACTACAGTAATCACATACGCACACACACACACACACAGACACACAGAGGTCAGAGCAGCGCGCTACAGTACTACAGTAATCACATACGCACACACACACACACACACACACACACACACAGAGGTCAGAGCAGCGCGCTACAGTACTACAGTAATCACACACACACACACACACACAGAGGTCAGAGCAGCGCGCTACAGTACTACAGTAATCACAGTCAGACGAGCCATGGAGATTACTCCAACATCGGATCACTCACTTCTCGTCTGTGTCACGACTGCTCTGGTTCCATCATGCCCACTGCATTACTGAGAGCTCTACATGCCACATCGGGGACAACACATGCGTGGAGAGGAGTGTGTGTGTGTGTGTGTGTGTGTGTGTGTGCGTTTGCGTGAGTGAGTGTGTGCATGTTTGGCTTTCAAAAAGCTTTCTAAAGAATGTACTGCCTAATGCCTGTGCTGCCAGCCAGTGAGCCTGACTACATGTGTTCCTCCATTACTGACTAATGCAGAGAGTTCGAGCTCGGATCAAAAGTTTGATGGAACGTCGGAAGTGCCCCTCAGCCCACCCTCACTCACCCCGACCTCCCCTCTGACCGACCACTTAACACCACTCGGCAGAAACTGGCCTCGCTGGGCCGGCCAGCATTTTAACACCCATTTCATACAATATTAATACGGGGAGCATCAATATTCATGTTCCTGGCGCATTTACACTGGACCGGGCCTGCCAAACTCCCCTGTTGACGAGCTAGCCGGTGCCGCGCCAACGTCGTCAGAGACCGAATGGGGGAGCCAGCGCGGTTCGCCGTGGCTGTTCTCACAGGCTCCGGGTCCGGTGTGGATGAGTTCATTAAACTCCTCCCCCGTCCCCCGCTGAGTGGGAGGGGCAGAGGAGCTGAGAAAACACACCGGGTCATCACCTGATGGAGGGAGGGGGGGTGGGGGGTGTTAGGAAGGGAAAATCCTCCGGGCGTGGATTTGGAAATAACCTCACCTGCTCACGCCTACAGATGGGTAGCACAAGGGGACAGAAAGACAGACACAGGGTGTACACCAGGATGACAGAGGTACAGACAAGCAGGAGGACGGATACAAGGTTGGAACGAAAAGGGAAACGGGGGAAAGATACTGACAGGCAGACAAACAGACATGGAGAGCCAGAGACACTGGGCGCAGAAATACAGACAGACAAACAGACATGGAGAGCCAGAGACACTGGGCGCAGAAATACAGACAGACAAACAGACAGGAGTGGAAAGACAGGTGGACGACAGGAGAGGGGGAGGGGCAGATTAAGACGAACGAAACGAAAAGACACAAAAGAAGAGGTAGAGAAAGTGAGGAGAGAGGGTGGAGAAGCAGGGAGGGAGGAGGGGAAGCGCTGCGCTGACGGACCACGGCACAGAGCGGGCGCGCCACGAGCGCCTGTCGCCGCTCTCCTCGCCAGCAGAGGCCGCTAGCGAGCAATGCCCGGTTCAGGGAGAGCAGAGGGAAAAATGAAGAAGCAGTTGGGATGAAAAGACACTGCGTTGGAGGGGGGGGGAAGAAAAAAAAAAAAAAAGGAGAAGCACGCACTTGAAAAGGAGACGCTGTGCACTCACGGGGCTGCCGAGCCGCCACAGTGGCCCTCCATCCGCCTGCTGCCTGTTGTCATGGTGATAACTTAACTGGCTTTGGCTGGTTTATAATGCACTTTATTTTAGGCAGTGACATCTGTGCCGCTGTTGGAGATTAGAGCCGCACTCTTTCCCGCCTCTCCTTCCCCCTTCCCAGAACGAGAAGGGAGCCTTTTTTGCGCTCGCGGGCGTTTCATTAAACCGCCAGGCTTCGACTAGCGAAGAGCCGCTAACGTTCGCGCCTCCCTCCCGCGTGAAGAGTCAACGCTGCCTTCTGGGTAATGGCCCGTCACGGGTGTCTTTCCGTGTCCCCTGAGGGCATCTCCTCGCCCCAAACGCTCCCTCGGTCGACGGGAGGAACGGGCGAGCGCACGTGTGAATACGACGGGCTGGCGTTTCTACGGCCGAAGATATCCTTCCATTGAAAAGGGGCTGTGACCCACCCCCCCCCCCCGCCCCCTAAGGCCACACCCCTGCCCCCGTGGAGACGTGCTGAGTATACACAGATTACTGTAAGCACGACGACACAAACGCTTACAGAGAGTCTATTCACGGGAAAAGAGACGGGGGAGGAGTGAGGCTCGGCGGCGGAAGGGGTTAAGTTCGCGATGAAGGCAGCGGGAGGGGGAGAGGGAGCAGGACCACGCCAAGTGAACACGGCGAACTCGCTGACCTCATCCTGCAACCTTTCTGACACTCTCTACAGAGTACCGTCCTGCTACATTACACTGTGTCCTTTATTAACTTCCCCTCTCTCTCTGTACTGTATCTCTCTCTCTCTCTCTCTCTCTCTCTCTCCTTCATTAGGAGCAGAGGGCTGCGTGTCCCTCTAGAGACAGATTCACTTTCATGCTCTTGTTTTTTTGTTGAAGCAAATGCGTGCTCTTTGGGGCAAACGACTCTATTCGCTCACGCCGTTCAACCTCTACACGCTGAGCGTCCAGTCCCCAAATAAACTTTCCTTCGGTCCCACCGCAGCTTCCCACACTTTAAATCTCCCCGGCCCTCCCCCTCGACCCCCCCCCCCCCCCCCGCAGCTAACCAGTCATAAGAAAACGTGAACCAAAACACACCAATCGGGAGCATGAAAGCCAACCAGGAAAGCAAACGAACTGATTCTGAACGAATTTTCCTAAACAGTAGGGGGGAATTTTTTTCAGAATAAGAGCAGAGATGGACGGGGCCCTTCTGATTTGACCCTCGTTTAATGAATCCCTTCCTTCCTGCCGCCGCGGTCAACAGACAACGGCGCCGGAGAGGGTTTGAGGCAGCTGCCGTTTACTACCTGGCTCCCCTCCCCTTAGGGACTCCCCATCAGAGCCATGATGTGCTCCCCTGTGGATTCAGCGCCTCAGCGCCGCAGCGCCGCAGCTGGTCTCAGCATCATCGCTGGAACATGCAGGGAAGGCGCAGCCACAGGCGCGCTACGCGCCGAACAGATATCCAACTCAGTGTTCCTTCCACCCAGCACTTCTGTGCCTACGAGCATCGAGTCGCCAGGCAAAAGTTCTGGTGCTATGGACGTTCCAGAGTCCACCACAGCCCTTTGTAAACAACGATAATGAGAAATAAAATCCAGAAAACATTTTCGAGTCAACAATGGCAGAAACGTGATTATAACGGTTAAGCGCAAAAGGCTGAATATCTGTATAGAAAATAGAGCATCTCTAACAAATAAACCCCCCCCCGCCGGTACAAACTAACGTCGTGTTAAGGACTTGGTATATACTTGTGATTTGGCAGGCGTATAATAAACAATTTGTGTTATTTGTTTTCCGTTAATATCTAACCATATCAAAGCAAAGAAAGTGTGACAAATTCTGACTCTGAATCAGTATCAATCACATTGTGATGTTGAATCAATTACGTTCCAATTTCAAGGGGCTTTATTGGCAGGCCTTGAAAGCAGTTAACCAAAATGCATTTTGCTCACAATTATATATAATAAATAATGGTATTATATAATAGCCATAAACAATCTCTTGATGTTGAAAATAATTTGATATGCTAGCAATTACACCTGCTGGGAATGATTTTCTGAATGATGTAATTAATAACGATGATGTGACTGAATGGGCAACAAATGTAGAGCTTCTTGCGCCTCACCATCAGGCCACTGAAGATCATTAAACCATTAAATTCACAGAACAGAAAGTAAAAGAATCTAAACTTATAAAGAAAATAAAAAATACTTAAAAAATAAAAAACTTAACCTATGATCAAATTTGCCACACAAGGCAAATGGTGAATAATACCACTTTCACTACTTACAAGGTTTTCCTACCTGTTCATACGCCATAACATACCCTTTACAACTTTACAGATATCTAAACAGTTTATAGGTTACTTGGAACCTGGAAAGTTCCATGTTGGACATAAACGAAACGAAAACTTTCTTATAAAACGTAGGATCTCGTAGCGGTAAATCTGACGTTCAGACTTCGTAGCGGAACCTCGCACCGACGAATTGCCTTTGTACTGAAACAGAGGAAGAGCCAGAATGTTTTTGAGGTCCACACTCGTTTGCGCTGCGCTCATTTTCAGAACACGAGCAACCAATTTAGGCTCTCGAACGGCAGCACAATCCCGACCGTGGGGCCCTGTTAAACGGGAGTCCGTCGGCCCCCGGCGAGCGGTGAAACCGAAAACAAACAGGACGTGATCATTTCCCACAATGCCCTAATGAAAGCCCCTGTCAGCACTGATAGGGAGGCTTAATGGAAGATAGAAGCCGGTTCCTCCTCCTCCAGCTGACTGGAGGCCCGGGTCATGGAGCTGCCTCTACCTTCTGATCAACAGCTGCTTCTGGTTACCTAGCAACCCCAAGCAAGCTGCCTGGCTGCAGTTGCGGGTGGCTCTCTCCTGACAACAGGCTGAGCTATGCAGTCAACAACGTTATGGACCAGGACCGCAAGACAAACAGGGAGCGTGCGTGTGTATGCGTGTGTGCCAATTAATTTAAAAAATATATGGTTGCGTACAAACGGCACGTATGAATGTGCTTACACACATACATACAAACTCACATACACAGACATTCATGCATACACACACACACAAACATACACACACACACACACACACACACACACACACACACACACACACACACACACACACACACACACACTCACACTCACACTCACACTCACACTCACACTCACACTCACACACTCACACAGTGTGGCAGCCTGCTAGAGGTGTTTACTTTCCAGTAATGTGAACCCATGACACAACACACAGTTGTGCAGATGGGTCAAACAACAGCGTGTTTTTCTTTCGAGAGTTTCCCCCTCGATCCTGGCATTCAGCCAGCACTGGAACATTTAACTGTCCTGGAGGCAAAGAATTCCTTCTTTGTGCACGCGCGCACACACACACACACACACACACACACATGGACGGATACAAACAAACACACACGGATACAGACAAACACACACACACACATGGATACAGACAAACACACATACACACATACATACAAACACACACACACACACGGATACACACACACGCAAGGATACACACAAGCACACACACGGATACACAAACACATACAAACACACGCACGGATACACACAAAAACACACAGACACACACACACACACACACACACGGATACACACAAACACATACAAACACACATACAAACACACACACACACACACACAAGCAAACACACACAGACACACAAACACAAACACACACATGCAGATACACACAAGCACACACACATGCACAGCCGCACACAAGTTCCCAAAAACTCCAAAAACAAAGGCATGCACGCTGCTTGTTATAGCGAGAGGTCGTGGCACGGGCCCAGCGGGGGGGAACATAAGCTCCTAACACAACCCCCCCCCCCCCACCCTCCCTCCCTCACCAAAGCCCCCCATCACACAAAGGCCCCTTGTCCTCCCCGAGTCGGCTCCGCCCCCGTCACCACCCAGCTGCCCACCACACCAATCGCTCCCCTGCCAAGAAAATTAGAGAGCTCCCTTCTAAAGGCTCCCTTTGTGCCGTCCGAGAGGGCCGCTTCTCCAGCGGGGGCAGAGACAAAAGCGGGCGTCAACAGCAGCCGCGGCAAAAACACTGGACTTAATTCTCACTAATCTCCGTTCCCCCGCGTGACACCGCTACCAGAGAGCGGAAGAGATCATGTATTTATTTATTTATTTATTTATATATTTTTCAAATGGACATTGATAAACAGTGGAAAATTTTTTTTTAAAAACATCGCACTGCAATATGGCAGAATATCAAAAGGTGTATAAACTGGCAACACGCTCACACGCACACACACATACACACACACGTACGCACACGCATGCACGCGCACACACACACACGAGCGTTAACACACGCGCGCTCGCACATCAGCGGTGGAAGCACCCCCACCCCCCTCCCTCCTCGCTCCCCCACCCCCTCCGACCATGCCACACTTTATTAGACAAGCAGAAAAGAAAAACAGGAAACGTGCCGCTTGCCTGGGAAATGTTGCCTCCACATTCTTCTGATTAAGAGCTACACATGGTAGTCACATAAAAAAAGGGGGGAAAAATAAATAGAAAAGAAGATTCTGAGAGATTCTGCTCTGGGGGTATACCCCCCCCCCCCTCCTCCTCCTCCTCCTCCTCCCCTCCGTGTCCCCCCCACCCTACCCCTCCCCTCGCCTGCTCCTGTTTCGCCCTCAGTCCGTCTCCCCTCGGCTAGGGAAGTCGTCTCGGAGCGAGCCTGCTCAGCGCCCCCGGCTGCACCATCTTTCAGACGGAATGGCCCTTTTGAGGAGTGCGACAGAGCCGCGCACACGCACGCACGCACGCAAAACGGGCGAGCGCAGCGACGGGGCGAGAGAGGGTCAGGAAGAGGTTTTTTTCGTCCCTCCTGTCCGGGAAGAACGAACCCGGCTCCCCCGCGAGACACTTCCACCCCCCCTCCCCTCCCCTCCCTTTCTCCGCCGCGATCACGAACGAAAAAAAAAGAAAAAGTCACTCGTTCCTCAGCCGGGCTCCCCGCCTTTTAAGCCACGGCCGCCTCTCGCCTCTCCTCTCGCCTTTGTCTCTATCGAACGAGAAAAGGAAAACAGAGACGCCCGTTTAAAAACAAAAAAGCGAGGGAGAAAAAGGAGGGGGAAAAGATTCCAGTGAAGAGCGGCAGCGTTAATACGTGGTGCCGCGCTCCGGGCTTGTGCGATCCCCTCTTCCGTCCGCTCCGCACATTTTTCCCTCCCTCTATTTTTTTTCTCCCCCTCTCTCACTCTCTCTCTCTCTTTCTCTCTCCCTTTTATTTTTTATTTGTGATCTGGCCTCGGCCGCCTTTTTAAGAACGCCGGCCCCTTTTTTTCCTCTTCAACTCACTCATTCGCTCCCCCACCTCTCCCCCCACCCAGTACTCTCGTTCTCCCCCAATAACTCTCTTCCCATTTTCTGTCCATCTCCAAACTAAACACCCCCCCCCACCTCCACCCCTCCGCTGGTATTTTGAGTAGTGTTCCTTTGAACACTGAATTGCGCACAAACGCATTCACATGCGCACACGCACGCAGGACTCGCACCTATAATATTACATTGGACCGCTGACAGCAGTCGTACCGTAGCCGCTAAAGCGGACGTCACGCACGGCGCAAGGGTTCCTGCATGTCAGTGCGTCTCAGAAGTGTCTATTTCACAGTTCCCTCTGAAAAGGACCGGAGATTGACGGACAGCCTGCCTCAATATGGTAAAGAGGGTCCAATAAACGGGCTGCTTAAAATAACAATGCCGCCCAACGCCCCGCCTCTCTGTCGCCCTGCCCAATCGGGTTTTCTCCCCCGCCCCACGCGAGCCGGACAACCTGCGCGATAGACAGACAAAGGGTCTGGCCGTGACGGGGGGGGGGGGGGGGCGCTCTGAGCGGTTCAGCTCGACGGCCAGCGACGCCGGTCCGCCGTGTCACGTTTCCACACGCGACGGCAGCAGACGGCGTAGCGGTGTCACGTTTCCGAAGCTAGGGTTCTAGGGTTTCGCCGCGATGCCTCGGCCTCACCCCGAACCTCTCGCCCCCGAGCGCTGACTTACGCTCGCCGTTCGCTTCAGCGTTCGCCTCAGAACAGCGGCCACGTCAGGACACCCCCGAAGCCGCTCGGAAAAAGAGGGGCTAGACACACTGCGATTAACCGGCCGCCACGAAGGCGCTGTCGACCGAGGTGCAAATCGTACCGCGCGGTACACTGACACGCAGAACGGGTCTGCGTTCACTTCCGGGTGAAGCTGAGAGTGATGCGATGGTAGGTGTGAGACGGTGGGGTTAAGGGCAAAAATCTGTCTAAACCAAAGTTCCGCTCTTGAGGAAGTGCTTTTTCAGTGGTAACAAAGTGGCGTCGGTTGAGGTCTATCAGAGAACCTGGAATGGCACAGGTGACATGGCCCCCGCCCAAAAAAACCTTTCAGAGGGCACATTACAGGACAAGAAACGACAGACAGTCTTCCTCGCAGGGAGCTACACACACGTACAGACACACGCACGCGCCCCGCAGATACCACTCTAGGTTCACCTCAAACTGAAGTTCAGGAAACCTATACACTACAGACCTACAGACCCACAGACCCGCAGCCACAACCCTGCTAACCAGACTCCACGGCACTGGAGTCTCCGCCTCCTTGGCTGCCAGAACGGCTCACGATAAAAATACTCACATTAAGGAGAAATCTGCGATTCGCTAAATGCAAACAACAGCGTATCCCAGCATGAGACGCGTAGCGCCGAGCACTTATCTCCACGCAGCACAAATAACAGACTGTGTTGTCAGAGTCACTTGCTTGTGATATCCGTGCCCTTACAGGTCAGCTTACCCTGAGCAACGAATAAATATCAATATAAACAGACTGGCACAGCAGATCCACTCTGACGGATATCAAAACACTAGTTTTTGGAAGTAGACAGGGACACATCTGTTCTACCCACCCCCCCAGCTCCCCACCCACACACAGACACACAAACAAACACACACACACACACACACACACACACACACACACAACACATACACACAGCTAACTCCTCTACGCTGTAGCCATGAGTAGCCACCAACGACCTAGCCATAATACAGATTATATTAATGTTTTGACTGTTCACGCCTCCACGGTTTAAAAGAAGCATCCCTGTTTCCGAGCACGTGCGGTCAGCTGACCTCTCACACCGTAAACTCACCGTACAGTCTGTCCACGAGAGGGGTGATAGGCGTCGCCTGCTAAAAACTACAGATAAACATCGAAGTCGACGCACCCTGTCAGTAACTGACGAGAGACGAGTGACCAACGCCTACCACAACATCACCACCTCAAATGAGTTCACAGGCAATAACATACCGCTTACGATTCTGTGACATTTACAACCCGTTTCAAAGTCCGCTCCCTTCAAAGGTCATTATTTGCTTAGCGAGCTACGCCCTGCGTCCATTGATCACCATAAGCCAGTTTTAGCGAGCCCCTCAGCGCCGGTCATTGGACGCGATGCGCCCTTATACCGCAAAGCGCTTAAAGGGATTTTAAAAAGGAGTGGTAAGTAGAGCCACGCCTTTGGTGGTCTCGCTGCGCACACGGCCGTGTCTCTGCTAGAGAGAAGACCCCAAAAAGGATACAATGACAATGAGGTTGAAGTGCAGACTGTCAGCTTTAATTTGAGGGTATTTACATCCATATCGGATATATAGAACCTTTTGTACATAGTCCCCCCCATTTTCGGGCATCAAAAATTTATTTTTTCCGTATTTAAATACAAATTCCATTAAATAACTTGCAAATATTTATAAAGCATACAGCAGTGTCTTTCAAATTCCCATTGGTAGCTACATTGTATCTACCATGCTTACCTACCATTCCCAGTTACTATGCTGAATTTTACAAGTTAACATTTAACATTTACATTGCTGGATACTGAAAGAACTTGAAAGGCACGATCGCAGTGCCCACCATGGATTCAAACCTGCAGCGTCTTTTTCAGTGTCTATTAATTACAGAGCTTTACTATCAGTAGGCTTTGAGAACTAACTTCACACCGCAGTGAAATTCAAATCACACATGTTGAGGTTCACGTTATTACTGAGAGCCGCGGAGCTTCAAAGCCCGTGCTGGAGAGAGCCGTCAAACCCAAACATGCGCTTGGCTAGCGCTAGCAGGCTAAGAGCGGCGCAGTACGCAGGATGATGTAACGGATGGCACGGAAATCAAGCCGGGTCGTTTTTGTTGCCGCCCTTGTCGTTCAAAAAGCCGCAGCGGGGCTCAGACATCAAAGGGGGCGCAAAAAACGGCCGATTCGGCAGAATCCCGGCAAACCCACGTACGCCTGGAAAGCCGGCTAATTCAGCGCTCGACGGCTCGCCTTCCTTAACAGAAAACAGCAGAGCCAGTCGCGCTTACGTGGGGAGGATAACGGACGCTAAAATTTTAACATTCTGTGGCTAATGACCTCGTTCGCCCTCTTTTAACAGTGACATTTTTCAGTCCACATATTTTACCTCTTCAGTGAGATGGGGGTGGGAGGGGGGTGACACAGGACGCTTTCTGAAACAGCAACCGAGAGGGGGCGTTATCAGGCTACCTCCCTCCGCCCCAGCGCCGGCCCGCCAAAGGAGCCCATCGAACACGAAGGCCCGCATCTCAAAGGGGTCGGAGCTGCACGGAGCAAAGAAAGGCCGCTTTCAACTCCCCCCCCCCCCTCCCAGAATGTTTACCGGCGAGGCGCAGAGGCTGAGCTCCGGGCCCCTGGGGGACACACCTGCGCGGGAGGCACGAACAGACCCAGGGCGTATTTACAGGGAGACCTTCGCAGCGCCGGGCCGGGCCGGGGGAAAATAGAAGCCGTCGATACCGGCGCGGCGCTTTGCATTTACCGTACCTCCTCTCCGCTCTTCGGCAACGGCGGCGCAGATTAGCGAAGGGGGGAATGTAAATAAGGGAGCCGCCAGGGACCCCCGTCCGGCGGGCGCTTCATTTGCGCGGGAGTGGCGGCAATCGCTACGGCGCCGCGGAGAGCGTCACGGCCTATTATTTCAGCGGCAGCGAAAAAGAGAGAGGAAAGAAAACCCCGCCAGCGCGGTAATAAAATAAAATGACGTTTGAGGACGCCTCTCGCAACCCCTCTCGCCCAACCCTCCCCCCATCCCCCCCGTCCCCCCGTCCCCCGTGCCCCCCTATCCCCAGCCGCCGCGCGGCACCGCCCATCCCGGAGGCTCGGTATATGCGCTGAGATGTGATGTGGGTACCGCCGCCGCAGATCACAGCTCGGCCAAATACAGGCCTACTGTAATCACCCCTTCTACTACTTTCCCTCCAGAAAAACAGAGAGAGGGAGGGAGAGAGAGAGGGGCGGAGAGAAAGGGAGAGCGGGAGGAGAAAGGGGGAAGAGAGAAAGAAGTGAGGAGGAAAAGGAGGGAGGGAGACAGAGTGAGAGAGAGAGAGAGAGAGAGAGAGAGGGAGAGAAAGGGAGAGGTAGACAGAGGGAGAGAGAGAGAAAGGGGGGGGCGGGAGCGAGTGAGTGAGAGTTAGAGAAAGAGAGGGAGAGGTAGATAGAGAGAAAGAGAGAGAGAGAGAGACAGCACAGCTGCAGGTGGGCTCCAGATGTGGGGTCTCTCAGGGAGAGCGTCTCTGGTGCAGTTATTCATCCTGGCCCCTCCCACAGACAACCGCCCCCCCCCCACCCCCCCCCCCCCCCCACCACCACCTCCCACATCCCCCCAACCACCATGACAGGGACCATCTGGCCTGGCAGAGGGAGAGGAGAATGGCAGCAGTGCCCCCCTCATGGGGTGACAGTGCGCCCCTGCACATGGCGAAGAGCAGAATTACAGACCGCGCGACCCCCTGCCCCGCTCCAAAGCTGCTCCCCCCCCCCCCCCCCCTTCGACCTGTCACATCACACCGCACAGCTGGGTTCTATTACCATAAATACATGCCGTCTCCCGGTTCTGCTGACACTGAGAGGGGGCCTGGAGCAGAACAGTCAGCGTTGAGTTACCGCGCCTAGCGCGGTCGCTAACGCGCTGCCGAGCTCCGGACGATTCATCGGCCATAATAACAAACTCCGCAGATGATATTCGAGTCAACGGATAACCTCGCGGTAACCAGAGGGGGGGGAGACGGGCCACACGATCTGCACCTGGAAAAACGTGATCTCCTTCTGAAAATGTACTACTTCCTGTTGAAGAGCACCTTCAGCTGAGCTAATTAGCCATATTCCGTCCGAGGGACTTAAAATAAGAGAAGACATTTTAGGCGAAGGAATCTGTTTATTTCACGCTTTAAGGAACAGAAAACGGGCAGAAATTCTCTGGAAATTAACGGACTATTGTCTTTTTGTTTTTTGTTTTTAATCACCAGAACGTTTTCATAAATAAAATATGAAAAAGCCAATTGGCAGTGAGACACAATATAAGCATGCACTAACTAACTGTCTTTGTTTAGCCTTGCGCAAACGTTCTACGCCCAATGTCTTCCAGAACGGTTAAAAAGGAGTTCCTGCGTAATTGGCAAAGCCGCGCAGAAATGTTTGGAACGCAGAAAAATAAGCCTTAGCTGTTATCTAACAGAGTGAACTGGCAGTGTGTGTAATGACTTAAACAACCTGCTGCGCTAACAAACATAATAACGAATCAGTGGAATAAAAAAACGCGGTGACTTCAACATGGCTGTTTGCAATGTGCCACATAATATGCAAAAATTTTCCCTTAATTTACTTCTTGCCTTTGTGTGGAAAATAAGAACTATTTCACTTTGTCCTGTCCAGGAAAAAGCAGCATTCCAATTTCCTCATTAAGAGAAGCCCAGACACGCACTGGGGAATGGAATATTTATTAATGAAATAATAACCGTGAATGTACCAAAGACACAATAAGCACAGGGGAGGCATGCTGCTGCCATGTTTATACTTTTTTTTTTTTTTGCTTGATTTAAGATGCTGTGAGACATTTAATGTCATGCACACTTTATATTGGCTGTGGAGGTGATCAAGTACTGTACTGTCACTCATTCGCCCCGCTGGCAAAGGCCTACAACACGAAGGCCACCTACTCAGAAGTAATGGGGTGCCGTAACACGGAATATAATAACCTATCAATCACTCCCCGCTACCACCTCTTCAGCCTCCCTCTTCAACGGAGGACTGTGACAGCAAGCCACCTGCAACGGTATTTTAGCGCTTACGCAGGGGAGTGTTTGACTTGAGCTTCAAAAATCAGACTCTAGACTGCTTTTGCTTGGGGGCGCACAATTGCTGCCGGTTTCCATTCCATTTGGGCTCTCAAACAGTTAGGATTTAATGGACTGCTAATTTAACACGCGTATCTGCGCGTGTCATCGGGTAACAGGTATATTCTTTGACTCCATTGCGAAAGAGATGCTTTTGGTGCTAAAAGCAAGACTAAGAGGGCAATGATCTTTCTTCAGCTTCTGGTCTTTTCCATGCCTCTTTGTATTTTAGATTAAATCGTTCAAATAACCAACCTTGAACAATCAATCGAACCTCGTGTGACACTCGGCTCCACTGAGACGGCCGCCTCAAGTTAGTTTCAGTCAGTTAACAAAAAAAATAATAAAACCCTTTATTTATTATTACAAAACCAAAAGCAACGATTAATTCCTCTCACAAGGACGGCGCGATAAAGATCGCGTTCGGCTAACGGCTCAATCAAACGTCATGGATTCAAAGCGGTCGGATCAAAAACATACAAGCAGGCTTCCTCCAGGGCCGCTGTTGAAAGGCACAGATCTAAAAGGTGCGAGAAAGGTATGGGCACAAATTAGACAGGCGGAGAAAACAATCCCGCCGTTTCTCCTGGGAAAAAACAATATCCTGCCTTCTTTTTCCCGCTAAACGACTCCATCTGCGGCTCTCGCCCTTCAAAGTGCGAGAGACTCGAAAACAAGGGGAAAAAAAGTCGAGGGAGAGTAAATAAATAAAACCTTCAAACCGCCGACAACCCGGGGAAGACGCCTTCCCGCCAAAACAGCACCTCTGTTCTGCTCGACAAAACGGCGGGCTAGCCCCGGCCACTTCGGCATGGTAATTCGGTATCCGCGAGGTTTTCGTTTTCAGCGCATGAATAATTCAGGGTGACCTGCCTGGCATGAGGGGCGGGGGGTGGGGTGGGACAAAGGGAAGCAGGGGATGTGCGAGGGCGGACGTCCCTCCTCTCTCCCCGTTTCGTGGAGCGAAGGAGGGGAAAAAAGACACTCGGGCGCAGCTGTTCCGTCTCTTTCTCTCATTTTAGCCTCCCCCACTTCAATCTGCATTCGAGCACCCCCTCACCCACACCCCCCCCCCCCAAAAAAAAAACAAAAAAAACTCCCTTTTTGGAATCCCTGCAGATGTTCTGCTGAAGAGAGACGCAAGATGTCCATCACTAATTTAAGCACATTATTATTCCATCTGCTTTATTTTATGTTAAAAAAAAGAGTGGATCACGGAGGCAAAGATTGAAAAAAAAAAAGAAGACAACAGCAGAGGTGACCTGCTAAGATCTCAGAAAAAAAACTAGTGCTCCCCAAATTTATGTTAGATATACAGGCAGCAGAAGGACAGCCCAGGGGTCCTGACATTTTGAGCCCCAGGAGACCACAGGGTCACAGCGGTCTCTTAACGCTCCCCGCAAACAGGAACTTGGATGAAGGATAACATCGTTCCACAGGACAGGTTCTCAGGTAACGGGGCTGGGAGGTGTGGCCATTCCCAGTGACAGACCTGCTGCTGACGACAAAAAGGGGGGGGGGGGGGGGCGAGCCTGGGGGGGTGACCCTTAAACGAGGTCAACTGCCTCTTGACCGCCAGCCGTGCTTGAGCGATTCCTATTGGCATTCATTCATTTACACCCCCCGCCTCTTATTTTCAGCCGGCTAGCTTTTCAAAGTAGTTAATCAGGGCAGACCAGGACGATGATCCAGATCGACAGCAAGAAGGGAACCTCATGTTAAAACAAAATATATTTTTCCTCTGATGGATGAAATACATTTACGGGCTCATCCTAGCATACATTTTGACCTATATGCTGACATAAACAACGACGAGGACTGGATCTGAAACACGGCAACATTTTGCGCTCAGTCCGCCGATCGGTATAGCTTTATCGTTGCTATATAAAAAGTGTAGGTCAAAAACGGTGACATAACAAGAAAACGTAGAAGACCAATTACAGCACCCCGAGTCATTTGCGCTGGATTACGCAATGTCACGGGGACAGGCCTATGCGCGGAGTCCAGTGGAGATGTTTACGAGGACCTGCGGAAACGCTACAGATGGCTGCTAGGATTTCCCCCCGTTAATCCCGCTTTACGGCCAGGTAAAACGGACAAGTGCCCCGGAGAAATTCCCTCCCGCACCCTGCCTGTACTTTCCCCTGTCGCATCATTAGCACGTACTGTACATTGCACTGAAATGAATGCACACCGAACTCACCTGCACGGAAACTAAATTTTTTAATCTAAGCACCTTTTCAGAATGACTTTCTTGGCAAGCTAGTCGCCCTTAGACTGCACTTCGGCCAATAAAATAACACATTTGTTACGTCACAATAATTATTTCCAAGTATTCATAGAAGTAATATTTTATGGTGTGTGTACGATACTGACTGCAAGTGGGCACTGAGTCTCTGAACACGAGTCGCTAACGTTAGCATCGCTGAGGGAGGATACTGGAGACGCACGCTGTGGTCTTCCCACGGCTTCGATTCTAAGATGGAGAGGCTGCCCCGCCGAGGCTGCTACGCCCGCCCCGTTTGGAGACGAGCCCTACACCGCTCTCAGAAAGGGACATCTGGCTGGGAGGGAAACGGTCTCCCCTCCAACGGAACGCGCGCCCTTCCCAAATGCCAACCCTCTGCCACCCTGCCACCTCCGCACAGAGCCGGGGTACGCGTGATGCGCGCGCGAGAGCCGCGCGCACTCAGGGAGAGGGAAAAGCTGACCTCCGCGACCGCCAACAAAACCGCGGAGAAGACATCGGTCCTTTTCGCCTCGTGTCTTTGAAGGCAAGAGACTACAGGGCCATTAAAGAAATGGAATCAGCCAGCCCTCCTTATAATATCTCAATTGGGTGATTATACTCCTAGACCAAGAAGCACTAATCCCCAACACGTTTAATGACGAGGAAGCTTTCGCCCTGCGCACGGCGTAAAATATGACCTCGTATTTGATTTACGCACGTATTTCGTGTCTATTGAATATGTGGCGTGTATTTTCATTTTCTCAAAATGATTTGTGAAGGCTCAGGTCTAGCGCGAGTTTTAACTACTCAAGCTCTCTGTAATGAGAGCCCTTTGTTAACTTCTAAATTATTCAAATGCATTTCGCTCAAAGAAAATTGTTTCATTCCCAAGTAGAAAATGAACACGCGACCGCATATTTCAACCGAGGGCACTCGGAGAACGTATTGGGAATGCGTCCCTGGGTGTGTATCCTCAGAAACAGAAGGATTCAAAATGAAAATCTCATTGAATGCCTCCGTGGGACTGAGATGCTTGAAGGTTATGTAACTGGCAGTGAAAACGTCCTGCGCAAGACTGTGACCGCCCCCCCCCCCCCCCACCACCACCCACCATTCCCTCCCTCTCCCTCCCACTCAAGAAATAAGCAGATTAGCTGACCAGCCCCACCCCGAAGGCTTAAACACAACTATGTCAGGTCCATGACCCACCCACAGGCCTTAGGCCCTTTGACACCAGCCTCGAGCCCTCCCACCCGCCTCCCCCACTGACGCCAGTACAGTGCGCACAAACGCCCCAACACCCCCCTCTTGACTCTCTCTCCTCTTCCCTTTCAGGCCCCAGAACTGCCTCCTGGGGCACGCCATATAATCCCCCCCCGCTGAGCCACGTATCACGGGTGGCGCTACGTGTACAGCAATCCATCTAAGCTAGCGTCTATTTACGCGCGCGTGACACCGCGAGGCACGTCAGCTCTAAGCAGCTATCGCATCACGTGACACTGACCTGGGCTGCTGTCCGTGCGGCTGACTGACAATTCCATGGCCAATGTGAGAGCTCTCCCCTACTGTACATTGGACGGGCAGGAACTGCCACCAAAGCGCCCGGCTCAACCATTTAACAGCATTATTAATGAGCTGCTTATGGTATTAGCCAACCAGGGAGGGACTAGAGGGAGTCGTACCCGGTCCCTCCCAACCCGCTATTGATATTCCAGTGTATTAACGCCACTTATCTCTCTATACATGGTTAGACAGCCTACGCCAACTACAACTTCCCAAAGACACCCAGTTGCCTTTAAGAGGGACGGATACAATCTTTCCGAAACCTTGCTGAAGATGAAAATAGAATGTTAAAAAAAACAACCTTGGTTCTCTACCGCCAGAAAATGAATTCAGAGCCCCACGGATGCTTAGCGGGCTGAATGCAAATCACCTTGTTTATGCGAGCGGGCTTCTGTCTCTTCATGCACATGAATGTTTAACCGTAATACAATAGGCTTAATCAGAACGGTCTCACCGTGCGCAGTCTTTTTCAGAAATGTGCTCATTTGATGACCCGATTACAGGAACAAGCATGTTTTTATTTTGGAAAAGCACCAATAAAATATAGCCGAGCTTTTTTTCACTGTTTTCCCACAAAGCTTCAGAAGAAGTTCTTTTTACAAAACGTGCACAATGCTAATTTTTTAAGCAATTTCCAGACCCCCCCACTGCCCCCCCCCTCCCCTCCCTAACTAAACCTTCCTGTTACTTAAATGAGAAGATAATCTTTCTGTGATTACGGCCAAAACCCGGGTTGCCTAGCAACACACAATTAAGGAATATGCTTTCAGACGGGCTTCGCGGGCCGCCCATTATCAGATGAAATTACTGAAGCAACAAATGTCAGCTACATGCAAATGAGTTTGTTGTGCGCAAAGAATGTTTAACTTGAGGAAATCGGTGCGTGCGACCTTGGAGATGGCTAGAGATTCGCCGCGGATTTAGAGCGAGGCAAAAACTCAACAATGCCAAAACACAAAGGCACCTTTATAATTCCCTCTTTCAGCCTCAACGGGGTACTACTGATTACTGACGCAAGACAAGGAGGAAAAACAGTAGAAGGCAAAAAAAAAAAAAAAAACTTAGGATGAAATATTATTTAATAAAATTAATTATCAGTCGACCAGAACACGGAACGACGCCTGAACCCATTACACATCCAGTGCTCAGGCTGTCGTGTTGAGCCTCTGGATTAACGGACGTCATAAAAGGAAAAGTTTGAGAATTAAGACCTTTCCCAGTTTTTAGCTCTCATTACTTCCCGGGAACCCCAAAAATCAACTGAAAATGAACAAAGGAGAAGCACAATTTAATGGCTCAGCCTTTTTGAAATATGAAAATTACGTGCGTTTATATGTCACTAGTGACTCTCCCCTAACGGTAATACAAATCTAGCATTACCCTGGCATCAACCCAGCAAATTGTACCAACAATCCCCTTAATGAAGGACAGCCAAGATAAAATATGCAAATTTGATAAAATGAAAACAGAGGATTTCCAAAGGTTTTGTTTCAAAACAGACTTTTTTTTTTTCTGGGCAAAGGGCGGCTAAATTAATATATCTTGAAACCTGTGACCACACAGGCAATGTTTCCCTGGAATGCTGACTTTAGATGATTTAATTTCCTTTGGAATTGTCCTCAGAAGTGTGTGTGTTTAAAGCTGAGGATTACGCGGTGTCCTTGGTACTCACTTCCAGTAAGCTGATTAATGAGATTGTTGGAGTGTGTTGAATTTGAGTCGTGTTCTAGACACGCCAGAAGAACATGCGGGGCTTGAACTAAAAGGTACTGCTAGCCTTCAATTCTGACTTGAAGGAGTGGAAGTCCTGCCCTACGTGCAACAGCGCCTCTTCCAGAAAACAGTTCTAACGTGGCGACATTGACACTCGCTTCCCTTTGGTGGACACTTTAAACTCATGTTGACAGCAGAGCAGGGGTAACGTGGGGAGTGACCACACTGTAACCCTGAATCTGGGATGGACTTTGGGGTTCAGACCCCAACATGCCAAAAAATTACAGCCTGACAGCCAAATCCTTCACCATCTTAATTCACGAGAAGTATATCCGCCGTCGTGAGTCCTAGATGTTGTACGAGAACTTTGTGTGTCCACGTGGACTGGATATGAGTGAGAGAGAGTGTCTCGCTGTGTGTGTGTGTGTGTGTGCGTCTGTGATGTCTGTATAAAAACTGGTCATGTGCATGTGTGGACTAGTCCAAACAGACAGAATACTGCTCCCAGTGCGCCGAAAATGAATCTGACCCTTCCCTTCCCCGCACAAATGGCTCCCCCACCCCCATTCTCTACACAATCATTATAAAACACGAAACATCAATACACACTCCCAAGGCAAAGGCCACAACAACCAGTCTGTCTTCTAAGTGTAAATATGTGCACTGAGAGTGAGGAGTAATCTCTGATAGATGATGACAGTAATCTAGTGCGCCGTCATTCTACTCTACTGCCACTGCCCAGGGCGGTGGGATTCTGAATCCGCCGACCCCCGCCAACCCCCCACCCCGCCAGAATCCCGTGCATTGTGCCCGGCAAAATGAAGACATAAAACAAGATCCTCTGTGCAAGGCTGAACAATCAGCAGTATATTGAGCCAGAAGGCTCTGACATACCGGAGTGAAGAGGGCTATTGAATAGTAAGGATTCAGCGCCAGAAGAAAAAAGAAGGCTCGAACACGTAGGAAATGCGCACAGGCGGACGAAATGTACAAAATGACTCTTTTTTTTTGCAGATAATGGCGCAGCCAGGCTGTAGTTATGCAGATATGAGGCTGTATGCTGAAAGCAGGCTTAGAGAAAGATGTGGAAATGGTGGAAATGCTCAAATTTAACTCGAGGTAAATTTACTACTTCCGCTAAAACGAGCTCTGCTTTCGTCGCTTAAAATTCTTCTCGGAGCTCACATCAAAGCGGTCTTAGTGCCCAGCCAGCCCCCATTTGCACTGTGATATTTATAATCTGAAATACACAAGAAGTGAACAGGCAGACAAAATGGTTTCAAAACAAGCGGTGTCATTTTGATTTTGTGGTTATGTTTTCTTTGAAGAAGAAATTTGAAGCTTAACAGAAGTGTTTTTTGAAGAATTACCAACAAAACCTCGTTAAGCCTTCAAATGAATACACTAACATGTAACAAGCATTACCGAGCCAGCCTTCAAAAAATGTTTAAATTATGCAGTATCCGTCATTGATTTTATTATAAACAGTGTCAATTATGAAAACATACATGTTATTCTGGCTATGCAGTACAATAGAAACCCGCATATGATTTAAGCCATTGGATATCCTATTTCACCGATACACATCTAGTGGACCTTCTGACATCCTGGTTAGAAAGTGTACAAACTGTCAACTCTAATCTGTGTGGCAACGCTCACAACATGTCTATTATAGACCCACATAGACCAAGCAAAGTCTGCTGCAAGTAAGAGAACAGTGGTGCTAAGAACACAGAAAGCAATAGTTACTTCAAATAATGTAGTACGACGCAAGTTGTAATAAGTTGTATGTGATATAAACCACCAAACAAAACAAGCTGGACAATAAAAAACCGTCAGTCTCTGAGCTCTATTTGAATAACCAAAACCAACCATGGCTGAACACTGAGGTATACACACCGAAACACGCACAAGTTAAAATATCGGTTACGGTGTTCGGTAAAGGCTCGCTCAGCACGCAGAGTCGCAGACGCACCCACACACGCACGCGCACACGCACACACAAATGCACACAGAGCTACCGCTAACTTCAAATCGAAGTGATTGCCTAACGTGCGATGCCAGCGCATGTTATTGTGACAGTCGTCTGAAAAGGCGCACTCATTTGAAAGTTCATGGAAAAGTGGTGAAAACATAACCTTAGTAGAAGTGAGTCTCTGTGTAAGCACTTCGATAGGGATCAAAAGAACAGGATCTCTCAGCCACGTGGCTTAACTGCACTGTGCTAAATATACATATTTAAAAAAAGAACTCTTAGTGGAAGCTGCTTTGGGAGTCGATGTATATCTCCTGCGATTTTGACAGCCCAGGTAGGTACAAAGGAACACCTTTTAAAAATATATAAATGTGCTCGGGGGAAAAAAAGGAACCGAACACTCATACTATTAAAATGTACATCATACACTTTAAACCCTCACAGATGTACATAACATGCATTACATACCGCGACAAACAGGAGAGCATTACAGAAATAAATACAAACCAGGTTCCCCAGTGGGAACAAGCTCTACCTCAAGCTGACACACGCTCGCGAGAGAAATAAGAAAAAGCCTGCTGCAGAAAGGCAACACAAAGCACTCTCACAATACTCACATACGCACACAAACACGCGCACACGCAGAAACACAAAACACGCGCACATGCACAAACAAAGACACACACACACACACACACACACACACGCACACAAACACCCGCACGCGTACACACACGTACACAAACACAAACATAATCACAAACACAATCAAAAGCACACACACACACACAAACATGCGCACACGCACACGTACGCGCAAACACAATCAAAAACACACACACACACACACACACACACACACACACGCACGCACGCACGCACGCACGCACACAAACATGCGCACACGTACACGCACAAACACAAACACAATCAAAAACACACACGCACACAAACACATACGCAAACATAATCACAAACACAATCAAAAGCAGACACACACACACAAACAAACATGCGCACAAACACAATCAAAAATACACACACACACACACACACAGACACGCACACAAACATGCGCACACGTACACGCACAAACACAATCAAAAACACACACACACACACAAACACAAACACCCGCACGTGTACACACACGCACACAAACACAAACGCAAACATAATCACAAACACAATCAAAAGCACACACACACACACGCACACAAACATGCGCACACGTACACACACAAACACAAACACAATCAAAAACACACACACACACACACACACACACACAAAGTGCAAGCCAAGGAGCTGCGGTGGGGAGAAAGGAGGGAGGATGAAACGAGAGGTTACTTGAGTCGGGGGACGGCATGGTAGAGACGATGACGGGCGGTCCGGTCCGGCGGGTCAGCTTTTGGTTGCCGACATTAACGCTCTGCACCTGGAGGGTGGAGGTGGGGGCAGCGATGGAGGCGGACGCGAGGGCGATCTCGGGCGGGGCCGCGGCCCCCTTGCGCAGGAGCTGGGGGCTGAGGTGGGGGCTCTGCAGGGGCGAGGCGGGGGGCAGGCTGGGGGCCCTCTTCATCAGCTCCATGGGCACCGTGTAGTTGGTGGAGAAGGTCTTGGGGGCGGCGCCCATGGCCGGGGCCATCTGGTACTGCACGTTGGACATGGAGAGGCCGGTGTGGGCGCTGTACACGGGCCGAGCGAGGGGCGGCGCGCCACCGTACCCCCCCAGGCTGGCGGGGTAGCCCGCCAGGGCGGACCGGGCCGCGGGGTAGGCGGCCGTCTCCAGGAGGTGCTGGGACGGGGCGCTGTTGGGCCGTCGGCCAATGAACTCGCCCATCCTCGGGGAGAGGGAAGTCAGGGCGCCGGGGGGCTGCTGAATGAGGTGGGGGTCCACGGCCTGCTGCTGCAGGTAGACGTCGTTGCGGTGGCTGAAGCTGTTGGAGCGCGCGCGCATGGGCGGCTGGCCTCCCACCGCCCCCTTGCAGTTGAGGACCACGCGGGGAGAGCACCCGCGCCTGGCCCAGGTTGGGCGCCATCGAGCGCACGTCGTGCTCCTCCATGACAGCCAGCATGGAGGTGGAGTCAAAGCCCTGCTGGAGGAGCAGCGTTATGGTGCTCTCCGCCAGACCCTCGGCCCGGAGGAGCGCCAGGAACTCGGGGTCCACCGTCCTTTTGGGGTCGCCCGCCGCCACCCCGGCCTGGGGGTGGTGCGGAGGGAGGGCGCCGGAGAGCGGCGCGGCGGCGGCGGGGGCCAGGACGGGGTCGTAGGCGGGGTCGTAGGACAGCCGCTGGGCGGCCGCCGCCGCCACGGCCCCGTACGCGGTCGGGTTCTCCTGCCGCAGCATGATCCCGCGGCCGATCGTCCCGTCTATCCCCTGGGAGGCTGGGTCCACCACCAGGCAGGTGGCCGCTGACTGGCGGGGGTCCAGAGGCTGCCCGTTGACGTCGCTGTAGATTGGCCGGCCGGGGAGGGGGGCGGCCGCTGACTGGCGGGGGTCCAGAGGCTGCCCGTTGACGTCGCTGTAGATTGGCCGGCCGGGGAGGGGGGGCGGCCGCTGACTGGCGGGGGTCCAGAGGCTGCCCGTTGACGTCGCTGTAGATTGGCCGGCCGGGGAGGGGGGGGCGGCTCAGCGCCGTACCTCGGAACAGGCGGCTCGACCCCGTAGCGCGCCGGAGAAGGGACCCTGCTGCAAATTCGCTGGCCGTCTGGCATCATCTTGATGGTGACGCTATCCCTATACAAGCGGCTAAGCTCATGAGCCGTAGGAGGAGGAGGGGGGGGGGAGGAGGAGGAGGTGGGGGAGGAGGAGGAGGAGGGTGGAGGGGGAGAGGAGTAGGCGCAGGTGCGGGGGGAACTGTTCTGGCTTGTCCTTGATCCCACGTGACCCGGCCCCCCGTCACGCCGTAATGCGCGGCTGATCTGTTAAGCGGGTGCTGCTCGGCTCTATAAAAGGCGCGCGGGTCTTCAGGCAGCCGCTCGGCCAGCCCCGGGTCCTGAGGGTAGTACTCCTGGGGCGGAAGGGAGGCTCTGACGGCCATCGGCGGCCTGTGGTAGAGGCCGCTCAGCTCGGGCGCCGAGCCCTTCCTCATGAGGCGACGCTGCTCCACGAAGCTCTGCTCGAAGACGCAGTCCTGGTACGGGTAGGGCTCCCCTTTCAGGCCGGGCTCGGGGGGCTCGTACCAGCCTCCGCCGTAGCCCCCCAGCGCCACCGAATTCCTTCTGCCTGCAATGGTGTCTGCGTGACGGTAGCCGCTAACCCCGTCCCCCTGCCCCGCATAACATCCCGGCGCTTCCCCACCTCGCCAGAGAGACCGGCACTCAGCCACTCGCCGGAGACAGGTATCGCGGAGAAAACAAAGAGGGCGGCTTTAAAGAGGGGGGAAAAAAAAGGGCCCGGTGTTCTCTTTCAAGTCTTCAGTTACACTTACATCAAAAGGACAGGAAAGAGGAGAGAGAGGGGGGAAAAAAGAAGAAGGCGAAGCGTGAGGTATCGTTTCACCTGATCTCCAGCTGCACTTTTTTCCCCTCCCTTGAGGTGCTGCTATCATGTGGCTCCATGTTAGTGGGCAAACCCTGAATAATTCAACTCTGGAAACACTATCAGGCGGGGATAAGGGAAACAGGACACCGCACACATACGCGCAGACAATGCATGCACGCACGCACGCACACGCAGACACACACACATGCATACACACACACACACACAAGTACACACACATGCACACACACACACAAACGCACCTTATGAAGCCAGCTGTACTACTCCATAGTGGCCCGAACAACAGGGTCTCCACTTGTGTCGGGATCAAGCCTGAACAGGATTTGGGGGGGGGGGGGGGCTTAAGAGGGAAATGGGGTTGGGGGGAGGGGGGGGTGGAGCGGGTTAGGGGTTGTCCTAATCCAGAGTGTTTATCCTTTCCTACTGTGGATGGCACGTTTTACTCGCCCCAGCAATGGCTATAAGGGATTAGAGGCTAAATAAAACTCATTTAATTCCACTGCCTCCTGTGACATCATTCAAACCAGATGAAGCGCATCACTGAAGTTTCCGCCCCTCAGATAACAGACCCGCCCTCCACTCCATTTACGGAAAGTGAATTTTCAGCCAAACCGACTGAACCAACGTAATTCAGCCGAGTAATTGAGCAATATCACTCTGCTGGCCAGAGGCATTCAGCAGCTTGTGAAATTTATACATGGCTTATATGAAATGAGAACACATTAAATCCCCTGTGATTTTGCTCTCATCAGTTAACAGAGGCAATGACACTAATGCCAGGGAGGTATTGCTAACCGCTACTTTCTTCTTGCCACATAGCCTGCTCCAATCACCCTCTGTGTGCACAAGACGGCTTTCCCCGAAGGCTTCAAACCAAATGTATGTTTTCAGGGGAAATGTGAATGGAAAAAGCAACAGAGCATCACATGTTAAATAAACAACTGACAGGGTTCTTTTAGTAGACTCTTTCCAAAGCCCCCTCTCTCTCCACAACCCTAGCAGAGGGGGCTGTGTTGCAATGTGAATGCTCCTCAATGGGAGATACCGACAGAAGAGACGACACACTTTGTGCCTAATGAGTCTCTTCTGGTGCCCTGTCTGTCTTGGGTTACTGATAGGGTTCTACTTCATAAAGACTTTCTCCACAAAACCGTTGGGCTTTGGCTGGAAAGTTCCCCTTTGCGTCACCTCTGTACTGAGTAAACGCGACAAAAAAAAATGCATCCATCAGGGTCTCTACAGATGGGCAGAGACTTATTTTCCACTGAGAAAGCAAAATAAGCGTGCGAATGGTTCACAACAATACCCATTCAAATTCACTATTTCCTTCCTCGTATATGACTGATAGTGAGCAGGCCCCGGATGTCCCCCCTCAGTCTGCTCTCAAGGTGCATTAATGCCAGAGCTGCTAAAGGTAACTACCATAGGTGTCATTTACGCTGGCGACGCTGGGGACATGCCCCCACTACTTTTTGAAATGGCCAATTTTGTCCCCACCACTTTTTAAAAAATGTTCTGAAAAATAGCGTGCACAAAGAAATGTAATAAATGAGAATGCTTTGAGAATATACTGTACAATGCAATGTATAGAAGAAACAAATCTGTGTGTCCTTCACATATCTTCACATAGTCTGTAGCCTGTCAGTGTAAATCCTGTATGCATATATCTACAGGTGTTGATATTGTCCTGAAGGTTGTGATTAGGCTGTAGCTGTAACGTTCCGTTCCCGTCCTGTCCGTTTTCCATGTTTTCCTTGTTTCCTTCCGTGTCATGTTGGATCCCTTGTCCGTGTTTCCCTCCTGGCTGTGGACTGGGCGTCTCCCTCGGGTACTTTTGGTTTCATTTTCCACTTTAGCTTCCGCCTATCACTCGCCCCTCTCGTTACTCACATTCCTCACTGCTGTGCTTCGGCAATCACTCCTGATTTAACATCACACCTGTTTCTCGTTTTCTCCTTCACTTCCTGCACCATTTAAACCCCTGGCTGGCTGCTATTCAGCGCCAGTTCGTTGACTAACCTACCGTGTTTGTTTCGTATCCCGTTTCTGGTCCAGTGTTTGTGAACCTGCTGGTTCATACCTGTTCGCCTGGTTTCCTGACTGGTAGCTATCTCTGCTAATCTTTCGCTGCTGCATGCATTTACCTGTTTCCCTTCAAAACCTCCAGACGCCGCAGTTCCAGTCTTCCCGCAGCTGTGTTTGTCCTCCCCGTGTTACGTACCTCCCGTACTCGTGTTGCAGTACCAGGACCTCTGCATGCCAGCCGGCTTACGCCAGTATTGCCCGAGCTACGCCGCACCTTCCAACTCGGCGGTGCATTCACCAGCTACAGTCCTGTCACAACACCCTGCCTTTAACCTCTGCTTTCTGCCCGGTTACTCAAGCTACCCGGTCCAGTTTCCAGTCCTGTTCCAGCCCAGTTCCGATCCAGTTTCCAGTCCAGCTCCAGTCCAGTTTCCAGTCCAGTTCCAGTCCAGTTCCGGTGTTTTAGACACCTCCGTTCTAGTCCAGTTCCGGCTTGGAACAAGTTCCGTGCCGTCCCCTGTGTTCCTGAGTGGACCTTCCGGTCCAGCTTCCAGTCCAGTTCCAGTCCAGTTCCGGTGTTTCATACACCTCCGTTCAAGTCCAGTTCCGGCTTGGAACAAGTTCCGTGCCGTTCCCGTTTCCTGAGTGGATCTCCCGGTCCAGTTTCCAGTCCAGTTCCCAGTCCAGTTCCAGTCCAGTTCCGGTGTTTTATACACCTCCGTTCAAGTCCAGTTCCGGCTTGGAACAAGTTCCGTGCCGTTCCCGTTTCCTGAGTGGACCTTCCGGTCCAGTTTCCAGTCCAGTTCCGATCCAGTTTCCAGTCCAGTTCCAGTCCAGTTCCAGTCCAGTTCCGGTGTTTTAGACACCTCCGTTCAAGTCCAGTTCCGGCTTGGAACAGTTCCGTGTTTCCTCAAGTCCAGCTCCGGCTTGGAGCAGTCCTCAGTTGGACGCTATCCTGTGTTAACTAACTAACCTGTTTTGCTCCCGTGTACAGCTTTGGGACCACCCCAACGCTTAATAAAGTTCCACTTTCTGTAATCTGTCTCCTGGTCGTTGCACTTGGGTTCGTCCCGTATCAGGATCGTAACAGAACGAACTGGCCAACAATATGGACCCAGCCGATCTGGAACAGATTCGCCACGCCTTCTCCTGCCAAACTGCGATCAGCGACCAACAGGGTCGCCGTTTGGATGATGTGCTGGAAGCAGTTAGGGGCATCACGGAGCAAGTATCCCAACTTTCGCTCCACCAACCGCTACTACGGATTCCAGCCAACCCTACTCCTTCCTCTCCCGAACCCCATCCGGAGGCACCGGCTCCCACTTCCAGCCGTGAGCCCCGTGTACAACACCCCGAGTTATATCGCGGGGGGTTGGGGAGATGTCGTGAATTTCTACTTAAATGTGACATAGTGTTTCGGATGCAGCCCTCCTCCTTCGCCTCTGACTCCAGCAAGATCGCGTTCATTATGAGCAGCCTGGGAGGGAGCGCCCTGGAGTGGGCTACATCCATCTGGGACAGCCAGGCTCCGTTATGCAGCAACTTCGCAGCCTTTACGGCAGAGATGCGACGTGTGTTTGAACACCCGACCTGTGGACGTGACGCTACCCAGCGTCTGCTTCAAGTTCGCCAAGGCAACCGCAGTGTCGCAGAAATGGCCATTCAGTTTCGTACCCTCGCCGCGGAGTCAGGATGGAATGACGCCTCCCTCCAGGGGGCTTTCCGCCAAGCTCTCAGCGAGGAACTCAAGGACCAGCTTGCCACTCGGGAGGAATCCAACTCCCTTAATAGCCTCATCAGCCTCGCTATAGCCATCGATAATCGTCTCCGCATCCGGGCCCGGGAGCGGGGAGGAAGTTCCGGGCGTCATTCGCCCTCCGTCGTCTCTAATGTTCATTCACACTCCATCACTGGATCTCGGGCGCCTACGGCCGGGTCCGAGGAAGAGCCCATGCAACTGGGCAGAGTTGCGGTCAATCCCGAGGAGCGTCAGCGCCGTCAGCGCACCAGATCCTGTTTCTATTGCGGCAAGCCTGGCCATCAGATCGCCTCCTGTCCCATTCGCCCAAAAGAAGGGGCTCGCCAGTAAGACTGGGCGTACTGACGAGCCCCATCGTTCCCAACCATGCTGCCCAGGACCGCCTCATGTTCAAGGCTACTCTCCTTTGGAGGGACAAGACCCTATCTTCGTCGGCCCTAATTGACTCCGGAGCTGACGCCAGCTTCATGGATATCACCTTCGCCAGGAGGGCCGGCATTCCCACGGAACGTCTCACTTCACCCATTTCAGCTCTAGCTCTGGACGGCAGGAGTTTGGGGTTAGTTACCCACTCCACCGTTCCTATCCAATTAGTTCTATCTGGCAATCATCGGGAGTCCATTCAGCTATTACTGATTAACTCCCAACAATCTGCTCTGGTTTTAGGTCAGACCTGGCTTCGCCTCCACAATCCCCATATTGACTGGAAAGCCGGTCGCATCCTGGCGTGGAGTGCCCACTGTCTAGCCAGCTGTCTCCGTTCTGCACTACCCCCTCCGGGGCCCAGTAAACCCTGTTCCATGCAACCTATACCGGATTTAACGAATGTTCCCAGCGAGTATCACGACCTCGCGCAAGTATTTTCTAAATCACGTGCTCTGTCCTTACCTCCTCACAGGCCGTATGACTGCGCCATTGACCTACTGGCTGGAGCTAAACTGCCATCAGGACGCCTCTACAGTCTGTCTGGACCGGAGAAACTAGCCATGGAGGAATACATCCACGACTCCCTCGCTTCGGGTATTATCCGTCCCTCTTCATCCCCAGTCGGTGCAGGGTTCTTCTTCGTTGGGAAGAAGGATGGCTCCCTGCGACCCTGCATCGACTACCGGGGCCTCAACCAGGTCACCATCCGTAACAAATACCCTCTTCCCCTCATTAACACCGCCTTTGAAGCCCTCTCTCCAGCTGTGACGTTCACCAAGCTCGACCTCCGGAATGCGTATCACTTGGTGCGTATCCGTGAGGGGGACGAGTGGAAGACTGCTTTTAATACCCCGTTGGGCCACTACGAATACCTGGTGGTCCCTTTCGGCCTTACTAACGCCCCAGCAGTCTTCCAGAGCATGGTGAACGACGTCCTGCGGGACCTCCTAGGGAGGAGCGTTTTTGTTTATATCGATGATATTTTAATTTTTTCTCAATCCCCGCAGGAGCATGTCCGTCACGTTCGAGAGGTTCTCCAGCGGCTGTTGGAGAATCAGCTGTTTGTTAAGGCTGAGAAATGTTCCTTCCACGCTTCCACGGTCCCGTTCCTCGGCTTCATTATCGAGGAGGGCAGTATCCGGGCGGACCCTGTGAAAATCAAGGCGGTGACAGAATGGCCCCAACCCACCTCCCGCAAGCACCTTCAACAGTTCCTGGGGTTTGCAAATTTCTACCGCCGCTTTATTCGCAATTACAGTTCCATTGCTGCTCCCCTGACTAAACTCACTTCCGTTGCCCTGCCTTACTGTTGGAATTCCGATGCCCAGCGAGCTTTCGAGCTACTCAAGGCTCGGTTTTCCTCAGCACCTATCCTCCTTCACCCTGACACTTCTCGGCAGTTTGTCGTTGAGGTGGATGCCTCCGACACCGGCGTGGGGGCCATTCTGTCTCAACGGTCCGCCTCTGATAGCAAGCTCCATCCCTGCGCATTCTTCTCCCGGAGGCTGTCCTCCGCCGAGAGGAACTACGATGTCGGGGATCGGGAACTGCTGGCGATAAAACTGGCTCTTGAGGAGTGGCGCCACTGGCTGGAGGGGGCAGGTACCCCTTTTCTTGTTTTTACCGACCATCAAAACCTCATTTATTTAAGATCTGCCAAGAGGCTCAATTCTCGTCAGGCTAGATGGTCGTTATTTTTTGCACGCTTTAATTTCTCTGTTTCTTTCCGCCCTGGTTCCCGTAATATTAAAGCAGATGCCCTGTCCCGCATTTTTTCCCCTCCCTCCAGTCCTGCTGATCCGGAGCCCATTTTGCCGGCCTCCTGTGTGGTGGCTGCGGTCTCCTGGGAGATTGAGGGCATTGTGAAGGCCGCCCAGACTTCCCAACCGGACCCCCGCAATAACCCTAACTCCTGTCTTTTTGTCCCCGATTCCGTCCGCTCCCAGGTCCTCGAATGGGTTCACGCCTCGTGCCTGGCATGTCACCCAGGTGTCGCCAGAACTATCGCCCTCGTCAGGAGGAGTTTCTGGTGGCCTACCCTTAAAGGGGATACCCGTGCCTTCGTCCTGGCCTGCTCGGTGTGCGCCAGGAGCAAGGCTTCCCACCAGCCTCCCTCCGGTCTTCTCCTTTCCCTCCCCGTCCCTGGCCGTCCTTGGAGTCACATTGGTGTGGACTTCGTAACCGGTCTGCCGTTGTCAGAAGGTAACACCGTCATTCTGACAATAGTGGACCGGTTCTCCAAGGCGGTTCACTTTGTTCCCCTCCCCAAGCTCCCGTCCGCCCTTGAAACCGCTGAGCTCTTGGTGCTACACGTGGTCAGGCTGCACGGGATCCCCTCTGACATCGTGTCAGACCGTGGGCCCCAGTTCTCCTCCCGAGTTTGGAGGGCGTTCTGTGCAGCCCTGGGTGCCTCTCCTAGTCTTTCCTCGGGTTTCCATCCCCAGTCTAATGGTCAGGCAGAGAGGGCGAACCAGGACCTGGGGGCCGCCCTGCGGTGCGTTACAGTGCGCAATCCTGCCTCTTGGAGCCGTTTTCTCCCCTGGGTCGAGTACGCACATAACTCCCTTAAGAGTGCCTCTACTGGCCTATCCCCGTTTGAGTGTGCTTTAGGCTATCAACCCCCTCTTCTGTCGACCCAGGAGGCCGAGATAGCTGTCCCCTCTGTTAGGGCCCATGTCCTTCGTTGTAAAAACATTTGGAGACTCACACGCACCGCACTCCTTCACGCCAATTCCCGCTCCCAACGTCTGGCGGACCTTCACAGGACCGCAGCCCCACAGTATAGGGCCGGTCAGCAGGTCTGGCTCTCCACTGCAAACATCTCCCTTCCCTCTTCATCCAGAAAGCTTCAGCCCCGTTTTATTGGTCCCTTCCCCATCATTTGTCTAGTTAACCCGGTGTCTGTTAAACTTTCCCTCCCCGCCTCCCTCAAAGTTTACCCTGTGTTTCATGTGTCCCAGGTTAAGCCTGTCTCCTCCAGCCCCCTCAGTACCCCTACCATCCCGCCTCCTCCCGTCCGAGTTGTTGACAACGCCCCGGCCTACACGGTGAACCGTGTTATTGATATCCGCCGCAGGGGCCGGGGTTTCCAATACCTCGTCGACTGGGAGGGGTACGGTCCTGAGGAGAGGTCGTGGCTCCACAAGAGCCTGATCTTGGACCATTCAGTAATCCAAGACTTCCACGAACAGTTCCCTGACAAGACCAGGCCTCCGGGTACGCCAGGTGGCGTACATTGAGGGGGGGGTACTGTAACGTTCCGTTCCCGTCCTGTCCGTTTTCCATGTTTTCCTTGTTTCCTTCCGTGTCATGTTGGATCCCTTGTCCGTGTTTCCCTCCTGGCTGTGGACTGGGCGTCTCCCTCGGGTACTTTTGGTTTCATTTTCCACTTTAGCTTCCGCCTATCACTCGCCCCTCTCGTTACTCACATTCCTCACTGCTGTGCTTCGGCAATCACTCCTGATTTAACATCACACCTGTTTCTCGTTTTCTCCTTCACTTCCTGCACCATTTAAACCCCTGGCTGGCTGCTATTCAGCGCCAGTTCGTTGACTAACCTACCGTGTTTGTTTCGTATCCCGTTTCTGGTCCAGTGTTTGTGAACCTGCTGGTTCATACCTGTTCGCCTGGTTTCCTGACTGGTAGCTATCTCTGCTAATCTTTCGCTGCTGCATGCATTTACCTGTTTCCCTTCAAAACCTCCAGACGCCGCAGTTCCAGTCTTCCCGCAGCTGTGTTTGTCCTCCCCGTGTTACGTACCTCCCGTACTCGTGTTGCAGTACCAGGACCTCTGCATGCCAGCCGGCTTACGCCAGTATTGCCCGAGCTACGCCGCACCTTCCAACTCGGCGGTGCATTCACCAGCTACAGTCCTGTCACAACACCCTGCCTTTAACCTCTGCTTTCTGCCCGGTTACTCAAGCTACCCGGTCCAGTTTCCAGTCCTGTTCCAGCCCAGTTCCGATCCAGTTTCCAGTCCAGCTCCAGTCCAGTTTCCAGTCCAGTTCCAGTCCAGTTCCGGTGTTTTAGACACCTCCGTTCTAGTCCAGTTCCGGCTTGGAACAAGTTCCGTGCCGTCCCCTGTGTTCCTGAGTGGACCTTCCGGTCCAGCTTCCAGTCCAGTTCCAGTCCAGTTCCGGTGTTTCATACACCTCCGTTCAAGTCCAGTTCCGGCTTGGAACAAGTTCCGTGCCGTTCCCGTTTCCTGAGTGGATCTCCCGGTCCAGTTTCCAGTCCAGTTCCCAGTCCAGTTCCAGTCCAGTTCCGGTGTTTTATACACCTCCGTTCAAGTCCAGTTCCGGCTTGGAACAAGTTCCGTGCCGTTCCCGTTTCCTGAGTGGACCTTCCGGTCCAGTTTCCAGTCCAGTTCCGATCCAGTTTCCAGTCCAGTTCCAGTCCAGTTCCAGTCCAGTTCCGGTGTTTTAGACACCTCCGTTCAAGTCCAGTTCCGGCTTGGAACAGTTCCGTGTTTCCTCAAGTCCAGCTCCGGCTTGGAGCAGTCCTCAGTTGGACGCTATCCTGTGTTAACTAACTAACCTGTTTTGCTCCCGTGTACAGCTTTGGGACCACCCCAACGCTTAATAAAGTTCCACTTTCTGTAATCTGTCTCCTGGTCGTTGCACTTGGGTTCGTCCCGTATCAGGATCGTAACAGTAGCCTGTCAGTGTAAATTCTGTATCTACAGGTGTTGCTAACAGATAGTACGGTACTAGTGTATTGCGCGCGGGGGGGTGGGGTGGGGTGGAGGGGGGGGGGGGGTTGGGGGTCCACCGAATGTTGTTTTTTTTTAATCTGAAAAAAGTGTCCCCACCACTTTTCAAACCAAAGTGACGCCCTTGGTAACTACACTTGTTGCCATAAGGTTTCTTGGCTCAAATCCCGGACGAGGAAGTTACTTATTCTGATTTGCAAATATTCGTACATCGTACAACAGTACTTGACTAAGGAACGAGAGGCCAGCCAGCGCTGGCATGCGAGTTACCCTTTGCGCTGGGTGAGGCTGAATCAGTGCTGTGGGAAAAATATCAGGTTAAATCCTGCCGTTGCCAAGGAGTCTTAGGCAGGAGGATGAAGGAGATCACCGCTTTTGATTCTGAAAAGTCTCTGCTATTTGCGCTTTTTGCGAGCAGAAGATCTGACGAAGCCCTCAGGCAAAACGCTGCCCTGTTTGGCAGGCTTATAACTAGTATTTACCGATTTAAAATGAAAAGATCCTGATTTAAGAGTGCGGATCTCATCATGTTCATATAGCTAGCATTTGGAGCCTGGAGATACACAAACTGACAATGATTTGCTCGTGTGCGAGTTTTCAGACTGCACGTCAAGCAGGTTCCTCTATTTTGTTAAATTAAAAGGCGGGAGAAACTTCAAGAAGCTTCCATTAAAAGACAAAAGAGGAAGGAGATTTTGATGACTGAGAGCAACAGCTTCTCATTTCATCAGCTTATCAGATCATAAAAGTGACTTTAAAAGCCTTGGGGGGAAGTGAACTTCCACTGAAGAGATTGCATACAGCACTGCAGCAATAACCACAGGAAGTGATAAACATCATGGTGTTTCTATCGCAGTGGGCTGTCAATAGCACTAACTGACAAAACAGAACAACAACTGACAAATAGTGTTTTAAGTGCTCCTGAAATGGGTTCTGCTGCATCAACAACCTGTTAAGGACCGTCCATCTTCCACCTCAACCAAGGCAGCGCTCTTTGGCTATCTTTTATGTCCTCAGTTCCTCAATTTGGGAGTCTGAAGTGACGCACCATTACCATTAAAAGGTCATCCCAATCCAAAGCCACAGAGGCAAGAAGGCTCGAAACACGCCCTCAAATAAGCCCTAAATGAAGGGGGAAGCAATAGGCTCTCCAGGAAGGGATCGTTGGACCAACATCCTGCAGACCACTGAGGAATAATTTCAGATCGACCTCCCGTGTCCCTAACTGCCATTTTGATCTGGTATAGCCTATATCAACAGAAATGACCATAAATATGGATAGTAACAGATGAGACCACACTGTTTAAACCATAAATATCAAATTCCAGGGGATTATTGGTAGACATTTCATTCTGTTTGCATACATTTACTGCTCATTTATTATTATTCCAATGAAGAACAAACTGCAATCATATAAATAATTCATAACAAAAAACTATGTTTTAAGTGAGAGGTTTAGCTTGGTCAAAAGCCGCAAAAAACAGGAAATTATCTGACTGCTATATAGTTCTGTAGCTACAGTTGAAGTCGAAAGTTTACATACACCTTAGCCAAATCCATTTAAACTCAGTTTTTCACAATTCCTGACATTTAATCCTAGTAAACATTCCCTGTCTTAGGTCAGTTAGGATCACAACTTTATTTTAAGAATGCGAAATGTCAGAATAATAGTAGAGAGAATGATTTATTTCAGCTTTTATTTCTTTCATCACATTCCCAGTGGGTCAGAAGTTTACATACACTCGGTTAGTATTTGGTAGCATTGCCTTTAAATTGTTTAACCTGGGTCAAATGTCTCGGGTAGCCTTCCACAAGCTTCTCACAATAAGTTGCTGGAATTTTGGCCCATTCCTCCTGACAGAACTGGTGTAACTGAGTCAGGTTTGTAGGCCTTCTTGCTCGCACATGCTTTTTCAGTTCTGCCCACAAATTTTCGATTGGATTGAGGTCAGGACTTTGTGATGGCCACTCCAATACTTTGACTTTGTTGTCCTTAAGCCATTTTGCCATAACTTTGGAAGTATGCTTTGGGTCATTGTCCATTTGGAAGAGCCATTTGCGACCAAGCTTTAACTTCCTGGCTGATGTCTTGTATATTGCTTCAATATATCCACATAATTTTCCTTCCTCATGATGCCATCTATTTTATGAAGTGCACCAGTCCCTCCTGCAGCAAAGCACCCCCACAACATGATGCTGCCACCCCCCGTGCATCACGGTTGGGATGGTGTTCTTCGGCTTGCAAGCCTCACCCTTTTTCCTCCAAACATAACGATGGTCATTATGGCCAAACAGTTCCATTTTTGTTTAATCAGACCAGAGGACATTTCTCCAAAAAGTAAGATCTTTGTCCCAATGTGCAGTTGCAAACTGGAGTCTGGCTTTTTTATGGCGGTTTTGGAGTAGTGGCTTCTTCCTGGCTGAGCAGCCTTTCAGGTTATGTCGATATAGGACTAGTTTTACTGTGGATATAGATAATTTTGTACCTGTTCCCTCCAGCATCTTCACAAGGTCCTTTGCTGTTGTTCTGGGATTGATTTGCACTTTTTGCACCAAAGCACGTTCATCTCTAGGAGACAGAATGCATCTCCTTCCTGAGCGGTATGACGGCTACGTGGTCCCATGGTGTTTATACATGCATACTGTTGTTTGTACAAACGAACGTGGTACCTTCAGGCATTTGGAAATAGCTCCCAAGAATGAACCAGACTTGTGGAGGTCCACAATTTTCTTTCTGAGGTCTTCGCTGATTTCTTCTGTCAAGCAAAGAAGCACTGAGTTTGAAGGTAGGCCTTAAAATACATCTACGGGTACACCTCCAATTGACTCAAATAATGTCAATTTGCCTATCAGAAGTTTTTAAAGCCATGACATCATTTTCTGGAATTTTCCAAGCTGTTTAAAGGCACGGTCAACTTAGTGTATGTAAACATCTGGCCCACTGGAATTGTGATATAGTGAATTAAAAGTAATAATCTGTCTGTAAACAATTGTTGAAAAAAATTACTTGTGTCATGCACAAAGTAGATGTCCTAACTGACTTGCCAACACTATAGTTTGCTAACATGACATCTGTGGAGTGGTTAAAAATGAGTTTTAACGACTTCAACCTAAGTGTATGTAAACTTCCGACTTCAACTGTATATTTGTCTACTGCAAGGTTGCCCAAACTCGGTCCTGGAGGACGCCTGTGTATGCTGGTTTTCGTTCCAACCACAATTCCTATCCCAGAATTTTAACAAGCTGTTAATTTTTCTTAATTAGGTGCTTTTCATGTGTTGAGGGATCATTTACCCTCTGAAGCCACATTATGTCAGAAATAGCTGTGCATACCATGAAGAGTAAAGTCCCACGTTCACATTGTACTAATTATACAATATTGCAAACAATTACATAAAAAGAGCTAACAATGTTTTTTAACTGATCAAATTAAAGACTAAGGTGATATGATCACCAGAACAACAACGTCTGTTAATGTCAAAGGGAATGCAAATTAGTTACGGCATTCTCTGGAGAGTACTAACAGAAAATTAAGGTATTGGCGCTGAAAGATTACAATTTTACATCAAGCAGGTGCTCTTTATTAACCTTTTGCAATCTCTCTCTTGGGCCCAGGAATGGTTTGGTGGTACCATGCCACATCACATGGTGTGATCACCCTAGGGCTTATGGGCTTATGGATAACTTTTAGAACTGGTTCCAGGAGAACAGCTCTTTTGTCCAGCAACCGCATTCGCTCCCCAACAAAAAACTCATTTCCTATTAAGGCTTCCACTTTGATCCGCGTTGTATTCATCAAACCAAATCAATCAAACAATATTGCTATTCCACACAGCAAAGCTTCCCTTCTAAACGAGCCATGTATGGAGAAATTGAATCGATACCACTCGTTTTACAGCAGGTTATCAGCGAAAGGCTGTCTTTATTTGGTGACACGTTTGTTTCCAGCTTAATGCTCGTAGCTGGCCAAATGAACGGTCTACTGCAAGGTTGCCCACGGGAAATGCCATGGATGAGATTTACTTCACCCAAAGATTTGTTTAAATTCAGAAAATTTGCTGAAATGTGGTCTTTAGGCCTTACGTCAGGCCTTCTGATATACGTAGCTGGAACACAAAGCGTCTGTAACACGTGAAAGAATATAATTCCTGAGTTTCCTCATGAATATGCCACGGACAAGGAGGGTGTAAAGACGGACGGCATGTTCCATTCTTGATCTCAATCTGATTGCTGGAACAATGTGCTTTGATGTGAAAATTGTCCTGCTTGATTGCCAAACACAGAGTTAGTAGGTAATGATTTACACATTCGGTATGATTCCTCTGTGGAACCCATCCTTCCATTGTTAGGCGAGACACTTTAATAGGCTCCCCTATACGCACGCTGTATTCCCGTTTGCGGAGCCTCTCGAAATGGGCCAGGCGCTCAGTTTGTGCTCCTGCAGAACTGTTTCTGTAAGATTGCAAGAGCACGGGCTTCAGCCAATGGGATAAAAGACTTCAGCTTACAGCACCTGAGACCAGCCGCACCCTAGAGCCTGCTCCTCCACTTGCATCCCCCCCCCCCCTTTGAGGCTCCTCTATTCCATCAGTGCTTTCACTCACTGCGATACGCAGAGACACGACGGAATCAGCGCGTCGGGTCCTGCGCTCCAACGTTTCGCAGACGCGCAGCACGACGGCCGAAAACGACGCGCACGTTTCCCGCTCAAAAACCAGCCGAAGTCGCGCCGCGTCGGTCGCCATCCCGCAGCCCCTCTGCAAAGTTTGCACTCCACATACCGATTTTTTTTTTTTTAAACGCACCGGAAAAGTCTATAATTATATGGCTATATCAATAAAACATTAGCATTCGAGGTAGGGGACGTCAATGTTCAGCAGGGCTTAGGCCCAGAGCTAATCTCTGCTCAGCTTCTCCACCAGCGTTCGGGGGAAGAGAACCCTTCAGCAAAACAAAAGGGCCCAAGATAGACGGATGTTAAACATTTATTATGTCTGAGGGGAAGAGTGGATTTTCACCATGTCCAAAAACCCCAAACTCCTGCCAGAAAAATAAATAAAAATAGCCGTACATCTGCACTGGGAGGATCCTGTCCAGTTTACTTATGAGTTGAGGTTTTTTTTTTTTTTAAAAAGGTGCAACTCTTGCAGCACAGCTCTTGTAGTACATCTCATTATTCAACAGGAAGTCCTCATTGGTTTTTTCCTACTGCGAGTTTGTCAGCGTTAAAATGCAATATTAATCAGAGTGCCGCATCTCTCCAAGGCAACCGGCGCAGATAACTATTTTTAATAAGCCCCCACATATCACATGTCATTCATTTCCACACTTCCTGCCAAAATATTAATGGTGCATTTCGGGCCTTCCTCTGCTGGCTTGCGCAGAATCCTTCAGCAAAGACTGCCAGCGCCCATATGAAATCTTGCATTTTTAACAGTCCGTGCGTGTTGCGGTTTCCAGATCAGCAGCACTCAATCGTGAATGTATAACTTTCAACCCATCCTGCAATTAACTGGACACACCGCGTTCCGCTACATTCCAAGTACGGCTTAAGGGCCCGATTCAGTCTCCACGCTTAATGAATAAATCAATCCTTCAGAATGCGGAGCTGAGAAGGGTCAGGAATGTTTGCCGTTTCCGCTATCCGGCCCGTATCCCACGGACAAGAAAGGCCACATTCTCCGCAAAATACGGCCGGGTGATGTATGGACTGGGTACTGCATTAAACTGCTAGCCGAAATACAGCGGGAATGATAAATGAAATTCATCTCGGCATTAATCTCTCTAGGGCACGCGGCGCTCCTGGCACAGCTCGGCAAGCGGTGCAGGGGAGAGGAGATAATGCGATTCAGACGGCATCAACCGCAGAACCATTCGCCCATTAAACTTTCATAGGGCTAAATAAATTTCGACCGTGACCGGGAACTCGAAAATTCAAGTCAATTACAGTGATTGTACAGTGTATTAAACTTTTAACAAGCTGCCGGGCTGTTTTCTGGAGTCTGGAGAGAGACAGAGAGAGAGAGAGAACGGACCCATGCGTATTGATGATTTCCCGAAGATCCGGGCCCGCAGAAATGATCTCGGAACGCAGCGACCCGCTCGGCTCCGCGGACTTGTGTCAGGCGCTCGTCCCGCATCGTTCCCCGCGTGGCTGATCTGGGATCAGCGGTCGGCACGCGACGCTGCGCCCCGGCTCGCCTAGCGCTGATCGGGGGAGGGGGCCGGGTGTGGAGAGCATATTGGAATGCAGCTCCTGACTAACTCCGACCGCCAGTCGCCGCACCGCTTCATCACCTGGGATGCAGGGCTGTGAAAATAAGCTCGTTTTCACTTAAATTAAAGAAAATGGAAAGCGCCTGAGCCAGCCTCAACCCCCCCCCCCCCCCCCCGCGTTTTGTTTTTCATTTTATTCCGTTTCTTGTTTTTGCCGTCTGCCCCGCTCTGTTTGCATGCCGTTATGGGCTCCGGGTGAATTACTTTCTTTATGAAATCCTGCGAGCGGTCTATTTTTTCACCGGGCCTGACGGAGCGCGAGAGAGAGGCGCTGGGGCTCGTGACCCAGATTTCGCCGCGCTCCCGTTTTTTGCGCTGCAGCCAAGCAGTCAAACCGCTGGCCTAGCCTGCCATTCGCGCCCGGGCGTGGACTCAGAGGGCAGTGACAGGTGAGGCCCTTAAAGGACACCCGACCGTCCAGGTGAACTGTGATACAGTCGCTGCCCAACACCCAACACCGTAACAAAGTATCGTTTAGACTACCTTAACGGAGGATGACTCTGGGTTCCTGGAAGAGGCCCAGAGGCCCTGCCGGTGGCATAGCCGTGCCCAGGCACAGATGGGCGAGACAGAAGGGGAAGGTGATAGCGTGACGCCATTTGGGCAGAAGGGGTGAAACCCGCCGCTCGTGGAAACGCACTCGAGTAAAGGTTAAGAGAGAGAGAGCGGAGAGCGGGAGGGAGGAGAGAGTGACTCGGGAAGGCCGGGCTAAAAATGAGGCCGCACGGACTGCAGAGTTCCTCTTTCCCCGTATCCGAATGCATACCCAGCCAACAAAAAAAAGTTGGCGACCATTCAGGTGCGATTTCCATTTGGTTGTGAAATAACGTTATGACGAGAACACTCCCGAGTCTTAGAATGTTATTCACTGTATAAATTATTTTATTTTTTTATTCTGCCAGTGAGAGAAAATTGTTCCAGACAATTCACGTACAAATTTACTGGTAACATTCCTGCGTGGTTATCATTTAATCGCGAAATACCATGCTGTATCAGTTGGATATTGCACAGCTTTCCTGATAAAATTAACATGAATGACCATGCAATTCAAATTCTCTTTTCAACCGGATTACAATTAGAATTATGCTTTTATTTGAAATAACAAAGCTGAATAATGTTCTAAGACCATTCCCAAAATGTTCCAAATGACTGAAATCATTTTCAAAAAAGGCACATCGTCCTCAGCATTCTGGGAGCCATAAATTGGCAGCCGGATCTGCTGCGCCTCGGTCGATCGCTAGCTGCCTATCAGTCAGAGCAGCGCTAGCACTCTCCCAGCGTGCAGCAGGGAGAAGAGGCTGAGAGAAGGGGAGCGCTAACTGAGGGCACTGCTAGCCCGCAGGCCGAACGGCCGGGAAGCGAAACAAAACGCGCATCTCCGAGCGCGAGGTTGTGAAGCGCGCAGGGGCCTCCGCTTACCGAGCGTGTTGTGAAGCGCGACGCAGTCCTGGCCTGTTGTTGCAGTGCTGCAGCGCGCACACACCGAGTTCCAGGAGTGAGCAGGTCGCAGCGCTGCGCATTTCTCTGCATCTAACTCCAAAAACCCCGGTCTGAAAACAGCCAGCCAAGCCCGAGACTCAGCGCCGTGTGCAATGTGGCTCGGAGGAGCTCTGTACCTTGGTTTCACACCCAAACTGCGACAGCTGAATATCTTCCATTTTATAATAATGACTGCGGGCCAGAGTCAATCCACAATGTGCCTTGTTGTCATCTCCTTGTTGACTAGACATATTTGTGAAATAGGAACCCATTACTTGAAATGTACAATGTATTGTAATTTGTATGGAGAAATGTATTCAATAATACAGAAAGGTAGTGCAAAATATACCAAGTATTCTTGCTTTTTTTCTGTAGGATATATTGGAATATAGCAAAGAGAATTTACAATTAAGGAAAAATCACAATATTAGCATATTGAAAAATATGTTTGAACTCAATATATTCAAATGTATTACTCAATGTATAGTATATTGCAGTATATTTTTAAATAAATGGCAATATAGTATCTTTGTTTTGCAAGGGCAGCTTCTCATTCTTCTCAGCCAAACCACAGGGGTGTATACATGCATCACACAGTTGGAGGGGTAAGGGGGGGATTGGACTTTAATTACTGCAGATATGTCACCTTAAGTCACTTCATTGTCTAGGCTAAATGGGGCATAAAATGCATGTAAACACACTTGTTAGACAGCCCAAAAATGAGGCTGGTGTTAATGTAGCTTCACAGAACACACAACGTGAATTCATCAGTCGCTAAACTTAAAAAAATATGTTGCGAATTATTAAAAACAAACGCCTGGTTAAATGTGTCACTCAAACTGCCTCTTGTGGTTAGATTGAACGCAGCTCTAAATGTAGATAAAACTGGGCACAAATACTTTACACTAAAATAACGGACACTAAAATATTAACAGTACCAATCTCTGGCCACAGGAAGGGTGAGTAAGTATGACATGAGATCTGCCTCTGCAGTACAGGACTGCCCTGGCTACAAACCTGGGCATGTGGCTGCCCAATCTACTTGTATTTGCAAACTCTTAAATGTTTACAGTCAGTATAGTAGTAATAAAAATGCAGGAGAATTTTCTTTCCCACACCCGAGAATTAAAGATGATTAGTCCACAGACCTGATTTGATTAAGTCAACTAACAGCACTTAATAATAAAAGTCTTATTCCAAGTGAGGCCTGCCAAGATTATGCAAAGTACATACCAGAATCTTTCAAGATTTAATCACGGCTGTCATGAAGCCACACAGTTTCCATAGACACGGCAATATTTCATATTTGAATGTCATTTAGTCTGCAAGCGCCCGCATTCTGTTCATACCGTCCAACCAAAAAAACGACATACCCCTGGGTTTAATTTTCAAATATATAGTGACGCGCTTTAAAAAAAACAATGATATCGCAGATTAAATCAACTATAAGAGCAACTGAAAAGCAAACGTATTTCCCGGAGTCATTCCAAAGCGTCGAAACTGTCAAGACTGTTGATAATCTTTTCGTTTTCGTGATCGTTTTTCCCCCCTCCCACTAGATGTCAGTGAGGGAAACGATATAAAGCCAATCGATCACCTGCCAGGATTGTCCCTTTATGTTAACCCCCACTGCCAACAATAAAATAGGCAACAGTCAATAGTCAATCTCCATTTGATACCCAAGGCAGAATATATGTTGCTTTGTGCCGGTCTTGGGCCGAGATTAAATCTTATCGAATGTTTTTTTTTTTTTTTTTTAAGGAAAATGACACGGGTTTACCACAGTGCGCGACACAAATAACAGGGTGACCGTCGTTGTCCAACGGCCTGCTAACAAATGATAGTAATCGAGAATTTAAAAGAGCCATTTCCTAACTCTAATAAAGACTTGCATGCTAAATTCCCCTCACTCAGCATGGCAGCCATCTGGAGCCAGCAGTCCATTTCTGTCTGGATTCATAAACAGGTGAGCGCATTTATCACCAGCCGTTTTGCCTATCAGAAGAACGCGCGTTACGCTAAACTGCTCCGGGATCAGACGTTTACTTTGAGCCTCTCAAACTTGCGCCGGCTGACTTGTAATGAAGAATGAGGCTTGGTAGACTGATGTGGTTAACCATTATTATCCCCTCCCCCCTTCCCATAAACCCTTTGACTCTTGTCATTGGGGAAGAAATGGTTTCAATCATCTGTAGTCGTGACAACCCCCACTTCGCCACCCCCCCCCACTGTACAATAAATACTTTACTAACAGGACTGGATTGGATTCCGTTACAATTCATTCAAGCCAGGAAATTAATTGAAATTCAATTCATTAACGAATAAAAATGGCAAAGAATGATTTTTCAATTAATGAACTGAATTCCAATGCCTGTCCTGGATTAACTTCACTGAAAAATGAACTGACCCAAATTCTGGTTACCGAGCCACTTTTCTACGACGGGCCGCTGTGAGCACCTTTCAGAAATTGTGCCTCATATCCGGCTCTAGGCTTTTACCGGGGTCGCGTTCGAGCGTCTGTACGGACCGGGCCTCAGGGCATGCGCGCGCGGCTGGGGTTTCACAGCGGGCGTGTCTCCGGGGAAGCGGTGGGGGGGGGGGGGGGTCGGACGCCGCACGCGTGCCGTCTCGCTTCCCGGCCGCCGTGCTGCGTGAAAGGCTCGCATCGCTGGGCAAAACAAACGCGCTGTCGGAGGGGTAACGGCGCGTCGCGGCGAGCCGGCGCGTCGTGTCCCATTTTCCAGGAATGCGGTCACGTCCGCTTACCCCAGCGCTGCATGGAGGGGGGGGGGCTGGGGTTAACGGGATTCCTAAGAGGGCAGCGAAAAGGATGGAGCATTTTTTTCCCCCCCGAGATACCTCCACCCCCCCCTCCCCCCTTTCCACACCCTCCCCACACACAGCCCATACAGAGTCTCTCAACCCTGAAGCTGACACGGCTAGCTTGGGCGATGGGCTGTCACATGACTGCAACATCTCTGTCTCTGTCTCTCTCTCCTCACCCAATTGACTGACCCGAAAATACTGTCACGCAGAGGGTTAAAACCCTGCCCCCCCCCCCTCTCCATACCACGCCCAAAAGGAACCCCAGCAGTGAAATGAAAGAGCATGTGGCGATGAAAGCAAGGGCCCCGCTACGTGATTGGCCACGGGGCCGGGTTTATTAGAGACTCCCCAAATTCTTCTCTCTCTCTCCGACGAGCAACCCCACAATCTGCCCCAAACATCAAACTGCATTTAAAGTCTTTCAAGCGCACCCCCAACACCCTCCCATGGCCGTGACCGCCCCCCCCCCATCAAAGCGCTGCTTTGGAGTTACAGCAGAACAGGGCTCCTCTGATCACACGGCTCTCGCACAAACGCAATTAAAGGGCTGCTGAAGTGCAGCGCTGGCGAGCCGCCCGACAAGTAGGCCGCATGGTGGAACAGGGTGGCTCGACGGGCACGCATGCGACCCAGAGGGCTCCTCAACACATGCGTGTGTGTGCGTGCGTGTGTGTGTGTGTGTGTGTGCGTGTGTGTGCGTGCGTGTGTGTGCATGCGTGTAGTTTCCTAACAGAGCACAGTACATGTACTCGAATCAACATCAACTGATGCCAAACATCCTAATGGCAGCATCTAGGCCTCCTCTTAAAACTGAATAAGAGCCACCTTCACTAGTCACATTAGATTAGCATTACAATGACTGTATGCAACCAAGCTACATTTATAACAACGAAACGATATATTAACAGCAATATATTCATACATTAGCAGTTGAATGACTGCTACTACAGCTACTATTAGTGGTAGTAGTAGTACTAATAATAATAATAATAAATGAATTGGTTAATTTAATGTCTATTAACCATAATATACCAGACATTTCAGTCATTCTCCCCTTCATTTCCTCTTCCCCTCCCTGTCCTGCTCTACCTTCACTTTGCTTGATAGACATCTCACAGTGTCTCCAAAACGTCCTGTGCTCCCCACACTCAGAAAGTACCACAAGCAGTAAAGCAGAGCTTCAACATTCACGTGTGATAATTAGAACAAGGTGTTCGTAGACTCTGGTTGACTCCTCCTTATAGAGGAGGTTCAGACACCCCTTATAGAGCAAGCCATCCTCCTCGTCGTACCGAGAAAATTGCCGACGAGGAGTCGTGAGCTGGCCAGGCAGCATCGTTCCCGCACAGATGATGCCGGGCACAGCTCCTCGAGGACCTCCTGATATTCAGTCCCTGGAGCCCACGTTCTTTTCTGGGAAGCACACGCGTACCTATCCACCCACTCTGGCAGCATGATGAATTGGGAATGAGCCTCACCCAGTTTGACACAGCACTGAACTGACGTCCCCTCTCGAACGCGCACTGGCTGCTTCCAGAGTTTCGGAAGCTTCTAGAAATAGTTCCACCAAATGTGACAGCAGGCGGGCCAAAGGACAAGTCAAAACAGCCAGTCAGACTCAAACTTTACCACACAGAAAGTTTCCCCCATCTCAAAACTTACAGTATGTCTTCCGCAGAGTACATCACGCTAATGAGACAAATCCCACACCACTGTTTCAGTTCTATTTTAAAAGCGAGCTACTCCTGCACTCCTTATGGTCTTATTGGAGAATATTCATCTTCAATTAAAAATTGACTGAAATTAATTTCTAAAGCATTTCTTATGGAAGAAGCAGACACGTTTTACCACAGCGCCCAACCTTTAACTCTCATCGAATGATTATATGTATTTGAATAATAAAAAAAACGAAGAAAAAGAATGTTACGTTGGAAATATTTAAAACGTTCGGGGTGTCTCGGTGGCGTGGGGTGTAGAGCGCCGTCCACATGCTCATTGCGAATCGCGGCGTCGGCGGCTCGAGTCCGGCCGCGCAACCTTTGTCGCGTATCTCTCCTTTTCTCTCGCTCCAATTCTTCCTGTCGGTCTCCACTGTGCCGTCCAATAAAAGTGGAAAAGCCTTAAAAATATAACTTACAAAAAAAGAAACATTTTGACACATTTGAATTTGAAATATTTGAAGGAAGCAAAAACGAATGTAGGCTTTTTGAAACATAAGCATCTTTTCTTGAAAATGATTTTTTTAAAACACTGTCACACAGTATTGCTGCTCCTGATTTTGGGATTCATTCCCACTCCTGTGACGAGGGGCCCACTGACCTGGGTTCAGCCAGAGACGCCCAGATTTGCCATCTGTGAGCCTGTTCCGCTGGCCACAGGACTCACCACCAGCGCTCCCTGACACACTGAGAGGGCCAGCGTGCCCATATGGCTCTGCACCAACTCGCGACACGTGACTGGTCAAGAAGGAGTGGGAGGGGCCAGAGACGCAGCGGAGGCTTACTGTGACAGTGGAGGCTTACTGTGACAGCGGAGGCTTACTGTGACAGTGGAGGCTTACTGCGCTTACTGTGACAAACTCCGCCCCGATAATTCCAATGTCCGATGGCCTCTCCAGAAGCCTCAGCTCCTCATTTTTAAGCACCTATGGGTACATACGCTTTTTTTTTCACATCCTTGCTCAATGCAAAACGCTTTAATTAGATCTGGACGTCAGAAGTCCTGGGGTGATAACTCTCTGCAGGTTTTGGGCCACCAAACACTGAAGATTGAATCATTTTCAATTCCCGTCCACGTCCAAATATGGCTTACATGACTAACACAGTTCTGACTTCTCACCGAAACTCTGAGGACCGGCCCTGTCACATAAGCTCTGAACATTGCTGCGATTTTTTAAAACTGAAGAACAAACTGTGAAACAGGGGGCCTCCTATAGAAGGGGTCGACGGGTAAGGGCGATGTCCTTAAAAGGAGGCGCGTGGGAGGGGCCTTACCTTCGCAGATCCTGTCAAGTCGCTGCCGCTTCACTTTGTGTTTGTCGGTCAGAGCCATGCCGGCGCCCTCTCCTCCTCCTGCTCCTCCTCCAGAGACGAAACGCGTATTCTCAGTAACCTAACGCCCTTTGCAGGGTCCTCCCCAGCGCATAACGCCTCGACGCACCTGCACAGGGGCACAGAGAGCGTCCGGTCAGAGCTGCGCACCCCCCCAACGCCCTCCTAGCTCGGCCCAGTCAGAGCACACTCACAGACTATCACCATCACATATCACAGACACTCATACACCATCAGAGACACAAAGTAGGGTGTGTACATACAGCCTGATGGCTAACGCAGCACAGACAGACAGGCCTACAAAACTTCAGACACACATTAATTCAGAAAAGCAGTCACTTTTTCAAAGAAGTATAAAAAAAAAAAGTATAATGTTTAACCTCCTGCTCCAACCCACTCTTCACTCAAATTTCTCGGCCTCTTAGGGTATGCAAGGCTTTCTCCGGCAGCTAGGCTTACATTAGCACTAACATGGAGGTCTCCAAACAGTAGCATTCAATCCCACACCTGATTCAGCTCCTATTACCATTGACTTAAATGACTAGCGGTCAGAACTTTATATGACAAGGACATTGATAAACTGTCAAAAGGATTTTGGGTTCTCGGTGGGACTGACCACTCTATGTGGGATTAAATCCCAAACATCCTGGCCAGCACTGGGCGGAAGGTGCAGGAACGCCCCGGCCAGTTCGAGACTCACTCCCACTCTCACACCCAGAGAACATCAAAGCTCAAGCCGGAGATCCACTCATCCAGCTATACTGCGCTAATAATTTCCAAAGGAGTAACAATGCAGCCGGATTCAATACAAACAAACAAAAAAAAACATAAATAAGTAAACGTAAAAACCTTCAAACTCTCAAGCGTTGTGTGAGTTATTCTTTTTTAAAACTGTGCCTTGTACTTGCACATATTCTGCATCTCTTCGCTGCTTGCTTTACATTGCATTACAATCATTTGGCAGACGCTTTTATCCAAAGCGACGTACAATAAGTGCATATTGAAGGTCATTGACGCGACTACAAAGCAGGTCCAACAAAGCACAACTTTCTCACAGCGTAGGAGCTATCCCTAGTAATGAACACAGAACATAGTACACACAGACAGCAATACATTCTGAACTATAAAATAGCAAAAACAACAATAACAACTTCATGTTAACAACAAACTGCATTTATTTCAGGGCAACCTTGCACGGGCGTGCATTTCATGCATTTTGTGCAGTTAGCAAAAAAACGTGCCTTGAGTTCGATAGTTTCAAAGTAAGAGAGAAGCAACCACAACAGGTTGAGCATTGACTCTGCTCCAAGGGGCAATGCTCAGCAACATCCAACTGACCCCAGATCACAAATCGACATTCACTTTTGCTTAATCACAGGTCAAAAGGCATTTCCTTCAGGAAACGATGCTTAGGAGAATGCTTTGCGAGAACAATTTTATGAACCACTGCACAATAATTTAAACTAGAATGGGTTTTTCTTTTCTCCTAGCGCCCCACATAAAGTAGTATATAGACGTATTTAAGTGACTCTGAAATGAATGGCATTTCATAAATGTCAGGGAAATAGCCTACTTATAGAGTGATCTTTAAAAAAAAGAAAACCTCTCCACCAATACGAATGAATCCACAGCCTCTCAAATTTCCAACGGGATAGAATTAAATTGCAATGACAAACTCTCGCCAATAGAGGGAAGTAGGGCCTTCTCAGAAATCAAAAAAAGTGATGGTTTCATTGACATAAATATTCATAAACTTTGTGAAGAAGGAAGCTGATTCTTGTTTATTGGGTGCTAAGCAGCAGGCAGCAGTAAATGTGATAAAGGCAGAAAAACAGGAAAGACATTCTGAATCTGCCCATATGGAAAATGGCCGCACTAAGCACTAAGAGAGAAGACGCAGGAGTTGTGAATAAATTCTAGAAGATGTGGGAGGGTGGGCGGGGCTGGGGGAGGGTGGGGGGGGAGGTACACAAGAACTGGTATTTGTCGTGGTGGGTTGGGGAGGGGGCAACATTTTTTGAAATGTTGGAGCGCAATGGTTAACGACCACTTCCCAATACAGTGACAGAAAAAAAACACTGATATAAACAAACGCGCTTTTTCTGAAACGTGTTTGCTACCTAAATAAGTTCTTGCTCCATTAAATGTGCAAACGGCGCACGGCGGAGAATGGGAGGGGGGGCTGGCGAGGGACACGGAGGGAGGGACAGACACGAGAGAGGGAAACGGACCGCGATAGAGGGGTGGAATCAATGCGACGCTCCAGCCTGGTTCAGTATTTGCATGAGGGGCAGTACTCAAACTAGGGACTTTCCATTCTCAAATACAGCAATCCAGGCGATAACACTGCAGCGTTATCAGTCGAGCGCAGAACAACCTCGACTTCTTACAGTAGTACAGGAATGGGTATTCGCACGGCAGGGCTGCCAAGTCACATATAGTGGGTCACTATAATCATTTCCATAACCTCGACTACTATGTGAAAAGGACTTTTTTCTTGCACTGTCCCCCCTCAACTGCACACACATACACAGGGATGGATCCAGAAATTATTTGTGCAGAAAAAAAATTTAAAAGGCTTCCCCTGCATACGCTCGCACATACACACCCCACCTCTAGGGGGCCCCCTGGACCCGCAAGCCTTCCCTGTTATACCCCTTTAGCTGAGCCCCTGCACGCACACACGCACGCACACACACAAACACACACACAAACACACATGCAGTCACGCACGCCGACACACACAGGCACGCACGCCCACTCGCCTACATACTCCTCCAGTTTGCTCACTGTCAACAGTGCCCTGCGCTGTTCTTCTGAAACAAGGGATTTTTGATGCACAGCCAATCAACTGAAGAGGGAGGGGGATAGACAGTGGAGTCTCCTCCCAGCACTCCACCGCTGAACAATTGACCGGAGTCCAATCCAGCACTTTCAGACACTTCAGCCCGCCACATTGTCAGGCCGATAGATCTGCTCGCAGCAGCTGGTAACGGCGAAGCGAGATGAGAAACGGCCTTGATAAAAGCGCAGGACTCAAAACGCTTGTTAGCGCATGACTGGATCGTTAAAGCAAATAAATACATTCACCCAGACGGTGCCAGACAGACTGGACTAGAGTTTCCCCCGACACGCTACCATAGCAATACCACACCGCGAAAAGTGGTAGGGTGTTCTTTAAAAAAAAATTTCTAAAGTTCCATTTTTATTTTTGCTAAATCGTTTGGGGATTGTCTGGTCCTTTTCAGTCGCCGAAAGAAAAACAACAACAGCAGCAAAGAAACATGGCTCAATCCTGAGCTGGGTTTATTAGCTCTGATTAATTTCCCCGCCCGACAATGACCCTCCTCATCGGGGTGATTTATCAAGCGCGAATGGCCTCTCTGAACCCACGGGCTTATCTGAGCTCACAGCAGACCGTACCGGAGCAGGCCGCTCTCTCAGGGCCGGCTGAACTCAGACCCCGAAAGCACTTACACCTGTTTACTGTCTGGTGCCCCACCCCCCCCCCCTCCCCCTCCCACCCACAGATGGGGGTGAGTAATGAGCGGTGTTTGTGTGTGTGTTCCTCCCTTAAGTCTAAAGACAAATCTGTTACTGCGGAGTGAGAGCGTGACCCGACCGCCGCCCACACACACAGTAACCGTGGAGGGTGAAGAAACGTCCTGGAGAAAGAGGCCTGACCGTGGAAGGGCCTGCTCTGCCCTGCGCTCTATCCGGCTCTTCTGAGAAGAAGATGAATCCAGGGAAGTGCCTGGCTTGGACGTACCGCGCGTCTGGAGAGCCGCTCTGGCGCGGCTGCTAATTTTATGAGGGCCTGGTACGTCTGATCTGCCCCCGCACCCCGTGTTTATTTTTAAACAGTCGCAGTCCAATTACTCATGAACTCGTGAAAGCTCAGAATGAAACATTAATTTTATTTTTGCAGACAAAAACCCTTGGTTCTTACTGAAATTAGTTGGGCAAAGAATCGTTATATTGAGGGAGAACAGCCCTTAGTTCTTTGGAATGAGCTAAGGGCTGTTCTCTCTCCCCCCACTCCCAACAAGGATGTCACTTATGGGAGAGCTTTTGAAAACAGTCTCACGTTGCTTCAGACCAACCGTTGACCGGCCCCTCTAAGAGCACCCATCAGAGGGGAGGAGAAGGGGGCGGGGGGGGTCCTTTTTTGGAGCCTCCTTGGCTCTCATGCTGAAGTAAACAACCTTTTCTGCCACAGCCCATCCCCACCCAGCCCCCCCTCACTGCTGCTGGCCTGGCGCCCACTCCGCACGCCAACGTCCACCCCCGAACGGGCTCATCAATCACAGCCTGAACGCCGTGGCTGTCCTGGGAGACGGTGTGCAGGAAAACACGGGAGGGAGCCAACAACTCCACACCAGAACCTCGGGGCCCGAGGTGCTCCGCCCCCTCCCTGAGCTTCGGAGGCAAGGCCGGCAGAGATGGATCACCAGGAGGACACAGGCTCCAGTCCCAGCAAAACAACATCTCCTTGTGTGGGCCACACAGGGACAGGAGGGGAGGGAGGGAGGGAGGGAGGGAGAGAGAGAGAAAGAGCAGAAAGGTTTCTCTGCACTATCACAGATCATTGTTGGTGGTTGAGGTGAGTTTCATCTTCAATCTGAAGCCCTTTGAGATCATGAGATGAAAGGCCCTAAAAGAAAATTCAATCTAGTATAATTTCTATGGAAAAGTCAAATCAAAAACTTTATGTCCATTTACAGAAGTGCAAAATGGCCTTGGGGCCCCTCAGTGAAAAAGGATCAGAGGCCGTTTAGTAGCTGGAGCACCCATACAAACCTCAAGACAAATACGAGGCTCATGCACATTCCGATATTTTATCAGCATAAAGAAGTTCAGTAAAACACAGCCTGTAGCTACTTAACAGTGAAAGGCCGATCTGCCCCATAGAAATAACTGACTTCTGCAACTCTGAAATGTTTTTTCTCTTACTGAAATCCCAAATTGAATTAAATTGGCAAAGCTTTGTAGATGTTGAAATCAATTTCCAAAAAACATCAGTTTCCGTCGGACGAGGAAGAAACAAGAGCGGGCGGCTGGTGAAGTGATTAATAACTTGTTGAGGTAAAACAGAAGGAGCAGTTCGGTACGCAAGCAGATATAGAGACATCTTCCCTCAGAAGTTAATTAGTATGGACTGATTACTTACTTCACAAAGCCATCAATGGCTGTCAGGGGTATGCTCTAATTATGACTCGACTATTTGCAATAAACCTGGAAGGGCTTGACTAACCTTTCCAACTCTGCACTACCTGAAATGCACTCTGGGTGAAGGGGACGAGCCATATATTACGGAAATGTTTAGACAGCCGACGCAGGCCCATTTTGTTTGGAAGAACCTTTAATTACTGGGTTAACAAAGAAACACCACCATATTTCATACAAGCCATGGTACAAAGTGGCTTCAAATAAGAAAATTAAAATCATGTTCTCAGTTAGATTAATATGTCAATTTAATAGTTTATGTGGTTGAATTATTCATTCGCTTTAAAAGGTCAGGGTGCCTGCCGCCTGTGCAGCCCTTTAAAAGAACAGACCATAAAGCAGACACTACCGAGCACACGGGGAATTGTAAAAACCAATGAACAGAGTAGGCACGAAATGTCTGTTCCTCAGACTACAAGGATCAGTACAACCAGCACCAAGGAACTGAATAAAGTGAGAGCTTATCTATTTGTTTTCAAGTGGATTTTATGAAGAAAATAAACCACCAAATTCCACTCAAAAGGTTAAAAAAAGAGAACAGAACAAAATAAATATTCTCAGTGACATATCAGGAGAAAAAGCTGCAAAATACTCGGGTGCTGGATACATCTGCCCGGGGCGTCGGTGCTGTCTGCCAGGGAGGCTTTCAGATCTGAATTCCAACTGACATTCGAACCCGTGGCTGCTATCTTTCGCACATTGTTTACTTTCGTTTTGAAGTCCATAACCCCCCTGCCCCTTTGTACTGATTGATGGGCCTCAAGGTTAACTCGACTTTCCTCTGCGCAAGACACTCAGGCCTTCGACGGGCTTTCAATCCCTCAGACAGAGCTCCTCCGTTCAAGTGAAAGCTAGCCCGTCTCTCTCTCATGGCCCATCGGCAAGGCCGTATCGATATGTCTGCAGCTACACAACACAGGGCAGCGTCCTTTTCAGTCAAATGCTATACAGCTCCAAGACTCAAAGGCTGGTTGTTACCAAAGATTTTTTGTTTTCATTCCTGCCAATGTCTTAATGTTTTTTTCCCCCCCGCCACAAACTACTAAAATGGATGTTTTTCCTACAGCACAGTGAGGCAGATTTTCCTTCAAGTTTTAGTCTTTTGTTTTAACCCGAGGTAAATCTTTCAGTACAGGGCCAAAACATGGAGTCTGAGAGAGAGAGAGAGAGAGAGAGAGAACAGGAAGGTCAAGGTAGCAGGCAAAATAGGGCTACTGTACTAAAAATATCACATTACAGACCTGTGCCTCAGTCCATATCACAACCCCAGAGGAAGGCCGGGAGTCCTGTTAAACTTTAGTGTGAATAACAACCCTGACCTATGATCCAATAGCACAGGTCAGGCTTTCAATTGTGCATCCGTACTTCACTGAACAACATATTGTACCGTTCGGTTTGCCAAATGCTGTATACGACAAACGCTGATCAGTTTTATACTGACAGCTAAGTGCAGTTACATAAGAAGCGCCATATCCACCGTAATACAACCTATTCTTCAGAAGCTTTGAAACCAAAGGCAGCGGAACACACATTACGCACAGAAAGGGTATCATGGGGACCCCAGTAGGGGGTAACTGTTAATGATGGGCTGGACAAAGAGACCACCTCAGGTCCTTCTGGAAACCAGCTCTTAAATATAATGACCGAGTTTTTAAGCATTCAAGTACTTACAGTAATCAAAGCACTTTATTCCACAGACACACACACACACACACACACACACACACACAGACTGAGTGCAGGCTGGGAGGTCTACGATTTGCTCACCCACCTGATCCCAGGGAACAGTCAGCTCCACAGCCAGGGGCCTAGAGACAGCTTCCTGAGGGTCCTCACAGGAAGGTCTGTATGATTCAGAGCTTCCTGGTCCACATAAAAGGTGGCTCCTTTCCCGCCATGCCCACACCCCCTCCTCCTGCCCCTCCCCCTCCCCAAATAGGGCCCAGCCTCAGACAGACAATTTCCCTGTGTATTTCGGTTTACATTGAGAGGAGCCAAGCAACACAATGGACTGAAAGTCCAGAAGAGCAGACAGGGATCGTAGCACAAAGGAAGCACACTGTGTATCACACACACACACACACAGATACACACAAACAAACAGACACACAGACAAACAGACGCACAAACAGACAGACAGACAGACAGACAGACAGACAGACAGACAGACACACACACACACACACACACACACACACACACAGCACTTGTTTTAGGCAAAGCGATTTGTTTTGGCATGGGGGCCAAATGTCCAAACCCTGTCATGTCACAGATGTGCTCATAGCCTGGCCAATAATTCATCTGATGGAATGAGTCTAACTTTGAACGGAGCAATATAATGTTTGTGGAATGTTGAACACACACAAACACGCACAGCGACAGACGCGCACACACACACACACACACACACAAACACACACAGGAACAAGCGTCACACAAATCATGCGCACCATCCACATTTCACAGAGGGAGGCCAATTTTCTTGTGACCCGCACTGCTTACACAACAAAAAACAATCGCAAGAACTTAAAATGACAGCTGTGAGAAGAAAATATACAAGATGCAAAGACTCCTAAAGAAAATATTTATTTTGAATAGAAATGTGGAACGGAGCCATTCCAAGTATGAAGGTCAGATATCTGCCTGAGTTTTCACAGAGGCCAAGTTTGTTTTATTCCTCACGGAGATGCCGCTTGCCAAGGGCTGCTCAGTGGTGAAGTTTTTCAGCTACGCCTCGCCTTGCAAGCCGACAGGAAAAACATTCAAATGCACCAAGCCAACATTCACAGGCTTGGCGCACGGCGCGGTGCTGCAGCGGTGTATTGCCCAGAGGAGCGTAATAGCAACACTGCCTCCACCGCTGCCTCAAGGCCCCACGTGACATCTGCCCCCGCAGTACCCGGAGCAGCACACACCCAATTAAGCATGCCAAGAGCGCGCGTTACGGACATCGCCACCAGGGGGAGAGCTCCGATGTTAACCGAGGGAGCTCGCACTTTCTCACAGAAGTCACGTGACAAGGCTACTCCCCCCTTTTTATGAACTGTTTAGTTAAAAGTTTGAGGTGAGGGAACTGACAGAACTGTTTGAAATTGTACGAGCTCGGTGCGACCGAGTGGAGTGATACAACGGAGACGGGGGGGGGTGGGGTGGGAGGGGTGTTGGGGCTAGGGAGCGGCGAAACGTCATTGTCGCGCTGTAGGGAGCAGAGGGGTGGTGGGCGCGGCTCCCCCCGGCCTGTGGTGCCCCGTCCTCGTCAGTGAGACTAATGCCTGCCGCTCTGGGGCACCGCCAGTGGCACGCGGCGAAGCACGGCCAATTAGTCAGGTGAGGAGGAGCGCGGTGCCGCGGAGCAAACGGAGGAGAGCGTTAACATATCGCATTATTAGCACATCCATCACCCCCCGAATGTAGCACACATCTCAGGAGGCCCGGTGCGCAACGTACGGCCGGGCGATTACCGGCCCCCGCGCGCTGCCGTGGGCAACCCAGAGAGGCGCTCGCTCAGAGCCTGTTTATACCGGGCGCCCAAAGAACCAGCCAAGGGCCTCTCTTATCTGGTCCAGTACAGTGAAGAGAGAGAGATAGAGAGAGAGAGGGAGGGGGGTGAGAGAGCGAGAAACACCAACAGAAAGCTTCCTCTACTATCGCAGATCATTGTTGGTGGTTGAGATGAGAGAGAGAGAGAGAGAGAGTGAGACTAGAGCGAGAGAGAGAGCCCTGGCCTGAAAAGAGATAAACAGTTTCCTAGAGCGTCTTATCCAGGCTGATACAGCGGAGAGAAAGAAAGAGAAAGGGAGAGGGGGAGAGAGAGAGAGAAACCTACCCATTTCCAGTGATGTTCCTCCCAAAGTACTTTCCTGCGAGTTACTCCCCTGTTACGACGCCGGGACCAAACCACACCCTGCCAACTCCATCGCATTACCTCACCAGGGCTAGGACCACACCCACCCCCCACGCCCCCCCCCCCCCCAGTTTCAGCTGCTCTTCCCCTTCAATCACACAGACGTCACCACTCCCTCGTATTTCAACATCTCGCGCTAGACCCCGGCGAAGCGCACGAGCTCGCCACTCACTCCCAATAAAACGGGAGGAGCACAATAACAAGGGTAGGAGTGTCGCCGTAGCCGCACAGGCCGGTTAGCGCAGTAAATAACCGGCGCGGGGGCCCGCGTTATCTCCGGCAACATGACAATCCTTTTAACACCTGACAGACCCCACTAACGGCGCTCTCCCTCCAAACGGGCCGTGACAGGTAAAATACGGCGCCCGTCCTCCACAACTTTTCACAAGGTGTCACCCGCGCCGCCGGGTTGCCACGCAGGCCACTAAATCAGCCCCCGCCGGGCCTCCGCTTATCGGTGGGCGGGAGACAGCTTTAGAATCTGTCACCATTTCCTTTTACAGTGTGACTGAAACAAGGTGAAGAATTACAGCGGCATTACTATATATGGCCCTGCGGATTAGCCGCGGAATAAAAGTGCTGATCACCAACAAAAAAGGGGGGGAAACCGCTATTCATCACTCTGGCACCGGATCAAACTCACACGCGGCTCAAATGTGCTCCTTGAGTTATTGTGGTGTTGGGTGCTCGTGGCACTTATATTGATAACGCTGCCTCCATAAATTGATTAGCCAGGGATAAGGCCCGGAAGTACAGCAACATGATAAACAGATAAGACCAACATTTATGTCAGGGAATTTTTTTCCACTTTTTTTTTTTTTTTTTTTGTCCCTTTTCGAAAAAAAGGTAATTTCCCCCCGCACACACTTACAATATGTTTTTTCTCTTGCGGAACGCCATTCCAAACATGATTAAATGTGCAATAGAAAACACAAAGAGGTACTAGCTGGAATGCTTGTCTTGTCCACTAACATTTATTTTGCTGGCACTGCACTCTTTCAAGCGGGGAGGGGACCAGAAGTGTGTGTGTGTGTGTGTGTGTGTGTGTGTGTGTGTGTGTGTGTGTGTGTGTGTGTGTGTGTGTGTGTGTGTGTGTGTGTGTGTGTGTGTGTGTGTGTGTGTGTGTGTGTGTGTGTGTGTGTGTGTGTGTGTGTGTGTGTGTGTGTGTGTGTGTGTGTGTGCGCTACACCCCAGTGTACGAAGCAAGGTTTCCAATCTTCCCATGGTATTATAGCAATAGGTACATTTTTTTTTTTTTTAATGTTATTTTTTTTAATTTTATTATTTCCATATACTCTTGACATGGTAAATTTGTCCAGGAAACCACAGAATTGTTCGCTAGGTCAGGCAATGCAGAGTTCCTGTGAGTGGACACCAAAGACAGGGACTGTAAACTAATGTACTGACAAGCCCTGGGGGGGGTTCTGCCCAATTTACATCCCCTAGAAGCCTTGGCCCCTCGGGGGCCAAATAACAATGAAAAGGGAAATGACTCATGGGACTGTACTGCTGTTGAAAACATCATGACTGCCTCAAGGGGCTTGGGTGAATTCTGTTTTCTGTGCATTTAAAATATACCCTAGCAGAAAAACCACCGCTCCCGTTCACTTCATTTTGACCCATAACCTACAAAACAAGGCTCCCACATGGTCTCCTATTTCGGTTTTGTCCACTGGGCTTGTTTAATTAAGCAAATTTCCTAAGTAAGTTTTGTTTTTATTTTAGTAGGTCACAGAACTAGACGGTGACCCCCATTTCACATTGTAAGGTCAAAAGGTCATGTGCCTTTTCTTTCCTCCCTCCATATGAAAGCCTTGCCTTGGCATTTCAGGTTTACGACCCCGCCTGGCAGAAAATGTCCTCGCAGAGACCACAATCATCTCCCACGACACTTTCCAAACACATACACGCCATTCATAACAAATCCTGAAATCACCTTTAAGTTGCAAATCGAGATAATGTTCTCGGTAATGCGGCCAGACCAAGGCCGCAAAAGCTATTTTTTGCTCGATCCTGCAAAAATGCGATCTGTGTGGACCTGAGGTGACTGATCCAATTTTAATCTAAAGCTGTGCTCGGAGCCCAAGGGGAAATGATTGTGGTGTTTTTCTCCCGTTCTTGCTGGTCTAAGCCGCTTGGTCGAACAGACGTCTGCAGGACTCTCGTGCCACCAGGGACGTCCGTATCCCTCTCGGTGACCCAAAGGCCAAATTGGACCCGCTGACAGACATATATAAGAGCGTTCAAACACACCGCCATGCGCCTGTTTGTTTGTGGTTGTCTGGTTTTTTTTCTCCTCAAGATTACACAAGAACAATGATTTGTTCGCGAAGGCCATAACTGAAATAATGACTAGACCACTTAGTCCAGTGTTGTTAATTTGTTGTTTTCACAATTAATTAATCACATATTTACTCTACGTCTTATTACCCCGTGTCGTGAACGTGAAGGAGCTTGTTGCGTAAACCGCAAGCGCTTGACGGTCGGCCTCCTCTCAGCCGTCGCGGCCTTTATGAGAGCGCATGATCAGTCTACCTCCCGTGTGGAGCTGCTTATCAGCCAGCCCTTACCCACTGTGTAAGTCCCATCACGCTTCAGAAAGCCGGTGCCCTCTTAGTCAACTGGAAACCTTCTGCAACACACTTCAATGCCCCCCCCCGCCCCATCGCACAAACACATGATTTCCCCCTACCCCGTGTCTGGAGGTCATTCACTTTCCTCTTGGCGCACTGCACGCCGGGGGCCCCCTTGGAAGTGGAAAAAAAAAAAGGAAAAAGGGGGGGGGGAAAAAGGAAAAAGGGGAAGAAAAAAAAATTTTATAAAAAAAAAAGGAAGATTCCTCAGAGACATTACTTCATTAGGCAGCACTTACCAATTAAAACTGTTTGCCAGCCCATTGCTAGAACTCCCCGTTTCAAAATAAATAAATAAAACACACAAGTGACCCTGGTGAACTTCAGAGCAAGGAGGGGGGATGGTGGTTGCAGGCATACTGGTGTGAGGATGTCTTACAGGCCATTGTCAATAGAGGGGCGTAGGCGGTGGATGCCCGCAGGAGAAAAGGAGCTGAACCTGCCAAAGGTTTATTGCGGCGGAGCCGGCAAAAGCGGGATGTTTTTATAGGAAAGGCCGAACGCGGTACGGCGTGAAACATCTTCCGAGCGGGTCTTCTTTTAGCCGAATTAACTGGCAAAGTAATGGGAAAAAATACGACAGGAGGGTCAGAAACGGGGGGGGGGGGGGGGGGGTTGAGAGCGGAAGGTGATGGGAAGGGATGGGGACCTGCAATCTCTGTGTAGAAAATTAACAATTCCGCGCCGCACTTTGTCCGCCAGACATTAAATGCATGAAACACATGAGTTACGATGGCGGGCGAGCGGAATTAACTCTATATATCAAGCGGAGTCTAAATAGTTCTGGGTTTCTGGGTCTGCTGAAAGGGGGGGAGGGGCAGCGCTTGCCCGTGTAAGGCAAGAGGCCGAGGGTGGGGAAAAAAAAAAAAAAAAAAGTAACTCAACATTTCTATCTCCTCTCATTAAAGTTAACCACTTATCCCTCTCCGGGCACATAAAGCTGTCATCCCAGCTAGTGATTTATACCGCCCTTGCCCAGCTCCCGTCCTAACTATCGCATGCCTCCAATTAAATTTTTTTTTTGTTGCTCTCCATCCCTCCTCTGTAAATGTAATGAGATTGCGGCACTCAAAACTGCTGACTCTCAATTCTCAGATAATACAAATGCTGGCCTGAAATGCGGGGGGAAAAAAATAAAAAATAAAATAGCCCAACAACAAAAACTCCATACTAATGATGCTATATTAAATAAAGCCTGTTGTGTCACTAATGTTATTAATATAATTAATCACAGCTGATTTCACGTAATCTTGCCTCACGGCATTCAGAAGACAGGGAATAGGCATGCAAAAGATATCCACAATGTATATTAATTAATGCCAGTAATAGGCTGAATCCTTGAACGCCATTTAAGCTAACTGCTGATGAAAGCTTACCTGAACTTTCCTGAGAGAACCGCCTTCAATATGACTGTATTAAAAAAAAAAAAAGTTATTTCGCAAAAAAAAAAAACTTTGCTCAGGAATTAAGGCAGCCTAGCAGGAAACGCTGCGGCGTATTTACTATCCAACGACCGCAGCCTATGACTATAGATGGAGGAGGCCGATAGGAGGAGCCGGCGCGGTAATTGCATTCCAGCTGAGAAAGAATGCCTTTAACCGCCAACAAAGGTCAAAGATATAGGTTAATTGAGTGGAGTTTTAATTAGTGTATGTTTATAACCTTCCGAGGGCAATCTGCATCGGAGGTGCAGCGGGGCTTTAAAAAAAAAAAGAAAAGAAAAGAAAAGAATTACACACCCCATAAATTGTGCTCTTGCTTATTATTCATCCCTCGGAAAACAGTGTTTGTTCTGTTATCAGAGAGAGGCCCCTCACGGCCAAGCAGGGGGCCCAGGTGTGGATTCGCTGGGGCGGTAAAAACGGACGCCCTGGTCTTGCTCAAACACAGCTGGCAGGTAGGAGTCTGCGAGGCCTTTATAACCCTTATAAAGCATCCCAGACAATTTACTCCACGGCAGACTTCAACGAGCGGAAGGGGGAAAAAACACACCCAATTTAATCTGAGTAACAGCTCGCCGTGGTAGGGGCGCGGTGCGACGGTGAGGCTCGTCGGGTACGGTTAACAGCGCCTCATTAAAAGGCCCCTACAGCGGAGCGGGTTAAACCCGCTCCGCTCCTGCCCGTCTGTCTCACAGGGAGAACAGGAAGCGTTTCCCATGCGTGTGGAAGAAATGGAAAAATATCCACATCAATCTGCGGCGCCCCCTGAAAGAAAAAGGGCCAGTTTTATTGAATGGCGGTTAGCGCAGCTGCTGGAAAAATGGCCGCAACGGTTTTTGGTCACCGATGAGAACGCCTCTCTTCTTCCAAGAAATCTGAAGTTACATTACATTAAAACTTCTGTAATTCCTTCAGGCATTAGGGTAAGGGAAAGAGAGAGTCAAGGAGGTGTGACATGGACAAGGACACAGTGCCGTTACGCGGTTGTTACATTTACCCATCGGTCCCGTAGCCTCCCACGCTATAGTGCATTGTTGCTCCGGCCATTTCTTAAATCGTATAAGACATATGAGCACACAATTCATCCCAGTACAAGAAACCCGCATGTTTTTTTCCCTCAACTGCTGCCTCTCTGCAGATGTTCCCCGCAACCCTTGATGACTGATTGATGCGTCTCATATAGATTTTGCCTCAGAAAGCGTGACGCAACAAAGCTTCGTTGGATGCTTCTGCTGGTTTATTAGGGCGTCGTGTGTGGATTTTGGGTCTACAGGGTAAAGGGGTGGGGGGAGGGGGGGCGGAGTGGGGGGGATGGGTGCAGCTGAAGTGATGCATGTCAAATTAGGAGCGAAAATAAAACCATTGCTACTGGGACTCATTAGAGCTGAGGAACAGAGACTCTGGGAATATTTGCTTTATATTTCTGTTTTTATTTCACAGGGAAAGGAAATACATTACTACCGCATGACCTCACCCGCTTGGAGTTCCTGCCTGAACCACAAGTTACTTTTATTATTCAAAAGCTTTACAGAGAAACCAAGCCTTCAAAAACAAAAAGCCACTCGCCCACCTATCCACACACACCGTGTTAATGAGACTGCAAGAATGCACGCAAATGCAGTGTCCGACCTCAAGCTTCTGAAAAGAACTATTGTTTGAAGCAAAAATGTACGTACAGTGACGCAGTGTAGCGGACCGAAAATAGACACATATCCATCCGGCGATATGGGTAAACTTTTTGTGAGAGGAACAGCTGTTCTCTCTGGGACGGCTCACCCTTCCCTGCCCAATGACACGCGATCATTCTGTTGCCGCTTCCCAGCTATACAAAGGAGAATGCTGAGGCAGATGTTAGATTTACGGCCAGCAATTCCGCCCAGTGCACTGAAAGATTCCTCCTTCAAGAGAAGACATCTGCCGTTTTATTGATCTCTGGGGTTAATGCGACCGATCCAGCCTAAGGCATCAGCCGTGCCACTCTATGGATCGCTTTACTTCAGGGGCCCCGTGTCCCCTGCTCCCGTTCCCGAATGTCCCGCTTTTTCATTCCCGCGTACCTGCGCGCTTCCCTTCCCCGCGTCCCGCCTCGCGCCCCCCCCCCTCCCTGCCTTCCGCACCTCTCTTCAGATCATTTCAAAGGAGCGGCAGATCAAAGCCCGGTGCCCCCTTTGAAAATGGACAGGCAATGGATGTTTAACTAATCATTTATTTAAAAACCTATCGCTCGCCAACAAACTTCGCCTTCTGCGTGTTCTCCTCCGATCTTACGCGGCTCCGAAACGAGCCCCCCGGTCAGACGGGCGGGAAGGGGCCAGAGAGCGCGGCGCAGGAGCGCCGGTTTTTCCTCTCTGATGCATTAACCTTTCACCGGCTGCGATACGGGCAGAGCCGCGCCGAGGCATCCACAGCACGGCCCGCTTTTTAATACGCCTGCATTTGAATATTAAAAGAATCTATCACTCAAAAATAATTGCCTTCAAAACCGTTGGCGATTCTAAAGACTTGTACATAGTCATCCTCCAAACCTATCATAAAAAAATAGGACTTCAGATCAGATCGTATTTAAATATTATTTTAAAAAGCCTGGCTAAACCGTATAATCAATGAAACAAATAACAAATGTCCGACAGACACATAGGCCTAGTTAATTTCTCATTTTAGTCTTCTGCCACCACACAATGTTCATAAATGCCATTCAGCTAGTAGCATTTGTGTCAATAATAGGCCTAGATTTTAGACTCAAGGCCCTCAGTGTAGAAAAATAATAGTGGTTAAAATTCAGTCAATTGAGTTTATTCATCAAGGAAAATGATACAGGCAAAAACGCAATTCTTAGAACCGTATCCTTGTCCTTGCGCCAATGAATCGCACATTTGGTCAAATCATCCGAACCCACTCGTTTCTGCATTCAGACTGGAAACATTATTTTTTTTTTTTTTTAAAGAAATTACAAATAGAATAGGAAATTTACTTTTCGTATTACTTTGCAATTTAGGCGCGCTAGCTAACAGGGTGAAAGACAAGCAGCCTTGGTCTTCAAGTATTTTCTTTGTGCAATGTGAAATATCCAAAATCTGCTCAAAAATCTCAAAGGAACACGAGGATACAAAAAGTTAGCTTTGCAGACTCCCATTCAGGTGAGCAAAATGAAACTTAAACAGGTCTTCCTCAAGCAGCACGGAAAGCACCCGGCGCCTGTTTATACTAAAGTACAGATGGGATTGCCAGGTGTCCAAAGTCAACAGCAGGACAACAGTTTAAGGAATAGATAACGATAAAGGAATGATTCAGAGAACTACCTGGCATCCTGGTTAAAAGGCGCGGTCGCACCTCCTGTCCAAAAAAAGTGAGCCGAGCTAAACCGAACCACCGCAATTCACCGGGACAATGCCTTATCACAGCCGAGCCACTTATGTAGCAAGGCGGCAGAAGAGGAGGGGCACTCGGTACGTTCACCCGAATGTCCTTGATTGACAACCGTCACCTAGCAACGCTACAAATACAATCCCTCGGTAATGACAACTTACGCGACAAAGAAGAAACAACACCCCTCGCATCTCTACGTCCCAGAAGAAAAATAGCTCCAGTGTTGCTGGAATCATCACAAGCAGGATCTGTGCCAGAGTTCTTGGCGACCGTCACTCGCTTTGCTCGAGTATAAAGTGAAGCTCGGTGCCACAAAACGAGCTCGTCTTCATTACGACACGGCATCGCGTTGCATGTGCTTAAATGTTAAATGCTTACATTTAAAAGGTCATTCCAACTTGGCAAGGGGAAAAAAAATGCAAATGTCTGTCGAACGCAATGCTAATGTCAGGGGCAGGACGTTAATAGGAAATACGAGTACAATATCAACACGGCCCAGACCACCTACGCAAATTTTTTCTCCAATATGTCAAAACGCGATTAGTGATAGGCAGTGCCGTATGCCGTCTTTGTTATTCTTTCCGTAGCAGAATTATCATGAAAATCACACGTACGCGCCCTTCAGACGCTTGTCGAAATGCCCGAGTCCAAGACTGAGGTCTGTGGCGATGAAGTTCAGGGGAACACTCTTTGACCTACATTAGTACCTGAACTTCAGTATCTGAGCGATTTTCACACTTCCTGTCCATCAAGCGATTCCATCTGCTAGGTTTCGCGTGGGCCGTGAGAACCTCGGAAACAAGGGACCGGCCCGTTGAGGTGGAGGCCTTCATTGTCAGCAGGCCAGGCTGTGGGGGGGTGGGTGGGTGGGGGGCGCCTACAGGGGAGAGGGCCCCCTGAGGGGGTCGTGTAAATGAGGGCTTTTCTCTCTACCCCTCCAAGAACCCCCGTGCCACAGAAGTGAATACTCCACTGACTCTGAGTCAGTAAAATGGGAGAAAAGTGGGCCGCGGCAGTATTAGCATACATGCTACAGACTGACTTCTGATCAGCCGCTAATGTGCATACGACGTTCAGACAGATCGCCCGTTTCTTCCGCTCCAGGTATTTAACATTTTCATTAAATGTAATATTAATGTTTATTTTGCACCGTCACAATCAGACAGAGAGTACAGCTTACCAAAGTGAATGTGAATATCTTTGCTATTTTTAAATGGTGTGCAAGTTTTACAATGAAAAAAGAATCACTCTGTGATCAAGTTGTAACGTTCACATCATGTTCTTGAAATATGGTGACATAATACATCCACATAAATATGTGTGCACATATGTAGGTACAGTATATGTATTGTAATAATAGTTAGTTGTGTACATACAGTACATTATTCAAATATTGATAAAGGTGAAGAAAGAAGGCTACATAAAAAAATAAACACTACAGGCAATGAGCTATATATCATGTCCAAAAATGGAAAATTAGGCCTCTATTCTTTTACAGCAATATAATTACTCAGAAAATAGGATTTTACTGGATGGCCACCAATATGCTCCCCAATCTCACAAAACACAATAGAAGATGACTCGGTAGTGTTATCCTTTGCGAAGGGAGGGTGCACAAAGTACTGAAAACAGGGTTGTGAATTAAATACTCCCGCACGCACACGCACACACACACACACACACACACACACACACACACACACACACACACACACACACACACACTCCTCCAGGCAGTCGAAGGGTTAGCTCAGTGGCGGTATACAGTTGCCTCTCTCTGGCACTCTCAGAGGGCGCACATTTTGGCACAGCTGGGTCAATCGCGACGGCACACTCCGGTTGACAGGTGAGCGAGTTCTATGCAAACTCAGCGTGGACTGAGATCAGAGCACTGGCTGGGCACCGCCCATTCCGCAAATGTTCCACATCATTACCAAAGCAGTCCACAAAGAGAACTGCAGTCATTTTCAAAGACCGTTGGCCGGACTGACCGATCCGTCCAACAGTCCACGGTGAGAAAAAGGGACATTTTGTAGGCACAGATATCGGCTACAAAGCCCCTGTTTGCATACGCCGCCGCCCGTCCCCCACCGACCCCCCCCCCCCCAACCCCCGCTCCCCAATTCCTTATTTCGTTCTCCTCGTTGCAGGGGACCAACTCAGTGACATTTATCCATATTTCATGAAGTGATTTCTGTAAGCACACCGACCAAACAAATCAATTTCCCAGCAGTAGATTGCTTAAGAGAAACAATAATGACCTGTGGGATGGGGCTGAGAAGCTGTGAGAATTAATTGCAGTTGGAGTACCTGCCTCTGGGTCAGACTATGCTAGCAGCAACTGTGAACAACATATTCAGTCTTTACAAGCAGGACTCTACCTATTTAAAATGTGCGGTAAGGATAATTCTGTGAGGGGAAAAAAAAGGTTATAAAAATACTGAATAAACACAAACATTCAAGGTAACGGCATTTTATGCGTGGCTATGCTGCCGAGGCCTGATACGGAGCGAACGCGGAAGTCGTTCTGGGGACCGGGATTCAATCACGCCCTCTGAAAGGAGAAATCCAAAAAACAAGGCCTCTGAAAAGGTCACAGCAGAGGCACGCTCCAGCCTAAAACTGTGATAGAGCCTAATCTGTACCTCACAGGTTCCCCTAATAAACCCGACGGGGTTTAAAAAACGAGGAGGGACGCATCGAGAGAGCTGGGTCGTGTATACCTTGGAGCGACACACTCAGCCCAAATCTCTCCCGGTTTCAAAGATTCCAACGTGAACACACAATATAAAACAGGAACAATCATTCAGTGTTGCCAAAAAAAAACCTGCGGAGGTCAACAGTGTTGCGAGTGATAAAAGACTACAGTGAAAGCATGCCAAATATTCCACATTCCGCTCCAATCCGTAAAAATTGACCAACGTTGTTTGTCAAGACTGGAGCCAGTCGTTTTGACAGGGGGCATCTCCATGACGATGAGAAAGAAAAACAACAGTTCGGAGACAAGTGTTTCTTTTGCTTTACCAATCCGTGCAATTTAACAGCAAACAGATAAATATTATTTGGCTAGGTCTGTGCAGCGCTTCCAAGCTCTTGTGTGTTCCAAGCGGACTTCGCAGTCAGACCGGCTCCCCCGCAACGCGTTGCCCTACTGCTGAGAGCCTGAAGTCTCTGAAGTTCAGGGCTGGAAATCGATTATTTTAGCCAGCGGTGGTTAAAAGTCACATGCGTGCGAGGTCTGCATCGCGGCCTGCGAGCGGGCACTGAAACAAGGCACTGTGAGTATTCTGGCCAGGCATCTCTTTAACATACCATGGCAATCGGTAGAGTTCCCCTTTGACAACGAAACCAAATTAGTTTCCATCAAACAACGTGCAGCTGGGGTTTCTGGGTGGGGAATCGGCGTACGGAGTAGTGAGCGGGAACAGAAAATGCCGGGTGGGTTTCCGGTGCGATGAATCCGGATTGTACGCAGGTAAGGGAAAACAGGAACTTGACGCAGGGAATATGGTAGTTGCCTGGTTAGGGAATATACAGGCTGTAGTGACATGATACTGCCAGTAGAGGGCTGAATGTTGGTGATGAACAGTTCAGGAACAGTTACTTCCCTAAGCTGAGCAATGGGAGACTAAAGAAAATGGCCAGTGGTATCAGAGAGCTAAATGGCTACATTGACTATTAAATATGCAGTGTGTTGGTACAAGGTTCATAGGTATAGTGAGTAATATTGGCAATGAGTGGTAAGTAATGAAATACAGCGAGTAGGTACAGGGCATCCAGTGAGTAGTGTCATGGTAAAGGGAGTAGTGATATGGTTAGTGAGTGGTAACGGTAAGTAGTGGAATGGATGGCACGGTGAATACTGGTTAGTAAGTACAGAAAGCGGTAGGATACCTAGCACGGTGAGCATTGGCGGGTGACCGGGATAAACCTGCGGATGCCCTGAGCTCCCTCGACACAACGCCCCTCCCATCCCGGGGCATCAGCCCCAGGGCTGTACAGCGTCACCCAATCCTGGCTCTAATGGAGCTGACTGATCACATTTCACAACTGGGCAGGCCAGCCAAAATCCAGAGGCCCCTCTAAAACCTTGAGCTCACAGTGATGCCTGCCAGAGCCGCGGGAGTAGAAACACACACACAAAACACAAACATACACGCACACGCGCGCACACACACACACACACACACACACACACACACGTATGCACACATGCAATAATGCGCACACATGCAATAATGCGCACACACATGCGCGCGCACACACACACACACAACTAAATTACTCCAGAAACTACCGTGTAAAAACGTGTGTAAACCGTTATCCCTGCAATATTTATCCAGGTAATATGATATGTTCTGCCACGCTGTATATGGAAAGCTGTCCCATTGGTTTTATTTTATTTGTCATTTACACAGAACAACTAGATTGTTTTGGACACATAATACAAAATCAGGGCACTGAAAGCAATAAGCTAGCATTTTTCTGTTCACATAACAAATGAATATTGTAAACCATATAGTATCTCAGCACGTTTTCTGCCAGGCCAAGTTGTAAAGGTAGCCTAGATAGTATTCCTGCATCGCTGAACCATCACAATCAAACTAAAAAAAGGGCCACAGTCTCAGACCACACATTATGGACAGTACAAAAGACATTAAATAATACATAACTTCAGCAAAATCTCATATCCGAGTGGAAAAGATACAGGTTGACGATTTACGACAATAGTACCGTCGATGCTTAGTCTACATAATAAAAATAAAAAATGTTCGATGAAGAAAATGCATCAAAGTAGCCTCACGATTTAGAGTATTTTGAAAAATGCCACAAATCCTTTGAACAGTGCTCAAGCGGTCATCGTTTTGAACATAGGCCTATTCATAGCGGTCATCACAGACATTATGGTCGTGCCAATAAAAATAAAATTAAAATAAAGCCATCAGTAAATTATCCATAAGAGGACACCACCGGAAGCAGCGTGATAAAGCTGACAAGCCAAGTCACAGTCACAGCGATCAGGTGCAGTCACAGTCACAGCCCACAACAGTTTCAGTCCCTTTTTCGAACAAGACGGGATTAATTCTGCCTACATAACAGCCTCCCTCAATATTTCATGCAGTTGCTGCATGTTTCAGAAACAAAACTAAAAATAAAGATTCCGTGGTGTGAAGAAACGCCTCGGCCTCCTTTAAAATCGCAACCATTCAGCCGAACTCTGACCTGTTCTGATCTGGGAGAAAAAAAATGATAAGAAATGGATTCACAGCTTTACTTGTGCCTCAGGGTGTTAACTGCAAAAAAAAAAAAAAAAAAGTTTTTGGAATTCCGAAAAAAAAGAAAAAAAAAAGAAAAGAAAAAAAAGATTTTCTTCAACATTTCAGAGCCTGACACTTCAGAGCACAAGTATATATATATATATATAAATACTGTATATATATACATCTGGCAGATATATAGCCGGCAGGTCTGGCCAAAGCCCTTTGGTTGCAAAGGAATCACCTCAGTTCAAGGGACTCCCAGGAGAGAAGCGTTATTGCAGATGGAAATGAATGCGTGATTATTGCGGAAGAATAAGATTGTTTTCAGAACGGTTAACAGGCATTCCGGAGGTGTTCTGTACCGTCCAGACCTCCAGCGGCGCATTGTGCAGCGATGATGCGGTCATGCATTCGGCCCGCTCAACATCTATACCTGAGGCAATCACTCCAAACTGACAGTTGGGGGTAGGGACCGACTGTGTCTACATTCATCTAGCGCAGTGGGCGAGCTGATGCAGGGCAGTACAGCGGTCAGCCAGGACGGGCATGGGAGGGGCATAGGCGGGGCCGACGTACTGTGGGTTTCATCTATTGCACACTGGAAACACACTGTAGGGTTCAACGTCAATTAGCTGAATGTACTTTCTAAAAAGCAACAACAACCGCAAGAACCGCCACACAATGCAGCTCGGACAAATGACAGTCAGCAGAGGTGGTGTGTGTGTCTGTGGTGTGTGTGTCTCCTACGCACAGCTGTAGCATGGCACCATAAACTTTGGAGGACAGGAAGATAACAACAACCCCCCCCCCCCCACCCCACCCCAGTGGGGTTGCTTTGTGTAGCCGCAACATTACACAAAGTGATCTCTGGCACCCTCTCCGGCTGAAACGCCCACTGCTAATTCAACATCTACTGATGCCTTCTGACTCTAAAGCACCTTATCACAGCCATTACAGAGGGGAGACAATCTTTTCTGCTGTGCTGAGCCTGGCAACCCTTACCGTGCACGTCCAAGAACTCACCGATGCACTGACTCAGCACTGGAGACGGAGTCATCCGCAGAGCAGAATGCAGTGAAAACGGCTTGCAGTGCAACGTGGGAAAGTGTCGCACTGCAAGCCGTTTTCGGTCTCCACCAATCAGAGCTCCTTTCACATCATCACAGACCAGGGGCATGAATACATGGTGGAACGGAAACACGGCTACTGTTTTACATGAACCACATATCTGAAATACCTCATTTTATTATAATTATTGTTATTGTTGTTGTTAAGTAACATATTACTGAATATACCAATATTTGATATTAATATACTTCTATGATTTTCCACAGTAAATAATGTCCACATGCACACAAGTATATATTGGCTGTCTAACAAATAAATAAAAATGTAACATGATATAATTAAATATATTAATCATTTTAACAATTTAGTAATGTCATGAGGAACTGGAGGCATTGGAGTGGGGGGGGGGGGGGGGGCATGTTCGAAAATCTATACCAAGGCACACAGTCAGGCACAGTGAGATGCAATCTAAGGTGTTTTGAAGAAAGTAGTGCTTTCTCATCAGCAAACACCAGTGGCTGGAGACATGTAGTGACTAACACAACCTCGACACGTACATGTGTCCTTCACGGACAGTCGGACGCATCTACTCAGTAAACTGCACTAAGAAAGTCAGAGATTCAATTGAGGGGGAGGACTTCCACTGTATAATGCAGTTGAGATAACGATGCATTTAAGTTACATTCCAATACCAGTGATGATGCCAACGTGACTGAATTGTAAACACTTTTTCCAGGCTTGAAAGAACATACACACGCACCATTCAGAAAAGCCAGTGAACCGGAGTCGTTAATTCACATCACTCTCGTTTCATAAATGTAGCCTCACGAAAGCATCCTATGTGAGCCTCTTTTCACACCAGTCATATCAGAGGACACTTCTACACTACTCCTGAGGATGGTCACATGACATGAACCTGCAGGTCGCAGAAGACCCATCAACTCTGTACAGTGTGGCCAAAATTCAGAACTGAATAAACCTGTGTGGTTTGCCTGAGTGGTTTCATCCCACTTCCATTTTGTGGATGGTTCCAGGGCATGAAATTAACTTTTTTACCCATTGGCCAGAGAGGCCTGTGGATTCTAAAAATCACCAGCCATTTCCGACATTTTACCACCCACATTACCTTTTACAATATAACACAACCTGGTTGGTTACCTGACAAATTGGCTGCTAGAGTAGAAAATCTTACCAGCCACAATCAAAATTTTAACAGCATTTGGCTGGGTGGGGGGTCTTAATTTCATACCTTGATTGGTTCCCTCACAAAGCACCTCTATTCAAAGAAGTGCAACAATTCCAAAATAAGTCCAGTAAAAACAGTTCAACATTACCCAGAATTAGATTATCCCTCCAAGCAATTGTTCAGTAAAATTATACAAGTGGGGGACAACATTTTATCTCACACAGAGTAACAAGGCCATGAAAATACAATAAAAATATGTCCAGTCAAATCCTGGTTTGGATGATTATAACTCCTAATTTAAAAACAAGAGCAGCCCAAGGTCAACACGCGTTTGCAAAACACAGCTCTAGCGCTTCCCGAAGGAACCGAAATGAGTTTTCGGCTCGGGACGAGGAGCGCACAATTTAAACAGAGTAACGTAAATACTCAAACTTGCTAGTCATGTAAAACCACACTTCGCTTAATATCTGTCAAGCGCTACATCGAATCACCGCACAACACGAGCTCATTATCACCACATTCATATTTTAGTGTAATGGATTATGTAATTGCGCCATTAATCAGACGAACTGCTTGGGAATACTCTGCCATATTTGTTTAATTACGGAAAATGCCGCCGCTGAAATAAATGCGATGTTTACCAAAACAGACTTTATTCAATGAGCTCCGCGAGAGCGTGTTTAAGTCACCATTCATAATTTGACACGCGACAGCCGCACACACAGACCGTAATGCTCAAGCTGAGGGCCCTCGTCTTCAAATGAACCATGTACAGGAATAGAGCACGTGTGTCGGCTAATATGCCAAGGGCAAAATCTCTCCCGGCAAACTGGTTTATCAAACCAGAGGTTTCACTCACGTCCCAGTGAGTGAGTGATATTCCTCCCCTTGAATAATTCACCGATATCAGTGTTTGGAACTTGCACTGTGGGGACGCATCAGTCACAAATCGGATCGTGTCGGCAACGGGTTATGACGCACCGTTAGCTAATTCCGTTTCTTTATTTGTGATATTCGGCTTTTTTTATTTTTATGAACCAGCAAGGACATGATGGATTATGATGCCGTGCTATTTTGTTTCTATGGTGTTACAGAAAATTTCTACACGGCTTGCCGCTGTTCCATCTAGTCTTACTGCATGTACCTAATCGGTTATTCGCTGTGAATAAGAGAATTTGCTTGACGACCAAATGCAGCTAATGCAAACTTGGAACACTGATGTTTAACAACTGCGTGATGCGAACAGTGAAACTATAGATAGAGCTGATAGAGCTGGTTAACTCATGTTAGCATATCAGGTTCATTTCAGTGGCAGACTGCAACATCCGTGAATCTCGCTCGGACAAAAGAGCTCAAGGAAATTTAACACAACAGATCTGATAAATCTGAAGGCTCATCGGTCCACCGAGCATCTTGCTTCTTTTAAAACGACTGCAGAAAAAAAGCTCAGTTACTCGCAGAAAAAGCTAAATTGAACACTTCCTGTGAAACAGTCACTGCAGTATTCTCAGAAAGGGGGAACTTATTACATTTCATCAGCGAGTTCGAACAGACAAAGCTTTTTGATTTGGAGCTCGGACACGTCTCCTACATTCACGTCAGTTTAACCGCACAGTGGATTGACAGGCCTATATTTCAAAACATAAAAGGCGGATTTACATGCCCCTTGGTTCATGGGGCCCCATACAGTACTGTGATTGGGCCACATGTGAGTGAGGCCATTTTGAGTCACATTTCAAATAACGGAACTGTCTGAATCTCTTACCATCTGAATGTCAGACGCATGTTTGAAACGTAGTAAAACAATGTCTTTGGATCTGTAGAACACGCAGGCTTTTCTTGTGATAAATCCTTATTTATTAATTTAAAGTTTTTATTTATTTATTTATTTTTTATTAAATTACCAAAATAATTTCAGAACATGACAAAACAAGATTCACTGATTATGCACCATTTACAGTATAGTTTGACATTTTCTTATTACATTGAGTTAACGTCATTTTGTTAAATATTTGATGCTGTGCCCACTGATCTTCTTTAATGTAATGAACAGGTTTATAAAATAACAAGGCTGCTGCGGACACAGATTACAAACAGGTTTTGGTTTGATATCTTATTAAAAACCGTTCATTAGAACAGTTTATTAAAGATCGTATACGTCTAAATGAAAGATTTTATACTCCGTAATATCTTTCTTGCATTGAATTGATTCTGTTTGATATTCTCACTTAAAGGTTGTATCAGCGATTTTGGGTGACGTCACTTCTGAAGCGAAATCTCAAACAAACAGAGCCAGCTCCAGCTCAGAGCCAATTATGTTATGTTTTAAAAAATAGTGTTCAAGCATCCAGAATTATAACCACGTTAATAACGTTTGTAAGAAACCAAACCGTTTGTAAATCCGTCAAGATTTCAGCGAGATAAGAGTATTAGCGTATTAGTATCACCCACCCCTTGTCGGTGATTGGTTGGAATACTGTTTATTTTGGTTTTGAGTGGTTGGTAGTACCATTTGTTTTTGTGTACGATCTCGGAGCATAGGCTGCCTACAGAGACGCGGTTTTTTGACGGCCTGCTTATGGGGAGGGGAAGCTAGCGGATCGTGAGGAAAAATCAAATGAATGTGATCATTTATGTTTCGACCCAAAATCGCTGATACAACCTTTAAACGGTTGCGTTATTGTGCAAAACATGAGGCGGAGCAATCAGGCAAACCATTTACCCGCCATTACATCTGAAACAGGCTTCCTGAAGTACCAGCATCAACAACCGAATCAACACATGTGGCTGGGAAAAAACCAGCACTGGTATCTGAATTAAACAAAGTAGGTTCAATGCTCAGTAGAAAAATAATTTTAAATGTGTTGTATGCAGCAGGGTTAACGCCCATTCTGCCTTGTTTTCTTCAGTATGCGTCAACAGAGAGATAAAGATACATCCAGCTATGTCAAGAATCATGATATAGTAAAATAAAAAATAAGAGTAGGAAAATAAAATAACAATATGGGAGGCAGTGTAGCATAATGGTTAAGGAACTGGGCTTGTAACCGAAAGGTTGCTGGTTCGATTCCCAGGTAGGACACTGGCATTGTACCCTTGAGCAAGTTACTTGCATTGCTTCAGTATGTATCCAGCTGCATAAATGGATACCATGTATAAATGCAAATGCTGTGTAAGTCGCTCTGGATAAGAGCGTCTGCCAAATGCCTGCAATGTCATGTAATGTAAAAACCATGAGATGTCAAAAGGCAATCTTAAAAAAAAATGTCTTTTGCCATTTGCAAGTGTATTCAGTTTGCAGTTATACATTAGCTGCCAAAATCATATCTTACGGTGCATCCCATTTGTAACCGTAAGCAGAAGAAAAAATCCACCAAAATTGCTAATAACTGCGCATATCCAATATCCCATACTCTGCCAAATATAACACTCGACATCCCGGACATTCTGCCCGTCCGTACTTGGTTCACTGCCTCAGTGAAGTTCCATCACCACAACCCCTTAGTCCAGCAATTTCAACGGTCGCGTAGTCCGCCGGCTGATAAATGGTCTCTGGCGCTTCCATTCCCCTTGTAAGAGCGCATGCAAGTCATTGCAATGTCAGAGGAGCATACTCAAGCTCTAACTATGGAAAATAGAGGTCTGCTTTGTGGTTTTTTATATATTTTTTTGCTTTACATTTTCACAGCAGTCGTTCCTGGAGAAAATTCCTGCCTGTTTCTCCAAAAGAGACAACACACTAATACAGTCTCCAAACCTACGAGAATTAGCCTAATTTATGGCTGCCGCCATTCCCGCACTGTGCTTCCAGAGTCACGTGGCTCATGCAATTTTGATCCATGAGCCGGGCCACAAGTCCGCTTCACGGATATTCACCCTGCAATGGTTGAGCACGGTGAGTGACAGAAATCACACCAAGGCGGGCGATCTTTCGAAATGAAAGAAAGCCATATGGCCACAACCAGGACAGCGGGGAGGGCACCGTTGACTAAAGTGGCTTTACCCTGAGAAAAGAATGTCTGCTAGCATGTAAGTGTTAAGAAAGAGCGTGTTTATAATTTCACCCTCCTACACCATAGCCTCCAAAGGTCTTGACAGGATGTGTAATAAAAAATAAAGTACTTAAATTGTCGACAGCAAAAAGCAGGCTTTGCTGAAAGTTTTATTGGTCGACAAGTAAATCGCCCAAGATGGTTTTCAAAGCCATTGTTCTCATCAGTTCTTAGGACTTTACATGCACAAATAACCCCACCGCCACAGCACACATATACACATTCCCACCCACACACTGGATTCGATTTTGAGCATTAGCTCTTTGAAAAGGTGGGTCTAGGCTCCACACAAAGAGTCAGTGACGGCCTATACCTCCTGAATATTGATGCAATTCCTTCTGTGGGAAAAGGAGGGTGGATCAAAAAAGAAACTGTGACTTTAAGACATCAAAGCTCTCCAAACCCAGGGAGATGCCAGACAGACAAAGCAGGCCGGTTTGCTTCCTCCGTCTTGGTCTCTCACAGTTTACTCAAGTACAGTCTGAATATTTCATCTCAGGAGACCAGCAACTATTCAAAAATCTCTTCAAAACAGAAATATTGGCTTACTGTCCTTACTTGAAGTAGCTTTTTTATTACGTGGCAACAGTTTCCCTTTCCCAAGCCCTCTTTCAATTTCTTGTTTCATAATCTGAAGTGCAGCTCTCACAAGCCAACACCACGCAAAACTTTTCTAATGTTAGGATCTGTCTCACTAGTTTCCTCCATGCAGGTCTACTTAAACTTCTTTAAAATACCGAAGAAGTCCACCATGCATAATGCCTGCCTCATTCTGAGTTAAATGTCAATATGACATTTCACTCCTGACCCCAAGCGCTGAGAATTTGTTCAACTTTTTGTTTTGGAGGGGTTGGGTTTTAAGGGGTGCCAAACCACAGAGTCACATCTCCAGCACAGTAAAGACCTTGATTCCTTTGAAGGCAATTACAACAGCCTTTCTTTCCTCCCTAAAAACCCCCAGGAGAGGGTACAAGTCGTACATCTCCACTCCCGAGGGGCGTTGTTCCCCAGCCCAGCGACCGACTGCTCCCGTTCGCTCTTCACACAGGCCACCAATGCATATCACACAGGAAAACAACAAATGTCAAATGTGACAAACTAAATTTTTCTCGCAAGTGTCTAAGTATAACCAGATCCACTTGAAGCCTGCATTCACTGCCAATGTTCTCCTTTCTGAAGCACTGACATACAGCAAGCTAGGCCAGACGACAGCTGTTTAACATGGTTACAACCCGATAAAGTGTAACTAATTTGTAGTTAGCTTTTCAATTATTATGTCTTTCAAAAGAGATGCTTGTCCACAGCAATTTACAATGCACACAATATTAAATCCAACAACAAACAGGCTATAATGTTAATCGTTAGCAGATATTGACGCAAGCATTACATTTTGTAGTTCATGATCTTATTAAGACCTTGGGAGTTTATCAAGAACCAAATATTATGGGCTAGAAGTGCATATGGAACTAAATTAAGGTACCATAGAAGCTCAGAGAGCGAATAATTTCTTCCCCCCCTCGGCTCTTAGAGTCCTATTGAGTATGACGCCACAGTGGGACACGGTACTATGTCACACCCTTCACACTGCCCTGGTAAGTACCGCCGTGAGAGACTGGCAGCTCGGCGGGAGGGCGAGACAAATGTCTACAAAACCCCCCCGCCCCAGCGCCCCCACCTTCTCCAGCCTCCACAAGCCTCTGGCTAGGCTGGAAGGGGCAGAACTGCAGGGAAGTGGGGGGTGCAGCTGTCTGAGGCTACAGCAGGAAGTCTCCACTGAGACGTGAGTGAACAGGGAGGAAGGGCAGGAAGGCATGCTGGGATTGCTCAGTGCACTGGAAGTCATGGCAGCAGGAATTGCCCTGTTAAAAACACATACGTCCAGAGCCTCAAACAGCGGCGAAACACATGTCCAAAGCAGTTCAGCTCAAAGCAAACATGTTTTCCACTTTGCTCCACCTCCAAGTACTCTGCAAAATTTGCAAGAGAATTTGTCACAAATTTAATTAAAACAATATAGGCAATTAATGTCTGCAAAGCATGTTACTTTTGGTGATAATTTCACCAGTGACTCTTTTCCATGTAGCCTCGTGCTTATTGTGTAGCCATGTGGGCTATTTTCAAAATCCTCAACATTCGTCAATCCTTTTACAGTTGTAAGCTTTCAATAAAGGAATCACAAGGAAAACTGCGCTTTCCAGTGAAATGAATAAGACCATTTTCCCAGATGAAAAAGCCATTGATAGCTAGGATTTTTTTTCTCTCGCCTTTTTCTTAAAAATGAGCAATCGCGGCAAGTGATCTGGAAGATAGCTCTGCTGAGGAGGCATTATGGGCATTACCTTCGCCTCGAAAAACAACTCGGGCTTTTATCTCCCTACAGGTAATTATTCCTAGCATCAGCAAGCAGTTGAGCCTCTCCTGTAAAATTGATCCAACGGGCTTTGTATCAATTGCCATGAAATCTGGCGTTCTTAAGACGCAGCTTTGGCTGAGAGAGACAAAAGAAAAAAGAGAGAGAGAGAGGAGGGCTGCCTTCCAGCTGAGTCAACGGCAGAGAGGATGGGGGGGGGGGGGGGGGGTTAGGGAAGAAGAGCCCTTTTCCTTATCATTCAAAGTTTGTGTCACCAACTGATCTGCTCCATCGCACCTGCAGACTGTGTCAGCACAACCAGAAGGACGCACTTGCATTCTCTCCCTCTCACCCTTGCTCTCTCTCTTTCTCCCTTGCTCACTCTCACTCTCTCACTTGCTCTCTCTCTCTCTCTCTCTCCCTCCCTCATCAGGCTCAGCATTTTGGTTTTAATATGGTTGCCGGCGTGGCAGCAGCTATTTAATAACAATGCAATAGTTTCTCCCAGCAGTAGCTGAGTATCAGTCAAGGGCCCCCGCCGCGTGCAGATGGCACATTGTCTGCGGTTCCCCAAAAAAAACATTTGCATCCAGACCGGTTCACTCTGGGGCTGTTGACGCCTGTGTTTCTCGGCTCCCTTCAATTAAGAGAAAATCCGCCGTTAAAATGCGAGTAAAATATACAGCACATGAAAACTTAAATGCCCTCATAAAGAGGGCGGAAAAATACACCGTTTACACGGATACCTACCTGCTGACACATTTTCTACACTCCACAGAAGATATCCGGGGGCGGGGGCGGGTGGGGGGGGGGGGGGGGGGGGGGGGGGTTTGGCGGGGAAGACACTTGAGCGAGGAGGGATTTGGAATAAACGCGCAAGAGAACTGCGGACGCACAGGTCAGGATAGACTTAAGAAAACACGCCGAAGCACATCCGTCACCTGTCTAAATTCCTCCAAAGTCCGCATGTCAGTCAGCCCCGCCCCCCTCACCGCAGAGAACAATTAGAGCTCATTTTTTGCTGAAAATGACCTGTAATTTAGCGGACGCTAAATCCACAGCACACCCATTCCGCCAGGTAGGCGTTCATTAACCATCAGCGGGGAGAGCCTCCTTTTAATGGAGACTGGGCCATAAACATCTCTCATAATTAGTCTTGTGCCATCTGATTTCACCTCTGGGCTTTTCTACAGCCATCTTCATTTATTTCTTTTATGTTCCGCTTAATGTTCAGCGAGTCGTGAAAGTCTGTCTGCCACCAGCGCGTCGCATGAAACGCAACAAATCCCCCCACGCCAGTGATTAATAACGGAAAACAACCGCGCAGGTGTACTCCACGTCACCTGTTCACCCGCTGCAGCGACAGCCGGTTCACGGTTTATTTGAACTGAAGGGACTCCTCTTCATTGATCGCTAAAACCTGTGTAACTTAGCAGATAAGTCTGCTCTCCTGTGCGATTATGATGTTATGATCTCTATTTACATCACGAAGGCGTATCTCAATGACTGCAATTCAAGTTAAGCATTAAACATTACGGTCTGTAATCTTTTTGGCAGTTAGGCTACGAGATGACAAAAAAATCGGATTATTGAATTTTCACAACAAGCTCGCGGCTCTCGACGAAACTCGAGCTCACTCTCCTAAGGCCTGAAAAATTATTTTCTGTGGAAAAAAAAAAGAAAAAAAAGCCACAAATGAGCCAAAGCGCTTGGATACCTGACGACAGACTGCGTCAGTCTGTGCGCGCTACGCAGTGCTGCTGCGCGCGACGCGGTCCCGGACTGCGCAGCTCGGGTCGCGAGTCGCGGCTGTGACTGATATTCCTTCGGCGCGGTTTACAAGCATGGAAACGAGGGTCGCCATCTGTCCCTTCTCCGACGGGAGGCACGGGGGGGATGTTTCGCACGGTTTTGACACGCCTGACTTCCCCTAATCCCGCACAAATATTTTAACGTGACGCGCGACGCTTCGCGCAGGCGGAGAGCCACCTTTAAAGCGACGCGCTAAGGGCCGCTCGTCTCAACAGCAGCGGCGAGGAAAGGACCCTCCCACTGTGCCCCCCTCCCCCACCCACCGCCCAATCTACTGCTGTTGATTGGCCCAGATTCCAATGGAATACAGAATGACTGCAGCCTGGCATGTGATTGCACTGCCATTCACTCTGAGAGATGGTGAGCGGATGGGGGTGGTTTGTGTGTGTGTGCGCGCTTGTGGGGGGTGGGTACTGGGAAGGAGTAGCCAAGATAGGCTTTGCAAGACCAAAATTCATTAAAAAGTCAAGACAGCCCCGAGAAACCGCTGTCAATCAGACCAAACACAACCGCCACGCCCACTATGATCTGAGAAACGCTGCGCAAGACCGACTCAAACTAGAGAAACACCGCAAGCGGTGCCGGATCGCAGTTTACACAAGCACCTAGGCGCGTGACACGCGCCGAATCCTTCAATGCAATTGCACTGGAAGGCACGACACCGTTGATATCCGGAGGCTCGTTTGCACGCGATAAATCCGCTCCACTTTCAGTCGCCGAAACGGCACAAAAGTTCCCGCGCAGAACAGGACCCGTGAATGCGCGACGATTCAAAGGCGCCCCCCACCCCCCTTATTTTTTCCGTCGTCGCTCTCCGAAAGAAGAGATGACCTTTCGATCCCAGGAAGTGAACGGCGCACGGTCAAACCCTCAGCCTCACTCGCAACTCCGCATAACCCCTTTCCCTTATCGCCTTAGACACAACGTCACCTTCCCTCCGACTCTCTCTCTCTCTCTCTCTCTCCCTCTCCCGGGCTCATAAATATTTAACAGCACTCCTGAAGCAGCCTTCATTCATGCTTTAAATATTCTGCGAATATGGTAAATCTTAAAAACAGAGGAAAACAAACAGTTCCATTATAAAGGGAGTCTTGCATGCGCAGCGTTCCGTGCGCCGCGCGGAAATAAATACATGGAAATACACGCGCATTAAAATGATGAACTGGCAAAGAGGCGGCATGGCGAGGGGGCCCGGGGCCCGGGGCCCGGGCGGGGCTCGGAGCCGGTGCTGACAAATAAAATAAAGGCTCGCGGCTACTAGGTGGTCCGTGCTCTGCCTAGCAGCATACATTAGCATGTACCCAGGGGCAAGGGGGTATTGGAATTAATGATGGTTTCCCCCTCCTCTCGCTCCGGGACCACCGCGCACCGCATGTGACGCGCGCTAGTTTACGCCGCCACGGCCGGCGCGTTAACCAGCGCATCTGTATTCCGCGCACGCAAGCCTCCGCTAGAACCCATGCCGAGTCCGACAGCGTCGACCGCGCCTGTTAATTTTTATTTTATCGTACGTTCGGAAATTACGTTTTACGATGGGGGCGAGTATCCATCGCCAGGCGGCGGCCCCCCCTCCCCCCCGGGGCCCCGCCCCGCCCGCGAGGATCCACGAAACCTTGTTAAAATTTTAATAAATAAAATGGAAATAAATATCGCAATCTCTCCTCGAATGCTTCGGTTTCATACGTTTAAATTTCACTTATTTCCCCTTAAGTCGGGGGGTCCAATAAAACCCTCTGACGCTCTCCAATAACAACGAACCACGGGTGAGGTCATTACTTAATACATTCCCTTCCAGGGAAGATGAGACGTTGCAATTTCATATCACTTATGTGTTCGGCATAATGCCGCGCACAATGGAGCGGACTCTGTTAAGCCTCGAAAGACACCCGCTTTCTGATAAGAAAAGCTTTTGAGGTTCGCCTTTGAGAAATGCTCGGCGGATTAGGCGAGTACAAACTCAGGAGCACGTCAATTAATATGCATTAAATAAAGGGAGTATTAACATGTATGAAAATAATTAATAACTGTAATTGCTACACTGCTCCGCCGCTTGACTTCAAATACACGCCGCATTATTCTCTGTTCGAGCGCGGCCCAACTTGACACGCGCTAATACGGGTCGTGATGCAACACTGCTCACAATCTGCTACCGCTGAGTGACTGTACCGCGCAATGTAAAACATATAAGACGTGCGCCTCATCCCGTGAATGACAAGTCGCGTGCTCAAGCGTCTCTAAATTAGCGCGAAAGGAATCGCCCTCGCTGCCGGACGACCGCGAGCGATTTATTTTCCGTGGCGCGCACTGGCTTTTCGAAACCCTTTCGAAAAAACTGACCTTTTTCGAAAATCCATTTGGCAGTCCTTTTAGTTAGCGGCCTCCCGTGGGGTTTTGCGACCGAGCTGTGTCACGCCACAGACTTGGCGCTTCGTACCGCCGAAACGGGGGGCCTGGTAGCGCGCTAAGGCTCCGTTCCCCCGCACACTGTGCGAAGACGGTTGCTCAGAGATACGGACCACCTTCCACTAGCTCAAACACAAAAAGAGCCTATGTATAGACGCACTGTGCGGCAAACTTCATAGGTGTGTAGGCAGCTCAATCACCCAGAAGAGGGCCTGGTATTGTCTCTCTGTGTGGCTCATGGGCTCGGATTAGGAATCTTTTCTTTTGCCTGATTACATGCTCCTCGCTCTCTTTGCTAAAGGAGACATCTAGGCAATTATGCCTTTCCCGCATATTGCTATACAGTGAAGAAAAGAAGGAGAAGAAAAAAAGAAAAAAGAAAAGAAGAAAAACACAATCACTGAGGAACAGAGGCTCCCTGGCCTCTCTGCAGCTGAGGAGGTATTAAGGAAAAAAGGAGAAGCGCATTGGTTAAGTCAACACCTGCCAAAAACTCACGCATCACTTCTCAGAGAAGTCTCAAATACCATGAGTAAATCATTGAAAGATCCAGGTATGTTGTGGACAGTCAGAAGAAAGTGAACCAGATTGCTGGGTTTGTTCACTTGTGCTGCTCAATCCCAGGCGCGAATCGAAATTCAGTTTCCTGGTCCATGTTAATTGACAGTTTTGCTTCACGTGGCATAATTAATTACTGCCAATTTGATTTAATTTAATTCCCACGTGGGCTTGTTTGACTCCTAAAGGTTAACAGCAGCGTGTCCTTCAGGAGACCTCTGTGTGTGTCAAAGTCCTCATCATCTCACTCTATTCTATGACATCATGAGGCTTCTCTGGTGAGGAAGTGACTAGCTACTCTCCATCTTCGCTACTGGTTTTTAAAGCTTCACTTCCTGACCTGAAGGCAAGCGCACCGTCTTTGCTGGTCACGGTTCCACGTCGCCGCTCAGCGGACGCATCAACGCGGATTAGCGTTGTTCTTCTCGGTTTAATTAATCATGCCCTCGCGACCAGCCTCAAACGAGCTCCGACGCATCGCCCGTCCGCAAAAGCTGGACGCAGTAGTAACCATGAGCAACGGAAACAGCACTAAACAAAAAGGCCCAGGTCTACAGAGACCAATTAAAAAAAGCCTGTATTTAAACAGACCCCCTCACGCGAAGGCCACGAAACCCCTCTCAGGCCACTTCGGCCCGTCCTGCCCCCGTCTTTCTCTTAAGACGGGCTCGCGGCTCCGCCGCTCCCATTCTTAGTCAGCTCAATGAGGTAGGGCACCGGGTCCGGGCGGGCCCAGCCAGACCACCGTTAGGCCTTCTATTATCCGGGCTGGAGAATTAGGCACCGCCCCGGGTTCCCTGACAGACACGGATCTCCATCTCCAACAAGCAAGTACACCTGCAGTGTGGAGACGTCATAAATATTAAACTGTCGGTTCACATTCATTCGCTGCCCATGATGCATCAAAACTGCTAATACAAACTGCCACGTCTGCCGAGGCTCGGAACGCCATCCATTCGACCTCGGGAAGGGGGTGGGGGGAGGGGGGGGTGGGGGGCGGATGCCTCTTTCATACATGAATACAAAATACCGGTGAATGTGATAGGCAAGCTGAAACGCCCAGCAGGGAGGAGGGAAGGAATTTATTTTTCCGAACATCTCCGGGATTTACATCCAGATTCAAATAGGCCTGAAGGTTTGCACGGGCGCTCCACGACAGCCGGCATCTCCCTCAAACTTGCAGAGGAGCCGCAATAAATCTGCCCTAATGATCATCACCGAGTGAAGTTTTTTGAAATGTGGGCATAGTGGGAGCAGCTATTCGCCGATAGAGTGAGAGCTTCTGAAAGATGGATGGTAATAAATATTGCAGAAGCTAACAGAGGTCCCTGCTGAAATGTTCCAATTGGCTTGAGTGATAAGGTGTCGCCCCAGCTACTTGCCCAGTGGATGTGAGACTGCGTACTTCAACTCTCCAAGCAGCAAAATTAGGCCTTTAAATGTCTCTCCCCCCTCCCCCCTCCCCCCCCTGAAAAAGCAACTAATATTTTGACATACCTCTCTCTGTGGCTGTTAAAAGTGACAACCTTAAAAAAAAAAAAGTGTGCAAATGCATGCACACTGGCAAGAAGTTTGTCATTTGGATTTGATGACATATTTTTCTAAAGATACAGTGATCATCCATCAAACAGTGATAAACCACCCTGCCTCTGAATCTGAAAAAAGGTTCAAATACTTCAAGGTTCAAAAAGCCATGGAGGGGAGGAGAGCAAAACAAATTAAAATAAAAAATTCTCTTTGAATTCAAGATTTTTTTTTTGCACTTTTGACTAGAACCAGCTTAATTGAGTTTTCTGACAAGGGTCTTTGTTGTATTGAGATGTGAACCATCTTAAATATTTCCTTGACAATGCCCGAAGAGAGAGCAGATGTCCAGGCAGACCACATCTGTAGAGTCCCAGTCCGTATTCCTCCGGGCGAGCACTCCCGCCCTTTCTCCCTCACACACAATGGGTTCTTTCCAAGGTCGTCCTCTATTCAGCTTTCAAACATCAATCAATCAAAATTCAAAGGTCTCTTTTCATACACATCCCTACTGTACAGAGTATCCCTACAGAGTAATACACACTGAAACAGATAGTAAATTGTATCACAGACGATTGGAATAAGGCAGTAACCATTTCCCATTGAACTTTAAAATATGGCCTATATAAGCAGCCAGAAATATTACGTTGTTTTCCATAAAAATAAGTTATTCCCTCAAACAAATCAGAATGTAAAATTCTCTCTCTGCCATTATAATGCTGTGTCACGAGGATGCATCCCAATTCAGAAAGGATGCAAGGTTCGATTGCAGTTCAAGTAGCCTAAATCTTTTGTAATCTTGTCATGTATTGAGAGAGAGAGAGAGAGAGAGAGAGAGAGAGAGAGAGAGAGAGAGAGAGAGAGAGAGAGAGAGAGAGAGAGAGAGAGAGAGAGGGAGAGAGAGAGAGATATGCGTGTAATGGGGTGGTGTACCCCATTGAGAGCCGTCGGTTGTGACTGTCAGTGCCGCCAAAAACCCGCGGGGTGGGGGGTTCAACCGATCGTATTGTTCTCAGAATTCATTTTGTTAAGTCACTGAAGGAGCAACGGAAGGCCAAGCAGGATTACACGGGCAAGGTTGAACAATTCACACCAATAAACCGCTCATTTGCAATACCTAATTCTTTGCCCCCGTACACAACGAAACCAACTTTTCCCAGCACAAGTTCTTGAAAAAGCAAATATAATACAATGTTATTGAGCTAAAAAGGGTGTACATTATTTGCTACATAAATAATTCGGAGGGTTGTCTAACGTTATAGTTCAGGTCGATAGGCTATAGCCTACTTAATAGCCTACAGAAAATAAAGTCAGAGTTAATGGTTTAACTCGCAGTAGCCTTCATGCGAACAGAACTATCGAAATAGCTCACTGCAGCCATCCTTGCTATACTACGCGGAACCATATAAATATTTTGCTATTCATCAAAATATTGTACCCTTGTATATGAAGTTCAGCATAGTGTAAGGGAATGAAACCATGGTTAAACAGCTCGACTTTTAGCTACTCCTCAACGAGAGTATGCTATTCCCCATAGCCATCACTTATGTAAACAACGCAGAAGCAGCATTTCAACTCCTCTTTCTACCTTTGAGCGCATCTTTGTCAAACTAAGTTTGTTTTTCAAACATGTCGTTTTCTCCAACGATCCAGCTCAACACGATTCACACAGGCTCCCTTTTAATTTAATAAATGTCGATAACTAGCCACAAGCAACATATAGCTACGCTGCACTGCTAACACTTCGCAAATCAATCGTGTTCAGCAAGCTAGTTGTTTGTGGTTAACCCAAGAAAACTCATTTAAATTCATCAAAAAAAAAAAAATAATAATAATCTGATGACAATATTTAATTGCTAAAACAATCCAACAGGGGCACAATTCAGCGTGCCAACACTGGTATACCCTGTCCAAAAACAGTGCGATTCGTTTTTATTTCATATTTGCTCTGAATTTTACATATTTAGCTAGCTATCTCTGTTGCAATCAGTTCAGTTTACTTGCGAAGACGTGCGGTTGACCAAAAATGTGAGCACAACCGATTGAGAAATCTCATTTCTTTTGACAGTGAACTAAGGTTAGCTAGTATATGTGACCAAAGATGTCTTCGGAATACAATTCACTCATCGCCCCTTCCTTTTCTTCTTGGCGCAGTGAGGCGAACACACACATGGACATAGAGCGGACACGAAACAAATTATACAATCATTAAGCTCACTACATGAACATCGCAGCTTTATAAAATATTTAAAATAAGATCTTACCTCAATATATGATGTTTATCGTAAGCTCAAAAAGCGACTTTATGCACCCAAGAACACCATCATCCGATGTTTTTTAAGATCGCTTCCTACCAATCTTGTATTTAAGACAACTGATCCACCTTAAATTAAAATGACAAAAAAAACTTAATCCTCCGAGTGCTAACTGTGTAACTAATAGTCTAGAGAACAATTTCCGACACAGAAACAATTGAATCGAGCGGAACGTTTTACAATGTGCAGCTGGAAAATAGCTGGTCTATTTTTTTTAAAGTGATAATACGTCCCCGATGACTGGAGAGTGGCTGGGTTTCAGATATGCTCTTCAATCCTTTGCCGATTGAGAGGTAGGTTATGCGCGTGTGTGTGTGTGTGTGTGTGTGTTTTCTTTTTTCTTTTTTTTCCTCCTCTCTTTTTTAGCAAGGCGGGGTCTTGGGTCGTACAAACCAATGACACAAACCCACATGAGCCCGCCTCGCCCCCTAGACATATCCAGTCTTTTATTCAGAAACAGCCATAAGAGCCATTCTCCTGGGATCAGCAGCCGCGGAGTTGTATGAGCGAACAACTGGGAATAAACTCGGCACTGGCTGTACTCCTGTCCTGCCGCACGAATAGCCTACGACTTTTTTTCTTGGAAAGAAAAATATTTTTGAAATCTCTAAAACAATTTGTATTTTAGATTTAAAGAAAAAAAACAAATAGGTTTTTATAAAGACAAGAACCATACATCACTGGAAATGTGTTTTTCCACGCCGTTGTGTCAGAAATAATGAATGAAAAGAATATCTTGCACAGTAGGCTACAATATCTGTAGGCTATATGACGTCGTTGCAGTGGTCTGTTTCTCATGATGTCAAGGAAGCTTGGAACTGAACTGAGACCTGAAAAATCTTGGGAAAACTAAGATATATTTTCCTCATAGCATTTGTCAAATGGTCATGGTCAATAGTCTACTAATTCTCATCAAAGTTAGTCTGCTTTCGATTTTTTATTTCTAATTTACCATTAATCTACCATTACTACGTGCTGTATTATTCAATTTATTTCGTTTTATAACAGGATTAATTAAAAAAACAAATGATGTCCACATCTTCACTTGTTTTGTAAACATGTCCAAAGTCCAGCTAGTAGCATTGAGTGGTCTGCAAAATATGAAATGCAATTAAACAATTGTTTGTTTACATATCTTTTCTTTCTTTTTTTTGTAAAACATAGAAGTTTTGCCAGGTACTATTTTTAATTGTATCCTTCATATATTGTATTCAATCCCAGGGATAATGTGAAATGCATTGAATCCAACCCTACACACTTCACAAATAACACAGCTATAACACACATCCAATAAATACACCAGACCAGCCATAGTTGTCTATGTATAGTGTTTTAGTTTAAATGACGTTTCATGTAATTGCCATCGATAAGCAGTCTTCAAACCTGTTGCACATGTACAATTAAAACAATACTTAAGAGGTCAGTGAAAGCATTTCCTGCACACCATGTAGCCTACACCACCTCAATCATTGTCTTGATTCAGAACTATTATGTGTCTTGTATGTGAATTGCGTGACTGTATTGTGGCTTGTATTTTTCGAGCTGCATTGTAACAAATCCCTCTCAGTTTTTACTGATGTGGCAATAAAAGTATCTTGATTCTTAAACAATTTTATCTCATAGCCTGTACATACTGTACATATGTTAATACATTAACGCTCCATTAATGCTCATCATTTTTCTTGATTTATATTATTTTTTGTCGCTAAATTTGGTCCTTTTTTTTTCAATGGATGTAACTGTAGTTGGTGTTAGGATAACCCCTCACAGACAACTCTATGTCAACATATAAGCGCGCATCTCTACTGGACAGACATTCAGATTGTGCCTCTGTTTATACTTTGCCCCCGAAACTGTGTATACACGAGGGCAGATTATGTCTCTCTCAGTGCAAAACGCACAAGCCGCCCCGAACTGTGTACGGTAAGAGAACAGCGCTGCTCCTGCTCATTTTCCTGCTTGTCATGTGGAATTATCTGGCACATGAGTAGTCGCACATGGAGGGTGAGCGCTTGCAGGAATTAACGACGCCCACCTCCGTCCCCTAAAACGGAGAAAAAAAAGAAAAAAGGATTGCATTACATCAACCCCTATTGTGCATGTGCATGTATGTACGAATATGATACGAGGCACTTGGCATGTGTACAGGGTGGCAGTCTTTTGAAGATGATTTGCACCCTTCCTCTGGAAGGCTGAGTGGACTGTGTCTCCCGCCTTTTAAAGCAACACAAAGAGGTGGATGTTGACAGAGTGATAAATGGTTTGGGTTTTGGGGCCCACGCTCATAGACTGCCATGTCTTTCAGTGACCACTGGTGCAACATAGTTGGCCACATGGACGGTCCCGATATGGTTGATGGCTGACCACTGGTGCCTTGTCTCAGCTGTTGTCCAGGTTTGTCTCCTGTCCTCTCTATCTTCACTGTCTTCATAGCATATGAACACACAAACGTCTTGAGTAGCTTTAGTGTGAAATAAATAAATAAATTTAAAAAACGACATGAAAGGATATTGGAAACAATGGATAGTTGACTATCATGTATGCCAATATTAGAACTAATATGGGTTGAAATAATATCAAACCAAAAGCAGATTATTTGTTGATGATTAAATGCATCTTTCCATTGGACTGAAAATATTTCAGCAATAAGAGAAAGAGGGAATCTCAAATTTATTTTAGATGTTTGTACTGGTGCTCATACAACCCAGCCTCTATGGGACAATTTCAAGAGGATATGTGCAACCTTTGGAGCTGTGTATACCACACAAGATGCTCCATTTTTGGGACCAGAATTGAAGTGGAAATTGGTTTAAATTGACGACAGAAATTGGGTGAAATATTAACTCTCCTGGTATGGTTAATTACTATATGCACCACATGGCCAAAACTATATGGACACCTGCTAGTCCAAAATCTCATTCCAAAATCCTGGGCATTGATATGGAGTTGATCCCCCCTTTACTGCGAGAACAGCCTCCAATCTTCTGGGAAGGCTTTCCATTAGATGTTGGAACATTTCTGCGGGGATTTGCTTCCATTCAGTCAGAAGAGCATTAGGGTTGGGCAGCGATGTTGGGCGATTAGGCCTGGCTCGCAGTCGGCTTTCCAATTGATCCAAAAGGTGTTCGACAGGGTGAGGTCAGGGCTCTGTGCAGGCCAGTCAAGTTCTTCCACACCGATCTTGACAAACCATTTCTGTATGGACCTCGATCTGTCCGTGTGGGCATTGTCATGCTGAAACAGGAAAGGGCCTTCCCCCAAACTGCTGCCACAAAGTCGGAGGCATAGAATCATCCAGAATGTCATTGTCTGCTGTTGCATTAAGATTTTCCTTCACTGGAACTGAGGGGCCTAGCCTGAACCATGAAAAACAGCCCCAGACCAAGGGGTGTCCGGATACATTTGGCCATGTAGTGTATGTATATTTATACAATTTTGAACTAAATAAACCCCTCTCACATTAGTTTCAGCAGCTGAGCAGCTGAATGATGAGGAATCTTGCATATCACATTTTAGACATTGTCTTTGCTATATATGTATATGCCCTTTAAATTATGAGCTGCTCACACATTAATAAATACACATTTTAACATATTCACCCAGCCCAAACAATCATATTCTACGTTTATATGTGTGCATATATTTGGGAAAACGTGTTTTTATCACTGTGTACATAATTTCCCCCTTTTTAAATTCCTCCTAGTGGTGAACAGGGATTTCAGCAACTAATTGGAGAACCTATGAAAGAGAATTCAATTTCTGTTGTACCAACAAATGAATGTAATACATTTGATTACATACCACAGGGAGTACAGAGGAACATTTGAGCTCTGTATTATATGTAAGTACATGCATTATGCTGTGCATAAATTACGTCCCAGTGTATGGTTAACATATAATCTCGGTTGACACTCATTGTGAGCATTGCAAAAGAAGAGATCCTTACAACAGCAAAGTAATTATACTGTTTCACATCTTATGTATCACAATTCTTTGAAAATACTTATAAAAACATGACGATGACCAAAGATGACCAAATTATATAGCATAATGATAAGTAACCAGAGGCTACTCAATAGGTGTCCATGAAAATGTACAAGACCCAGCATTTCTAGAAACCGTAAGAAGTTAATGCATATGACTACTGAACGCTCTAATTACAGCCTCACCTGTAACTTCACCCCTAAACTGGTTACAGGGGAAAAGAAAAATAATTAGACAATAGTCAAAAGCCAATTACCTTTTTCCAACAGGGATTCTGCAACCCCCAATGCAGATGTCAACAGAGTTTGAGTTTTTTTTTTTTTCATTGTTCCATTTCACGGATGGAATAACCGGAAATACTATTCTTAAATTAATATCTAAGATTTTCCTCCTGTGATTGTGTTCGCCAATGATGTTATAAACAGGATATGCCAGAAGACGGTTTATGTACTTTCGCTGTCATACTTTGTGTTTTGTCAAGATGAGGTCAATCAAATGGCAGCAGATTCCGAAACATACTAATAAGCCTGCCCCGTTCAGTGAAGCATTCAGTTTCTCTACTTTTCATTTCAAGCGCACCAACCTTAGCTCAGTGTTTGCAAGTATTGATCAGCACCATTGTTCAGCTCTCTACCACACAGAGGAAATTGGGGGGATGGGGTAAGTGTGTGTGTGTGTGTGTGTCTGTGTGTGTGTGTGTGTGTGTGTGTGTCTGTGTGTGTGAGTTGGGGGGGGGGGGGGGGGGGTGTGCAGGGAGTGGGTTGTTTTCCATTGTCATAGGACAAATTTCTTTTTCTTCAAATTCAATTGCAGCACTAACATTTTATATGAGGAAAAAACACTTTTTATTTGTTAGAAGTAATTTGGTCATAAAGTGTGTGTCCTTCTCTGGTTATTTGCTCTTATTTCACCGAAGCAGTTACATTAAGGAATCTATTTCGCAGAAATATGTTTTTGAATTTGAGTCCAAGTGCTGCTTCCCCCCCATATCTCCATTGGTTTCATTGTATCTGTGAGAAGACTATCTATAAAAAAACATTACAAGGAACACAATGTGTTTCCGTCGTGAATCGTGTTGATACTTGCCTTTTGATTTGTTTGGCCATAATTTCCAAATCATCGCTTCATTGGGCAGAGGAGTTTCTAAAGAACAATGAGGCAAACGGCAAGCCTCTGAATGGATTGCTTTCTATTTGAATGACCTTCATGCTAAGTGAATGTGCAGTACATGTCTCAGAATGGCGCCTTGTTGCTGAAACGCTTGCCTGCTTAGGTGATAAGAACGGAGGAAAATCTCTAAGGTGACTATAAACATATGACATCTAATACAGTGTGGAGGGTTACATACTGCACAGAATGGAGTTGACTCTTACGGGATAGGTAATCTAGCTGAAAAACCAGAGAAGACAACCCTCACACTCCCAATCCTGCTGCGAATTTGCTCTTGGGGTTCCGTCTACCGCTGGTTTTTTAAGTTTTACCGCCTCAGACAATCAGGCGTGACACACAGTTGTGAGAGAATTACGGTTTCCTGATAAAACTTTTTTTCATGCTCTTGGCTTACCTGAGGGACAGAACTCTTCTACACATTGAAAACACCCACACACACACGTGCGCGCATGCACATACAAACACACACACGTACGTCCTGTATACACTGCCTGGCCAAAAAAAAAGTCACCGTTGCATCCGTCATGCATAGTGCCCACTGTACAAGTCTGTTATGATCTGGCGTTGCTTCAATTGGTCAGGTCTAGGCTCAGCAATGTTATGCAGCAATAAAATGAAGTCAGCTGAGTACCTGAATGTACTAAATGACCAGGTTATCCCGTCAATGGGCATATTCCAGGACGACAATGCCAAGATTCATCGGGCTCAAATTGTGAAAGAGTGGTTCAGGGAGCATGAGGAATCATTTTCACACATGAATTGGCCACCAGAGTCCTGACCTTCAACCCCATTGAAAGTCTTTGGGATGTGCTGGAGAAGACTTTACAGAGTGGTTCGACTCGTCAGTACAAGATCTCTGCCAAAAATGAATGCAACTCTGGACGGAAATAAATGTTGTGACATTGCATAAGGTTGTCGAAACAATGCCACAACGAATGCGCGCCGTAATCAAAAGCTAAAGGCGGTCCAACGAAATATTAGAGTGTGTGACTTTTTTTTTGGCCAGGCAGTGTATGTTATGTGTGTATATTACATTTACATTTTAGGCATTTAGCAGCTGCTTTCATCCTGCACAGTTTACATTCTTTGCATACAATACATTTTTTACAGCTGGATATTTGCTGAAGCAAGCCGGTGTACTTTTTAAAATATTATTTAAGTTTAAGTGTGTATCTTAAATTTCCTAGTTTGTGTGTGAAATTAAACATATTTTAGATATTAGCAGATGACCTGCTGTTTAGCAATGGTAAGTATAGATTATATAGGGGAAAAAATCTATTTTATAGCAAAAAAACAAATAAACAAAAAAAAAACATGTATTTCCAAAGCAGCTTGTACTCCAAATCAGCCTGTATATCAATGTTATGCCTCCAGAGATGTGCATGTGAATATTTCCTGATACTTTTTAAAAAATTATATGTTTAATCTTATTTTGGCTCGTTTCCTATGATGCATGCAGCCTGAAATTGCTGAGCTCAATGAAAGAAGCAGCGTGGCCTCCAATATTAGCAGATCAGATGTGGAGAGAAGCAAATTACTGCATGAGAGATGCAAAAACAAATTTACGGGGCTGAAAATGGTCTGTGCTTATGCAATTCAGACTTGAGGGGAAAAATGACAAAATGGTCTTCATGCCACCTACCTTTAGACAACCCAGATCTACTGAAAAATATGGCTAGTTGTCCTGAAAAGGATGTGTGCGTACCAAATTGCCTTCCCCTTCGATCTGTCGGCCTCAACCTGTTGCAACTCCTCATAAGTAAATTTGGGTTAAAATAAATACGGTTCAGCAATGTATCTGAAACTCTCCTCTGTTTAATAGTTGAACATAATTGTAGCTTCAATTTCAATTTGTAAGCAGATTGGCTAATGTTAGGCAAGTAACGACACAGGCAGTATGGTAGGCTACCACTTGAGCAGGCCATGCTGCGTCTAAACACTTTTCTGGTCTTTGGTCCTTTATTTGAGAAGAATAGAAGAACTAGGACAATATAAAAAAAACAGATTTTTGTGTTTATCATTGTGAATAGAAGCTATAAAATGTATCTGTTCATATATAGCCTCTGGAGGCTTAATGTCATTGTAGCCTACAAGTGGATTACTTGAACTGTATTTTTTTGCTTTAAAGCACAAACCCGTGATTGCCCCTTCTACCAGCCGTTCTAAAGCTGACAGTTTGTGAGAAACTTCTGTAAATATCTAAAATGTCCATCATCGCACAGAAAAAACTCAGCCAATCGACAACATACACAATTATCCCTTTCAGTACCTTGCTCAAGGATATAACCTTGGAATTGAATCAGCAAACTTGCTGCAAGCCGAGTATTATGTTCACCTCAAAACGTCTTCAGCAAACGTACACACACACCACACGCGCGTGCGGGCACACACACACATACCACACGCATACACATGCACACACACCCACACATACATAAACACACGCGTACACCCACGACATGTGCGCATACACACACACACACTACACACACACACAAACAACACACACACACACACACACCACACATACAGTACATAAACAGATGCATACACACACCACACGCGCACATACATACACCACACACACAAACACACGCACACACACATCACATGCACACACACCACACAATAGTAGATATAGGAAATGTTTAAGGAGGAATGTTTAGTTTGTAAAAAGCTGGTTTGAGCAGGCTCCCTCTGGAATAAAGAGGCAGGGACAATGTGCTACCCGTATCAGTCCCGTACACCTTGACCTTTAACCCTTATCTCCATACGCACATCTTCACAGATAGATTTCAACATCTCAGAGGAGCGCAGAGCAAAGTAATACGCACGTGCCCGGATCCCTGGAGATGCAAATCAATCAGCCTTTATGCGAGCCATTGAGGGCCTCCCATCCCTGCATTCTTCTTTGCAGCTACGCCTTGATTAATGCTCTCTGGGCTTAGGAAAGCCTCACAGTCACTGTAAATTTGGCTCTGGGCGATGAATCTGCGGTCGAATCCTCAGCGAGCGGCTCTGCCCAATCCCGGGCAGGTTAATCCGCAGACCTGCACGTGTGCATCGAGCGTCGTAATCTAATACACCTTCACACACAGGTCGGTTCGCCGTTCACCTTCGCAGCGCAGAACCCGGTCCCCCCTCCCCCAGCCCCCTCCTTCCCCTTCTCTTCATTCCTGCGCTCATCGCAACGTCGGGGGACAAAAACCAGCGTCGCCGTGCTGTTTTCAAAGCGACGCGTTTCCTTTAAACAATGTCCTTTTGAGCTCAAATCCCAAGGGACAGGAAGTTTTGTTCAGATAAATGAACCCCCCCCCCAACACACACACACACACACACACACACACACACACACACACACACACCTTTCATCCCCCCAACCATCCAGCCCACCCGCTCATTCCCGGCTAAAGTCGCCGCTAACCTCTGCCTGGCATCCGACAGTATTACAACAGGCTCCAGCCCAAGACCCGGTGAATGGCATTGTGGGGATTGCTGAAAAGGACGGTAGATTGGCAGCTTGCGCTCGGCCCGAGCTCTGCGGCGCGCACTCTGGCGCGGCGTAATGAGGGGGTAGAGCCGCGGCGAGCTGTGACAGGGGTGATCAGCGGCGGACCCCCGTTGGGTCCGCTTGAACTCGCGGAATGGGATTGACACCACACTCAGATGAGCTCCTGCCATGTCGACGCGGCGCTGACTGAGCCCCCCCAGGAGGCTAACTTGAATCAATTCCGGTAATGATGTTTGTAATTTAGGAGGCTAATGACGTGCACTGTGTGCCGGAATATTATGTCTGGGAGACGTTTTTCAGAGTCAAGTGGGGGGGAAAAGTCTCCCGCCATTTATTTATTTTTTGCATTACTTTTAATGGTGAGAAAATGGTCAGGTTAAGAAAAAAAGCTGTGGGCTTGTATTCTTTATTTTAATAAACACCTACAGTATATACAGTACGTATATATATATATAGTGGGGGGTGATGATAGTGACCAGGAGGGGTTGGTGGGGGTGGAGGTGTGGGGTGTGGTGACTGCCTGGATTTTTTTGTTTGTTTTTAGCACCTTCGCTTAGCTCCCCCCTCCCCAGACGGACGTGCCCTAGGCAACCGCCCTTGTCCCCTATGCCTAGAACCCGGCCCAGTGTGTGCATGTATGTATTATATGTGTGTATTTGTAAGATTATGTTGATTTTTCAGAATAAATCACCTCTGTGCTATCCCCCCCCCCCCAGTTTGTCCGGTACTTTTGCGCAGATGCCAGATGCACAGATTCTGAAGATAAAATGAATACTCTTCAAAAAAAAGCTCCCAGCTCTTAACAGATGCCTGTCCCTGCAGATTAGCTCTGCAACACTCAAAGCTCCTAACTGTGTTTTTTTACCCTTTATCTTTTCTGAAGCCCCGCTTCCGAGAGGGATGCAAATTTGTCCCCGTGTAGGACACTGGAGCCGTTAGCCGCTGCGCGCGGATACTAGCCGGAATGCTTGCGGAACACAGAACTCTGAAGAGGGTGGGGTGGGGGGGGGGGGGGGGGGTGGTGTGCCTGTTTGTGAAGGTGAAAAGTACCAGCGGAACATGGCGCACAGATATGATTACAATAAGCCTGCTCTCTCGACTGTGTCTTGCTGTTGGTCATTAACAAACTATTTGATGTCTGTCAGTCGGTGCCAAGACAACAAGCAGAAACCCCCTCTCCCCTCGTCTGCCCAACTCCACTGTCCCCACTTCTCCCTGTTTCTCATTAATATGCAAATGAGCCACTCTTGTTGTTAGGTTAGAAGAAAGCTGTCATGTCTTTGGTGACAGGTTTAATGAATGTGTTTGGATTGTCGGCTTGCGCTGTTTTGGAGAGCATGTCTTATCTTTGTTTAGGCAGTGAATCAAAAATGTAAACATCACTTCATTAGCATCTGTCAGACAGCTTAAAAGCCACAGTTTAAAAAAAATAAAAAATACATGACTAAACCTCTTAATAGTCAAACAGCATTTCTTATTCCTTCCCTTCTTTTATCTGCTTGTTCTGGTGTATTTAATTTCTCAAAAAGAAGCTGAACATTAAGTATGTCCTGTCACGGTCGGTGGTTGTGAGGAATCAAAACAAGTTGCAGAACTGACAACGGACAGAGAAACTCAGAGGCTTTTTTTTTTGCCGACCGTACAGCGCTTTTAAACCGGCCAGGTAATGTCCTTGAAATTTATTGACTGTGTACATTGCATTTTAAAGACCAATTTTTCAGACCTCTACGTCTGGGAAAGAAAAATGTATTTGTCACCCCTCTTGGAAATCACAAATGTTATCAAAGCCGTTGTCCTACTTAGCTCTCTGGAACTTGCATAATATTTTTTTCCTGGCATGGGCGCGCATACAATATGGGCTATTGTTCTGAATGCGAAATAAAACATCTAATTTACGAAGCCGCCTTGGGCGGAAAGAGATTTATCTCAATAAGGGATTTGAGCCCCTCGTTGCGATTGTCACTGACTTGTTTACATTGAAGTAGTAATATTTTCTAATACATGCATTTACAGTGCACTGGCTTGAAATGTTTAGACTAACGCAGCCTCATATGTCAATTTGCGGGACGGCGGCAAGGCTCTTCTATGGGGAGGAGGAGCAGTACTGGGGGAGGTTCTTTGCTCACTGGCAGTGATATACTGTATGAACAGAGGAGGCGAAAAAAAGCAGGGTAAGCAGCGAACAATCAGCGCAACGGATGAAACCAGCACGCTCCTTCAAAAAACTCCTCCACAGAAACGCAAAAAAAAATAATACAATTCCTGCCTCCTAAATGCATCAGTATGTTCTTGGCAAATGAAATGGTGCCTTTGTTCTGTTTATCAGGAAAAAAAAAGGCCAAAAAAAAAACATTCACGGGAAAAGGATGCCATAAGTCTCCCGTGCCAGTACGCATCGGTGAGCCCTCCAAGAAGTGCATGGATTTATGGGCAGGATTTAAGCAACCTGTGTTGGGGGAGGTGTGGGGTCAGTCCGGCTGCTCTTTGTGCAATGGTATCTAATGAGAAAAAAATGGTTGCAATGCATTAGCGCCTCCCAACATCACACAAGTGTTTCGCTTGGGGGGGGAAAAACCAACAACGTACAGAAATACCGAGGTCAAAGGAAGACTGGAAGAATACGTAATGTATATATAGGGAAGACTAGGGTCACGGGGAAACGAAGCGTACGCAAGAGTGTGATTTGTTGCGTTTCTAACTTTGTCCTGTGCATATGGAATGCTTTTGCATTTAAATTCATCAATCCATCTCTGTCTCCGTTCATGCCGTCTCATTTTAATGTCTGTGATTTATGTATGGCGATAGGAGAAATCCCGTTTAATAAGATGTTTCTTTACTCTCAGCGTGAAAACAAGATGTCAAAATAAAAAAAAATCAAAGAGAAATGGTACACATGACAAATTGAGCGTTGCGGGCAGCTTTGCAAGCCGAAGGCCTCCCTTTGCACCAAGTGAAATGCATTGCCACCGACGCTCCTTTCATATTAGCATTACGGTAAAGAACAGCTGTTTGGAAATAATGGCGAATTTTCTTAAACGGTAATTGTGTTCCGTTGATCAAGTTCAGTTGAAAATTTATTTAAATTATTCTTTGCTCTTGACACTCAGTGAGTATAATTACGTGAAGGCGGACTCAATAATGACTCCTGTTTTGACATCCTAATATGTAATATTAGATATAAATGTATAACTTTCAAACTATGCCTTAAATTTTTTGTAGAATAAGGAATGTATTGCTGTAAAATCAGTCCTGAATCGTTATTGTAAATGACTATTCAGTTATATTTTTGCGCTTAAATGGTTACAGTCGATGCTAAATAAATTTATCACGCATTGTGTGGAGACTAAGCTCTGGAATACAGAAGAGCGTACATAAAAACAAAATTGCAGTTCTGATATAAATAAACATCAATAGATGAGCTCTTTAGTCTTTTGTTTCTTACTTCCAGACGATTCGCTTTAGTCGAGCTCTCTCGTCGTCTCCTTGCAGTTATTTGATTGTTTCTGTTGTAGGCAAGACACCCCAGAGTTAGCTGCAACGTCTTATTCTCCTCTTTAAATTACAAATCTCCGTACTTTCCATTGCCTCTTGACCTCAACAGCTTGTCTGGGGAATGGAAGTGTCTTCTGGGGAAGTGGTGGTGGTGGTGGTGGAGGGGGTATCTTCTGGGGTGGTGGTGGTGGTGGTGGGGTGGGGCTGATCCATGGCTTGGGAGAGACTACGTGAGACACCACTCTGTAAGTAATGGGCACTTGCTTTAGCATAATCCGTAAAAGATGGTCCACAATGTTTCTGCTCCCCTAGCTTTGTGAGAGACTGAAGGAATAGAAAGCAATTGGTCTATGGACAAATACGTTACTGCTCAGTAGAATGCATGAGTTGTGTGACCCTAACTATTACATCTATCATCTCTTAATAATGTCATTGTTTAAGAGCTCCAAGAATTAAATGATGAAAACATTATTAGTAGGATTATTATTATTATTATTATTATTGTAATTATTATTGAGCCCCCCCCCCCCCCCCCCCCCCCCATTCATTTGATTTCTGGACTGAATAAAGCTCATTCATGTTACGGTGAAAACTGACAATATCTGCCATCTTGTGAAACACTCTTGGTATGGTGTGTGATAAGAGCTACCATGGGAGAGGCATCACGCATTAAACTGCGCTCCACAGAGCAGAAATAACATGATAGTGAATGTGATAACCTGGCCAGTGATTTAAGCCCCATGCCAGAGCTCTGCCTGTGGAGACCAGAGGATTGGAAAGGAATGATAGAGCTTACAGTTTTGTCCACTAGGTAAGGGAGAAAAGGGTATGGGTAAAATCAGCTCCACCTGAAGGGGGTGCCAAAACAAACACACATAAACAGAATATTGAACTTGTGGGGGGACCTGTCATGGCCTTAGCTTGGTAACATATACAGTGTAGGCCATAATGGAAAGCTTACTCTGGCCTGTTTTACGCTCATATTCAATACATATGACAAATTGGATTTCGGTATATCAAATATACTTGGTCGTCCGTTCGCACATGATTTATATATGCTGCATGTGTGATTTCATGCGTTCAGTCACGGATCACATTTCTCCTGGTTGTTTCACGCAGATTAACCTCACTTTCCATCCGACCCGACGACCAGCTCAAAGAAAGGGTGTCTCATGACTCTTACATGCTTATTATGGGATGTTATTTGTCGGTAGAAGGCGGCGGCGGGAGAAGACGCACGTCAGAATGTTTATGTTCAAATCGGCTACTGGTGCATTCCTGACACAGTCTACCTTCAGAGGTGGATCTGTTCAGATTTGGAGAAATCGAATCCATGGGTGACTTCTTGTGTTCAGACCACAATCAGCGAGCATCACGTGTATCAAATTTGTTCGGAAATACTTCACAGGATAAGTGTAAACAGGGCTTTAGCGTCTTTCAGAAAGACACAAGAGTTAAAATCTCTCAATGATTTATTATTCATGTCATGTATCAATATGTTATGCTCCTGTAGATTATGAGGGAAATTAGTTTTGGGGGTCTGCCTTAAAAAAAACTAAAAAAATAAACAGCAGTAACACACAGAAGAGTCCAGAAAGGCCAAAGAAAAAAGACATATTGAATACTACTAGGAGGCTGGGTTATTACATTTTCAATTCTCTTCCATTCTCTACAGGGTCAAGTACCCTGTAACCCCCAGAGAAAATGAGGGAAATTTCGCCTTTTTTTGTTCTTTTCTGGGGCAGTGCTCCACGGCTCCAGCTGATCCGCTTCGATTTAGCCGCTGGAGGATTACGCTCAGGAGCATGAGGGCTCTGCTGGATCGCAGCTCTCCTGGAGCGTGAATGGCCACTCCTGACGTAGGCGTGTCTCAATTGCCCCGGTGGACGACGCATCGGCAGCGCCGGGAATTAGCGGCCATGTACCGACCTGATTCTGAACGGATCCTGGCCCGCCTCGTCCGCATTCGACAGGCGGATGAGGAAGGATCGGGTTTTTTGGGGTGCCGTGATCAGTTTAGTCACGTGGACTAAACGAACTGGCCTGCTTAAGCTCCTGTGGAATGTCACCTTTGAGAGTAAAGGTCACGCAGCCCTTGCCTTCGTAATCCCGCAGCGTCGCGGCAGGGTCACATTTTCTTACCGTTTCCCCCTTGTGCGTACACCCAAAGTTCACGCCACGTACAGCTAGCCCTTCGGCTAATCCGGCAGCCTCAGAAAACGCCAAGGCAACGACGTATCGCACACCCCGCATATCTCTGCATTTGAACTAGTCTTTGTTGTCGTCTTCGACGTTGTTCGCGTTCTTGTTCCGTCGGCGAGGTTGCATCGTTAAAAATAAATAGATAAAAACGAAAACCGGGTTTGGTTACGGCATCGATGGCATTTAGGTTTCCCATCTACGTGGTCGCGCCCGGCTCTTCATTACATACGCGATTTAATTTCCACTAGCTCAGCTTTCACTGATTCATAAACTGACCCACATCCCAACCCCCCCAGTCCTCTCTGCAGGGCTAAGCCTGTCAGTGCTGTGGTCAGTGGGCAGGAGGTGATGGTAACGGGATACACGTATACCCATCACACAAAGGAGGACTCGCATCTCACTCGCGAAGACTGAAAAATTCTGCACAACATTAGTCTGGGTCCTGAAATTCGATCTAATGAGAGCTACCCCACTCTATTTGTTTTTTTATTTTTTCTTCCTTTGCAAGGTTATGCGTTTCTCGCCGAAAATATAATACTCCTAAGCCGACAGAAATGAGCTCAACTCACAAGGAAGTGTTCCTGAGCCTCACGATGTGTTTTAACATTTATCACAGAGGGGTATGATGTGACACAAAAATGTCCGCTTCACTGCAAATTAAAAAGCAGGGGAAATTGTAATATTAATCAGGCCGAAAACACTTGCGAGCTGCTGATCTGCAATGATTCCTTTTCTCTCGTCGCCTCTCCGTGAAAAGATGACACCTGCGTATGAATGAATCATTTCTCTGAAAAAGTAGCCTAATTCACTGAAACCATTGTCTTGAGCCTGATGCAATAATCTTTTTTTCTCTCTCTGTGAATATGGCAGCACAATGAAAGAATGAGATTAAAGACAGTCCTTATTGGGAGTGTTCACAGCAGCAAATTGGAAACATTTTATCCAATTACAAGTCATATGCCCCCCCCCCCCCCCCCAACCCCCCCCACTAAAAGTTGAAAGAACAATTTTTGTTGGTAATATTTTAACTGTTTTCTAGTCAATTGACCATACAAGATTGAAGCATTGCATCCACTCTTCAGAAACCTAAACCACATCACCAAACATAATGAAAACATAATGGTTTTTTTATCTTTCTTCTCACTCGCCGTGCCCTTCCTGACAGAGTAAGTCAGCATGAAATTGTCAATTTTGGAACCAGTTTAGTTAGTTGCGATGATTGCATTGGCCACAAATTCAAATTGAGTTTCCACTGCCCAGTCATGGTATTCTGGTATGAAACACAAAACAAAACAAAAATAACAGTTGGAAAAGACTCCTTCTTTGTGCAGACATGTTGTGCATGACAGGACAACGACTATTAAATCAATAAAGCGCTGCAAATCTATCAAGGAAGATATTTCATGTTAACAGTTCAATTAACTGTAATTTGCACTGGGACAGGATAAAAAATGAAAGGAGCACACTCTTTCAATCTGGGATATTCGCATAGTGCCAGCCGCAGCTTCACTGCTGAGTTGCACTGCATTGTGCTGGAGAAGCAGGCTACATTTCATGGACTGAACGCAGATCCTCGATTAACCAGAGGGGTCGCTCTTGTGCGATGAGACGATGACGCTCTAAAACCCTCCTCTGGGCAAGACTACGATCCGTTATTCTGACCTCGCCAGGCTGCTGCTCGGGGGAAAAATAACAATAAAACGCATTTCTCAGAACACCAACTCCACGTCAGTCACAGCTCCATCTCCTGCGTAAGTCGAGCAAGAACTGGTTGTTGATGCTGTCAGTCAGATGTTTACGCGTTTGAGCATTCGAAATGGAGGTTACAAGAGACATTTGTTCTCCCTGCAAGGCAGCTGCACAGTACTGGCAGCACAGTTCGTTTTGCCTGTCACAACATGAAGGACAGCGAACAACACACGTCACGCAAAGACATATTAAACACCTCAGATATAAAACAACCTTTCCCCTGTGCATTGCTTCATTCGCCATTTTGTATAAATGGTATTTTTCAAATTGAATAGTTGATTTCATTATTTCTTACCATTATAACTAAACCTAAACCCTTTTCCTTTTGAAGAGCGAAATGGGTCTACACATTCTTCATTTCAACTTCAATTATTAGTGTGTTTGTTATTTTGTATTATTATTTTCTTTGTCATTTACATGTGTTTCACATCAAAATCCTGTTCATGCTTGGTGGGAATTTATCAAGTAGAGAAAGGGCCGTGGAGTTTGAACCACGCTGACCTTTTCTTCCTCTGTGTGACCTGCTGAAGGGGAGTTTTTGCTGCAGCTTAACTACAAAGATGCTACATCAATCAAGACGCTCCGCTATTTGCACAATCCACTTCTCCTGCTGAGGCTGTCTGTCAGCAGACACTATCAAAGTCCCAGAGATATACAGTAAGTCTAATTTTCCCCAAGCAAGCCTGCTGTTTAGTGAGCAAACAGCAGTTTATTCAGAGCAAGAGGACGTGGCGTTGCTCTACACAAACAGATTTGTACGTAGTAAAACACATGGCATATCTGCAAGTACATATAGGGATTCGCCTGGCCAAATATCAGAGGGATCTACATTGCATATATGTGGACAGTAGAGTACGTAGAGGTTATGGTTGAGCTGACCTTGTAATTTGTTTACGTGCGAGCGTGTGTACGTGCGTGCGCGTGTGCGTACATGTTTACGAATTATGGATAAAAAGCCTTTTCCCAGCAAATATGATGATAATCATGCTGCTTGTGGTTAATAGGTTTGGCCGTTGCTTCTCGTTTTCGCCTGCTCTGCTTGAACACGAACGCCTCATCGCAAATCTTCAGAGCCGGGTGCTGAGGGGGGTTGATTGTATCCCGCTCGCGGTTATGTGCGCATGAGTATCCGCGACACTTGCCGACGTCAATCATCCGTGTACCTCTATACCTGATTAGGTATTCCATGGGGTGTTTTGCTTGGCACGAAATGAGTTTAGCGGCATGACTTTGATTAACACGGCATTTCTCATTCTGCGGCTTTGCTCCGCGCGCCGCGTTTGATGAATCTCGCCCTGTTTGTTTCCGAGCCCCCCTCCCGGCGCGTGATGTATGGAGAACCTCCTCGCAGACATAAATTGCGCCTTTATTCCGTGGGGAATAAAAGGAGTAGGTGTTTTGCCCTTTTCGAAAGAGGACTTCAGAATTCCTTTGCGAGGATGCACGCCGAGATGAAAGTGGAGCGCAAAAGCAATAGCAAACATGTTCCCCTGCTGTCTCTGTCGGCGTGGTACAAACAGTAATCAACAATGTGCAATCTAAGTGCGCCCCGAGCTCCCAAGCCAAACCCCCGACGCGTGAAGCCGACGCATGCGCGGCGTCGTGCGCGAGCCGCGGAACCGCGCAGGTCCATCAGCGCTTATTCATCCCGTCCGTATCCTGCCTGTCCTGTGTGGGTTAGCTCTTGTTCTCCTCTTCGCTCGTTCCCGGTAGCGCATTAACCGCCGTCGTCGTCTTCGTCTCGAGCGGGTCGCGCTTCAGCCCTCGTTCCAAAGGTGTTCACAACGCGAACGCCGCCAGATATCCCCGGGCTGGGACGGGCGGACGGGGCGGCAGGGGGGAGGATGGGGGTAAAAAAAAAATTTCAGTGCACAGCAAGGTCTCCAATGTCACGTTGGCGGTAATTTGTTCTGAAACAGAGGCAAAATATTGCTGCGCTGACAGTGCAGTGTCAAGCCCCGCTCCGCAGGGTGAATTTTGCTGACATGTCTGTATCCTCAGGAAGAGCCTCAACCCCCTTCTCTTAAACGTGCCGCCGACAAACGAGATTGTAGACGCAAGCAGAACCACTTTATTGGGACTGACTGCGCTTTTTTCTTCTTTTGGGCGGAGGGCTCGGCAGCCACCCCGTTTCGGCGGGAAGCCCGTGACACGATTAGCACCCGCTCCGCTCTCCGCCGCTCTGTTAGCTTCCTCAGCTCCGCACCGTCTTTCCGTGTCTCTCTTCCTCCCGCGCTCCTTCAACCGGCGTCAGATCAATGCACAGCCACCGCGGAGAAATCAATGGGCCGATCTCAAACTGCACGGTCAAATTCAAGTCAGTGTAATTTGTTTTGTGAGAGCGGCAGCAGATTTATGCGCCGAATCAATGTAATGGCGTAACACTGGGAAAGATGCGGACATTTCACTCCACTTTCAAGTCGAGCCACTCCAGAGCAATGCGTATTTATCAATACGCAACAGAAAAAAAATCAACATCAACATGCCATGGTTTTGATTGGTGGCTAACCCCTTTATGCATGAACGTATAATGTCAAATGTGGGGTTCGAACCTCTGAGCTAAACTGTGTCAGGGATTCCGTGGTGCCTGTTTCTAGGAATTGCTTGGCAGTGGCACTGGGCTTTGGCTAGGAGCAGAAAGTGGACATTCTGATCACGACCGAAGATATTTCTGGCAAGCATTTCTGAAGGCAGATATACAATTTCCTTTTGAACCGGTCGAAACCATGAAATTCAGTATGAATTTATATAACTAGAATCAGTTCACCCTGGATTTGTTTGGGTGAGTATAGGATGCAACACCATGTTCCAAGGGAAGTTTTTTTTTCTGTTCTTTTCGTTTTCTTGGCAGGGATATCAAAATTTGACCTTTTCAAAATGCAAAGCTATTCACAATTTCTGAAAGAGAAAAGGCCGCTGATTATTGTGACTCAAAATTTTGAAGGGAAGGGATTTAGACTTTGTAGGGCACAGAGAGGGAGAGGTGGAGGTTTAAAGGACCCAATAATGCCCGTGGTTATTCAATATCAGCACTGTCAACCGCGAGCAGTGACAGTAGGCTATTCTAATGGCTCTCAGCGCTTCGCCTCATTTTAATCAATATTTTATCATGACCTAGGTTCCTATTCCTCCCCAGCGAGTCACTTCCTGGCATTCCATTGGCCGGAAAGGATTTTACATTAAATATGAAATATAGAGCATTGTAAGGAAGCAACTTAAAATGTAATTCTCGTCGCCAGGTTTTCCTCCGGTGGAGAAATTGACAGCGGGAAGGAGGGACAGGCGCCGTAGTCTCAGCGGTGTGGTGCAGTGAGTAAGCACACACTGAACAAGGTCCCACCTTGCACAGGTATAGTATCTTTGTGCCCGCCGGCAAGACAAAGCACACGGTGGCACCTGTCATCTGCATAACCTTTCTGCTCCTAACTTCCGCCGCGTCGAAATGCCAGCGGTGATGGATACGAGTCGATTGACCGAAAGGGCAGGCGTACACCTTCTCCCTCTTCTTTTTAGAGCGTCAATAATAATAAAAATAATAACTCGGGCCGCATTCGCTCTCATTAAAGAATCTCACTGTGCATAAAATATCCTCTGCTTGACTCTGTCTCATATTAATGCACCACTAATATTTTTACTGATGCCAGAAGAGACAGCCCAGAGCTCAGTGTGAGGGAGCTCACTAATGCACCCATCCATCTTGTCAGATTGGTTTAATTTGAATCCCTCCCTCCCCCTCACGGGCACACACGCACACACACACACACACACAAAGGTACTCTGGCCTCCACTCTGCAGCAACGGTGAAATATTTATTTTATTCCTTGAAGAAATAAGCAGACTCGATTCTCATCTCGTTCAGTTGGGTCTCCCCATATCTCACCTGAAGCAATAGAGAGCAGAACTTAGGTGGATTTTTTTCTTCAGCTGAATACAAAATACGATGCGATATGGTGCGGCATGTAACAGTCTACGCCGCAGCCTTGAACCACTTGATTAAAAAGGAAAAAATGCAGCAAGGTTGCAAATGGGAGACACACACCTTCTTAACAATTTAAGATTTGCCACGTGCCAACGCCTCAGAAGAAAAAGACCATCAATTTGGACCACAGCGAAGAAGCTAAGACCAGACCTACGATAATCCATTATTTCATCCATTAATTACCATTATGATTCATTATGGTGAATCTAATTAGTCGTAATTGACGTGATTTTTAAGCCCCGAGTTTAGGAAAGTTAACCCAGTAATTAAAAAGTGGTACCGTAATTAGGAATGAGTGTTATCTATGATGTTTACAAGTGACCTGCCTATTTGTGCCAAGGAGAATTTTATAGTCTTGGTATATATGTGGTTTCCATGGAAACATCAGATCAAGGAACACCTCTCTATTTATACACCAGCAATTTATTTTGAATAGAGCATTCACAATGGAGACTTAATTAAAGTATGTGCGCAGAAAAGAGAGAGAGAAAAACTAAGGTCAAAGGCAAAGAAACAATCCTTATTAGTATGAATACATATCAAACCTGAAAATGTTTGCATGGGAACATATTGCTTTTGTTAGGATATTAAAGTCATTAGTTTAGCAAATTAGTCTTTTGTTTTTACCATTATAAACTATGACTTTCTGCAATCAATTGGATTGACCTTATATTTTATACATACAGTAGCAATTTAATAGCCTTTATATTGTGGAAATATACCTGATGTGAACAGGTATAGAATTAGTGTACCCTAATTGTAAGATGATTGCTTTATAAAAAGATATCTTGTAGTATTATTACTGCCCATGATGATGGCTGATCATCAACATGTAAGAGACGTTATACAAGGTGTTTCAACGTAACAGAAAATTTTACTTGAAATCTAGGTGTAGCTCAGCTGCTGTAATAATGCTTGTGACTATGCCATTGAGCAAAGTTTTGATTAAAGTTTTTATTTTTTAAAAGATGAAATGATCAAACCTAGAAAAAGTGATGGGTTTGAGGATGGAGCCCTGTTTGGAGGAACCTCCCGATTCTTGGTCAGCCCCACTCTAGCGTTTAGACTGCTAAAACATAATTTATTAAGTGCCTCAGAGGAGGGCTGCTGAGAGAGACCTTTGCAGATGCTAATGAGGAGAACAGAGGAAGATTTGCTCATCACATCTGCTACCAAGCCATGGAAGTCCCTGTTCCCCTGCGCCCCCGGTGTCCGCTTCCCCCCGAACGGTTTAATCTTCAACAACCTTTTTATATCCGATATCAACATCTTCATTAGCCACCGCGGCTCTCTGTCTACATTTCTTCTCTCTAGCAAAAATACGGTGTCATTAGTCTCGGTAAAGAAAGTTCGCAAAGATGAAGGTAGCTTTTACTGAGAAGAGTGGGAGAGAGGGAGAAAGAGGAAGAGATCACTTGTAAATACAAGGCAAAACCTGTTGACATTTATATGCAATACTCAACAATATTGTAGTTTTTCTCCTCTTGGGGGAGGAGGCATATGTATGCACAACCAGACCAGCAAAGAGATTATTCATTATTATTATTCTATGTGATGGAACCCACCAAACCCATCCACCAGTCGAAAGATACACATATACGTATACAGACAGGCGTGGATATTTTAATGGGAAAAGTCAATCAATCAATCAATATTTATTTATATAGCGCATTTCACAACAAGTTGCGTAGTCTGCTAGGAAGGCTGGTTGACCAATCAGAATCTAGGACTAGAGCTAGTCCTTATATAAAAACATGTGAAGCTACTTCCTGCCAAATGCAGTGAAGCTACTTCCTGCTTTATGCACATGGAAGCCTGGCAGAGCGATCCTGGAAGCTGCGTAAGTGGTGTGTGTGTGTGTGTGTGTGTGTGTGTGGTGGGGGGGCTAGAGGTGTAGACTGGGGGACGTGTAGCGCTTGTGGGCACTGAGGACCTAATTCAACATCTCTCTCTGTAACTATGTTATAACTTCCGTATAAACGTTCATTAGTATTGTCTCCCCATTAGGTTAAAATTAAGTTTCTTTCCAAAGAGCTTCCAAATAACTGATACTATAACACCACTGTGGCTTCCAAAAGAGGGGATTTACCTAAACAAAATGTAAAAAAAAAAAACAACAAAGAGAAAAAATCTTCCCAGGAGAGGAATTTTCCGGAAAACTGGCCACACGTGTGGTAATGACAAATGATATCTCAGCAGAGACTGGGCGGGTGTAGAGATGTTGAGAAACAGGCTGCATCCTGATCCAGCGCATGCACGCTAACTGCAGAATCAAAGCCTCTGGTTTAAAAACGACACTGTAAACGGCTCCCTCTCTATCCTCCGGTTCTCATACGGAAATCCTCCGGTCGGGGTCGCTGAGGGACCCCGACCATCTGCCACTCCCCCCAACACCCTCTCCAACATTACGGTGGGGGGGGGGGGGTCATGTGGAATGGCACTACTCCTCTCCGTGACACAGACCCTCGCAAAAAAAAAAATCTAATTTCTTTGGCTTTGTTGCAAAGAGGAAATGAAAAGATACGAGGAGAACAAACAGATTCTCTCTGAGTGTCTGAAGTGGATGGATTTATGAGCAGAAATAATGTCGATCTAAAAAAAAAAAAGAACGATAAGGCTTCTTATGGGGTCACGAGTCACAGGCAGAAGGTGAAATTATCCAGCGTGCCTTATCACATGGCCCTTATCTCCCTGACCCGGCCTTCTGAAACGAAGAAGAACACAGAGGAAATGCAAGAAGACCGGGAGATCCTATCGGGAGCCACCGCACATCCGAAGACGATGGGGCTCCCTTGTAGCACGGCGCTGGTGCACGTCCGAAATTTCTGTTCCACACACACTCCAGTGTGTTGCCAGTTTAATTCCGCTACCAAGAAAAACTTTAGAAGTCAAAGTAATTATATACTACATATAACCACACAGGAGACTCTACCGAATGTGGCACAGCACAACATAATTTGTCTTTGGATTAACTGAGCAGTAATTTAATAAGAGTGGCATCACCCAGGGGCATCATGGGAATTTTTTTTTTTTTAATGAAACAGAAATGCCACCCATATGCAGTTTTGGAGTTGTGTTGCTACGGCGGCTGAATTCATCGGTTAAGCATCTGCTGTTCTTTCGCCCTAATTTAATTCTCTTTCATCTCCCTCCCCACCCCCATGTAAAATGTGCTTATGCATTAACTGTACCTACCACCACCCCCCCCCCCCCCGCCCCCCAAAATTACCGGGGGAATCAAAATCAATGAGAGGCACGGCGGTTTCCTCGCCTGTCCACTTGAAAATGATGTGTGGCGGTGTTCCGGTGCAAAATGGCTTCGGTGCACACTCGCGATGACTGCTCCTGGAGGTTGAGGTGAATTATAGCATCACTGTAAAGCACTTTAAGAGCCTCGCATGCAGACCGCTACATTCAAGCGGTAATAATAGCGACAAGGAAAAAAAGGTTTTTAAACACCCAAAGCGCAGATTGCCCATGTTTCAGAGGTGAGGCTCGAACCGTCCTGTCATTTAAAGCTGTTGAGTTTGTCATGCTTTCGACCTGATCTGTACATTCTGTCTGTTTACATTGAGACTAAATGCAAAATTAAATACACACGTCTCCGAAAAATGTTTCTGAAAAACACGGAGGGGGCGATTTCACCGGTAGTGTGTACATGTAGAGGAGAGCATGAGAGATAAACCTTGTGTAAATGTTGATTCCTCACCTCAGCTATAGCTACCCATGTCACACATTGTAAATAACAGTTTACTCTCATATTTATGCAGGCTCTGAAAAGTCTCTCCTACAAGAGGACATCAGAAACCTTACGGTGAGAGCGTTTCTGGGGAAAGTGCTATCCTTAATCTGTGAAATTGGATAGATTTAACTTGCCAACCTAATGGGATTAAATTGTAGCGGCTGCAGTTTGCTGGGGAGGGAGTCGGTGTGAAAGACGCGGATACGGATATTACGGCATTAGAGGCCTAGGCAGGATTCTGTGGCTTTGGGCACAGGACTGGCAGCTTGGGGAGACGGCTTTTCGGGGAGCATGTGGGTGTCAACATGTCATGTCTTCTTGGAGGGGGGTGAGAGATCTGCTTCTTTTTCCTTCCTCTTCTTTTCCGGAGGTTGAAGCATTATTTGAGCTTACTGCGATGCAATGCACAAAGGTTGAGCTGTCGTCGCCATTGACAAGGTTCTCTGTGAGGGTGGCAGGTCCTCTGACAATGGCCTTTTATTCGGTGTCAGTCGGATTGTGAGCCCCGGCACATGTCACCGCTGAGCCAGGCTGTTCAAACGGGGGTCGGGGGGAGGAGAGAGAGAGGGGGGGGTGCGCTCCGCAGGACAGCGAAGTGAGCCACAGACGGACAGCGGCTTTCGGAAGGTGCCCCTGTCACACCTCTGCCAACCCACTGTCTTCCCTGTGACTGGGATCCTACCCTCAAGCACCACTGACACAAGTAGGATCTCCTCCCCACCCCCTCCCCCCCAAAAAGCAATGAAAACATGTGAATTTGTGCTTGGAAGGTGGTGGGTGTACATTTCTAAAGGGACAGTGCTGTTGAACCGTCGAAGGTAAGGCACTTAAAGGTGCAGTAGGCAAGATTTCTTCTATACAATTTTGGTGAAATTACTAAATTTGCTCATTACATTCCATCAGCTATCAATAAATCAAGTTCTGAGAAAAAATATCTGGTTTCTGTGAGTGTCCTGGGCTCTGTACTAGGCTGTCAAAAAATATCAAGCCAGTCTTCCAAAAAGCAACCAATCAGGGTTAGCTATGTAGCTACCAATCAGGGCAACTATCTACAAGCAAAATATCCTCCCGGGAGAATAAATCCCTCCCTGTCTGCCTGTCTCCGCGCGTGCACTGGAGCATAATTTGGTGGGAGGGGCTTAGGAGAGAGATAGGAGGGAGGAGTGCAAAAGGGGGAAGTCTTTTTGCCTTGTATAGTTTCGAACTTGCCTACTGCAGCTTTAATACTAATTTCTTCAGTAAATACCCAGCTATAGAAAGTGGTAAATAGCAAAAATAAATAGCCTGAAAATCACCCACCCATCAAGAAAGAGACAACTGCCAATGCTGTACTAAGGTTCAAAATGCAATTACAAAAAGGCCCAATGGCCAGAAATGAGAAGGAAAACAAACATATACGTTTTTTTTTTTTAAACGACCCGATGGCCATTGGCTGAGCGTTTTCTCCTCTCTGGTCAAAGTCTTGCCTCTGCCGTCCAGTTCTGACTGACTTCGCACGGCCCAGCGGGGCTCCTTTGAAGTCCCGAAAGCATGCGAGACGACACGAGGATTTTCCCGCTCATCTGCGGCTGATGGCGGACCCCTGAAAAAAAGAGCGCGCTTGGTCGGCAGAGCGCTATCGCTTCGGGGGAAGATGATCTCTCCCTCCCGTCGATCCGGCGAGAGGCGTTCCGGCGGAGCGAGGGAGTCTTGTTTTATTACATATTTATAATTCATTATACCTCACGCCAGGAGACAGATGCTTCCGAACTCAGGGGACGTGGCTTTCTGCACAGTGTTGTGTGAGGTAGAGGTGAATGGAGCCGGCTCTTATTATTCTTATTAACTGGCATCACGGTATAGGCACGGCATTATGCATTGAATTAATTAGCTGCTGCAACCGGGGGGGGGGGCAAAGGTTGCGTGCGGAACATGGAGGGTAAGCTAGTCACACAGACGTTCATTATGAAATCGTGGAGCTGACGAGAGGGCGAGAGGTAACGGGAAGTATTGCAATAAGACTCGATTGAGGATATGTAAGACATTGAAAGATTGCTTTATGAGACAATGCGTCAAGCTGAACCACTGGTCCTTGGTGTGCTGAAGCGGACTGTGGCCCTAAACAGAGCCCAGAATGCACCAGGGGCGAACGTGGAGCGCTGGGAGTGTGGCATACTGCTTATAGTCATAGCGTCTCCCCGGGAGCGAGGGTTTCTGTTGGCGGGCTTTCCGCCACCTCAAGACTGGCACGGCAGCACCTCCTCTGGTCATTGGGGGTCCGGCGTTCTGCGCGCTCCGACCGTGCCTGAAACGTAGCGCTCGGGCGGGGCTACGCGGCCGAGCGGGTGGACCGCAGGAAGAAGAGAAGCGGCGGCAGGCCGAACGCGCTCTGGAGGACATGCTCGTCTCCCCAAGGGGGCTGATGGGTCTTAACAACAGCGATCGGAAGAGAAAAAGAAACAATAAGAATTCCAAGCAACAAATGGCTAACGGACGTTAAGCCAAATCAAATGGTAAATTGAGCGCAAAACACGCGGTGGGCTATCAAAATTCATCACGTCGTGTTTTTTTTCTTCCCACGTCCCGATATTTCAGTTGCCCTCTTTTTTGCCTCTCGAATGGACTCAAAGGTGTGTGTGGTAGAACATAGCAACCAACTTCCTCAAATAATGAGCTCCCCTCCCGATTTGGTAATCGAGGGCATAACAGGGAGACTGGGAGCTTGTCCCATTTTCTTTTGTCATAGCCCATGTGTGTGTGTGTGTGTGTGTGTGTGTGTGGGGTGTGTGTGTGGGGTGTGTGTGTGGGGGGGGGGGGGGGGGTTGAAGTGGCAACCTAGATTTCTCCTCCTGCTGCAAATCATGCAAAGTACCCCCCCACCACCCCCCACCCCCAGTTTGAGTGCAATCTGTTCCCCGTGACACAATCGTCTTTCCTCTCGGGCTCCTGTTGTGGGAGCTTCCCCGTCGATCCTTAATTGTCCCACGGAGTTTGTTTGTTTCTGCGTTCCCCTTGTTGACTGAGAGCACATAAATTACTGCTAAGCAAACATGTAGACAGGAGCGAATCAGATCAAGGAATCATAAAACAAAAGGCGGGCTAGTTCTGAGCGCCACCGCACCTACAATAGACGCAGGGAACGCTTATCTCCAGGCCGTCTTGGAAATGATTTTTTTTTTTTTTATGTCGCCACCACATCGCATTCTTTAATAATATACTTGCCTGCGCTGAATGGCATTTTGTTTAATATGAATGTTTTATCAGTTTGATTCATACGAAGGAGATATAAAAGTGAAATTATTTTGTTTCTTTTGTTTGTTTTTTTTCCTCACTGGAGAATGAACCTCTGGCACCCTTATCGCGGCAGGCATCTGCAATGTAAATTAAATCGCACGAGGGCACGGCATTAGGATGCAAATTAAAGGCCTTCCAAAAACCGTTCAAATAATAATGGCAAGTGCAAACTGAGGGGGTTTTCAGAAGAGTATTGAAGTTTTGCTTGACTGCTTTTATGAGGCCCTGGCAATATTCCTGGATAATTTGTGGAATATTTATAAGACGTTTGACAAAAATATGCTGATAAAAAGTATTAGCTTTTCTATTTACAAATGTTGCCTAAATTAGCTAATGTTATAAATATGAATACTGATTTATTGCGAGCATTATTTGTGAACAAGGCTTCCTATTTAATTTAGCGGTAAGCATGGGGTGGTCTGTGGTAGATTATATTAAGCATTGAAGTGTACAATAACACAATCCATCATACTGGATAGACAGTGTTCACCCTTCTGTACAGCGATACTGCAAAGCTGTATATCTTTAGACCCATAGTCTGCTGTCACCTCATATTAAATATATACTTACATGAGGTTAATCTGTGTCTTTTATACTTCATCTTTTGTTTTCAGACAGTCAGTCAGTCATAAGTAATAATAATCATTTGTGGTACTTAATTTGCAACAAACAGCAAAAAAAATTCACAAAAACATTGAACGATAATACTACTTCCTTTTTATAGTGCTTTTCATTTTATGATGTCAACCAGCTTTGCAATTCGGGGAGGGGGTTTCATCCCAACCACAGCAACCAATGAGTAACACCAAATTGGTAGCCATTTTGTGCAAGAATGTTCACCAGCTGTATCTCATGAGCTTGATTGTCATGGTTACAAACATCTTGACCGAGCCGAGCCTTCAGTGCACATGCAACAAATATTCGCATGCCAGTGCTGTCACTCCTCTATCACTCTACAGGAGAGGCATTGTGAATGACTGCCTGCTCAATCTGTGTGACAGGCGGAAAATCTCCCAGACACTCTGTTTCTTTCACGCGCTTTTGCTTTTCCATCCACAGTGTGTGCGCGTGTGTGAAAACAGAGATGATTCACTATGATTACAAATCCGCAGGTGGAGCGGCAGCATGATGCAACATAATAGAAAGGGGTACATTTTATCCGATTGTTTGTTTTTGGCCTCAGTCTGAACACTGCCATTGTACCCTTGACAAAGGCACTCTAACATCATTGGTTCTCTTACCATCCAGGTGTACAAATGTACGACTAACGCAATGTCAGTTAATAAATGTTCACCCTGCAATTAATAACATAAAGGATATCTTTTTTTAAGTTGGACGGAAAATTTTTATTTCATATTAGATTAACAGAGTAAATTATCAATACGAGCAAAATAGGCTCTGTTGTCACCAGCGTCCTTGATGCATGACAATATAATCAGCCAAACCGCATTGCTCTTTTCCTGGCAAAACACCTAAAATTCACGAGATCATCAAGTCCTCACAAACAGCATTTGTGCAATTTAATTACTGTTGCATTCTAAATCTGTCTGATAATTATGGCCTGATTAAAGGAACAAGCAAATCAGACAGAAAATCAAGGGCACTTAGATGAACCACTTCAATTGGATTTTGTGGAGAGACTATAATTTCATTAGATCTAAAATTCAGAAACAACAGCTAAAAAGGTCCTGAGCTATTGCCTGTCAACAAGTTCCACCCAATGCTTTCTTATTTTCGTTTACAACTTTGGAGTTCCATATCTTTTGTCAATACTATAGGGACTTTTATTTATCCCATAACGACCAACTTCCATGTACATACATACACACATACCTGTATATATACACAAGCCACCTCTAAGCATATTTCTACATTTCATCACATACATTTAAATATTTAACAAATTGAATGAACAACCACGTCTTTCTACAGCTTTAATATTTACACTGATGCAAATTAGGTGTATCTTAAAATTTTGTATCTGCAATGTGTAATTCAAATAGCCTACCCCTCTAAATGCAGGACAATAGGACAGAAATGAATATTAGGCACTGCTAGTCATTAACAAAAATCCCTGAAAGCAAGTCACAACTGCATTCAAGTCAATCCCACAATGTGACATCTTGAAATGTCACTATCAGCTGTCAACAAATGTGTGACTTGAATTAAAGGCTTATGTCATGTCTATTGTATGTGGCGCTGCTATGTGAGAGCACTGTGTGCTGATTCTAGGTTTTGTTTTGTTTTATTTTTTGCATTTTTCAGGGTGCTCAGGCACGGTTGAATATAATGCTTCCTGGCAGTTCTGGGTTGATAGTTGATCTATGAGTCAGGAGTAGGTCACAGAGTAAGGAACAGTTGCTAATGTTACTGTGCTACTTCTCGTATAAATGTCTGCTTGTGCCTCTGGCAGACAGAAAGTCAAAATTACATTGGTCAAAGTTACATTGGTCAAAATTACAATGGGCAGACTGCCTGTTGTAGCCCAAATTTGTTTTTACCCAGTGCGTATACAGTGTTATATAGTTGAATCCACATTGGGGCTATAATACACATCTTCATTAATATTAACAAGGGTTTTATGGAAGAGAGGTCTGCTGTATAATGTGATGTGTAATATTTTGACCTTAAGCACGTTCATCTCTGATAAAAAATCACATGGTCAAGGTATCGTCAGTTTTATTTAAACATTATTGTTATATAATTCTGTATAAACTACATTTATTTCATAGTATATTAGCCATATTAATACTGTGTGAGTTAGAGGCCTATATCATTGCTGCAACAAGGTCACAAGAGTAATTCTCAGACACTAAAATTTTCTCCCACAACATTAAAAGTTATTGTTAACATGCAGTGTGAATATTAACCTTGTATCTTGCCTTATTACAGGCAATGATCAAAATATTATCTTGAATTTAATATGAGAAATATTGAAAGAATAAGCTACATTTTTCCATGTGATGTTTTTCAAACTAATCATGAAACTTAATCAAGTGATTAAATATACAAAAGATTTGTTCAAATTTCAAAATGCTTTGCTTGACTGAATACTTATTTGATTTGTCTGAATGTGACTGTTTTATTTTAAAATAACTTGGTCTCGAGAGGGTTTGGTTGTGCAGTAATTTAATTTAGGTCAGATCTTTTGAGAAGCACCCCAGAGTGATCCAGTGAGAAACACCCCTGGCAGACTATAGCAAAAATAATAGCATAAGAATAACATTTTCCACCATGGAAGATTGATAACCCATCTGTAGTGTACAAATAGTCCAGGAATCATCCCATATTGAAGGGTTTATTACATTAAACAATAATCTTTTAAGAAAAATATACGTATATTCATTCAGCACCTTTCTAAATGCCTACAGATCACAAAGACTGGGGGGATTCTATAGAGAACAAGCTGAGGAAAAAAATACAAGGATCGGAACGATGTATGGAATCGTTCAAATAATAATTTAATACTCATTTCTCTTCAATGGTATGTGGTGACTTGTGCATGACACAACAAACAACAGATACGCCGGACCGTTGAAATCCAAATGGCACTCATGCATATTTAGACATCTTTTTCAGGTGTACGGCACCAGGCCAAGGCATGTTCACACTAATGCTTAGCTCCCAAAATGGGCGCTCAATTACTGTCTGTGTGTGGTAGTCATCCTTAAACATTACTTGACCGGATGAATCGGATAAATGCTTGGTACGTGAAAATACCTTTGACTGTTTAAACATGAAATGACTGCTTAAACATGAAAATGAAACTCGTTTTGTAAAGATAGTGACAAATTACGAATTATATGTTAAAACTTACCTGAAAAGAATTTTTTTTTAAATCACAATTTAAGATCTTTGAAAACTGTGAATATAGTCGAGAGCAGAGATAATGGAGGAACCAGATTGAGCTTTTTAAATGGTTTTCTGTATCACATCCATGTTGTTTAGTAAGATAAGCAATTATAGACCCACTGAAGGTTAACTAACATTCATCGAACTAGAAGCAATGAGCAGAAGGGGGTCAAAATGAACGAAGGCAACTGACGGGGAAAACACAGGAAGCAATGACGGACCTAATGGCTCGGAAAATGTTGCTGATGAATGGGGAGTATTGAGAGGACCAAACAGTATTATCGAATACCATTTACAATTGGAACGGATATAGAGTGCCCTCCACAATTATTGGCACCCCTGGTAAAGATGAGTAAAAAGGGTTATAAAAAAATCACCTTTTGGTGAATTAGCTTAATGTCACACTGAAAAAATTCAACCTTCAATGGAAATGAATTTATTCTGAGGAAAACAATTCCCTCATCAAGAAATAATTATTTTTAATAAAACCACGTGTGCCACAATTATTGGCACCCCTAGAAAGTTGTATGAACAAAATGTAACTGAAGCATATTTTCCATTTATATTTAAGTTCATCAGAGTGTTTAGGAACTTTCAAGCAGTAATCCATGACTTCCTGTTTCACTGGGGCATAAATATGAGGTGACACAGAGGCCATATTCCCTTATTCATACATCAAAGATAAGAGAACACACAAATCAAATGAGGGAAAAGTGTGTTGAGCTTCATAAGTCAGGGAATGGCTATAAAAAATAGCTACTCACCTGAAAATTCCCACATCTACCCTTAGGGCAATACTTAAAAAGTTCAAAGCAACTGGAACTGTTACTAACTTGCCTGGAAGAGGACCCAAGTTTATTTTGCCCCCACACACAGTGATGGTAAGAAAGGCAAAAAAATCCCCAATGATCACTTTTGGAGAATTACAGAGGAAAGTAGCATCTTGGGGTGATCAAGTCTCCAAAACTACCATTAGACGTCACCTCCATGCCAACAAATTATTTGGAAGGCATGCCAGAAAAAAGCCTTTCCTGTAATTTCACATAAGCACCTGGAGTTTGCTAAACACTAATGGAACTTAGACTGGAACCATGTTCTATGGTCAGATGAAATGAAAATTGAGCTTTTCAACACTCAAGGTGGGTTTGGCGTAAAAAGAAGGATGGCTAACCGAAAAATAACCTGATCCCCACTGTTAAGTATAGTGGAGGTTCTGTGATGTTGTGGGGCTGTTTTCCTCCAAAGGCCCTGGGAACCTTGTTAGGGTACATGGCAACATGAAACACCAGGAAATTTTAAATCTGAATCTGGCTGCCTCTGCCAGGAAACTAAAACTGGGTCATCGTTGGATCTTCCAGCTGGACAATGACCCAAAACATATGTCCAAATCAACACAAAAATGGTTAACTGAACACAAAATCAAGCTTCTGCCATGGCCATCTCAGTCCCCTGAGCTAAACCCCATTGAAAACCTGTGGGCTGAGCTGAAGAGGAGAGTGCACAAGAAAGGACCTAGGACTCTGGATGATCTGGAGAGATTCTGTAAAGAGGAATGGTCTCAGATTCCTTGCTCTGTATTCTCCAACTTTATTAGATGTTACGGGAGAAGACTCAGTGCTGTTTTATTGGCAAAGGGAGGTTGTGCAAAGTATTAAATGCTGGGGTGCCAATAATTGTGGTACACGTGGTCTTGTAAAAAATAATAATTAAATTATTAATGCTAGTGTTACATCCGCCGTTTCCCTCCAGTCCACCTCCCTTTCGTTTAATCTGTATTCCCATTCCTTGTGTTTCGTGTCATGTTTTTCAGTTCACACTGTTCGTCTCACGTTTTGTGTTTTCGTTGCAGGCTGGGCGTGGCTCCCCGTCAGTTCCTGGTTTTTCCCTTTGATTTGGCCCAGCCTATCTTTCCCTTGCTCACTTAAATTCCGCACTCCTTTCATAGTTAATCACTTAGCTCTTTCACCTGTTTTTGACACTATTTAGTTTCTGCTCACACATTCCCTGTTGCCAGTTAGTTTTCTCTACTCCGTTTGAGATTACCCCCGGCCATTTCCTGTTTTGATCCTGCCTGTTTAACCTGTCTGTTTGTTCTTATTTTTATTTTAGCCCGTCCAGCCTGTCTCCTGCCTGACCCAGCCAGCCCTGACCCGTCACCTGCCCCGCTTTACTTTGTCCAACCCTGTATCCTGCATTCCCTTTTATTTTGCCCGATTCCTGCCTACTTGCCTTTAAATAAATATCTCTGAATCTCTGTCTCTGAGTCATAACAGCTAGGTGTGGAATTTGCATTTGGAGTCCATTGCTGTTCTCTCTCAATGTGAGGACCAAATAAGTGTCAATGGCAGAAAAGCAGGCCATCATGAGGCAGAAAAATCTGAAAAAATCCATCAGAAACTTAGCCAAAATGAGTATATCAGAATATGTGTCATACAATGAGTCAAAATCAACGGTTGACACGTTGTTAGGCAGCAAGAATGCACTGGAGAACAGCCAGGACTTGGTAGTGTCCTCGGACTTTATACATGCTACGTTCGAGGTGCATTTGCACCTCTGTTGTTGTCTAACTCTCTTTGAAGCAATTGTAGAAGGCCCCCTTCCTTTGTGTGCTCAAGTGGGTGTGCGGCGCTTATAATTGCTCGTCATGGAGCTGTCTTGTCCAGCCGAAGATGCGTCATTGCAGGACACTGGGAGAAATAATGTCATAATTGGCACACTGTTGATGTGTCTCTGGCCACCTGATGAGCATAAAAAAGTATTTCATTTGAGTCACTAGGTACCGGTTATCTTACCAGTGCACAAAGGAGGTACCCTCGGCGGCCGACCAAGCATGTAATCATGTCAGCGCGTGTATTTTGAGCAAGTTCCATTTCAGCGCAGCATGGTTATGAGATGTCATAGTTCCTGTTATGGGAGCTGCTGTTGGAGTGACAGGCTGTTTCACTTGCACTTTCATATGACCTGCAGTTGGCACAGTCTGCCTTGAAATGATGTGTCTGTAATGCCACTACAAGTTTAGTTATATAAACTACAAAGAAATTTAGAAGAAGAAAAGAAACTCCCCACCCCTATCTTGATTTGGAATGGTATCTTCCTATTATTGGAAGTAACTGACCTTGATGACCTCTGAATGTTGCCAGGGTTTGCTAATAGATTGTATTGGCTTAATAGACTCATTGTAGTATATGGCAGAATACACAGTACAACCTAATTACATTTTGTGTTTTAATTGCAAGCAAACAGGTTGATGATTTTTAAATGAAAGCCACAGAGACCACTTCCTGTTATCACATCAAGCAACCCCACCCTTGCAAACTTACTTCAATTAAAATGGAAAACATTTTTTTCAAAAAATTATAAAACGTGTGAGAAATTGCGACACAAATATTACTTTTCCGAGAATACAGTGCAGCTCATTACCCCTTCAGTTGATTTTAAAGAGCCTTCTTTGCTCATCTTTATCAAAGGTGCAAGTCATTTTGGAGAGATTTGTAGCTCTTAAAGACTTTTTTTCCGAAATACATTGAATGACGATTCAAATACATTGGATTAAGATCAAATCACCACAAAACACCAGTATTTAATAAATTCCTCCAACCCCGAATGAAAGATAATGCCTTCAAGCATCACATATTTTGTGTACTCAACACTACAGTTATTATTTCTTTGAAATAGCGTATATTTGCTTGAGTGCTTCATTCTGTATCACATGTTGTTAATTTCATTCTGAAATGAAACTGACAATAACTCATATATTTACACAGTATGACACATATTCTGATATACATTAAAATGCAATCCTTATTATTGTGTTTATGTAACATGTAATATTAAGATTAAGTACTTATCATAGCGGAACTGTAACTTGGTTTTGTGAATCTTTTCCTGAGGAAAAACACTGCATAAAGAGATATTTCTGTCAGGCTGGTAATGTCTGCAGTTATGATGACTCGTCATTAACAGGCAGAAAGACAATATAGCCGGGCATCATTTGAGGCAGAAATTCCCCGGCAAATTATTGCTCAGTGCAAGTGAATGTGTTCTTTTCAACCCCTGTCAGTTATTATTTGGAGAACAAGGTAATGACCGTATTAGTGTTAATAAACATAGAGCTAGAAGAAGATGTCCTATTTGCATCACCACATATTTGATTTATAAAAGGAAAAAAGGAAATGATTGGGGGGGGGGGGGGGGGGGTCTACCCCTGTTGTAGCCCAATTGGTTATTTCAGCACCAGAGTAAACAATGAAATTCTATATAATGCTCTGACAATTCAGAGAGCCATCTCCATGGCAACTCTATTTTCTAGTCATGTCTTTAATGAATAGGTAATGAAAGAAACACAACATTCGCAACTTCATTACTGGTACGATAACAAACAAAAAAACAGCAGTGCGAGTAAATTGCTCACGTTTTCTGGAGCCCATCTCTCCCAAATATTACACGGGGAGGCAGAACTTTTTCTCCGGCGATGATAATGCAGAATTTGCGCATTGTGCTTATGTAAAGCGGAACCCGTGGCAAAACCTTTCCCCCACCCACCATCCCGGTCAGGTGGTGATCGGCCGCCGCGCGACAGAGGGAATTCAGATGGGATCGCATCCTGTCTTTCCCCTCTTCCCTTCTCCCGCTCTTTAGAAGATGAAACTGGTACAAGTTTATTTGCCTACCTAATTGGGGCTCTCTATCAGCTAATCCGAAGGGATCGTTTTTTATCTTAATGAAAAGACAAGGTGATGAAAGCCCGCTCCAAATGAGAATTAGACTAAGTGCCTGTTTAAATAAAAAAAGGGTTTAATTAGCAATGAAAATGTGACATTTTGCTTTTTGAAAGCCATCCAGATATTCGGCAAGTCTTCCACAGGGAACGGCTGTCCTTCAACATGTTTACGGGCATGCGAGTACAGAGAAAAATATGAATGTGGAGTGGCTATGGAGAAAGGCCGTAACAGTGCCAGGCGCAAACTCTAGATAAGAGACAATGCAAATCAGATCCGATCAAAGAATGGTCTCAAATATCTGTTCTATTGTTCGAAATATCCTTAACTACATGCAGATATTACATGCAAATATCCTTAATTACATGCTGTTTATTGAAACAAGCGGGCAAAAGCGGAAAGTTAATCCCCATTTGTGTTGTTAAATAATCGTACGCAAAAAAAAACATAGTTTTAAGTATTTGAAATGAAAGTTTTAAGTAAAAGGTTTTAAGTGTTTATACTTACTACTGTATTTTAGTTACTAATTTCTATGCAGTAGGTGCAGTTACTGGAGTTGTTATTGAGATTCAAAAGGGTGAATCGTTGTTGTATTTTAAATGTAACATTTTCAGATGTTTGTGCTACGCTACCCATATTTGTCTTTTATGAGGAAGACATATCAGTGCACTTTCTATATATGAGAAAAAAGGATGTGGTGTTGGAGAACCAAAGAGATTCTGAATTATGTAGAGGACAGGAGAAAATCATCCACCTCTATCCTCCATGTTGACTCTTTCCCACAATTCCATTACATGGAATACAAAATGGACATTCACCAAACGCAACAAAAAAAATGTAATTTGAACAAATGAAATCCCAGTACAGGCTCTTCTTCAGGCAGGATGGTGATTTTACATTCCGAGCATTTGTTTAATTGGACATCACTTCTCAGAGGGACTGCCTTGAAGAAAATGAGACGCGCCTCGTTTTATCCTTGTAAAGTAAGTGCAGGTCAAATCTGAGTGCGTATCGCGCTCGGAATAATTTACGCAGTCATCGAGGCCTCATTATAACGATGACCTCGTGATCCGACCATTTTGTGCGCCGTAATGACGCGCGCGACTCTCCCAAACCGATTTTAATCTCCGTGACGGGGGTCCAGCGGTCGGCCATCAAAGTACACTTTCCTGCGACTTGCCGGTGCAAGCTGCCCCCTCCCCCTCCCTTCCTCCTTTGGTCCGCGTAGCATAATTAGGCAGAATCCACAGAGACCCTGGGAGGAACGTGTTTCCATAATAAGCAGCCTCCTTGTGTTCCTGAAGAAAATCAGCTGGCGGATCTACCTCTCCCCCCAACACCTTCCGCCCTCCCCCTCCACCCCCCGCCCCCCCCCCCCCCCCCCGCAACCAACACCTCGATCCCTGTTCCCTCTGCTGTTGCACAGGAATAGCTACGGCGCAAGCCCACCCCCATCAGAGCACGAATCTTCCCTTCTTTCATGACATAGTAGAGTATTCTGGGGGCAATTGTAACAGGGGGCAATTGCAACACCATAAAATTGCACCAATCTGAAACAAGCTAGAGCTGAGATTCTATCCAGCAAGCTAGCTAGTTTCATGTGTTCAGGTTTGGGGGCAATTGTAACAAAAAATTGTGTTACAATTGACCCCTGTTACAATTGCCCCCAGAATACTCTACACTGAGCCGGTGTTAAGCACTAAAGTCCCAGGGTTTCATGCCCATTAATGACTGAAGTACTGAGACTGTTTAAAAGCGTGGTTTATTTTTTTGGCATTAGTATTAGTATTTTACAATAGGGGCTATAGGAAAATATATGACCTCAGAGTGTCTTGCATGGATTAACAGCATCTTAGCTCAGGAATATTTTGAATCCCTGTTTTGTTCACCTGTAGCTACAGCATCAGAAGGGTTTGGAAAATCCAGCATCTTAACACCCAGCTACTGAATTTCTTTCACATCATATTTTATATAAATATTTTTTTTTTTTAAAAGCCAAATTTCTGTATTCACAAGAAGAATTCTCTCTTTCGAGAGTCAGTTCAATGCTTGTCCCTTGAAGGGTCTCTGTTGGATAGGCAGGCCCCCTTGAAACAGAATCACTGGAATGGGCCTAACTCATTTTTTAAGCAGTGGATAAAATGTATTCAGGAGCTGGGCGGACATATTGGATGGGGTCTTTTCAAATTCAAATACAACTCTTCATCTATGATAGAAGCAGCTGCACTTTTCCACAAATTCAGGCAGCTGTGCCCCGGTGTCTCCAGTGCAGCGTTTCAGCTAGACCATGGAGGCAGGGAGGTGGGGGGGGGGTCACCGAAAAATCAAAACGCAACTCTTTACCAGACCGCTAATTCAACCCATAAGGAACGGTCACCTTTGGCGCAGCCCGGTTGGATTGCGGGTTAACGGTTAACCATCCCTAGTGACGGAGCGCCCTCCTCAGTGTGAACTAACACCTCCGCTGTGTTCTCCCGGGGGAGAGGATAGCCATTACGCCCGGCGGGGCGGGGCGGTGCCCCCCGAACGCCGTTTGTCATTACCATGCCGAGCCTACGATGGGGGCTCACAAAGGGGAAAAATTTGTTTGCATTTATTAATCAAGGGAGGCCGGCGACGCCATCAAGGCGCCGAAAAGCAGGCCCCGGCCCAAGTCTGGGGATGAAGTGCTCGCCGGCAAACCCGCAGTCCGCTCGCCGGCCCTTTCTTCTTCGCAGGTGCACAACCTTTCTGCTTCTCACATCAAAGGGCCTACGTCGCGATTGAAACAAGGTAAACCGGGCGCCCCGCTTTCCCCCCCCCCCCCCCATCGTTTCTGTTTGTTCCACTGTGAGGGAGGAGGCTTCATTAATTTCCCTCCAAAAAGTACTTCATTTAAAATTCATGGCCTTGCATTTATGGGTTTCTTTCTCTTTTTTGGTGAGTGTTGTCTGTCAGAGCCGTCTTTGTGTCTGGGTCTGAGTGAGCACACAGAGGGGCTTTGCTCCTGACGTTCTGTCCCTATAATGCTATAAAAACCTTCCCCTTACCTCCCTGGGTAGTGCACTGTCCTTAGTGATTGCAGTCATTACATGTTGCGAAGGGCCCCACCCAGTTTTGAATCTCTCTCTCTCTCTCTCTCTCTCTGACACACACATACGCACACACACACACACACACACTCAGTCATGCATGAACCCGCACACATATAATCATGCACAAGGGCAGATTGTGAATTCACACACCTGAGTGCACACACACGCACGCACCTACACACACACACACACACGCACGCACCTACACACACACACACACACACACACTTGATGCACACACATATTACAGTGATATTCTTAACCTAACTCTGAGACACAAGAAAGAGAAAATGCAAAACTAAGTTTATAAACATATACAGTATATATACTATATATATATATATATATATATATACAGACACAATCATACCCAAAGCAGATGCCAATAAAAGTATGAAAAAAAACAACAGCTTACAGTGCCTTATTTTAGATAATGTCTAAAATAATCGTTTTTTAAGGGATATGATTCTGCCATTTACAATGTATGGGAGGCACTAGAATTGAACATCCTGCAGCAGCTTGTTTAGTTTTTCTTCCACTGCCCAAAAAATAAAAGGGTCAAAATCAGAAAATGCCACATCCTCCTGCAAGAGTGAATACCTCCCTCCATCTTGATTTGTTGGCTTTCACTTTGGTTCTGGCGGAGGGTGGGGCGTCTCGATTGTCCTTGACCTTCCCGTGAACTGAATTCATTAGGACTCTCTGTAGCGGCGGAGATTAAAATCTTGTCACAATGGGACACAACAGGATAGCAGCCAGGGCAATAAAAAAAAATAAAAAAGCTCCGAGCTTCCAAAACGCAAATGCGGCGCCGTGACCGGGCCGCTCGGCCGGTCTTACGTAGCCTATTCGACTTCTGTTGTTTCATAATCATTTTTTTTTAGCCTGGATTTCGTGACGCCGCGCACCATTGTACTCTCCTGCCTGGATACCCTTCCCCCTAACAATGGGGGTACTGCGATGAGACTGTCTTTTTTTAGCGCTCGCCGCGCCCTCCCTGGGATTTATGACGGCGGAGAGGTAAGAGATTAGTGTGTCTTAAGGCAGGGGAGTGTTGCGCCACCAGGGCAGCCGGAGGGACTGTGCCGTCAGAAATCTGCGAGCAGGCCCGGCCTTATTAAATGGCAGGTGCAGGAGAGTGAAAAAGCAAAGTGTTCTCAAACCGACACCTGGCCCTCTTTAAACCAAAGCCACAAACACACACGCGCACACACACATGCACACACAAGCCCGCCCACACACACACACACACACACACACACACCTTGTATCTACTGCAACTGCATTGTTTTAGAGCTCTAATTTAACAAAGTATTTTAAAATAAAATTCTTTGCAACATATAGCTTTTCTTTTGATGCCTGTCTGATGATGAGTGGCCAATTTTAGTTTTAACCTCAAGTACACACGGGCGGGCCAAAGTGTATTTATAGACATGAAGGGTAGGGTGTGTTTGTAAAGGATGAAGAGTCACAGAATGACTGGATTAATGTTTACAGAGCTGGAATTCCGCACTCCATATAAGGTCTTTCCCCATCTCAGAAAACCTATGTCTTCCAGACTGAACCTGCTTCTTTCCACCTCGCAGTTAATCAGTTACAGTCGTATGTCTTAAACACATCTGATGCAGGGAGAAGCTGGTGCACACACTGTGCTCCAAGGGAGGGCCACTCACACACTCTGTCCATCTCAACCTCCTACCACAAGCTTTAAAGCTGGGAACCGGCTGCAAATATTCGCCGCCACAGCTGATTCTTCATTTAGCGAGAGAGAGAGAGAGAGGGAGGGAGGGGAGAGAGAGAGAGAAAGAGAGACCCCTGCTGCTGACCTGACAGGCAGCAATGAGCTTGCTCTGACAAACGTTTTGGCCGGGATTCAGGGGGCTGGCTTTGCCCCCTCTCCTGACTCTCCTCCCTCACCCTCTCTCTCTCACCCTCTCTCTCTCTCTCTCTCGCTGGCTGCTGTGTAATTGAATGTGCAGGCCATTTGTCCATGTGCTCTCCCAGAGACAGCCACCTGCGTAATTATCATCCCTGCCTTGTAGCACGGCGGCATCCCCTTTTGATTTTTGTCGAAAAACACCAAGGTGTCTCTTCAAGGACAAACAGAACAAATTATGGCTAATGGGCTGTTTGTGTTGCTGGGGCTCGCATGCCCAAGGTTTTTACTTTATTCATGGTCTAACTTCATCTGCCAGCCAGCCAGTAAATAATTGAAGGAATTATCAAGCCAGGAGGTCCAAAGCCCTTAAGAAATGTGTCACGTCATGCCCTTGAGCAAAACCCGCGGAACAACAAAAGCGCCAGGTTGATGGCATTGCATTATTTATTTCCTCGGGAGATGCCTTTATCCATATCTTAAACGTACTCCTCAAAGCACAGCCCGTTTCTATGGAGGAGCATTAGCTGAGGTATTTCTGGTTCATCGATGCCTTACCAAAGGGAACAACAGCAGGCATCTGCCCAGGATTCCAATCAATAGCCCTTTGATTCACGAGTCCGGTTCTCTAATCACCACTTCACCCCACTGCCCACCACTTAGCTCTGACTGACTGGCACCAGATCTGTGATATTTTCACCCATTGACCACTTTCAGAATTCCCTCCAAAAGCCCCTTCCTCTAGTTTTTGAACAAAATGTATTTTCTTTTTAGGCAGGAAACATTGGCAGGACGGCGATCGTCTCTCAAAACTGATCAATAGCAAACGAATGCAGCCGAAGCGACATTCATCTGAAAGCACAAAGGTGGCCATGAATAATCCGCGCGATTTCGGCGGGCCGCGGTGTCGGTGTCAGGCTGAATTTCTCACTTCACCTTCAAAGATGGTTTCGGTTCCACTGAATCCTTGATTAGATAAAACCACGTGCTTCGGCGCAGGGGTTGTATTATACTGGAAGTAATACGCGTCGCAGTCAACTCAAAAAGGAATTCCTGATACGTGTCTTTCAATACATTAAAATGGAGGGAAACAAAACAAAACGTCTCCAGCAGGATGTAAACTTATTTGGCTCTCAAAAATAGGAATAAAAATGCTTGGGGGGAAGGGTGGAACGCTCCCACAAATACATGATTTGTTTTGCGGAAGGCATTCATGCCCTAAACATGAATATCATATTTGTATTTGTATTCTCCATATAAAGCGACAATAATGGCCGGTAATTAATTGTACACTGATCTACTGATACAGTTTGTTAGTTGACAAAAAATGCATGCTATGCATACATTTTGGAGGTGACCGTGACATAATGCAATTTTCCCGACACTGACATATGCACAGACCTTCAGAGACTGACATTCATGAGAAATGAATAATGTTTAGAAGGGAATCATTTTGAAGGCCATGTTCATATACAGTTACTTCCAGGACTATTGGCACCCTTGACGAAGATGGTAAAAAAATCGCAATATAAAATAAACAACACAGGTAATTAGCTATATTTTACGCTGAAGATTTGGGGAGCAATATATTATTATTCCATTAAAACATCAGATTAAACTTGTTTAGCAAGTAATTCTGTTTCCAAAAAAAGATAGGCGTTCACAATTATTGGAAACCCTGTTTTCATTACTTTGTGCGCCCTCACCTCAAGGATAACACATCTGAGTCGTATATACTGTTTTATTGGATCGGTGAACATATTGGGAAATATTCGGCCATTCCTCCTACATAATCTGTCTCAGCAGATTCCTGGGCGTATGCTTGTGGACTGAAAACAGGGGCGCCAATAGTTTTGATACCTGTCTCTTCGAGAAAGAAAACTACTACTTTTTAAAAAAGCTATTGCGTTCGAATCATTTATGAAACACATTTCCACGGGAGGCACTATAGACTGACATCAAATATATTTGTATCTTTATTTTCACAGGTTTTCTAATTGAAGTCACATGGGAGAACAATGCAAAACATTGAACCTCCCATTTTAAAATGAGGCCGGTTGAATATTAACATTTTTTCAGTCATAACCAGGGCAGTGTACACTTTGTAACATCCTTGATTGTGGGGGACTGGGGGCACAGTGTGTTCACTGTTTTTGCTTTTACTTCATTTAATTAATCAGGATTGATTGAGCTGCTAATTGAAGGCTTGTATCGAGCATTCTCTCGACAATTAATTCGTCTAGAACTCACGAAAGGAATTCGCTGTTGGGGGTATGTGTGGTAATAATATGCAAGGTTTTTTGTTTCTATCTACCCCTTAATAAATAGCTGTCTCAGCAAAGCTAAAATAGTTGCTCAATTGTCCCCAAACAGTAAAGGGAATCACAATAAAATTTTAATCTCTGAAGCTGACTACCTACCCGTGTTACTACAGGACACGTATTCAGAAATAAATTTGCCCCTTCTGCATCTTCAAGAGAAGATACTCACCGAGTGATAACACAGCCAAATTAGAATTCAAACAGCAGTTCAGTCAAAGCTATTTAAGAGCTCAGAAGGAAACCACCATGCACTATGTACTCCTGTGCAGTATTGGCCTGGAAGACACTGCCTTTAACATAACATTAAATCTCTCCCTGTCATGTCCCAACAACAGAAAGGCACACGTTGAATAAGTATTAGAACACTTCTGGGGTTACTACCCAGCAAGCAAACATCTATCGGATCACTTTTAGAGGCTTTGCTGTTGGTCTGCCAGTGTTTTGCAAATCATCACTACAGCAGCCGGATCGTGGCAGGACCAACTATTTAGCATTATATTAAAGGGATAGTTCGGAATTTTGGACATAATGTCTCAATTACGACTTACCCATGATGTAGTCGATTGATGGAAACCATTTTCAGCTAATTCCATACTGTCCCTTCTTTTGGACTTACACACGTTGCTAATGCTAGCGCAACTCTATGGTAACCAGTAGCATCCACTGCCAAACGCACTTAAACACTTCACAGTGCACCCAAAGCTGTGGAAGTACGGCGGCGGAGCGATACTTTACATTACCTACGAATGTAGTGCCGGCACTGGTCGACTACAACAAAAAAGAAGAGCAACAAGTTGCAATGGCCATGTTCACTCTGCCGCGGTACTTCCACAGAGAATATAGGTCAGCACAAAGTAAAGGATTCAACGATAGTTTGACTTCAAAAATGATGGTATAAACACTCAAAATAACCCCGATAGACTGTCCGTCATATTTTATTTGCATGGGTAAGTCGTAATTGAGACATTATGTCCCAAAATTCCGAATTATCCCTTTAACTGCTGAATCTTACTGCCTGCTAGCGGACCGTTCTAGTGCTCAATTGCAAAACAATGGTAGGCTAACAGAGAGCTGCTAGTGGGCCCCTGCATGTTTACTAGTCGGGTAAAGCTTATGCATAGCTTCTGAAAGTACTTACCTGAATACCGCAAGGCAAGGACAGCACAAATTCACTTATAATTCTGCGGTACACCAGGAGCATAAACCATAAGGATTTAACTGGCATAATACTTACATGGTATAAAAATGGTGATAAGGCATCCATGATAGCATTTTGTTCATTATAAATTAAATATGTTGAATCTAATGTGACAATGAAATAGAATAATAACGTATATCATTATGTTAATTATACATGCACTTTGTTGTGAAAGACTGACAAGTAAATATATGATAATATAACCAAACTGGCAGTTATTTTCACACGGCCCTGGCACAACTGGAAATGAGCACATACTGTACTCATTACTGAACCTGCTCATTCTCCTCCATGTAAAAAAAAAGCATTGTTGAAGGACTGATACAGTGATGCGATGGGGCTCGGGGTTCATTGGTAATGCGGCTCCTGTGTTTTACATTGCATCCCGATATACCGGAGAGTAGGTCTTTTTTTAATATTTATTTTGATACACCTATTGTATTTTGGAAGAAATAGAATTCCCAGTGTAACTGTTCGTCCACCCCTGCACACATTAAGTTTTCACTGTGAGCTCCCAAAAATAGCCTAGTCTGTGGATGTAAGAGCTGGAAGCATTATCTAACTGCCTGGAGAAAATGGGATTGTATGTTTACAGCCATTTTATGTTGTTCCTTCAGTCAGTGTCAGTGATCTCTGGTCTTCTTCGCACTAATTCCTCGTTTACTGCCAGGCCAGGCATCACAGAGAAGGAACATCAAAGGAATCGATAGGCGTTAGCCGCCGCTGCCACTGTGCAGAGATGAGGAGTGACTTTTCAATCTCAAAGACAGACAGGTAGACGCTGACCCGCAACATTCACATCACTGTATTGCGCCTTAGAGTTGGGTTCTGCAGCAATGCCCTGCAAGATCGGAGTTAATCTCGCCGCATTATTGCGGGTTATAGTTACTGCGGTCTATATGATTCAATTTCCTCATCTGGCGGCCGCACAACGGTCCTATTGATGAACCGCTGCATCGCTTCGCGAGTGCTTAGCTCCGAGGCTGATTAACAATACGACACCTCCGGGGCGAATGTGTGAATGAGCGACGTGACTATCGCCCGTGCGGAAAGAAAGAGACCTTCGGTCAGGGGCAGACGGTGAACCTACAGCAGACGGCGAACCCAACGCGCGATTGTGAGACGTAGCGTGGGGCTTTTCGGCATGACCGAACTAGCGTCAATTGTTCAATATGCTATTTGGTAACGGTGTTTTTTCCCACATTTCTCGTTTCTTTTTTGTCTTTTATTTCTTTTTAAATAAGCAGAGCAGAAGAGAGAGAGAGAGAGAGAGAGAGAGAGAGAGAGAGAAAAGGACGCTGCTTTTGAGAGCAGTCTCCGAACGTGTCCTCTTCAGGGACCGTGTTCATCTGTCTCACACACCTGATCTAGACAGAGCGGGCCCTGTGGTAGACTGAATTTGCAGCATAGCAGAATGTAGATGGCGTAATGTAAATGTCAGCAGATCGGGCTCTCCAGTGGCGTCCCCCTGCGTTGTGTGGAGTCAGTAGGCTAGCCCACTGCTACTGCCGCACTGTAGGAGACCGGCCCCTCCAGCCTCCTCTACTGCAAATAATGATTTAGACTATTTTTTCTTCATCTCTTCTGATCTGCGAGACTCCATTCAGTTAACACTTCATTTATGCGCTCCCAGTGTACTCAACTCTCCTCCCTCATTAATAAGTCATCGTGTTTTTCCTCCTTATAATCCACACAATTTTCTCCATAACCATTTACTTTCCCACTGTTTTTCGCCCCTAATTTGCTTAAATTTCTTGTTCCTAGATAATTGTTTCCGTCTGAACAAGTGTAATATTTTATCGTTGGAAGTCAACTTGAATGTAATTTTTCAGTTTTTTAGTGTCGTATTGCATTTCCCGTTTCATGCTTTATACTACAACTGCTACACTGTAGTACTACGAGCGATACTAGTCTACTACTGCCACTCCTAGGCCTACTACCGGTGATAAAAATTCTGTTTGAAATTTTACATTCAGTATAGTTTCAGAGTCTACTGTTGTAACCAGTCGGAAGCATTACCCCCACCCCCCTTTCTGGGTTGAGGTTGTTAGAATACCTGTGGACATGCGTTGTCTAGGAGATTGCTGTGGCTGTTCTTGTGTGGAATCGAGGGAGTTGTTATACACCTAATCACAGGTTATTGTACACCCAAAGTCTAAACTGAAAATGCTACCACGCGGCATTGTGGAGCTTCAACTTTTTAAAGTCGTATTGTAATTTGAGAAATATTGTAATCACGAAGACACTGATGTTATGTTGGGGTTTTTGAGATGCGAGGAGATGATGTTTGATTATGTTGAGCAAAGAAGAAGCAAGTCAATGATGTGTGCAGTGAAGAATTTGGGGATTGTGGTTTGACTTTGGGTTGGAACGGCTCACGAAAGAACCAAACAGGGGTCTACTGATAGAGTCCATAACATACTGTGAGCGACAGCATCCCCTGTTGGTGGCAAGTGCGACTGCAGTGCCATCAGTGTGGATGGATCAAAGGCCCAGCTGTCCATTCTGATACAGTCTGTCCACGCATCGAAGAGTTCATCATTTGCGATAAGCCTGTCCAAAATTACTATGTAAAATCTTTGTTCAATTCTAGTTATAAGAGAATGGACTGAGCGGTGTGATGCCTGTGTGGGATGTCACACCCTCTGCAGTAGGGCTTCGGCCAAACCTTGCTCTACTGTTGCTATACTGTTCCTGCCCCACTGCCCCCCTCACTTTCAACCTCGTGAATCATATCACAGATGGCTGGAAACATGCAGGTCAATGTTGTCTCCACACTCGTGTACTATACTTTATATCTTACGTAGCCTACACCGTCTAGGCCTCTGAGTTTAGACAAATAGAGTGAGAGGGAGAGAGGAAGGTATAGGGAGAGGAAAGAGGGGGAAGAGAGGAGTGGTTGGAGGGAAATGGTGGAGAAACAGAGGGGAGGACAAGCACGTGTCTTAGGGAGAGAGGAAATAGAGGAAGTAAGGAAGAGGTTTTTTACCTTCTTCTATATTCCCCCTTTTGGAATGTCCAATCAAAACTATGGACACGCCCAATCGCTGCAATATTCTCTGATGAATTGAAAATAAGAGTCTGGACCATGGGCAACATGGACATAGAGGAGCTTTTGCTTTAGAAAACGGATTTTTATAAATAAGTTTCCTGGAAAATCAAGAGTTTAAATAAAGTGACCAACTGTGCTTGAACGTTATTAGGCGATGCGGTATAACTATTAATATTTAATTATTACTGAATAAAAGTACATTTTTATTTACAAAGTGCAGGCTAAGCGACCACGATTGTCCAAAGAAATTATCCTCCGTGCACAAAATATACACTATGTGACATGGAATCCTTGACAGCGAGTTATTGTGAAATCGACCTCGAAACAAAAAAGCCGGTCTGGTTATCCTTCTCAAAAATACATTAACACTCCAGGCGAACGTATTCCCGAATTTGAAAAGCCAAATGGAGCCGGTACGGTCTCGGCTCGGACCCTCATTACCGTCTCCATCGCACGGGGAGAGGAGGAGGAGCGGCTTAAACATGTACCCTGCCTGCCACAGCCCCAGGAACAGGACTCACTCTTAACACCCATCTGTGTCATTATGCTAATCCGGCTATCAAATTAAACAGGGATAGTTTTATGATGATGGCGATTACTGACGTACTGTTCGGAAAATTGTGACGATGACACAATTTTCTACCCATTGACTTATCTGTGAAATGCCTGGAATTTCTTAGTTTGAAAGGGTTAGGGAACAGGATATTGTGTGAAAGCAATTTTGCAGAAATATAGCCTTATAAAATATAAAATATAAAAGGAAGAAAGAGAGAGGAAGGACGTTCTGTTCTAGTTACAATGGCCATCCATTTACTTGATCTATGTGACTAAATGATCTGTAAATCATTGGTGAGCAGAATCTTACCCTATGTAAAGGATTAGGCAACAGGTTTTCCATGTCATTAAAATAAACGTGTAATATTATTATTCAAATTACATTTGTAAATGTAATTCACACCTGAACAGTAGCTCTTTGTAAATCCTGGAGCAAACTAAATATTACATTATAAAAGAAGCTCAATAAGGAACTCCAATTTGAAATTGACTTTACTACTGGTGAACAGGGAATACATGAGAAATAGACGCCTTCCAATTCTCATTTTATCTGTGTGTATCAGTAGTACTTATGAAGAGCTTTAAAAAAATATTTTTTTTTTCTTCCTGAGAGTAGCCTGGGGACAAAAAACTATAAGAGAAATACAAAGCCATTGGTTTAAATAACAGGTGTTGTACATCTTCAGGCTGGCGCAGAAAACATGAGTTTCCCCCAGATATGTTGAAACATTTAGAGGTGCGTGAGCGTAGCGGCAACGGTACTGCAACCGGCGGCCCGCCAGCAGCCACCTATCACAGGGGTGTGTTGAGCTGGTCCTATTGATAGGAGGTTTATCAGCGCAGGTTCTTCTGGGCAGCTAAGTGACATTGTGTTGTGGTGAGGGGGAGGGGGGTGGGGGGGTGGGGTGGGGGGGCAGTATCTCGTTTGTTGCTCTCGGTGACAACGGCTGGTGGTTGCTCGCGCGCCTCCCTGTCACTGTCCTGGGGCCGGTGGCTGCCCGTCTCTCCTGTGAAGTCATGCGTGGGACAGCCCCCCCCCCCCCCCCCCCCCCCCCCCCCCACCCGCCTCCCTCCCCGCCCTGCCTTGTGGCCAATCACTCCACGCTGACATCGCTGGCGATTTTGACTCGGCATCCCCGGTGCAGGAGGTCAGAGGTCGTCCTGCAGAGGGTGGGGTCCCGGTGTCAATCCTCTCCTTGCGCAGATGGCGGGAGTGTGCGTGAGAGAAAGAGAGGGAGGGAGAGGGAGAAAAAGAGAAGGGCAAAAGAAATAGAAAGAGAGAGAGAGGAGGGGGCAGCTCACCTGTAGAGAGGAGCACATTTGCACATAAAATACAGCATTATTTATTGTTCATTCATTCATTCCTATGTAAATAGGACGTTGCAAACTGCCTAGTTTAATAATGCTCATTTCTGTAATACATGAAGCTGTTCTCTATGAAAGCACAGTAATATTTCAGTTAAATATCTCTAACG